>OU342490.1:6292500-7542500 GCA_910589525.2 Ennomos quercinarius | reverse complement strand
ACATTTTCAATACGCAGATTATGTGCATAGTTGCTGTGGAAATTTTCAAAATAAGATTGAAACTCTTGTTGCATTGCAATCAAAGGTACATGATCACCCCGCAGAATACGTGTGGCTGTAAAGTAACCGTAAATAGCTCCACCTGCAGCAGCGATCGATCTCGCTTTACTGCACAGACTAAATAAGAGTTACTTACTACGTAGCTCTAGCACCGTAATTTAAACGCCCGACTGTACGTGTATACATTTAATGGCATATTTATCCAAATGGCTGCAGCGCGTAGGTTGTCTGCACAACAGATGGCGAAAATGCAAATGAGGTTATTGTGACCTCTTAAAACCATAATGCTTAATGGTATTATATGGTCTTGTTATCTATGTATTGGTGCATTAATGTCAGAATAATTATAATTTATTCTACATAATATTTAGTCACTACGTTTGTTTGAAATGCGGTGAGCCACCAAAATAACTCTAAAAAACTTTTTTCATAAGAATGATGTAACCATAACACCTATATCTTGTACTTGTACTAATTTTGTGATAATTTCCGAAGTAATTTCCGGAACCCAAGGCTGTTTCATGCTCAAAAAACATCTTTTGTTTTCATAGAGAAAAAAAAAATACAGTTTTCTTTAGCGGGCTATATTATTGGTGTAGGCAAGAAGCACGTTTATTTGAAAGTCTACAAAAACGAAGATATATAAAAATAGACGGTGCCACATGCAAGAATAATACTTAAATATTGTCTAGTCTGTATTGTTCTTGTAGTCGGAAATTTTGTGTTGCGCTTACTTGCTCCTTAGGATGATGTGCCAGTTCATGTAGGCAGTAGCTGAGTGTGGTGGATGAGGTTTCAATGGAGCCTAATATGAACACGGCCACTTGCGCCATCATATAATCATCTGCCAATTCTAATGGAAAGAAATAAAGTGTGATTAAATTAATAGACTATTCATACCTACTTTTTTAACACAAAACTCACTTTCTATAGTAAGTAGTCTAAGTAAGTAGGTATAAAACTAAATACGGTCAAGACTTGGTACTCTACCGAGACAAAATAATTCCTAATGTTAGTTTAATATGCGCTTCTCGCGTGCTTCTAATGACTATGTCTACTACGTGACCATAATGATGAGCTATCAAAGCTACACGTTGTATGTACAAAATTTCTACTCCACACATTTTTTTTTAACGGGCAAATTGCCTTTATTACTCAAGCTAACTACTACAATAATAAAAACTAAACTAAACTAAGCTAAACTAAACTAAACTAGCTACACTACCTACTACAAAGAACACTTATGGACTGTATAATAGCCGCGATGGCCTATAGACAGTCCAAGTGCTCCAGCCCACTACCGGTAGGTAGCGTACCCAACATGCTGGCCGCATTGCCACGTTGAATTGCAATGCTGATGCGTTGGGCCAAATAAGTGCCAGCATTTTAGTCACGCGTCGCATCGACCAGGCGCTCTGATAGACTTTGGAAAACGCGATGAGCTCCCGGTCCCCACGGACCCAGGGTCTCAACACCAAACGGCACAAATATGTAACCGCTACCGAGATTACTATATTTGCGCCGTTTTAGCTGCTCAGCAGAATTAGCCGCGGCGCCGCGGGCCCTAACGTGTGTCTCCACACATAAATTGTGAGTCAAATTAGACTTGTAACAATCAAACGAACATGTGCAAATACATTAAGTACATGAATATCTCGATGGAAAACACTTAGTGAATTGAAAGTAAGACGTATAAAGAACGGCATAAAACGGCAGTAGGTAAAGTAAACTTACTCGTGCCAGCTTCGCCGGGAAGTTTCAAATTTTCTTTTAACTTTAGCAGATGATTAATGAGATCCTTGCTATTAGTGTCAGAGCCAGCTGATTTCCGTTCCTTCACCACGCTCCAAAATAGTTTTGTGATATAGTCCGTGGCTTGCTGGGAGAAGAATTGTAGCCTGAAATATAAATTTTAGTTATTTTAAACACTGAATTTCGGTTCTGGGATAAGAAACAAGAATTTAATATCTATTTTCATTCAAACAAATATATTTATTGCACATCGCCATTCCTACTTTACTTGAAAATATTGGAATATGCACTAAAGAGACTTTCTATTCTATTCTATTCTATTCTATTCTATTCTATTCTATTCTATTCTATTCTATTCTATTCTATTCTATTCTATTCTATTCTATTCTATTCTATTCTATTCTATTCTATTCTATTCTATTCTATTCTATTCTATTCTATTCTATTCTATTCTATTCTATTCTATTCTATTCTATTCTATTCTATTCTATTCTATTCTATTCTATTCTATTCTATTCTATTCTATTCTATTCTATTCTATTCTATTCTATTCTATTCTATTCTATTCTATTCTATTCTATTCTATTCTATTCTATTCTATTCTATTCTATTCTATTCTATTCTATTCTATTCTATTCTATTCTATTCTATTCTATTCTATTCTATTCTATTCTATTCTATTCTATTCTATTCTATTCTATTCTATTCTATTCTATTCTATTCTATTCTATTCTATTCTATTCTATTCTATTCTATTCTATTCTATTCTATTCTATTCTATTCTATTCTATTCTATTCTATTCTATTCTATTCTATTCTATTCTATTCTATTCTATTCTATTCTATTCTATTCTATTCTATTCTATTCTATTCTATTCTATTCTATTCTATTCTATTCTATTCTATTCTATTCTATTCTATTCTATTCTATTCTATTCTATTCTATTCTATTCTATTCTATTCTATTCTATTCTATTCTATTCTATTCTATTCTATTCTATTCTATTCTATTCTATTCTATTCTATTCTATTCTATTCTATTCTATTCTATTCTATTCTATTCTATTCTATTCTATTCTATTCTATTCTATTCTATTCTATTCTATTCTATTCTATTCTATTCTATTCTATTCTATTCTATTCTATTCTATTCTATTCTATTCTATTCTATTCTATTCTATTCTATTCTATTCTATTCTATTCTATTCTATTCTATTCTATTCTATTCTATTCTATTCTATTCTATTCTATTCTATTCTATTCTATTCTATTCTATTCTATTCTATTCTATGGATGACTCGCTGTCTTGTGTCCTTGTGAGAGCGCAATTAGTGCACGTCAGTGCGTGCTGTGTCACGCAGAACTTTATTAATTTAGAGTTCCGAGTGATACTGCAATCTGTTATGGGCAGCCGTGACGCTTAATATCAGGCGAACGACTAGCTCGTCACGTCATTCATTTACAAAAAAACGTGGGTACCTGCAAAATTATTATATATGCGTATATTAGTATAATATAAAACAATTTTAAGTCTTTGAATATGGGTTAGCAGAAGATTTCTTCGCACGATGCCTCCCATTGTCGTTAGTAGACTTTTTTCTATTAGAAAAAGTCTTATTTTTTCGGAGTTTGTAAACATGATAAAGTTGTATGTTGATTACTGTGCAGAGGGCGTACTGTGAGCTCTTAGCGCGGTTCAAAACAGAGCCTATATTGGATCGCTTTGTTTTTTTTTGTATGTGGGTTTTGGGTAGCTATCCAGTATAGGGTCTGTTTTGAATCGCGCTAAGAGCTCACAGTACGCCCCCAGATGTGATCAAACTTTTTGTTAACAAGCATTACAATAGCATTTTTTGTGATTTTTTCATATAAGCATTGGTAGGTACATAAAGATGTCCCACCTAATGACAGCATATTGGCTTTCTGCTTGATCATAGTAGGTACGTTACGTGCCTACTTTACTTTTACTATATCTGTTCAGATAAGTTTAACCTCGTCAATAAGCCGCTCTTATTGATCCTCTGCCAATCGGATCCAAGTTCGACTCACGATTTCATCGCATAATTTTCTGATCTTGCCTCAGGATGACACGGTATACCGGTATACCTACAGAAATAGAGAATTTGCGTTTCTCACTGATTTGGATCATCACGATACCATTTTAATAGTAGGTACTTTGCTAGCACAATAATTTAATTTTACTGTCTTCCTTTTGGTCTATTTTTATTCAAAATCTATGGTTTCAACTTGATCGCTTGAGGTTTACCTACCATTAATTTTTCAGTTAAATTTTGGACTAAAACATGGCAAGGAATAGGCACCACAGTTGCAACGGCAATTTATAAATTGGCTTGGTTACACTTACATAAGCACTTTCAAGGACGTTGAGTTGATATACTTACCTCATAAACGCAGCGACAGCAGGTACTAAAAAGACCATAGTAAATTCAAATCCTCGCCAGAAAGTCCATTTCACCATGTGTTGGGTGATGAACCAAAGCGGAGACGATGGGTCTTTCAGGGCACTAACTTTAATCCCGAAAACACTAGAACCAACAGTGTCCGATGCGTACATTGAGAACAGCTCCTGTGTAGAGATGAGATTATACAAGAAGTAAGAAATATGGTTGACATTTAGGTTTAAAGTTATTCGTACTTACCTACTTAAATTTAAGGATATCAGGCCAAGGGTGAAACTTTGGAGCTTGTTCAAAGGGTTATGTTATGTTTGACATAATTATACGATAACAATCCAAGGAAGTTTATCGTTATAATATAGGCAGGTGCCGTGTCTTTGTACCACAATTTGGATGGAATATCATATCATTACAGCGACATTGAATACCTACGGATATACCAGCTGTGGTTTTAAACAGGTTCAATATTTATTGACGTGGGTATACTGCTTATCAACCAAATAATCATAACCGAAAAATTACTCAAAGTTTTAGTATATAAAAAACATGGGCATAATTGTGTGGTTATCTCGCTCGCACGCTCGTGCAGTAGCCTATCGGCGAGGTCAATGACCGGTGCGGTATTCTGTTGTTTATTCTGAAACTAGGGAGCATATTCTGCTTACAGTTGTTCAGTTGTTGTTGGTGTTGTAATCGTAGATTTTTTAGTATGGATAAGCCATAGACTTAGGGAGAGAGGGAGAGTAATGAAAATATTCTAGGTCTATCCTTAGCTAAAGCTTACAGCACGAAAAGTATTGACCACAAACCACAGCTTGTATATTTGATTGTTGTGGTGGGTTACAAAACTTTTAAATTATATGGGTAGTAACAAAATAGATAAAAATTTCAAATGGTGGTAAGTAGTAAAAATAAATCAAAACATTTGTTTGACCGGACGGTGTACGTACTCTAAAAATAACATTGTTGAATATGTTGAAAGTATGACCTGTAATCAAAAAAAAAGTATGAAATACTCCGAAAAATAGGTCACGCACCACCCCTGCCCTGATGCCGTGGGTGAAGACGTAATGACGAGGTCTATTATTTTTAATATTTTTATGATGTTACGCTACTGCTGGGATTCGATAAGATCTTTGAACACTCATTTGGGACACGATTATTTATCATGGATGCGTGTAATGAGAACTGACAAAGTACCATTTGGATAAGAAAGCAGCAATCCTGCAACGGATTTGAGCCAATTTTTGTACACAAGTAGGCTAGTAAACCTAGTAATATCTAACAGGTTTCATGCGGGATGCCAAGAGAAGTGAGCTTAGAGCCCTAACTCACTGAGATGCCATGGCGACGTCGCCGGCATATACGTATCCAAACAATTCATATTGAAATGTATGGTAGTTAGCTCACTTGGCAACGGTATGGCACCATACATTTCAATATGAATTGTTTAGATACGTAGCCAGCGACGTCGCCATGGCATCTCATTGAGTTAAGAGCCCTTTGGTTCTAGCAGCACATGCACATTGCACAGTGCTATAATCCAAATATTAAGTTAAAATAGAGTGCCCATTTAGAATAAATAATGTCAGAAATGACAGTTGTTATACGAACAAATAGAAAACCTCCCACCTCTGAAACCCGAGAGTCAGAGCGAGCGCGAAGCGTCTCCGTTTCAGCTTGGACAAAAATGATTTCGTCCGGCGGATGTCCAGCTGTCCTGCCGTTTTCCTCTACCACAGTATATTGATAGTATTACTACGCATTTTTCAGCCGATTCAAAGACATTTTGTGAGCAGGTTCGATAGTAATACTGTGATTTTTTCTATTCAGTTTTTGGTCATATTTTAAAACGGCGGTGCCATTGGAGTTGAAAACGTATAAATTCGTTTCTCAGTTTTAAGCTATGCAAAGACAGTGTCCCGAGGTCACAAAGCCACACTTAATGAGTGTCTATGTAATTAGGGAGAAGGTATAGAGTGCCAGTTTTACCTTGAGGTTAACAGGTTCATCGTTGTCGATGTGATCTCGTTTGATCTTGTCGACCAACTCTTTAGCATTCCCGTTCATCAGCTCCGTGACGTATTTCAGCCGCAACGCAGTAAACATCGGGGAGAGCTCATGCCTTACTTGAGACCACGCTGGGTTCTGAAAGTGGAGTAAATACCTAAGATTCTGTTATGGGCGGTCGTAACGCTTAACATCAGGCAAACAACTGGCTCGTCAAGTCATTCATTAACATAAAATACAAAATAAGATAACCCCAACTTCCCCTTGGCCTCTTCTTAGTGCAGAAGCTGGTGCTATAAAATACCAACCGTGGTCAAAATATTTCTCAATTTATAACCAGAAGACTAAACAAGTCACCTTTCATAATTAATTAAATCATAAATAGATTTTTCTAACGACCTTAGCCTTTATTCAAGTAACGTGCATATCGACGATTGGCAGAGTCTTTACCTACCTCTAAAAATAAACAATAGGTAATATATGTAATTTATATAGAAGAAGACAATGCGATTGATGTCCGCAATATGCTAATTCGTTAGAAGAAATCGTTAAAAATAATAATATTCTATATTTTATACGCCAGCCAGTCTCGTGTCAGAATCATTAAGTTGCCAAAGGTTGACATGGCAAAATAACCACTTTATCTTTACGGTAACAACCGGGATGGGGCTGAAAGTTTAATATAGCCTTCGAAGCATGGCAGAGTTCAGTTAACGATCACATATCCAAGTACTTACTGCAGGGAACGTTGCTTGACTTTACCGAACCATGAGCAATGCTATGAGCCAAGTATAGGTACCCATACCATAATACCTAAGTTGCAAAAGTATTCTAGGTCTGGGATAATACTATCAAATACTTAGATCTTACATTTACAACATTAAAATGCAAGTTCTTACCTTAAGAGTGAAGAGATTCAGAGAACCAAGAGGATCCGTTCCATACGACGAATAACACAACCTGTCTTGGAAATGTTCAAAGTCTTTGGTTAAAACTTTCCTCGCTAAATCAGGAGTTTGTATGACCAGTGTTGGCTTCCATCCTAAGAATATTCCCACGTACTCGCTTGAAGGATACTTCTTCCTGAGTTCTAAGAAGTAGTCCCAGAAGCTCTTCCTCATTATAAACGACAAGTTCCCAAACAGAAGGTTCGGCTTATCGTATGTGACATTGCGATTCTTCCAGTAATTGAAGTTTCTTCGTAAATACACGTATAGTAATGATACACACACTATCAAAAGTGCAACGAATGATTGCGCAAAAACAGCTAAATTCATGGTTACGTGATACGTACAGTCAGTCTGCAAACTTGGGCGAGAATGACTGTTTGTTAGACACAGAATAAGATAACGTAATGGATAAAAATAGGTAGGTACTTATTTGATAGGAAGAAATATAATTATCAGTACCTATTATACAATCAATGTATAGCGATGCTGGTTAACGACGTGCCTAATACTTCTATCAAATTCAGTAGTTCGCGCAGTTCGTGTGTTAGGTGGGTATCCTATAGAAGGTACACATAAATGTAGCTAATTCTAGCTAAAGCTATTCTTGGCACGTAAATTAGGTAAGTATTATCAGGCCATATAATAATGTGGCTGGAAGTACCTATTTTTTTGGTATGTTTAAAAAAGGTGGTTATAGATCCATTTCATAAACTGAAACATTTTTTTAATATATAATTAACAATGCGTATAATAAGTACAAAGTGAGAACTGATAACACCATAGTAGGTGAAACCTACTTAATGAAAATGATATCTAATCAAGTTAATTTATCTAGGTAGGTATATTGATGAGTTAGTATTAGACAGTTATAAAATGTAATTACCTGCTTATTTAAAGTTATTTGATGGGTAATCATAGTGATTAAATAATACGGGTATCATAGTAAAATGTCATTATAGTTATTAGATAGGTAGGTAAAATGTAGGTACACTTATAGGTAAGGAATTTATTTAAAAGCGTTTTTTCCTGTTTATAGTACCTACAACATTTCTGGAATGTGTTGCCGGTTTTGTTAGTAAACATTATGAAAAGCTTGGTATTATTTCGTTCGTATGACGTAACAACCTAACACGTAGTAAACGCAGATCAAACTGAGGCTGAATCAACCAAACAAAACTACTGTAAAATACGTGACGTACGTGTACGGTGACGTTTCGACCCTATGCAATATATGTACTCTTTGTGCAATTAGTCAATCTGCCGGCCAGCTTGTGCCAACCCTATAATATAAAATTGTGAATCGTGGATTGCATTTCAAGTGGAAAGCCCCTTTCCACACCCACAGGCACATTTAAAGCAAAAACCCCAGCACGGCAGGGGTTTTTGCTTTAAATGTGGCTTCCAGTTCCGTAATTTTACCTTTGTGCTGGCTTCAGTTCACAATTATTTTATACCTACGTAATAACTTGGAAATAAATTTGAATGTTCTTTTTTATTTTCTGATATCTACACCTATCCGTTTTTGTTAGGTTAGTGGGAATAGATTAGGCACTATTCAAATTGGTGCGGTTCTATTGTGGGACCTCGTAATTTTGACACTATAAACTTTTGCGACTTGAGCTCATATTCATCATCATCATCATCATTAACAGCCTGAAGACGTCCACTGCTGAACATAGGCCTCCCCCAGAGCACGCCACCTTGAGCGGCTGCTCGCCTCCTGCATCCATCGGCTCCCCGCGGCTTTCACCAGGTCGTCGGTCCACCGAGTGGGGGGCCGGCCCACGCTGCGTCTTCCGGTTCGTGGTCGCCACTCGAGAACCTTTCTTCCCCATCGGTTGTCAGTTCTACGAGCGATGTGGCCCGCCCATTGCCACTTCAACTTACTAACTCTAAGAGCTATATCGGTCACTTTAGTTCTCCTGCGGATCTCCTCGTTCCGGAGCTTATCTCGCAGGGAAACACCGAGCATAGCTCGCTCCATAGCTCGCTGCGCGACTTTGAGCTTACTAATGAGCTCATATTATAAAACATCTAATAGGTATAATTCATCGGTCTCGTAATTATGATCCAATAAGTACTTCGTCTGTTTTGTTCTAATTAATAAATATAGTTAGGCTATATTTAAATGTATAGGGCACAGATCCTATAAAAAAGGATTTTTGTGTATAGGTAGGTATCACCTAAGTTATTATACATCACTGCTAAATAGTCAGTATATACCTATTCAATCTGAATGAGTAATTCTGTCAATATTCAGTAAACACATGCAAACGTGTGGTAAACATATTACATCTCTAGATCTAACTTTCTATTAGAGTCCTGTTCTGCATTTCATGCATGTTCCATGAATGCAGGAAGGCATAGTAGAATCGCCGGCTGTCTACACGGTCGTGGTGTGTCGTGAGTGGCGGTCTGCCAGTACAAGGAGACTTTAGTATCCTGTGCCACTATTAAGTCTTCTCTTCTGTGTCTTCTTCTTTATGTCCGTAAGTATTGTGTATCTGTACAGTATAATTGGTACCGAATAATATGTTTAGGTGATACACAACGAGGTAGAGCTTTTTTCTTTTATGCGCGGTTTTTCAATAATCAGACAGAACTTATGCATTGAAATCAATGGTAACCATTTTGAGCAACTTAAGTATTAGTATAGATTTAGATAGTTTATTCTAGTTTAGATTTTTTTTTATGCGATTGAATGACGTGACGAGCTAGGTGTTCACCAGATGTTAAGCGACACGGCCGCCCATAACAGTTGCAGTGTCACTCGGAACTCGGAACTAGATTCCATTTAGTCTTTATATTTTGTGTTATATAGGTATTATTCGTCTTATATGTTGTTTAAGTTATTTAGCGAAATGTATATTACATAGAATATAGTACTAGTTAGGTAAAATTGAGAAATGAAAAGTACTTCATATATTGCTTAATATGTCCTTTTATTTTAACAATAATTCTGGTCGATTTCTTTCAAAAGTAAAAGATTTATAAAAAAGTGGTTATTGTTGTCACATAAATCGAGGGCATGACTCCTTTCACGGCTTTCCTCTAACTCTCGTATTGGACTTGGCCCTCACCGCCCTTCTCCAAAAACCATCCTGACATAGGTACTTATAGAATCAAATATGAATGGGTTTTAGTCAGGTAAACCCTCTAATTTTCACTTCGTTTGTAAGAAAGTAAAATAACAAGTAAAAACTAAAATAATGACATATATTAGACGTCAAACAATAATAATATAAAACAAGCCATAAAGCCCATAAAGCCAGGTGACAATAATTATATTAATTTTCACATAAATTCTTCACATAAATTGGTGAAGGCTAAATTTCAAAGCCTTGATCACGGAGACGTAAGGTAGCCAGTCTATCGCTTTGCAAGGTGCACTTCAGAGAGTGTGCGATGGAATTACACAACTTAATTCCCCCATCCCCATTTTATCATCGATCGTACAACTAAAGCGCACGGAAACACGGCATCGCTGTACCTATATGGTAGAAATTCCTCGAACACGTACAAAGCGTTTTGATTCCTCATAAATAATGGCAACCTTACCAGCGTCATGTAAATAGAACGAATTTTGTGCCAGCGTCATTGTTTCCTGACAAATATAAATAAATAAATAAATATGTTTGGACATTTCACACAGCGCCATCTAGCCCCAAACTAAGCATAGCGTGTACTATGGGAACCAGACAACTGGTAGAAATACTTATATACTTTTTTCGTTTATAAATACATACATAGAATACAATATAACGCCCAGACACAGAACAAACATCGATGTTCATCACACAAATGTTTGTCCTGGATGGGAATCGAACCCACAACCTATAGTTCAGAAGGCAGAGGTACTAGCAACTAAGCTAACAGGCCAGTCAAAGTATAGGTACTTACCTAATCTGGGAGATTTTAAGGCTAGAGTGAACTGGTAGGTATCTTCTATAGGATAGCATGCTCTAACTATCGTCGCCCGCGTCTATATAAATAGAGATTCTTGCTCCAACGCAATAAAGCGCTGTTCAGCTCGCACGGTGCATCTCTTTCTATTGGTATAGCTTTGCGAACCAATCTGCAAAGAGTGTATTTCATTTGTAGCTTTGTGTGTAACTGGAATCGCTATACCGCAAACCTAAGAAGTCTTGAGAAATTCGAGATAAACACGTTTTAAAGTAGCATACTAACGAAACCTCTTTAGGTAGGTACTTATGAGAATTCAGTGTGGATACCGCACAATGCAATATTCAAGCTGTTTCGCCGGCAACATCAATTTATTTCCGGGTTCAAGGATATGATTGCCTATTACCTGGCAATACAAACGTATTTTGCTTCATTTGTAGACAATAAGGTTTTAAATTAGGTAAGTATAGTAAACTAGCTTATGCCCGCGGCTTCGCAAGCGTGCACTATCCCTTCAGGAACCGTTTATTTTTCCGGGATAAAACTTCCATTTTAGCATACCCCACACTATGTAGTAAACGTATCATTGAAAGTACAAGATTTTAGTTTCAGTGGTTTAGGCTGTGCGAGCGTCTTACAATGTGACTTGGTCCTGTATATTTAACCCTTTTATGGGATGAAGTTCAAAAATTGCCGAGACCACTATATGTATTTATTTTCTATGTTCTATACACATTCCAAAATTCAAGACTGTATGATACAGTCAAATTTTATGGAATTTTCATACAGTCTTTAACTACAAAATTCACCTTCATAGGGACTGATTTTCAAAAACTAAGAAATATCATTTAGTTTATTTTTATACTTGTTTGTATGTGCCAAGTTTCAAAACGATACGTCACGAAATGTAGGTTTTTCATACAAACGTTATTTACCCTTTTTACCCCTATGGGAGCTGAATTTTCAAAAATCCTTTCTTAGCACGCGCTTAAGTCATAAAAGGAAGCCACCCTCTAAATTTCAATTTTCCACGTCCAGCGGTTTGGGCTGTGCGTTGTCTGTTACTCTGTCACTCAGTCAGGACAAAGCCTTTTATATATAGGTAAAGTCAGTCAGGCAAAAGTCTTTTATATAATAAATGGGTAAGAATATAATTTTGTCATATAGATACTAGTAAGACTAGCAGTAGGTAGTCTTTGAAAAATAGGGGTATACATGTCTAAACGATTTTAATCACCATTATTTTATTCTGAGGAGTTCCATAGGATAATTTTATAGCACATTTTTTTGATCAGCCGACATATTAAATGTTAACAGGTATTGGTCATGACATTAGCTAATAGTGCTTGGAGGAGTACGAAATAAAAACTGGAAACTGCTCAACGGGTAACGTTGTGAGTAATTAATTCGATAGATTAGAAAATGCTTAGGTATTTTATTTTATTGCTACGGGTTATGCACTTTTATTATGTACTTTTTTGCACTGGAAACAGTTCCGACGATTATGAAAAAAGAGCTGTTTACATCGGCAAAATTTACTTACCTACTTAATACGGTTTGTAAGATCCTCCTGGGACTGGGATCCATATTTAACGCCGTACTCTAACGTTGTGTTCCACCCGCTCTATTTTTGGCTTATCGTAATATTCTCCCCGAATATTGACGATTGAATGCTCTGCTATTGGATTTATTGAAAAGCCTGCCTATTTGGTGCGGGTCAGGAGATTTAATTGCGTTGAGTGATTTGTCCAAGGTTTGTATAGATGAATAAAATAACAAGATAATGAAAATTCTAAGACTGATTTTAAACGCCTGTGCAAAAGTATACCTCTAACTTATACTTACATTTTTATAAAACTGAGTAATTTAATCAGTCGCACTCGCTATACGACGCTGAAACGAAACACCATGAAGAAACTGGCATGTCCAAGCTACAACTACATTTTTTTTTTTTTACAATTTATAGGCATAGCATTTGACCTCATGGGACCGGGCGTCCAGACGGGTCTGTCCATTACGCGTAACGCGTCAGAAGAGCAGCGATATAGTGATAAAACGAGAGGCTGAATTGTTTAAGGAAGGCTTGTAGCGCCGTGCGAGCTGAACTACACTCTACAGCGTTGCAGCAAGAGTAGCTATTTGTTTAAGTGACTTCGCGGAGGGAGCCTTCTGTACGTAGTATTATATATCTATTCTGTGCTTAAGTAGGTACCTATATTATTTACATTTAACCATACTGAACCTACCCCTACGCCCAAATAGGAGACAGCATCATGGTCACTCACAGCAGCTATTTCAGGTTACAGTTGAGAGCAGAACTTTTTAGATTTGCCGTCGTTAAAAGTTCATGCCTACCGTATTCCTAGTTAATCAACGTTTTCTTTTCTGTCCATTTTTCTCCCTGGATTTGCATACTGATGAGATTGTTCTTTATCATAAGACTGTCGGCTAATGTTTCTTTTTATCCGCGGAACTGAATTAATGAGGCTTTGTTGATTTTTTACTGATGAGGCCATTTTATTTTTGTTTAAATAGTTTAATTGGGTAACCTTTAAAAAAGTGATCAACCTGTAACAGAGCTCATCAAAATTAGGCTACATGGCTGGTTAACCTTTAAAAATGTAATCAACCTGTCACAGAGCTCATCAAAATTAGGCTAAATGCTCACTCTCACTCGGCAAGACCATCATATTTTCACTCTATCTTTGCTCCACTAGAGCCTGAAAGTTGCAGATAAATGGTACTTGCGGCGCTAGTTCGATTATTTAATATAAAGAAATCAAAATAAAAACGTTAGGTTCGGAATACAAATACATTTCAAATACAAATAGCTATCTATATTTTAAATTCTATCTAGTCTAATAAAAAACATTTTCGTTTAAAGTGCACTTAGGCACAGATTACTGAAATATGTACTTAGCTACCAGTAGTTCTATTTGGAATAAAACCTGCGTATCCAAGCTGTCCGTGACTCAGTTGGACTAAATGGAACATTTTTAGCCAAACAGTTCGATCGTCGGGCTATTAGTAGAACTAGATGGAATAAACGAGAACTTCGTCTAGATGAAATAGGTAAGTACTACTTAGGCAGGTAATGGAACAACGTCGTAGTTCAACTCGGAATCCGCTTATTCTGCTTGTACGAGGTAAATCTTTCCCGAATGCGAGAAATTAGGTACCTACCTACAAACGGAGACTATCATTTATTCTGTGACCCGGGTGAGTGACATCGAGGTGGCATTTCAAGAAATATTTCAGACGGTGTCTGGCAGACATTACATTCCTTGAAGCTACATAATTATTTTCTCTCTCGTTTATCACACTATTTTAGAGCGTCGAATGCCCTTGTACAAACTGAAGCCAAATCCTCTTCGCCCGGTTTCATTTAAAGCGCTATGTGAACATTGTGCTATGCATCTTCATTTTCAAGATAGCTACAAAGTTTGTTATTGTTTTAGTACCTACTTTTTCATATTAGACAGTGTTAACGTTTAACTACAGCATATTTCATCTAATGTTGAGTGACAATGTGGTCAAAGACTTTGTCTACCCTAGTTTGTAGTCCTAGTATAGTCAATGGTCCTAGTCAAACGCCAGGTGGCACTTGACAACAGACTCATAACTTGAGGGTGGTTGCTAGCCAGACCCAGACGAACACTATTAGTAAATGCCCTATCACTGTCACGGTCAATGCCCTATCACCTCACGATTTCCTTCACTGATAGCTCAAGCTCAATGCAGGATTTGAGCCCACAGCCCATGAACTCCATCCGCACAGAAAAAGATTAGGTGAAGGAAATCAGAAGAGCTGTCACAGTTTCAATGTGACTATATTGTGTCATTCATTAAAATTAACGGGCAAATTGCCTTTATTACTCAAGCTAACTACTACAATAATAAAAACTAAACTAAACTAAACTAAGCTAAACTAAGCTAAACTAAACTAAACTAGCTACACTACCTATTACAAAGAACACTTATGGACTGTATAATAGCCGCGATGGCCTATAGACAGTCCAAGTGCACCAGCCCACTACCGGTAGGTAGCGTACCCAACATGCTGGCCGCATTGCCACGTTGAATTGCAATGCTGATGCGTTGGGCCAAATAAGTGCCAGCATTTAATTAATTAAATTTCATTAAAATTTAATTTAGGGTTTGTAAATGATCCTTTACAACTACTCCACACCGTATCCCGTGATAAGGTGTTACTGTCCCGAAACTTTGGTTGGGTTTGTATATTCAAAGTCCTAAACTAACATGAGGGCTGGTTTCCAAATTGTTAACACTTACCTGGGCCTTTTAGTCAAGGATAGGGAAACTCGTATTTATACTAACAAGTTACTTTTATTCGGATACCATCTCAAAGTTAACAACCTTCTCAAAACGGAACTCCTTTCAGGAAAAGGTTACCAATAGTATCATACACTGTGAAATATGCATTCCTTTAAAATATGTTTACTTCTTTAGCATACTTCGAGCATCCATGTGAAAATATTCTAGATCGGTGGGTATAAATATGATTTAGTTTAGGTATTACTGTAGAGATCACATTGCACTGTAGGTATATGCTTGTGTTGATTGAAAGAAGGCATTATCTTGTGGTGCGAGAGCCCACTGCACAAATACCTACGTCATCGAGTACCCCAATAGGCTATCTTTAGATCGTTAACAGACATCTAAATATGTAAAAAAATCAGGTCTGCCAGTTCCGATCCTGCCGGGTCATGGAAATAATTGAAATTTTTTGACGTATTTTTTTTTTGTCAAAATTTACCCGAATGAAAGTTCTGGCAACAGTTAACCATAGAAAAAAAAAAAAAAATTGGTCTGCCATTGCGCACCCTGCCGGAAGTACCTGGCAGATCCCTAAGAATGTGCCCTTCACACCCTTTACCTACCTCAGCGAATACCCCGATGAAACCTACGCCTAATAATAGCCAAGGTGACCCTGATAATAGATTAAAAGGTCTGCCAAGTCTAAACTTGGCGAAACTTAGTATTTAAGGCATTTGAAGTTGGTGGAGGTGTATTATTTCCATGACCCGGCAGGATCGGAACTGGCAGACCTGTTTTTTTTTTACATGTTTAAGTGTCGGTTAACGATCTAAAGATAGCTTTTTGGGGTACTCGATGACGTAGGTTTTTTTGCAGTGGGCTCTCGCACCATTGCCTAATTATTCCAACTGCTATGGGTAACATAGAGTATAGTATAAACATAAGTAGTATAAACATTGGGATGGGTAACATTTCGGCAAGCTGCCGCATAACTGGGCATGTAATGTGTTGCAGCGCGTGGTTACGAGGCAATAATAGCTGGATAGCTATTATATTAAGTAATTTTCATATTCTCGACTATAGCTTGCTTTGTCCTGCTAACAGCTGGTGTTTTCTTTAATATAAGAGTGATCTTTCCCTAGATACAGTACAATAAAACGATTGTAGACGTTTGTTTGAAGATTATCTAATATTTATGATCCTTTTCTTACCACGAGGATGGATGACATCGATGTCCATTACATCGATGTCATCCATCCTGAGATACTGAGAGAACTTTTTTACAGATATTTCGTTTGTTTTCGTTACCTACCTTCGTTAATTCAATACTTACAATTACAATGGTTAAGTTCTCTAGATTACAATACTACGGATTGAGTAATTATACATTTGTAAATATAGTTATACATACCAACATCTTGGCAACATGTATAATTTTAGAAGGATATAGGTAAATAAGAACCCGATATTATACTACCAATACCTTTTACGAGATCTCTGTACATAAACCACCCCACCACCACCACCACCACCACCACCACCACCGAATAAATATGAGTACTAATAGAAGTCCCTAAGCGAGGTATATAGAATGCAAAATAATTTGTTCCCTGATGAGAACCGCCCATCTCACTTGATATTCCGCGGAGGCGATTGTCAATGTTTTTGTTACCCACCGAAATCATTAGCTCCTTGTTATGCGCGCCGGAGGAGCGTTTTTAATGAAGAGCTGCTTTTTAAATAAACTGCTGGTTTATACTTGTATTTTTTTCTTAAATTGTTCTTTGTCGGTTATTTTATTGAAAGAGGCAAGTTAATGAGCTAGTTGTATAAGATTCCATTGTTAGAATATAATGAAATTTTCATAAAAGTACACCGGTGCACTAAAACTAAAACTTAGGTCTAAAAAAATATAAAACGTTACACTAGAAAAAATGTATTTGATTATAAGCAGTAGTTTCATTGTATATACATAGATGCCATTTAGGTTTTCCCCAAAAAAAAAACATAGTCAGTGTATTGTAATTTAGCCACTGTTTTGGCGTTTTCCCATGAACTTAGTACTTGAGTACCACAGATTACAGAAAAAGTAATCGACTAATTTAGTACCGAAAATATTCTAATATAGGTCTATCGTTTTTCCACATATCTACATAGCTTATGTCGCTTGTGTCTCGATGGTCTCGATAGCTGTTCACTTTTCTACGGAAAAAACTTCATGTTCGAAATTCAATTTCCTCAGAAAAGGTATTCGTTCACAAAGTTACCTTCACTTATCATCATGTAAGATGAGGTTTACGGGTGAATGTAGAGCTAAAAATATTACGCGAGAAGTGTAGGTGTAAAATTTAAGTCTAATTTTTAGACTCTGTACTATGTAGAGTCTAAAAATAAGACTCTCTATGTGGTTACGCTTAGGTAAAAATTCTGTCTGGCTTCTCTGGGTTTCCGGTACGTTCGTTAAAGTTAAACTCGTGTCAACTTAAATAATGGAACGCTCATTCAATGCCCGTTGATCATCGGCTGTCTTCAACCAACGAGCGCTCAAGCCGAGCGACCGGCGGCATTTCCTTGCCTTATACGATTGAAGTTAATACACCAAACATTCAATTTGCTTACCGCTTGGATCCAAAGCGAATAAACTTTAAACTTTGAGTCACTTTGTTTACTTTGGTGTTCTTTCGTTGCCTTAACTTTTAGCAGCCTTTAGCATCCTTAACTAAAAGCTATATACCTTAAGATTTAATAGTTTTTGAACTTTGTTTTTGTTTGTTTGTAATTTTTTGGCTCTTGCTCCATATAAGACAGGCCTGACCAAGTATAAGACTGAAAATAGATACATCTAATAAACCCTCCTAAAAATAGGATGACGGTGGTTTTATTTTCACTTCATATGTGAAGTAGTCACGTTCCATGATATTTTATTCATGCACCCGATCGTCGATCCAACAGAGTTCGTACATGAGGTCGATCCTCGTGCATTAATAAAATATTTCCTTCCATATTGAAACTACCGATCAAAATTGGTTGAATTCGCGTAAACATGGTTCGAAATATTTAGTTGGTTAGCATACGAACGTTTTTAAATATTTGAAATGTTGAGCACATCACTTGAGAATGGCTGGACCGATTTCACTATTTTATTCAAAAACGTAGTGCAATAAATTATTGGACTTTAAATGACCAGTTTGGTTTAAACTAGGTACGACAGACTATGATAAGACAATTTCTTCACGAAGAGTTAGTGCTAGACATACTTACTAACCGGACCCTCATAATATCTGGAGATATCAAGCAAGAGTGCCAATTGTGGCAGTGTATATTTACGTACATGCATTGATAAATGTCATTATAGAAAAAGTTGAACAAAATGATAAACAGCTATGTTTAAAAAAATATTTATTTGTGTATTTAATTTCACCATTACTGCTCCACGCTATAATAATATACCTAAGTATATAACGTGGAACAGTAATGTGAAGTATATACCTACTCTCAAGCCAAATCTTGATTTCATCGAGGAGATCACTGAGAACGTAGGGCGTTATGCTAAAAGAAACTGTGTAATTTAATTAAGTGTGAAATTAAATTATTTAAAATTCAATTATGCTAGGATTCAGGTACTTTATATAGTAAAACAAAGGCGAAGACTTATTAGCAAATAGACGTGAAAACTATGACGGGCAGTTATTTCCCTAAGGCGTTCTCGCATGTACGTACCTACGCCTCGAACTTGAGAGAGGTGGTCTCCGGTGGAGCGATATTTCAGTAAACTTAATATATTTCAACTCCAATTCAGCGGCAGATTATCATTAATCTCGCTAATTACGAAAATTTCGTTGAAATAAAGGACCGTTTCGAATCCTTTTGGTTCACCCGCCCTGAGGGGTTCAGTTTTCATTTTAATAAAGCTGCTTGTCTATTTGCGTTAAAATAACACGCTTTTATTTATGGGAGCTCTTTTCTTCGGTATCTAATACTTTTCACCACATTTCAAAATACAGTGGGAGATGGGATATCTATGATATATTATTTATAAGTATAATGTGTTTAGGTCAACTAAATACAAACAGGGGGAGGGGTTATGGAAAGGCTGGAAGCTAAGCCTGCTGCTCAGTAGCAGGCACTAGCATAAATATTTCTGAACCTGAATATCATTTCTAAACAATATCTCTGCATCTACAATTTGATAGCTCGGTAGCACAGCCGCATTGTGTATTCTCTCAGTGCGAATTCGAAAGGCCGTGTTGCCTGCCTTATCGGATCATAGTTGGTTAGATTTAGATTGGATCACAGTCGTGACAGAATGTTGCAGGCAAATAAAATTTTCATTTTGTATGACCTAACGACCTGGGTATCTCCTACTTTTACGGCGGTGTAGAAGTGAACAAAAAAAGAATTTTTGAAAGTTCAACCCCTAAAAAAGTCAAATGGAGTGTCAAATTTATTACGAACAAACACAGATTAGAGAAAAAACAAATGACCGATCAAATTAAGGCATTATGGGCTGGCTTCTTAATTCTAGTATACTTTCTAGTATATTCTATAAATATAAACGAGTCAATAGTAAAAGTTGAACGCACCTACCTATGAACAGGTTGGTACGAGAATTTAATGGGATCTCGAATAATGTCAATATTGACCTATTTGCGGAAAACATTTGCAAGTTTAGAAAGACTGTTGAAAATCTGTGATATTGTGTGTTTTAATTTTTGTGTGTTTTAATTTTTAAATCTTTATCAGTTTTTATTACTTATTTATTAATTTTTTTTTTTACTTTATTTAATTTTTTTTTTTCATTCAATTATTTACAATCGTTTTTATTATTGTTCAGTATAAATCCTACAATTTTTTAACTATGTATTCCTAGTTTTCTGTAACTTAGTTGAACAGCTGTTAAATTCACTCGTATTTTATAATTATGCACGCAGTCTTTACCTGTAACTGTGATGACACTTAGCAATGTTTCCTCCGAATTGTGCAACCAAACTTAGCTACGGTGTACATTATGTTGGTAATCGTAATAAATAAATAAATAAATAAATAAGTTGGGTTAAAGTATTGGGACATAATTAAACATTCAACCATAGTATATTACCTATAACACATTCTTTTGACCTCGTTATTATCATGTGTTTAAGACACCGATCTATATTATAGCGTACTATTATAATAGAGGTCAGTTTACGGCAAATGTCTCTAATAACATGCCTTATTTTTCCTGTTTCTTCTTTATTTTTCTTTCTTTCTCTATTATACATTTTATCTAATGTCTCTTACGTTCCATGAGACAATTTTTTAAAAAGTTTTGGCTAAATCAAATCGAAATAGTTTCGAAAACTTGGCTTTCGACGGTACGTCTCACAGGAAAGGCCCATTAATTATGACCAGGCTGCTATTGCCGGCCGCGATATCGTCTCTCAGCCAGAAGTTATAGACAATCCAAGGAACAGCTAATGAATAATACATTTCTTTAGGGCCGTTAACGCTCAAATTAAGGCTTTGTAAATTTTAATTGATCCTCGTGTTTTAGTGCCTATAATTTATGCAACACCTTTTTAAGTAACTGTGTTTAATTAATCGTAGTACAAATCATTTTGTAAACAGATGTTTGTAAAAAAGAAGAAAACAAAAAGTTACTTAAGAAAATTATGCGATTTTACATTTATTTATAGCGTAAAAACGCTCGGAATTTCATTATAAAATTGTAAATTTCCTAAATGACATAGTACAAAAAATATAAAGTTAAAATCCTACGCAGGAATATAAAATATTAAGTAGACCTACAAAAACTTAAGTCGTGAACATAGAAATCGGAATAATGTAGGCCAAGTCGTCAACTTATATTGCATACAAATAAACTACCAAAACTTTCTCATTATGCCTAATGGAAAAAAATAAGTGGATACTTTCCGAGATCCATCAATCTTGCACCTAAATAACTTTTTCTTTCGAGGAAAAAATATTTGAAGATGATAAAATGCTAAGATTAAATGACTGGCAATCTCTAGATTGAAGTTGATTTAAGTAATTCCAAAGTTTGAACATCTGGAACGTTACATGACGGTGAGGTCGTGAAAGTTTGTTTAAGTACGTAGGTACCTTTATTTACATGACTTGTATATGTAAATAAATTTGTATAAGTACATGTAACTACATCACATCGAATACAGCCCACAACACTGAACCCACAAAGAAGCTTTTAGTAAAACGTGGCACCCATAATTAATATGGTTGAAATTCCTTCAACTCTCACTATTTGCTGCGTATTTTTAGTGCTAACGTCAATGAGTAGAAGACCTTGCTAGCGTCCTTGTTTCCAGCTAACTATAATTTCAGAATCTTCTTCTCAAGAGTGAACAGGTATCTTCTAAGCAAGAATGCGACTGCGTCATCACTTTCCATCAGGTGAGACAGTAGTCAAATGCTACTTTGTCTAAGTATAAACAATTTACAAAAAAGATCTGCAACAAAACCTTCTACATGTAAAGTTACTATGTAATCTACTGATAGAAACTCGGAACTTATTACAACCATGTTCGTTTCAGGACATCCTTCTTGTTTCTTGGCTTTGTGTTTAGATTTCGGTTGAGAGAGTTTCCTGTTAGGTAGTTGTTATGTGTTATTGAGTTGCTGTTGCCAGAAAGATGTTATTCCTATGTAAGTTATGTCTCGGCATGTTGGTTGGATAGCGTTTGATCCAACACGTACGTGACTTATTCTCTAATAATAACTGTTATTGGCTAAGTTTGACAGCGAGTGCGAGACATGAGCTACAATAATTATGGCTCAGCGATTCGAATCATGCGCGTGCCATGCATCAAGCCTTTTCAAGTTATGGTCGGAATATATACAATGGTGAAGGAAAACATTGTGACAAAACGTTCAAGAATCACAAAGTACGAGGACATGTGTCATCTGCTAATCCGCACTTGGATGTGGTGGATTCACTCTGTCCCTGTGAGTGAAGTTTGGAGTGACTCCAAACTTCTCTCACACGAAACTTATTGTATGACGAAGTATGACACACATGACCACTTTTCTATAACAATACTTTGACACGAATGAGTTTAAACAGGTTCGTACTTATACACTTAAAGTACCTATGTACATATTGTAAAAGGAAACCAACCCGGCATGGCTTTGTTACGTTTACAAATTAAGCGCCTGGAGGTATACCTGTGTTACATGAGAGGCGAAGGTTTTTTTACCCCATGTAATGCCCCAGGGAGTGAAGAAAATGGGCCGTTGAAAATAAGGTCGTTGCTAACAGATTAAACTTTTATAGAATTTGGATATTGCCAAGTTTATTCCACTGGATTCATATATAAATGGTTGTGTCAATATTATTCAAAGGGTTTGGTAAACATCGCTCTCGCGATTGGTACTTCGGTGCGCAATACAGGTTTTCTTGAGTGCAAGAGAGCCAGGAAACTACTTAAGTTTGCTACGTGACTTCATTTCAGGACTTTCCTGGAAACGAACGGAAGAGGAGTGTCCTGTCATCTTTTGCAAATTGAGGTCGCACGCTTCAAGTGTTATATGCTAATGAGCTTGCGGTAGGGTGATGGAATTGTCTTTAATTATAGACGCTTTTGAATGTTTTCAATCATCTTTTAGCTGACAACTTATATAATTTCGTCAAGTCGTCTTTTTCTATTTTTTCTTTTTTAATATCTTTTTTGCGTTAACTTAATTTGCTATAAGTAACTATAGGTACGGTGGTGAGTTAGGTAAGGTGTTGTTGTCACAGCCACTTCAGTGCTCGGTGAAATTCGGTGTAATCACTGCACTGCGATAGCGCGCCACGCTGTGTTGATAATGAAAGGTTGCAGGAACTCTCGGGAGCAAAAAGGACTTTAATTAACATAGAGCAGTTTTTCTCCAGCAGCTTTGCAATTAAACGACTAAGCAATTAAGGGAATCTTGGCACCAACGTAAGAATGCTTGGCACGTCGTTTGAGGAAATTATTAAAAAAGGACTGTGCTAATGAGAGAAGCGATGATAGTTTGTTAGTGAGGTCTACTTACGATTTGTAGGTCCGTAGATTTGAATCCTGCAACGAACTTGAGCTTAGGGTTAGGAAAAATATCGTCATGAAATCATAGCGTGCTGGCGGTAGAGCATTTTCTAGTGCTGATCTCTGGCGTTATTTGAGCTATACTATATAAGAGTTTGTTGTTTATTAAGACCCCGAAAACAAAATTAACTTTTGCATTAGTATAAACACCGTCTGATGTCATTCATTTGCATAACAGTAGGTGAACAAGTAAAACTGTCTGACTGTATTGTGAATACCATTCATGAACCTTAATAAGGATAAACGTAGGTACCTACTTTACGTACTCTAGTGCTTTTATAGTGCGCGTAGTATATATACCTCTTCTAACATGGTTATAAGCTTTTATATAAAGCATAATAGTATATGTATATAGACACGTCTACATATAAATAGACTTATCCAACTTTGTAATGTGTTTGGAATCGACTCACCTAAAAGTTTTTACTCGATCAATAAACGAACTTAGGTACCTACTTGATCGTGTAACATGTTAAATAATAAATTATGCATATCAGCCTTGATGAGGGTCAAATATCCGTACCTTGGAGAGCATTAGCATATTATTTTGGCTTTAGCCCTTTGAGGTTGTTACGGAATAATCAGTAGGCGTTTGATGCAATGCACATTGAACAGTACACGTATCGTACTTTATGTGTATATTGACTGCGGGTTTGTTCATAAATATGCATGTTTTTAGTCTTAGTTAACTCAGGCTCGAAGACCGCTCCTATATAAGTGAGCCAGTTTACACGACTGAATTCAGTGCGCGCTAAACGCTACAGCACTACTACCCTGCTCAGTGTTAGCGGAACCATTCAGCATGAATTGGAGCTGCACATTGTCCAACAATGGCTTTGAAGTTACAACGTGCACACAAGCGAGACGCGTGTCTGATGGGCTGAAATTGTCAACCAAATTGTGTACAATTGAAAACTGCGTGCCGATGGTTGAAGTGACATTCCAAACCTTAAACTCTTATTCCCCCTTTCAATAGATGTTTATTTGTAACTAGCTGACCCGCCGCAGCTTCGTACGCGTTAGGTAATTAGTTTTACACCTTATCTTGGTCTAAAAGAAGAGAGAAGGAAGAGGGAAAAAGATAAGGGAAAAGGATGAATGAATGAAATCGGATAAAATTAGGTAAATAACTTAGTAATTTTCCAGCAATAAGTATCTGATTCTCTACGAGTTCGAGTGGTCTGACTTTGACAATAAGGCCTATACGAACAAGTGCGCACGCAAGCTTAAGATGAGCCGTACGTTCAAAGACCATTGAGTTGAGACTCTAAACCGATCACTAAACAACTTTACAGTAAAACCGTATCGATATTCTTGGCCCATTGAAGCTTTCGCACGACTAAACTTATCTTACCCATTGCCCTAATGTATGTACGTAAATAGCAAAAGTTTTGTAGAGTAATATCATTTTCCACGTCATAGCCCATCTGAATTCCTAATGTGGCCCAGTGGCAATTCAGCCGTTTTTAGGGTTCAATGTGGTGAGATTTTAGTGTCTGTATTGTCTCTGTCTTTTATAAGTCTAAAGTATAAACAGTTAAAGTTATGAATACAGAAATTTCTTAGGGGGGGGGGGGGGGGGGGGGGGTGCACAAATCATTATAGTAGGCGAGTCGAAGTGGGAAATTTGGGGATATGGAGGTAAAACACATAAGTATATGATACAAGACCAATTTGTGCTCTTTTCTTAAATGGTGAATTCCATGCACCTATATTTTTTGGTAAATTGGCTAATTACCGCGCTTGGTGCTGGACTGTCTACGCCAAGGGGGGGCGCGCGCCCCCTGCCCCCCCCCCCCCCCCCCCCCCCCCTTGTATCCGCGCCTGGGTTGAGTTGAGGTATATACGGTATACGGAACTCTGCGTACGAGTTCTCGAAGCTACGTACTTGACAGAATATTTCCCACTGAACCGAAACGAAAATACTAAGGGCGCCGCCAGACGGGGCCGACGGGCGTCGACGGGTGGTATAAAGCCGAGGCTCAACAATGCCTCATGCATTACGTGCCTAATCTTGCCTATTTCTGATTTATGATAAGAATTTATGCGCCAGCCAGTGTGTTATTTTCGGATGTTTTTGGAAACCTGGTGGTGTTATAATGACTTCGAGAGAGATCACAAAAAGTATAATGTACTTGATACCGTATACTAGAAACACCTCGCAATTTCACTTGCATTTGTCTATTTTTCGTGGAAAGTATAATCTTGATATCGGTACATGTATAACTGTAAGGAATACCTATGTGTGCAGCAGACACATAGGTATTCTTTAGCAAAGCCCCACAAACATAAGAAGAATTATATAAATGTTATCTATACCTATCTGTATACGACAGTTTCCCTAGTTATACATTCAGAAACAGGAAATATTATCCAAAGTGCAAAAAGATAAATTATTATGTATCATCTGTATAGAGTATATCGATATAAATACTACTTTGTACGGTTAATTTTTGGTTCTAGGTATTTCTGCTGTTAAAATATTCACATTAGTAAATTAAAAACTTTGTAAATTAAATAATGTTTAATTATAAAAACACACTATATTTACATTGTAAAAATACAAAAAAATACCTTATCATATAAAACGTATTTACAAAATAATTAAATTGATCAAATAAACCTGAGATATATGTGAACATGTACATATAACTATACTATCTGAGTTTGAATTGGTATATTATCCCGAATGGGGGTAAATCTACTCCCCAAGGTAGACAATATTTCTTCTACGACTTTCCTAAAGTAATAGTTTTTCTTTGAAGAAATGCCATGTAAAGTTTACGTTCGAATATAGCCCTAGCGCAGCTGGGTGGTTGAACTTCGTCCTTGACCGAATGCACTTAAATGAGTTTAATGACCTGTGTTTAGAAATGAATTTTTAGTATCTTGTTAACCAACTCTCGTAGCTCGTGCAATTTTGTGAGTGGATTTATTTTTTATTATGGAGGTTTGGAAACACGCAGTTTCAAGTAAGGCTCTCACAACTTGTGGGCTATCATAGTCCCAGTCCCCCCCTTTCGGGATAACATACTGTATAAATGAAGAGGATGATGATGGATGTAAATAAATCCATGTTATTTTTATTACAAATTAAGCTCATATTTGTATTGTTGGAACTATTCCTTAATGCACAAGTGGAATAAACCAATTCACTAACGTGAGTATTAGGGTTTCGTTGTAAAAAAAAAACTAGTGATCCAAAACATCCAAAATATTCGAGATTTCTTTACTGCTGCAGAAAAAGGTCATGCTATTTCCATCGATACGGTTCCTCTCGTCAAATAAAAGATTCCTTAACAAAGCGAAAGTAAAGAACATAGGTTTTTATCTAAGAACCGTTGAAATGTTGAAATGCTGCACAAGCTTGATAATTGTTACGTTTCTGGGTACGAGTTATTCAAAACACAGACCAGTATATGTCAGTCTTCGTACTGGTCATATTCTTTAGAGGTCCATACTTTAAATTGAAAACATTTCAATTTAAAGTATGAACTAAGTATACATATAAGAATATAATATAACTCTGTACTGCAGCACTAGTTTTATAGGGTTGTCCATATAAAATACTTTTCACATTATGCTCCCTTTCAGTTATTAAGAACGATTATTTTCTACCCCGTTTAGGTCTTGTATTAGTGCCGAGGATTTAGCATCTACATAGTCATTAAACTAAGATGATGTACTTATGGATGCGTGGGATTAAGATAAGTGACGTGAGATGATTGATTCATGCTTAAGATAATGTCTATCTAAGCTAAGCTCACTTTATTATTAATGGCTGAAGCATTTGAATTAATGAAGCTGGTGAGAAAGTACGTTCGCTGTACTTTGTTTGGTTCATCAGAAGCACTTGTCGCTGTCCATTTTGGTATATCTTGGGGCGTCCTGTATTACAATAACACTAACTTGACACAATGTGGCAGAACCTGACCATTCTAGTTGCATTATTCTTTTAGTAAACGTTTTTAGCTACCTAATTTATTTAATCTCTGAGTATATTTCAGGATTATGTTATTTTACTTTACGATACCAAGATTATAAGCTAAGAAGATCATAACCGTAATGAGAAATGTTATAAATTATAGCATTCCACCAAAACAGACTCATAAGTGATTATTCTAGTGCATTATTCTTTTTGTAAACGTTTTTAGCTACCTAATTTATTTAACCTCTGCATGAGTATATCTTTTATTTCAGGATTATATTATTTTACATTATGATAGCAAGAATCTAAGCTAAGACGATCATAATCGTAATGATAAATGTTATAAATAATGGCATTCCACCAAAACAGACTCATAAGTAACGGTACTTAACTCGAACGTTTGGTTTTTTACGCTAAAATAGCATTATTGATTCATCATCCTCTTTGCCTTTTCCCATTTGTTATTGGGATCGGCTCCCAATCTAACCTGAGATGTTCTTATGACGACCGGGACCGAAGGCTTAACGTGCTCTCCGAGGCACGGCGCAATGGCATCGAAAACTGCACATAACTTAATAGATAAATCATTGGTGCAGGGCCAAGGTTCGAATCCGGTGCCGTAAGATTGCGAAGCGCACATGCTACCGCTCGGCCACCATCGCTATTTGTTGATTTAGTCGCAGCATTGTTGATTGTAGGTACTAACTATTTTTATTGTTGGTATAACTTTTTTTCGTGACAAATTCAGTACCTAAACATTTGTATACCTACTATTGTACAAAAATACTATATAGTTACGAAGAAGCTTTTACGGCGCGATTCTATTATAACATCATAGAAAAATTAATCTTATAGTCCCCAACGATCATGACTTGCACTTGCTTACATCTAGGTTAGTAACAACGCTACATACATGTAACTTCTAAGTTCACAACTGAGTACAATACTCTACACATCGTTGTGCTGGCAATCTGCAACAATGTGCCATTTGCCCCTTGTTCGGTCGCTCGGCACACTTCTATTGCAGTCTGGCTCTGGCCCCGCGAAAGGCAATTTCGTCGAAACGTTCCCATTTGTGGCAGATATGACTGTTTTCAATCGATATAAGCTAAGCCAAGAGCTATCGGTGGCGATGTGGTTACTGTCGATAATAGCATCTAAGTTTGGAACCCCTCGTAATAGATTGCCGATTCAATTCAAATACCATTCAAATCCCCAATCAGGACCCTCGACAAATTCATCGCATACAACAAAAGAGCCAATCAAGACGTTTACTGAAGAGAACCCGAAGAGGTATCCAAGCTGAATAGAAAAATAAAAGCATTGAGCAGTTATCGTTACCAATTCACAATGTATATTTACTGAAGAATCCACTATCCAATCCAGCTGGATGTGGATTTGAGACTCGTGGAATATTTACACGTTTCTAAGGGCACTCCCAGTTTATAGACTATCTTTTACAAACGGGATCCTGTTTAATACTTTTTACTTTTATGATGTTATTTACAGGTACCTACTAAACTAATTTTTCACAAGGAAATTAGGTACCTAAGTACATGAAAGTAGGGGTATAAAATTTTTAAGAAATTACCACTGTCGCAAACGTGTCGAGAGTAACAAAAATTCGTTCTATCTATGCTACTTGAGAGGTTACTTTTAATCGATATTTATAGCTGAGATTAAAATGATACCCGTACTTATTTGAACGGATCATTTGGAAATAAACCTATATCATATTCTATACAGTTTATTTCACGAACTAATATATTCTTGCCTCAGTATCAAAACTTATGACTCAAAAAAGGTTTAAAATGAAGACCTAAAATTGTAATCTCTAAAACTGAAAATCTACTTAACGAAAGTGAAAATTATCGATAGTCTGTTTCGGTTTTATGCAGAGAGATTCATCATTGGTCGATTTTAACCGGGCGGTTTACTTATGAACTTAAAATACAGTCAACAAACTCCGTCTACTGTCGATTCCGCACGAAATAATCACACGTTGACGTAGACGATCTGTTTGTAAGATAGAGCTCCTTCGTAACTACTAAGAGTGGTTCTGGTCATTGACTGGTCTTTTTCCGGCTGCCACCGCTCGCTATCTTCAGTAACCTGACGGCTGGAGCCTCGAATGCGATTGAGATGGCAAATGAGGCCAAGAATGCTAGCACTGCGTACCCAGAGTAGATGGCAATCTGAAACAAAAAGGCATCTTTATCAGCCTGGAGGCCCAGGAGCAACATTTAGTAGGTAGTCCGCTATTTACACGCCCTGTATTTATCATAAGTTTTTCTCAGAACTCATCCAATAAACATTTTTATACAATAAACGTATGTTACGAAGTAAACAAATATTTCTGAGTAGTTTTAAAAGCCCGCCTGTCTACCTGCCTCATTAATAGTTCACATTTTCTTTTAAAAGAGAGCTCGTTTTCCAGCTTCACCGCTGGGAACTTAAAGTTTAAAGTAATTTAATAGTTATAGCTACCAGACTCTTTCAAGCGGAGAAAAATAATCACTTAGCGAAAGCTTAGTAACGGACGATTTGACGATGCTTTTACAAGAATATCCTCTTTAGATGTGCCAAATTTTGCAACACAAGTAATGAACGATCCATAACTAAACAAGTTTGAATTTAACATAAAGTTTGATATTTCTTCTTCTACTTTAAATGACAAAAACCCATCTCCTTAACCAGTAGTTCTAGGTAAAGTAGAAAGTACTTAATTCAGAAAATACTTTTTTTGCAATCCATCAAGGAAAGCAAAATTCAACCGCAGAATAAATGAGTAACAGTACCTACTATTCAACATACCCGTCTGATTCCCTGTGGAACTGAAAGACTTCATAAAAAGCTCCATTAAAAAATAAATCACGATTTGTTAGTGTAGGAGAGCATTGTTGAACTATGAATTTCCTCCGTGCACTTTGTGCTATATTTTTCCATTTGCAGTGTTCAACGCAATAAAGTTCGTTGGACCGACTGGAACTAAAGGTGGGTACGCAGGCTTTCATTACGGTTACGGACTACGGTGACCTTTCGACTGACGGTAGGTAAAACTTCAAAGCATTTGTTCATAGACTTTTCAGAATTAACGAGGCTTCTGGCAGAGAGTTCAGCGCTTGTTTTAGTCTTAGTTTCATACGGAGTAGCGTCCATTGTGTACATGCTATATATGAACCTTGTATTATACGTACAAACCATTGGGAGGAGCTATTGTACGTTGAACTATGCATTATGACTACAAGTAAGGTTAATTGGATAATTAAAGCAAATGCCATTAGGCTCCACAATTTATAATACCTGCAGCCATAAATAAAGATACTACGTGGAAATAATCCTATATGAAAAATAAGTTTAAAAGCGTATAAAAGCAAAAAATATGACCGTGCTATACCATTTTTCATATGAAGTTCTGTGTTATGTGTATGTGGTAGGAATAGTATCCATAAAAAAAAGAATTTGTGTTGTGTTGTGTGTTGTTGTCAAGTTCAATGTCAACTTGAATCGTCGTTCTAGTTGACATTGAACTTGACTACAATACACAATACAACACAAATTCAAATATAGATTCAGTTTTACAATATCGATCCCAATTCAATGAATTGGGATCGATATTGTAAAACTGAATCTATAATTTTATATCAATAAAAAGCTTTGTCCTGACTGACATACAACCTCCAGCCCAAACCGAGACCTAGAGATAAGCCACCCCATTTGACACTCTATTGTATAAAGAAAAGCGGGTGAAACCGCGGGTTGCGTCGAGTAGTTAATGATATTAATATGAGGCGACAATACAGTCCGTCCACAACCGACTTTAGTTGTTGTAGTCCAAACAATAATATCACCCTACTTTCAAAATAATATCAATTCGGTATCTTTCAACAAAGCTTTCTCACTGACAATAAACTTACTAGCTTTGTGTTCAGACTCACTCAAGCATCCTCAACGAAATGTTTGGGTGGGTAGTACAGTAGAGATATGATGTTAGATATTAAAAATGTCTCTATACTCACTACATCTACTAGGTAGCATCCACTCTGTCAACCTAGTTTTGCTATAATAATATAATAGTAGTTATTTATACCTAGGAGTAGCTTTACGAGCGCACAGACTATCAAAAAACATTAGTACAATACTAATAACGCTGTGAGAGATCAAAAGCTTCACCGTTTTTGCTCTTGTGTCCTTTTCAATCGCTTTTTGAGAGACTCCTGAATGTGCGACAAAATATAGCCACTTTCAAAATATCAAATGAAATTTTCCGATATTACATGACGTTTGACTTTTGATGCTCTTAAAATCAGTGGCTCTTTGGGACTACCTCATCCCTACTGATGGCCTGCTCTTACGGGGGAGAGAGAGAGTAAATCATGTTGAGGGGCCGAGCGGGGTTCGACCCATGGTAAATCTTTTCTTTTATTAGGAACCATAACATTTTAACATACAAACAAATGAAGATCGATGACACCTGCAGAAGTACGAGACTGTGTCGCAGATATCAACGCCCTCCTCCGTAAATGGGAAAGTAAAGTTCCAAACTAAAACAATGGAACAAGCAAAATAAAGTTTGAAATGATCTGAGAGAATTTAAAGTACTTAACGAATCTTAAATACAAAATAAAAGCTTGGGATTCTTAACAAATGAGATGAAGGTAGTAAATGTGAGTGGTGTGTGGTGAGTGGTATGGTGCTTGGTGTGTGGTGTGTGGCATGTGGTGTTTGGTATGTAGGTATTATATAGTGTGAAGTGGGTGGGTGAGGTGTGACGAAGGTAATGTGTGTGAATTGTGATGGTGCATAAAATAGGATTGAAAGTTTTATTAGTTACCGGTGATCCACACTCGCTCATGGTTTTAATACATTACTCGATTTTATATGGATATAATTCTTTTTGTAGCTTCATTTTGTGTAATTTTGTATTATTTTTAGACCATCTTTTACCTATTGCTTAGGTACTCTATCGTTTTCCAAGCGCTCCTGGTTCATTCTTGTGTTAGATTAGAAAGCTTGAAAATCGTTTGTAAAGCGTTTAGCTTTGTAATTATCTGAATAATTTATTTAACATACCTCTCATTTGCATATTTATTTCTTAGTGAGACTTCGAGTTCAGTTTGTTTCGGATAGTATTTATTACCCTTCTCACAGATACATGCAGGTTTAATAAAAGTAAAAAGATTATTTAGCACAACAGTAAAAGCTAGTAAATAAAATCACAGCGGCACAGGGACGTTAAAGATTAGTAGGTAGGTAAAATGAAAGGATTAAATTGGATAACGGACTGCGTAAAGCCGGGACGCTGTCTACAGGGGAGAGTATGCCCGAATAATCAAAGAGCATTTTATTCTAAACTTTAATAACTGTTTTATATTGAATTCATGGCTCATTTCACTTTTTGTTTAAGGTGAGTGGAAACTTCACCTTCGTGAAATCAAGTAAACAAAATAAAGTTTTAGAGAAACATTATTATAATTTTGTTTTAAAATATTCCTGGATCGAGTTTAACAATGACATTGATTGATAACACATCCTTAATCCACCTATCGATCATTTTGTTTTTATCAGAACAAAAACGTGGTTTTTCTTTCCATTAAAGGAACTCTTTTTAATAGTTTGCGTTTTTCAGATGTCAAAATGTAAAACAAGGTTTGGATCCGCGTCTAACCCGTATTTGGATGGGCGATAATTGCGACATCATAAGTTACTACTGCATGTAAATGTGTACGAGTCCCGGGCAGAAGGTTGTGAGTATTATTACGGACTACGACAGCCTCTGTGGTGCGGTGGTTGAGTAGGTCGGCTCATAACCCGGAGGTGACGGGTTTGATTCCCGCAACAGGAAAAGTAATTGTGCACAAAAACTAATACTTGTTTTGTGTCGGGGTGTTGTGGGACCATAGTTCGTAGTTCCTGGGCCCCTAGATACAGGGAACCCAGGTCTAGGACCTTATGTATGTGATCGTTGGGCGTTATTATTTATTTATTTACTCACCACAGTAGAGTTCTGCATGTGATAAGGTCCATCGAGGAGGAAGGAGGTGTACATCATGATGGTGGGGTGCACGAGGTAGGCGCAGTACGTGAGCCGACTCAGCGGCAGCAGCCCGCGGTACGACAGCGCTGAGTTCACGAGTCCGCCGTACCCGCTGCAGCAGGATAGCGCTACCCACGCCACTGCGCAACCCCACGCTGGAACGTTCACACACATTACACTCTGGTCTATGAATACTAGAGATTTAGTAAATTGGAATGGCTATAGCAGCTCATATAGCAAATATAGTGTGTAACAGAACTGACAATTTTTTTTGTGTAAACGGATGACGTGACGAGCTAGTCGGTCGCCTGGTGTTAAGCAAGACGGCCGCCCATAACAGATTGCAGTGTCACTTGGAACCCAAACTAAAGTTTCGCGTGATACTGCGCACTGCGCACGCCATCCTGAGACCAGTTGAGATCAGTTCCTAAAGTCTCATTTGCCCAGTAATTTCACTAGTTACAATGCCCTTCAAACCGGAACACAGTAGTGCTTGCACACTACTGCTTGGCGGCAGAATAACAGGCAAAGCAGTGGTCCTACCTAGACGAACTTTGCAGAAAAATCCTACTACCTACATACACTGTGGTGTGGGAATTGCTGAAAACGAAGGTTTCTAGTGACGACTATACTTGCTGGAAGTGAATGAGACGGCCGGCCTTTCTTTAAATGGTCCAGTGATAATTACCAGCAGCAGCAACATGGCACATAATAGTCTATGTTCAGCAGCAGTGGACGTCTCCTGGCTAATGAGGTGAAGACGTTGGACTTTGAACATCATACAGTATGACAATGTGTTTGTGGAAATGGCATGTAAAGTCGCAAAAGTACCCATAGTATATTCCTCTATTCGGTTCTGTATCCTAGATATCACACTTTAAAATAACATTAAAATCACCTAACAGCTCCAGATAAAATATAGCCAATGAATGATAAAATATAGCCAATGAATTTCTCAACCTAAATCATCTATCAAATATATACATATCGAACATTCAGCTACCCTTAAAAATATGAGAACGAAACAAGCACTCTCCTAATTTCCTTGCTTATGTCCCAAAGCAATAATTTCACCCATAATTTCGCAATGTTTATTTATAGAAAACATATTACCAATAAGGAATGTCTTACGCATACTTCTATTCAAAATTTATGCGCTATTATAATCTATTCTTGAAACTGATAGCCTCAATTTAATAGGCGCCTACTTTTTTCAAAGGTTTTCGCTAAAAGTTGTGGAGAAAAACGAAATGAGCCTGAGAAACGGCTCGAGTCCGCCAATAGGTCTCTCTACACCACTTACATAGAGATACAGCTCTACTTCAGGTTCTAATCAATAAGAAAGTCCTTAAGGAAGGGATTTAAGGGCGATAACAATACTTCCTTACTGTGGCGAGGGCGTCGATGGCCCATAAGGAAGGGAAGTGTTCTGGGTGATTAATCGCGCGGAACGAACCGCAGGGCTCGGCCGGCCACTTCACGTTTTAAGGTTCAGTGCTTCTGTTCAAATACATCGTATGTACCTACTAAAGGTTTTTGATTCCGCTGAAGTATTATGATATTGGTAGAAAAACGAGGGTTGGTTGAGTGGCGAAAAATCAAGATGAAGATAGTGACTTATACTAGCGTTCTGCAAAGTTCGTCTATAGGTAGGTACCACCACTTTGTCAGTTATTCTGCCACCAAGCAGTAGTGTGCAAGCACAACTGTGTTCCGGTTTGAAGGGCATTGTAGCTAGTGAAATTACTGGGCAAGTGAGACTTTATGATCTGATCTCACAGTCTAGTAATCTTATTAAAAGACTGTGTGATGTCTCAGGATGACGTGCGCACTACAGTGTGCATCAGTGTCACGCGAAACTTTATCATTTTTAATTTCCGAGTGATACTGCAACTACATTCAGCCGCAGCCGCGACGCTTCACATCAGGCGAACGACTAGCTCGTCACGTCATTTTTTAAATTAGTAAGTTTTGTTAAGATTCTGTTGGGTTTTTAAATGAATTGGATCATTATAGAAGAAAGCTTTTGGGAGGCTTAAATTAGTTAAAGGATTAATTAATTTGTTATTTTCTTTCCGTTACCTGTGTGCCCGACACTGATGTAGAACGCCGTCGGCCAGACTTCAAAGTAGCCGTCAACCATGCTGAAGATAAGGCTGCCCATGACGGCGAGGGCGCAAGGCCATCCCAACGTCACCAGCCAGTAGGGAAGCTTCGTTTGGCATTTTGTTTTGTGCAAGTACCAGCCTACTATCATACCTGAAATTATTATAAATGTGTCACAAAATGGTGTGTAGGTATAATAATATAACGCCTAAAAATGTAATTCATAAGCAGCATTTATTTCATACATTTTGCTATCCCATTACTGAGTCGAGCAAAGAATAATAAGAAAATACACACTACACATTGAGTTTTAGCTAGCATCATTTTTATTGCAATTTCGCGTAAAATGCGTAATAATTTTAGCCCGAGGCTTATTATTGTCTACGTGCGGCAAAAGCCAGTGTTTTTGCGGTACCTATATTTGAAATGATATTACCAGTTCTGTACGTTGTTTATTTATCCTTTGTACCAGACTATTAAAAAGAAGACAGTGGTTTCGTGACTGCCGTGATTCTATTCAGTGAAGTACGTGCCAGGTGTTAATGTTGGCTTGTGTTCGTTTTATTATAGCGTAAAACCTGGGACGTGTTTATTGTCAGATGGATGAGATTTATTTTAATATCTTTCGAGGTTAAATTAATTTTGATTTTTTTTCATAATTTTTTTATTTTTATTTGTGTTGTTTTTTTTCTTTTTTTATTATTATTATTAATTAAGTTCAGAGAAAAATTACTTTAAAGCCATTTAACCCATACAGAAACATAAAATATACATGTGAAAAGACTTCCAAAAATGCAAATGAATAAGATTTTTTATTCGTTGAAATAAACCCGCACCGGGTGTAGACCGCATGAAGTTATCGAATCGCAGGACCATTCGATTTTATCATTCGGTTTTACGTCCCCTGGCCAGCGAAAAGGACTAAATCCATAGCGGATGAAGCTTCGAAGGAATCGATAAAGCAAGCGATACCCGATTCTAGTGGATTACACGTGATTCCAATTTCGAAGAGCTACACGAGCTAAAAGCGCGATTTTCACTCCCCAACGACATCCTCGTAAAGTTATATGTATGGTGTAACGTTCCGAATCCTAAAATAGTAGGTACTCGTAGGTAGGTATTTGTGTTGTGATTCTTTTATAAAAAGAAGAATTGAAATAAAAGTTCTATCAACGAAAACAACTAAGTATACTACTTATAATAAGAGTTATCGCAACGCTTAATGCTTCAATGATAATTTGATATTTTGTTTTCCCGTACAGCTAAATAGGTCAGTTGGGATAAATATTTCGTTACTCAATCATGCCAAAACTTCTGACTAAGAGTTTAGTAGGTATCGTGGCCATACTCAGCTGTTGCTCCGAAAATATTACTATAGAGTGCTGCCTATCTATACCAAGTTTATTGTGGACCACATGATGTCAGAAGTTTTTTGATATATTCTTTTGGACGCGATCATATAGGTACTCTGTCAATTTCCGCCACACTTTGGCCAAAACAGAATTTTGTGTAATAATATATTCCGCGTACAACTTTGGTAAACATGTGTAATAAATAAACATGTATCTGCTGTAAGCAATGTGGCATGAGAATTTCAACTCAAACTTTTTTTAGCAGTGTCTCCTACCTACAGGTGGTAAAGCTAGGCCTCTAAATTCCCATGTTTTCGGTTTGATTTGTGAAGAAATGGGAAGCACTAGGGCTCTAGAACTGTCATTATAATTTGTTTGTCTAAAACGCTGTAAAAGATACACTATGTACTTACCGACTAGGTAGGGACCGATCCTAGACCACGGCTTGTCATAAAGAGGGTCAAACATCTCAAACGGCTCCTGTATTCTTGCTTTATATTGATGCCACACAGATATGTAAATAGTTGTAGCCCAAGAGCTCAGCATCACAAGACCCAGGGACGCCATTGCGAATTTCGGGTGCCTGGGGGAGTATAAAACTTTTAAATGTAACCCAACAGTACCTAAATGAAATGAAAATTGCTCGAAATTGAAAGACCCTATCGCTTATCGCAAAATTCGAAGGTTTTCAGTATCAATTAGGGCGCATAATATCGTGTGAAACCTTCTTGATCCATAGATAAGCCTACAATATTTTTAGAGAAAGGTGTTTTAGCCTGAATTTTATCTTAGTTCAGGTAAAACGTAGTTTGAAATGGGGCAAAGCTCAAGCGTAAATCATCGTCGTTATATTGAGGGGCAAATGGGTATTGTTATCATAGAAATCTAGGTCTCTGAAAAGACGGTTGAGATAGAGGCAATTTGGTAAATTGATGTCGCGAAACTGGCGGTTTATGTACGGTTTGTACGTTTCAGATAAATTGACGTTGATATGATGTAGAAATATGATTTCTTGGAAGTAGATAAGGAGTGTAATATTTTAGGAAAATGATCAGTGCGTGACGTAAAGAATATACGAACGCCTTGTAAAAAAATACAACTTTTGTTGATAAAACCTCCATGGGTTAAATGTTGTACACTAGCGTTTTAACATTTTAATTAAATTTTTACCAATAATTGACTATGACTAATGAGTCATTCATCATCCGAACGGATAAAATGGAATGTACTTCCAGCATCAGCATTGAGTCTTGTCAAGTCAAGAGTAAAATGTGCATCTCAGGTAAGTATTTGCGCCCCACTGGCCAACTCCAATCAGGTGATATTTGAAAAATAGAAGATATCTAATGACAACTGGTGAAGAAAGTGATCATATAGGATTACAAATGAAGGATTTTTTAAAATACTAGAAGCTTGCGACATTTATCCTAATATAGCAAACTCGCCTATAAGAGCCCTTTCCCCTTTCTCGTAAAAAAATAAGTAAAATACTCACTTGACAGAAATCAAAAGTAGAATGATTCCGACGACGTAGAACTGCGTATCGTTAGCCATGTACCACGACCACACCATGCACATTTCCCGCTGCGGGTACAAGTTGTTGATGTACAGGAGGTTCCGCCACCAGTACTTGTCGCACGTGATGTGGTCGAATATCGCCGGCTCGAACACTGAGTGCTCGTGAGTCCATCTTAGAGCTATTTCGTTTAGACCTACAAAATACAGCGTTATTGAATAAAGAATAAGTGGTAGCAAGCTCTTAACGAACTTTTGAAAAATATAATAAAGCAACTGACACGGCTCTCATTAATTCATTGTTTATTTTTTACACGAAAAACCACGTTTCACCACATTATATCGCTTGCCCACACTCATGCTCGTAATTCAGCACATAATGCGTAAAACGCCACCAATTTTAAACATTAACACTGGAAAAAGCACAAGTTTTGAAAAACAATACAATGTAACGACGTGAACTTTTCCGCGTTCCCACCAAAAACCCTAATTCGTAGGTAGTCCTTAGCCCGACGAGTTTAAACATTTTATTTTAGTAATTCATGCTACGTGCCCGTGGTTCGTAGCACGACTACAAAGCGTAGAGGCTCGTGGCAGGCGTTTACGCTACGAGACACAAACCTAAAAATATAGTGGTTGAAGAGATTATGTGGGTACCTACTTGGATTCACTTATTATGTAATGTTGATAATTATTTTAATGTACGATGTCAGTTGCAATTAGAAGCTGTCAAAATGTTTTCAATAACCCTGGAATACTTAAGTACTTACTTATTTTTCTATATAATTATTACATATCCTCATCTTTGATTTCATATTACCCTACTTTTATAGCGTTCACTTTAGTTGGAAGGAAGCGTTATTAAATTATACATTTGAGTTGTTTATAGAAGCTTTTCCATTTTGAGGTAAAATTTACGTTACAGCACTTTAATAAATATTTAGATTTAATTAAAATTAAATAGCCTCGCTGTTTATACAGCTTAAGTTTGTTATTGGATCAATTGTTTCTTTTCCGTAGGATCAAAATAAAGAGTAAATTGATCCGTTGAGCCTTAGAACTCCGAGTCATGCGTAGATCTTAAATATGGGAGTAGATAAACTCATAAAATAGCGGTAAAATAAACTAAGTCATACCTATCACGAAGGCGTACGCCGGCGTAAGTCTCACTACCCTATAGGATAGTAAAATAAAGAAGTTTTTTATCATCCCAAAGAGTTCCGCTTTGTTATATGCGTTCTTCTGTGGATTATCTAGAAGGTCTTCTTTAAAAGACTGCTGGCTGATGGTAGATATGGAGAGCGCGGAGTTGGTGTACCCGTTGATGTTCTTGTTCATGTCCGGTTTGCTTATGTCGAGCTTCTGGGCTTTCTTCTCTTCTGTTCTAAGGAAGAGAATCGTGACGAGGATGCCGCTGAAACAAATAAGTAAACTATCTATCCACGCAGTGAACGAGATAAAAAAAAATCATCACTACAAAGTTTTTACTAGGTGATAGGATTTTCTACAAAGTTCGTCTAGGTAGATACCACCGCTTTGCCAGTCATTCTGCCGCCAAGCAGTAGAGTGCAAGCACTACTGTGTTCCGGTTTGAAGGGCATTGTAGCTAGTGAAATTACTGAGGAAATGAGACTTGATCTGATCACACAGTCTAGTAATCTTATTACTATACTGTGTGAAGACTCAGAATGACGTGCGCAGTGCAGTGTCACGCAAAGCTGTATTAATTGAGAGTTTCGAGTGATACTGCAATCTGTTATGGGTAGCCGTGACGCTTAACATCAAGCAAATGACTAGCTCGTCACGTCATTAATTTACATTAAAAAAAAGTGTACAAGAACGATTTTCATTCCATGGGTCTGTGATCTACGACGAAACTCTATACACTCGTATCAAACCAGTATCTCGTATCACTAACAATATTACCTACAGTAGACTTGAATAAGCATTCAGAGCTTCCATTTATACCTTAAGTGGATAGGTACCATCTGTTTTAAGTCTGCGGTAAGTTATCTTGACAGCACAATTAGAGAATTCCTCTACAAAAGATATTATGTAACCTAATTTAGAAATGTAATACGTAATATGTACCTACTAGGCTCTGCTTATTATCATTTTACTGTTAAAATAAATATTGGGGAATCTTATTTAAATGTGAGATGCTGGGTGTCGGTAAAACGAAAAAGAAGTTAATTATATAGGTAGGTACAAACATTTAGAAAATGGTTTTATCCATACTTATAATAAAACTGTAACAGGTTTAATTCTGTACATTGAAGATATTTTGAATTTTTTTTATTGGAAGGCAATGTCAACTCTGTAATCGATACTGAAGCCAAAACTGTAATTTTTTAAATTTTTGTCTGTCTTCCTGTCTGTATGTCTGTATCTTGGCTGAGCATCACGCCGAAACAACTGAATGGATTCAAATGAAATTTGGCATGATTTGAGTTTATATTACGAGGTAGGCTATAGGATACTTTTAATCCTGAAATTCAGCACGTTTCCCTCGGGAGAGGGGATGAAAGTAAAAATGTGTACTTAGTTGTCACACTAATATTATAAAGCTGAAAGTTTGTATAAACGCGTGGTCTGATTTCATTGATTATTTTTTTTTAGAAAGGGGTTACTTTTATTATTGTTTCGTAAATATTTCAAGGTCGTCGGTTTTGTGGTTCAGAAATTACAGACACACACTTCACACACACACACACACACACACCCACACACACACACACACACCCACACACACCACTTCACACTTTCAGTATTAGGTACAAAGCCACTCCTATCCTGTACTATGAAAAGAATGAATGGTTGAAGGTGAAATTTCATTCTCCGTTTCATCCATTCATCTTTTTCCATTATCTTTTTCCCTCTTCCTTCTCTCTTCCTTTAGACTGATATAAGGCGTAAAACAAACTAACCCGTGCAAAGCTGGGGCGGGTCAGGTAGTAGAAAATAAACTAGCTGAAGCTAACCACTAAGAAAAATTAAATTTATATCGAATGTAACTAAAGAAGGTTCAGTTTTGCCGAGCAAAACAAATTTAATCGAGATAATCGAATTGTAGTAAGTACCTCTCGAATTAGCTTCAAACTCCGAACGAGAGAATGTAGAAGCCAAGGAATTACCGGAAAAGATTAGATCTATCTGATTTAGAATCGCAAGAGGGAAACTTTTCTGCATCCCAAATCCCAATGAAAAGTTTCGTGAGTTCGACTTTTAAACTAATCTTCAAAAGAAATGAGTAATCTCATTCTACTTGTGAAAACAAAGTTTCTTCCTCTTTGAGCGGGTTTCTGCAAATTAAAACATTCTGACAGAACAATTTGGACGATCCTCTCTTCGTATCTTTCCTCATTTTCCTTTTCAATTCGTTTCATAAAAGAAAATGAGTCAGAGCTGTGTTTTTAAAACCTGATTAGATATTAATTGATTATGGTCCGATTGGTTCCAATATGTCGAACCGAGTGATTGTATCTAGATCAAAAAGTGTAAGCGTCTAAACGTTCAAATGTTAAACATGTTGTTGTGTTATGTCAACTTTAACAGTGTTTTAACTAGAGTTTTTTTTATTTAGAGATTACTTAACTTTTGTGATACCAGTTTGATCTATGATAGTTACAGTGTTCATAAGAATAAAGTTCGTTTTAATATAAGAATCAATCTGTGGGCAGCCGTGACGCTTAACATCAGGCGAACGACTAGCTTATTACGTCATTAATTTACATTTAAAAAAAAGACAGCTACTGCAAATATGATTGCATCTAAAAATCTGTCATGAATATACGATGAGCAGAATTCAGCTTGGGGTGACTAATAAAGTATGAATAAGTAAGTATTGTAAATCTTCTCCTACCCACATCTTCCTACTCAAACTTTACCAACTTGTATGAGTAGGTATAGCGCTATCATAGCTTCGGGATGCTGAAAAGACTGGAGCCTTATCTTACCGTACCTCAGCTCATATAGGCTCAACACAACACATTATACCTATTCTAATAGAAGTTCTGATGTAGATATTAACTTTAGGAGACTTTAGGTCTTCATTTGTATCGCGCCAAGAGGTGATGGTAAGATCCCAGTTCTAGTGAATTTTCTTAGGATCTATATCTGGATATGCTTACATATCTTGATATCTATAGTGATTACCTTATAACGAAAAAGGTGTCGACGCAGTATGACGCATTGCCAACGGATTGGTAGAAGAAGTTGCGTTCAGTGATGACCCTCATCGTCTTGTTGTCGGCAACGTAGAATATTGTCAAGTAAGTGTGCACCATGATCACCCATATCACTGACATGAATCTGAAAAAAAAAACTTGTTATTAATGAAATCACGAAAGTTATGTAAATAGACACATAAATAATAGATTCTTGTATGTAGTAAATACCCCCAATAATAATTAATACGTTTGATTACATTCAGCATCTTTTATAGCTGATGTCACAAGCCTACATTTGTATTTTTGTTTGAAAAACGTACCAACATTCGTATTTTTTATAAAAGAGTGGCTTCCACGATGTGGACGTTAAACAAGACTATTTTAGCACGTTTACATGTCAAAATATGAACACCTATAACTACAGATTACTATGTACGTTACTACCAACAATAGTAGGTATATACTATGTCGTAGCAGAGTACTAATACACACACATAAGCTTATCCAAGTATACATCTACCGATGTGGATTTAACGTAGACAGAATTTCGTAAACTGAGTTATAAGAAATCATAAATTTCGGATTTCTGTGTTTCAGTTTGTGGATAAGTCATTATGTTTAGTTCTATCCACTCCGGCGAAATAATGTCTATTTACAAACGGGCGCAATATCGGGAGGATTACCTACTTGATATGGAAAGGGGCGAGTACATCAAACAGATCCACACTAAGGCAGATCCAAACAATCAAAAGCTGGGTTATTATGTAACTTTGCAGATTGCAACGTAACTCATGAAATATAAACTTAGTGTCCCTTAAAAATATAACCTATATATATATACAATTAAGTATGCTATAAATAATTGCTTAAGCACTTACATGACTTAGACCAATACAAGCAAATATACAATTAATGGCTTATTATGCTACTTGGGCCGTGTGGTCCCAGCTGTGTGAGAATAAGACCACCCCATCTCTTCCCGTGGGTGCCGTAAGAGCCGGCTAAGGGATCCAATCAGCAGCATAAAGCCGATCGTCCACCGCCAGCTAAACTAAGTTAGTTTAGGTATTTGAGCCAGTTTTTCATATATGTGCGAACACCGCAAACTATGCCAGATGTATGAAAATTTAGCTCAACTATCTAACCTAACTTAGTTTAGCGGGCGGTGGACGATCGGCTTTATCCTCAATATATCAAAATCTGCGATCACCAAGCCGCCTGCCAAGTTTGGTGATTATGGCAAATCCCCCTATGATAAGCGTCCAAAGTGATGTTTTATGGAGAAGGCCTATGTTCAGCAGTGGACGTCTTCCAGTTGTTAATGTGTGTGATGTGCATTATGCTACTTATTATGGCAAAAAATAAAGTCCATAACAAATGCAGTAGGCAAAATACTTACCTCATTCCATGTAGACAGGTGAGGGCGCCGTCGTTGGGCCGATCCGTGCTGAGGATTGTTCTGCCGTTGGAGAGCACCGAAAATGACAGCAGCAACTCGGACCATACGTCTAGAAAACAATGAAATAATAAACAAATGTGTTTCAGTACTTGCTAATGAGGTTTGAAGTGTAATTACTAGAGATACCCCACAGATCTAGAAAGATGGAAGGAGAGAGCATCGTCTAATAAATAAAGCCCTATAAATTCACAAAGTACATTTGGACCGCCTTCGTCCATGTATAGATAGCCTCTGTGGTGTAGTCGTTGAGAAGGTCGCCTCATAAACCCGGAGGCGGTGGGTTTGATTCCCGCGACAGGACATGTATATAATGTGCACAGGAAAAAACGCAAATACCTACTTGTTCTGTGTCTGGGTGTTGTAAGACCATGGTCCTCGTATAGTTCGTGGGACCCTAGATGCAGGGAACCCTAGTTAGGGTCGATCTATGTATGTGGTCATTGGCACTATTTATATATACTTGTATTTATATCTAATTAATTGAATCACTATTCAATTAAGCAATAAATGAATGAGGTGATTTATATTAGAATAGGTACGCAAGATAAATCGAATACGGACAAAAAACATACCTACAATCTTTAAAAAATTAATAAAACTTACGAAATTCTTCCCATGCACTGGTGCATATCGTGACTTTATCTACATTATAAGATGAATAAACTAAATGTAATGATTTAAAACCAGTTTTCTATAATTACATTCCCAGAACTTACGTTACCAATGAGACATCTCAAAACATACAAACACTCCACATATCCCGACATAATTCGCAGAAGGGTAAACTCGAGTGAGGATGTCGTTCGTCAGCAACTCAATAAACCACGGATAGCTTACTAGATCAATAGCGCCCTTGTTTACATTAAACAATCAACGAGGATTTGGGGCATGTCGACCTATCTGTAGAGGCATTATCTAAGCATTAAGAGCCTCTCGGTTACCGCAATCTTCTTGCGGTGTAGTGCCCAGGGATAGGTGTAAACACGCCTTTAGGACACTCCAGATAGCTAGATGACGCTTGTCCAGAATACCTGAACCGTGCATAGCGATAATTTTCCTGTAGCAAGGCAAACTTTTCTAACATTTCTGTATTGCTTTTTTTAACTTCCGTAGTTGCTAAGTCTCGAACACCACCGTGAAGTTGCCTATCTGTCCATCTTCTATAGAATCCATTTTGGAGAATGTGCTCAGGAATTGTACGATTTGATCCCTCATTCTCCCTTTCACAACAGGACAAGTCGAAGTTGGGCTAAATGAGATCCTTTCACAGTTGACATTCCGCGCCGATTCGTACTAAACGATTTGATTAGTGCTTATATATTGCTAAGCAAATGGAACTAGTGGTCATCTTCTATGTTTCCTAAAACTCATAACCTGGGTGTCTTCCAGCCCAGAGTGAATAGGCTACATCACACTCCACACACACCCAAACAACCTCACACACACACCAACACCATACTTGCCACACCGTCATTTACCATCAGGTGAGTTGGTGCAGAAGCGTAAATCGATAACGGCTAGAAAAACTTTATAACACTAAATTATTGCCAGACGAAATGTACCCTTAATCTAGAGATCTTGTTTGTCTCATGAAAATGTTTTTAAGAAAATATGTAAACGGATTAGTGATATACTAATATAATAAATTAGCTCCAAAGCTCGACGGGAGAGGCTGAGTATTAAACCCAACTTACTTAACTTCGTTTGCAGCGATTTGACTAAGACCTTAAATTAGAAATTTAAAGTGGCAAAGTACCTTATAGCTAAGTACTATTAGTGCTGGCACTTTAATGGATATGGTTATATGGCAAGTTTGATTTATTTAATTTATAATCTTTGGCAAATATTTACACATACCTTGCTGAGACATAGAGGCATCCACACAGATTCTGATAGATGATTACGTGAATTAGTGGATAGCTACTTATTAGAAATCTCTGAGAGTAGCTACGTAGGTATACATACAAAGTACTAATTCTAGAGTCTAGACTAGAACCAGTCTAGATAGGTAATTTACAATGTTATTTCTTATTGCTATTTGTATAATAGCTACTTCTATTAGGTTCATAAAAATTTTAGGTATTAGGTTTTATATATAGGTACCTACATGAATATAAAAAAAAATGTTTTGTCTTAAAAGCAATATATATTTTGCCCAGACGTTCAAGTATTATTGTTACTAAATATTGTACTGAAACTTTTTTAGAAATTACCAACAAATTGAAAAAGTTTTATTAGGGAGGCTAGTAGACGGTTTACCTTACCTACGTACCTATAAGGCTACAATGGTTATTGGCATAATTTCATTGTGTTTTATTTGAAAAGATATTCCTTTTAAAAGCTTTACATTCTTTTAGTCTATTATTACTTTAAAAAAACAACAGTACAATCTCGTCAAAACAGCACACTAAAGAGAGCACAAAAAAAACCGAGCGATTCTACATAAAAAAAAACCTTCAGGCCAACGTGCACTGGAGCCAGCATATTTCACTGATGTACCTTAAACTTAGAGTAAATAGAATAATAGTAAATACATTATTTATGAGGTGTGTGAAATATGCTCTTGACTACTTGCTACATAATAGTAGTAGTTAAGAGATAAGGATGATACAGTTAGATGTATATCTACATGTTTTACTGTTTAAAACAAAAAAAACTAATTTATTTAAATGATACCTACTACATGGCACGCGCAATGTAACTAACTTTACCCTTATGGTAAAACATATTGTGATTGACAAAACAAAAGAAAATTTAATGATAATGATAGCTACCTATATGGCCACGGATCACATTATGCAACACTATAATTAGCACAAGACACAACACCAAGCCAATCTACCGACCAAACCGTAAAACTGACCATTGTTTGCAAATTATATAGCAATATACGATGAACAAATATTGGGGCCCTTAAAACAAAGGTCGTGCCTAATATTTATACCTTAAAAGTGCTGATAGAATCACTTAATTGTGAAACTCTACCGTGCTTAAAAGACGTGTCAAATTGTACTACACATGCAGGTTTTAATGAAGTAATTTTACATTATTTACTTGTGCAATAATATTTCAGATCGCAAACCTTTTTTGATTCGGTCTACGAACGTATTATAGTTATTTAATAAGCTTTTTTATGTTTACAACGCTAGATTTTGGTAAAATCTGCGTTTTTGTACCACTTTTGCCATTTCTATCCATCTCGCAGGGCGATAACATAGAAACTTATTTGCTACGACTTGTAAGGCATCTACGAAGGCGAGCTACGAAGTTGTTAAACGTTTATCTGCACGTTTTCGGATTTTGCTCCTGACCGCGCACTTGCTTAAGGTGCTCTTTACTTTTATAGCGGTCATAAAATTTTAGTAAGCTTTCAAAACTGCAATGTTTAAAGTGGGTATCAAAATTTAAATCTTAGCGAGAGCTTGGAAAACACTTTAGATTTTTTACATTCTTGTAAGTCTTATTATACCTACTCACTAAGAAATTTATTTATTAGCACAGAATACAGAAAAGTATTAGGTCGATAAACCGCGTTCGGTGACGGTCACAGAGCATGAAAAAAAATACGCTTCGCCCCCAGGCGCATAGCGCATACGACTAATGTCATCTGCCCAAGGAAGTTCAATAGTACCTAGTTATATTCGTCATAGTGGATTGTTTGATTAAATTGATAGAGGTTTTATTGGATGCGTATACGGTGCATTTTTAGTGCTATTTTTTGATTGATTTGTGATTAAGGTCATGCGGTTACCACGCAGCTGTCACAAACAGCATAAGCAAATCCACGCTACTAATAAGTGCGTTTGCCACGCGTCGTAACATTACTCTACTCTAATTATAGTGGTAAAGCGGGTACCGTTCATCACCTTGGATAACTGCGACACCCGCCCGCTACACGCTACCCTTTACCCTTTTTTTTACCCTTTTTTCCGGAAGACACAGCGTAGGCCGGCCCCCCACTATGTGGACCGACGACCTGGTCAGAACCGCGGGGAGCCAGTGGATGCAGGAGGCAAGCAGCTACTCAAAGTGGCGCTCTTTGGGGGAGGCCTATGTTCAGCAGTGGACGTCTTCAGGCAGATGATGGTGATGCCCCTTTTTACCCGTATTTTAACCAACCTCTGCACTTAATCGTAGTAAATTCTGATTTCAAAGTACTTACCGCAAATTTCCCGTCGAAGATCCTTGTCCCCATTGTCTGACAGCTTCCCATCAGGCAGCGCGCCGTTGGCCTGCAAATGTGCGTACATCGGGTGAATAACGCTACCGATCAAAGATGGGAAACACTTAAAGCTGGGTTCCACCTTGTACGGTCAACTTTACACTACATATTATATAATAATAATATGTAGATAAAACTCTAGTTAATGGAAAATGTGTTACCGTTGTTAAAATAACGTCATAATTTAACGGTCACTTAAGCCAAACTTTTCGTAAACGTGTTTTGATTTCTATAGTTGGAATGAAGATATGACCAGTATCAACAGGCATTTTTTTCAATGCTGTAAATAATATATTTGAGAAAATTACATTCAGTTCCTCAATTTGGGAGCCTTCAGCCCTTATGTACTTGATTTCGACGAATATAATGGTATAACACATGCTGGTTAAACTTCACGAATAAGGTAAGTTTTCTTTAACTACAGCAGTAACTTTAACCGGGATTACAGTGCAACCCAACCTTACGCATTTACCCATTCTGTTTATAAGCACGGCCTTTTTACGCATTATGCTCGACCGCATATTAATCTATAACAGTAGGTACATTTACAATATACCTATCATATATACAATATATCGATCGATGGGCTTTAGACCGTCCACGTTACTTTGTGCTTGGGCTTTTATGCTTTCGCTGGTTTTTTTCTGTCGCTTTATAAACATTTATTATATGCTACAGATCGATATTAATAAGTATGGACTGTGGTCCCAAAAAGTTTATAATTATATTCTGTGCAGAAATCAGAAATTGTCGTGCGAAGAGGTTTTGGCGGGAACGCGGAAAAGTTCACGTCGATGCATTGTATTATTTTTCAAAACTTGTGCTTTTTCCAGTGTTAATGTTTAAAATTGGTGATGAGTGTGTGCAGTGGTGAAACGTGGTTTTTCGTGTTGCTTCCAAAATTCCATAGAAGCTTCTAGTAAAATTGCCACCAGTTTACTAGGGAATGACTTTGACTGGACTATGACTACCCAGACTGTGACTAAGACTTGACTTTACGTGAAATATTCTATAACACGATGAAAAATTACAATACTTGACACTGGCTAAATACATTATGTATGGAGCTAAAATCTATTGTTTTGCTGTATTTCCCTTAAATAAAAAGGTAGTTGTATAAAAATAACGTTGTAAACATGATGTTAGTGATGATGATGGTGATCATGTAACAATAATGATACCGATAGATAATGAAAATGTAATATGAATTATTATGTTTATGACGATATTATCATTTGAGCTTTTTAAAAAATATATTTATTAACTTACTTATAGGTAAAAAAACCTCAATGATAAAAACACGTTTTTTACTTTTAATTCTGTAGGTTATTTTGTTAATGATTATAAATAAATTAAAACTCCATGGCAAGGTATAAATGAATAAGCCCATAAAGAATACTTGATTTGCAAGTTAAGTTATTCACACTTTATAATAATAGGATATAAAATCTGATTTAAGTTTGTAAAAGTTCTCAGACACCGCACATAACTTTATTTAACTACGTTTTACAAGACTTTTCTAATACATTAAAGAAAATTGTTTAGTTTGAACTATTTCGTAATAATTTGCTATCTCTCTAATCTCTATATTATAGCCGATAAATTCCGCAACAAATATAACTTTTTTAATAGATTATACATAACATACTACCAAGTGTTATACTCCTAAATATATAGGTATATAAACAAAATCCATTAAAAAGTTACCAACCCCCCCTGGTCATTGTTGTTTCATTTATTATGCCCGTGACGGGTAGGTACAAATAAAATACGTAATTTACAAAATATTATTTGGATAATCATCCGATTTCACGCAATCTGCTCCCCCAGGAGACCGAATATTTGAATTTATATCGAAATGTAAATGTTGAATGGGTATAGCCGTCCAAAAGATAGCAAGTATTATGACCGCGTCGTTAACATGTAAATAACCTTAAAAATAATAATAATTATTCTAATCTGTGTTGGTTTAGTTTAGGCGTCATCTTGTTTTAATAGCAAACGTCTGGGCAGTTTAAGTAAAGGGCTTTTCTTTCTCTCCGCCATAAAATGTCAAATATCTTTGGATCCCACACCTTAGTTACTGCCCCAAAGGTGGGAAAAGATAGAAGAAGAGTTCTTCTGTTTTCTATCTTCTATTGCTGCGACCCCTTTTTCTTTCATTAACTCTAGGCTGACGCATTACTCTAGATACTCTATAATCTACAAATAGAACACGACAATGTGCCAACCCCATGCAGTAGTTAAACATTCCAATTTCTTACTGTATGAACCGTTGAAGTGATAAGTTTATGTACAATTATCGTAGTACGTAAGTACTATTATCCATATTATTATACTGTTTGGATTTCTAATGAACGCAACGATGGCAAAAATGTTTAGACAAAGACAACAAAAGAACCTTGTTACCTAACGGTATTGCTTGCTTATACGAGAAGGACGGATAGTAGCTTCAAACAATATCAATGTACAACGTAGCGAAATGAAAGCAAACAAAATCACAAGAGCATCGTCTTGTTTCGCAGTCTACTGCCAAAATCAGTAATCCAGAGAATTCCGCAACACTGGAATTTAGACGTAGCTCTCTACAGTAAAGCCAAGAGCCAGTTATGTGGAATTAAATATTAAAGCCATTTACTTAATAATAATAATAAGTGAATTTCGATACGGTTGGATATTTGGAAAAGGACAAGATTTTACCACAGAAAGTTAAGTTGAAAAATCAATGAAATACTATGTTGGGTTGTAAACTTTTTCAAATTGACTTTATTTTTTAAAACATTGTCGCTTTTTGGTGAAGGTAGTTCTCGCCTTTCATTAGTCTGGAATGTGTACAATATATAAATATATCTATGACGGTAAGTATAATATATTCATTGAATTCGCAATGTTAAATCTGTATAATTTATCACCAAAAGTAAGAGGAAAATAAGATAACTTGAACCTTCATCATAGGAAAGTAAACCTGAAAAAGACTGATTGGCTTTTGTTTATGAAGATATTTAACATGTTTGAAAATGATCACTCACAAAAATTGTGGTGTCCGTTTGTTTTTTTCTCTAATCTGTGGGTGTCCGTTAGCTTTTAGGTAGCTATAGTAACTTTTGGTTTACCCACTGGCTTTTTATCCTCTGTGGCCGTGTGTTGTGGTGTCCCATTTAGACGGTTCGCCGATTTTCAATTATCCGTACATTCATGTGGTTCATCAGTGTGATAATAATGAAGGGATTCCGCATTATGATAAGGAGATATAATCTCTTTCATGTATTCTTTGGTGGTTATGCTTTTGAAATCGGTGAAAGAGTCGTTGTGAGCCTGCGAATTGAAGCGTTTAGGTAAAAAGGACGAGCGACCTTTAGACTTTATTTGTTTTGCTATAAGTACAGATATACGCAGGGTTTTTGATGGGTGGTTGGTAAAATTGTGAATGATTTTGTTATTCACTTAGGTACCAGTTATGGTACCTAAGTAAATAAGAAAATCATAACGTGTAAGGTATATTATTCACATTTTTACATCACGTCTTTGTTTAAGTATATAAAAAATCCGTAATTTCAGGACCTTATTCCGCATAAATGTAAATGTCTATTGAGCCGGTTTTTACGTTTATGGAAATTACGAAAATAAGCTCGTGCATGTAACATTTGTGGGGCAATATGCTGAGATTACAATCGAGTGTGTAGCGCTAGTATCGTAACGCTAAAAGGAAATCTCGGTTTCTCTCGCACAACTACACAAAAACCGCAGCCTTCGCGTTGAATCCACACCCCTTTCACACATCGGGAAATCCAGCCTCCAACAAGTATAATGTTTAATTGTGGATCTATCACTGATATAACTAAGACTCGGAACAAGGACTACAAGCACAATTAATATATAGAAACGAAGCATTGTCTGTTTGTTTGTGTGAAACTCTCGCGCGTCAAAAAGACTGAACCGATTTCTATGAAATAATACTAGTACATTTGAATATGCTGCTGAGACTCAGATATATTTATGTAGTATTTACTACCATTTTATTTCTATTTGATCCTGGAACTCCACGGAAATACGCATGGTAGTGAAGTTGCAGAACGCATCTTTGAATTGATGGGTCTTCAGCATGTTCAAAACTATATATATACAAATGTAATTAACTTAGGTGTGGCTTTTTTATAAACATTTGAAGTGACGAGCTAGTCGTTCATCTGGTGTTAAGCGCCACAGCCGCCCATAACAGACTGCAGTGGCACTCGGAGTGCGCACGTCATCCTGAGACATCACACAGTAATAAGTCATAAGTCTCATTTGCCTAGTAATTTCACTAGCTACAATGCCCTTCAACCCGGAAAATATCAGTAGTAGTTGCGGTAGTAGTGCTTGGCGGCAGAATAACTGGCTAAGCCTATACCTATATTATTTTGTAATTTGAACGTACAAATGAAAGAAGGTATTTAGGTACACCTAAATCTAATTTCAGTTTCAGCAGGTTTTACCTCTATCTCGAGATAAACAAGATACCATCCGAGTAAATAGATAAACGCCAGATATCCTTATAATAATATACAATGAAAAGTAAGTTTGCGTACTAAAACTAAAACTTCAACTAAAATTGTTGACAGATACAAAAGTTAGTAGAAAATAGTATAAAAGCTCCGAGCTAAGTAATTCCCCGAATAGTAGCATGACTAATAAAAATAGCATCAAAATGATTTTCACAATATCACCTAAACATAAAACGGTTAGTCCATTTTTGCTATTTAGAAAATAAAAAAGGGTATTCATGTAAATTCCCAATTCAGATATTATCTAAAAGTGATGAGCACCACCAAGTATTGATTTGCATAGCAAAATACCAAGATAAGGTGCAGCATGCAATGTTGCTATGTGGATCTACAGTGAATGATCCAATGAAAACAGGTCCCCACTATGCTTGATAAAAAAGAACACTCCCAGAAAAAAAACTGACCACCAAAATAACAAAGTAACACAAGTGCTAGGGACAATCAAACATCAATCGAAAAAATAGAAGGGCAAAAAACGAGCCAAGGATAAAACACAATCAGAAGCACCATCCAAATGAATAATAAGGAAAACGTAAATAAAATTACATCAGTGAACAAAAAAAACATTGCTCAACGAAAAATCAATATAAACCCTTAAAGTAAAAGAAAACCGTTGAACGGGAACAAATGAGGATAAGCACCTAAATGGAATGGTGAGACTGAATTTAAGTTACACTTAAATCATATTTAAATCGAGGTGTTTTAAAACAGCAACAACGTTAAAAGCACCTATGAAAACCGTATAAAGCGTAGCGATGTTTACAAGTCGAAGCCTAGAACATTTGGTTTTAAGTTTTTTACCAAGGATTGATGTGCATACGTGTGGTAATGAAAAGTTTTGTGCCAATGAGTGGAAATTGATCGCAGAGTTATTATGAAAGGAAGTACCAACAGGTTGCTTATGGTTCTCGTGTGCCAGTTCCAAGTCCTTCTCGAGCTGGATGCGATACTTCCGCTCCAGGTAGCCTTCGTACAGAGAGGCTGCCACCATGAGTGCCCCCACGATGACGACTGCCGATCTGTAAATAAAACACTGTTTTAGTGACAATTAGCGCATTTACTTTTGAAACCTCCAAACTAAACTAACGAGAAATTCAAGACAAAGCGTCTGTCAGTTGTATTTTATCTTCCATGGAGCGTGAAGACCTTTCAAGATGCACTTACTTCCCAGTGATCAGTTTTCAAAGTATCATCATCATTAACGACTGAAGAGAAAAACTAAACTCTAAGATCAAAAGCTATAGCAAACTTCTTATCTACATCAGATATCACACGATGGGAATTGTGTTCAGCAGTTCGTAAGTTTATTTTCAAGACATTCTAGTCTAGTTAATCCACTGTTTTTTGAACAGAGCGGTTCTGGAAGTTTCTTAGTTTTCGCATAAAATTGGTGTTTAATCTCGGCTTCGGGCGACGACAGCGTGCAGTGCTTGGCTGTTATTATCAACTTTATTAATTTTCAGCTGCCACCTCCAGTAATTATTTAAATCTCAACTTGGTGTTCAAGGTTGTATTTTAATTTAGAGAATATAGTTCAAATCTGCGCTAAACTGTGTTTCCCTTCAAAACCAAGGAAGCCGTATTTTTCTTATAGGTTATTATTAGGTACTTTTGATGGCTTTGTGGCTTTACATTTTTCTTTCTTTTTCTTTATGAACCTATAATTCTATACTCCATTACTTAAAAAAAATGTAAAGGTATGGTGAGGTGGGTGGGAAATAGCCTCAGACGTGGCTACAGAAAAAAAGGCCGCAAAAAACCGCAAATAGAAAACCTGATAACAATGGGAGCCAGATATATCAGACTAACTAAACGTAGATATGTCAGAAGTGAGTCTCATTCTTTTGTTGTGTCAAATAAGTACGAGACTCTTTTAGCGACATATCATACGACATTAATGTTACATCCATAAAGAATCGACGAAAAATACCGAGCACTCTGCTACCGATTGAAACACTTCAAATTCTGTAGAACTTGGCCAATCAATACTCTATTTCGGTACCTACGGCAAACTAATTGCTTATAACCGAGTTGGGACCGCAGCTTGCACTCATCTAGTCAAAGAGTGATTAGTTATCATAGAATTATATATGTTAGTTATCGTGAAACTTGTCAAGAGTCGTGGATTGTTTGACGGAACGTTCGTAACTTCGTTTAGCTGATCTCGCCACAGACTAATGCTTTGCTACGTTGACTAAAACTATTATCTTGATGTGATATTGTACTTTCACACACAAAAAGTACATATAATACGTATTGGTATTGTATCAGCTATCTGGTTTTCGGTAGTACAAGCTTTGCTTAGTTTGTCACTAGGTGGCGCTGTGTTAAATGTCGACTTCTGTACCTATATAGGTACTTAGAAGTCCACAAATATTTATTTATTGTTTATAGACCTACCTGTATAGATAGGTAAATCTGGACCGAGGACGTATGTGATTTTGTGATTAATTGGGAGATTAAAGATTTTAATTTAACTACTAAAGGATCGAATTAAATTGTAGGTAATCAAGTAACATTTAAGAGAAACTCTATTCGTGTAATAGACTCAAGGTTCAATAAATTGATATCAGTGCATTTATGTACGATTAGGCCAGCGTTATTTATAGTTATTACAGACGTACATAGGCTACGGTGACCTCTAAAAAACTCTCACTAAAGATGAAAAATATTACGCAATTACGCATTATTCTAGTTTGTGCTCACACAAAGTATTATAGGTACAATCTGGAGATTTGTGGCAAAACCTTAGACATCTGAATGATTTTTACTTAGTATGGTACATACCTACTATAGAATATAGGTAGTGGGCTGGAGCACTTGGACTGTCTATAGGCCATCGCGGCTATTATACAGTCCATAAGTGTTCTTTGTAGTAGGCAGTGTAGCTAGTTTAGTTTAGTTTAGTTTAGTTTAGTTTATTTTTTATTATTGTAGTAAGTAGCTTGAGTAATAAAGGCAATTTGCCCGTTTAAAAAAAAAATAGAATATTAATATACATTCTTGCATACGCTATATATAATAATCGACTTCATGAAATAAATGAATGGCGATTGATATTTGTTTCACCTCACAGCTCGAAAATTCCATTTTCACCTCACTAGCTCAGAAAGATTCTCTTTGTCATTCAAAGTCTGGGCGCAAAAACGCATTTTAATCGCTAGCGTCGAAAACGTTTTTAAAATTCGAACGTTTCTATTCAATAATTTTCTCGTCAAGAATTGACGGATTTAATCACAGATCTGCCCGAATTTAACCTTCTTGATATTGCCAGTCCACTGAAAACTCATTAATACCACAGACTACCTCCTAAAAGAAACCATCTTTTTCTCGTTCACCAACCTCACTTTTAGAATAATCGCACTGTCCAGCACCAAAGAGTATATAACCAATACGCTATCCAGCACGGCGACTGCATGGAAATGGATGAAAAACACTTTTTCTTTAATTTTCCATGAATCACGTGACGAGCTAGTCGTTTACCTGATGTTAAGCGTTACCGCCACCCATAGCTAAATTAATAAGCTAAAAACTAATCTTTTCTTAGCCTTTTAGCTGTTTTTCTTGCATTTTCCTCGCTGTAGTGAGGTGAAAAGTTGTGTGTTGCACTCGGCAGCAAAGTTTTTTTGCGTCTCGTACCTTTGAAACCTTCGCTACGCTCAGGATTCTTCATTTGAACCACTCGCTACGCTCGTGGTTCAATCCTAGCACCCTTCGCTGGCTCAGGTTTCAATTCAAGTACTCGGGCTAAAACCAAGCATCCTAATGTTAAGCGTTACGGCCACCCTAACTAAATTAATATAAAATATAAGCTATTTTTTTAAAAGTTCCGCGCCGCGTGGTCGCGTCATCACTTACCATCAAGTGAGACAGTGCATAGTCAATGCTATAAATTAAGATTTTAAAAAAAGTTGGGTTTCCCTTGGCGCAGAATATCTCAAAGACTTCTATGTATACACCAGACAGGACATCTCTAACTTGCATTGTCAACCACTGCAAATATGCCAATGAGCATCTTCTCGCTCATACGATGCTCAGCTCTCAAAGCGACTGCACGTGCAGCAGTGAATAGCAGTAAAAATTATGATCCGAATGTGCCATTGCACTAGCGCTGCGTGTTGTGATCGTTGGTTAGACGATTTAATCTCGTAAAGCGCTGTAGCGGATTTTAGTTTAATTATACAAAAAATGACAACTATTTGTGCTTTGAATAGCTTCTCTAGTACGTAGTACATATACCTCTTTGGAATATCTTTATATTCTGCGTCTAGTATATATAGGTACCTACTCGTACCAAAAACCAACGTTGCGCCTTGCATAACAAACAAATAACTATTGTTGTTTTTGTTACATAACATGCACGTACCTAATAATAGGTAAATTAACATAATGCTATTAAAATAAGTAGGTTAAAAACGCCAGAAAACCGTGTTCAGTAGCACGAAAGGAAGGATCTAATGGTTGTAATTCACTGTAATTATACTCCACGAAAACAAAAGCATTTTAGCACTTTATAAATTAAGCAGCTTTCTTAGAGTCTAGGGATTTTTCTTTCACCGGAGAAATCCCCTCAAGATTAAGGTGCGGCGCTGTTGATGATCCCAAAAAACCCATTTTCAATATCACAAAGCCGCAAAGCTTATGCGAAATGACGGTGATTATTTTATGTACTAACTGAAAGTTACGTTAGATGTTAACGAGATTTCCTATTAGCTTAGAGGTGTTTAAATAAACATTCACGGCTATAAAGAGACTTGTTGCTGAGGCGACTGTGTTAATATTTAAACACTTTTGTATCATGTCAAAGAGCATTGTGAGATTTCGAGCAAATGGGTGTTTGGGAGTGGATTCAAAGTCACGTTTTGCTGAAAAGGTAATAAATTTCTTATTTCTTCTTCTGGAAAATGGACCGTCCGTGACTCCGTCTATCATAAAAAGGTGTTTCGATAAAATAAAAGAATCTCAGAAAGAATCACTTGACATGTCCGTTTTGGTCCGATAGATACAATTTTTATTTCAAACACTCATTTTCACTAATTTTATTCGCGTTCTTCTTTACCTATAAAAGTTTATCTTCATTCGGCCAAATTATCCATACAAAATCGCTGTTTTTTGAAAGTCAGAAGTAAACCTACATGGTTCTTTATAGCTTCATTGTATGTTAACAAAGCACCTCCTGCCGCTAATCACTTTAAAAAAATGACGGCAAGTGCATAATTAAATCATGTAAAGCTTTCAATATTTCAAGGGTACCTTACAAAGATTATAATGAAAGCACTTTATAGGGATTAAGTTTTGTGTAGCAATGTATAATTAATTTTTAGTTAACATTGTTTTAAAACCATTTTAAATTCTTAAGAATAAATACTTTAAAGATTTCTGTTTAAAACTTGTAACACTTAGATACAATAAATTAATTAAAATAAAGCTGGCTCGCAATCTTGAAGTGTATATTTGTAGTTATTCTGCGGTTTAAGAATTTATTTCACAACAGAATTACAAAGATAATATTACCTAAGCTGCGACGAGTTACAATTTAAAACAAATAAGGCAATCAGCTTTCAGCCCTGAATATATTTGCGATTCATTATGTTCTATCAATAACGTTGGCTATGCAATAAATCATATCGATTGTGTGTGAAACAATGAGATTAGGGCCCGCGGCGTATTTGGACAAGGGGTTACCGCACAGCAGCGGCAGGGACGAATGGCAAATATTGGCGAACCGACTCCAATATTTTGATATTAATGAGTCATGGTCAGAGGAACCACCAAATTACTGAGTTACGTCTACATCCTAAATACATACGAGTTAATCCAGGAGTTATAATGTCCAAAGTATCGTTTAATCACACGTGAATATAGATAGGTACTCGTAGGTATAGTCGTCACCTAGGTGCTCGTAGTCCAATTATTCAAATAATTATTTTGATATCGTTAAATTACCAGTAAATCAACTTCATTACATAATCAAGTCTAAAAAATCAAATACATGAATAACCAAATATCCAAAATATATTTCGCAAAAGGACTAATTTCAATTTTGCAAAAGGACCATTTGTGTGCTGGTATTAAATTGTAATTTAACTACCTAAGAATATGAAATTTGGGTCTAATCATAAATCAGGGTACCTAACGTTGAACCAAATTATTCATAGTTCATAACGTTTTGGTGCTGTGCTGGTAACATAGGTAGGTGTACCTATAATAATAACGCCCAACGATCACATACATAGATCCTGGCTGGACCCTAACTAGGATTCCCTGTATCTAGAGACCCAGGAACTACGAGGACCATGGTCCCACAACACCCAGACACAGAACAAGTAGGTATTCGCGCTTTTTTTCCCTGTGTACAAATACTTGTCCTGTCGCGGGAATCGAACCCGCCGCCTCCGAGCTATGAGCCGACCTGCTCAACTAGGTGGTAAGACTTTTCTGCAAAGTTCGTCTAGGTAGGTACCACCGCTTTGCCAGTTATTCTGCCGCCAAGCAGTAGTGTGCAAGCACTACTGTGTTCCGGTTTGAAGGGCATTGTAGCTAGTGAAATTACTGGGCAAATGAGACTTTATGATCTGATCACTCAGTCTAGTAATCTGATTACTAAACTGGGTGATGTCTCAGGATGACGTGCGCAGTGCAGTGTCGCGCGAAACTTTATTGTTGTAAAGTTCCGGGTGACACTGCAACTGTTATGGGCGGCCGTGTCACTTAACATCAGGTGAACGACTAGCTCGTCACGTCATTCAATCACGTAAAAAAAAAAAAAAAAACTACCACACCGCACAGAGGCGGTCAAAACATTACCTACATTAATTTCACAAATATTTGCATTGGATAAGATAGGATTGTAAAACTCTGAAGGTTTCATAAAGCCATAGACATAGGATTGAGAATAACTACAATAATATAATTCTGTCTTCAGGCTATAATTCCAAGGAGACATGTGGCACAAATCAAAGCCGTGACATACCGTAGGTCACGCCAGCCGGACACACATCAAGACACACCATTACTCGCCATCACGACACTATCCATGTCATGCGAGATGAATAATGACCGGACTCACCGGTTGGTGTTCCGAATCAATATATTAAAAGTTAAGTCACAGATTAAATTATTGTTAGATACTCCAGTTATGGCAATTTAATGAAAATGTAGTTTGGCCATCAACCGATATTACAGGCTGATATTTAATTAATTAGCACGATGTATGTTTATTGTACAGTTCTGTGGAGTTGAATATTGAATATTCTGCTATATTTTCTAATGAAGCCATTCCCATATTCATAGAGACGGCAAAAAAACAACTATGCAAAGTACGCTAAAACGGAAAGTAAAGTAGGTAATATTTTAAGTATAACATTAATTATGTAAGCAACGTAAAATTATTGTCGTTTTAAGTTAATTTTATCAATGAAACGTTGGATTATTTCAATAAAAACAGAGATAAGTTTAGAGAACTGCAAATCCTGACGGTCCCTAGCTTGTATGTTATGGTCTTGCTCACAGATGTTATTAAGTTTAGACATAAATATGAGACAGCGGAACAGAAAAACATTAGATTAGAAACACGAAGAAAAGACTTAAATTGTGCTCTTTTGCCAAAATTGAATATTGCTAAACACTGTTCCAGGTACCAGGCTGTCAAGTTATTTCATTGTTTGCCCATGGAGATGAAATCGATCGATAATCTCTCTATTTTTCGAGTAAGACTGAAAAGACTTTTGTTGGAAGAGTGTTTTTACTCCGTACAGGATTTTATTGACAAGAACGGCTATGTTTGATTATCGTTTTCTGTTATAAGTAGGTACATATTAACTGGAATTAGGAAATATTTATTTAAATATTGAATTATAGTATTGATTTATATTTAATTATAGGTGATTAGAGTTTTAAGTGAATTTCAAACACAATGTAAAAATTGTTAATGAATAAAAAAATTATGAATTATGAATTATGATTCTAATTAAAGCCGTATTCTATTAGCTGTAGTGCGTAGTAATATTATATTTTCTGTAACTGTAGCTAATCAAAACCAGTTATGATGCATGTATCCATTCACAAAAAGAAGCTAAAATTACACATACGATACTTATGGATATTAACAAGAAAAGATGTTGTAGGACCAATGTTAGCTTAATCTACGTTAACTTAATATACTGTAAGATATGGAATGAACTTCCATCAGAGGTCAAACCAAGTCAAAACAAATAATTTATTGCAAATAGATTAATTTTAGAACTGAACATAATGTCATATAGTAAGCCCATTATAATAAACGAGTTTGAAGAATAAGTTTTCTTTCCCACTACTGGTCACACACAAAAGAGTACTATCACAGAGTAAGCAACGCATTAGTGGTACGTGTATATTGCTACAGATGTCCATAGACTACGGGGCTCTCTTCCTTCGTCTGCTAACTTTAAATAAATGAAAAATGCTGTACCGAATTAAAAAACCAAATATCCTCACCCCAGTATGTGCATCTTAGGGTCCATATAGATGTTGTAGTCGCCAGGCACGGGGCGCACGCGCACAGTCCGGAAGGAGGCTGCGAGGCCAGCAGCGGAGGCCTGCGTCACCGCAGCCGTCTCCGAAGCGCCCAGGACAGCTGTCAGGTCGACCGCCGAGCATGATGTTGGCACGCACTCGCCTACCAACATTAACCTGCTCTACAAACAGAAAATATTACGGTTAATATATTTTAGGCTGAATATATTTATTACCAGCTGCCGCGTTTCGCCTGCGGATAACAGTAGCTTCAAATGTCATCCAAATCCATCCAATCCGTCCAGCCATTCGAGTAACAAACAAACACCGATACTTTTCTGCTTTATAATATCGGCCATGGTGTTGGCATCATGATACCTATTAGTTATACTTTCTAAGATTTGAAAATGATGCGTTGTCAGTTTGTTTGTTTGTTCGGCTTTGGCGTCAACACCTGTGCATATATTTTGATGAAGTTTTCCCACAGAAATTACTTACGCTACCGAGATTAACATAAATCAACATAAATGAACTGTGGATAAGCTATTGATTTAGCAGTTCCCATGCGAAAATGCTTCGATTACGAGAAACACCACGGGGGGCGCCCCGTGGTGTTTCTCGTAATCGAAGCATTTCTCGTAATCGAACCCCGAAATATATGATACAAGTACGTACAGTTAATATATACATTTCAGATTTGCGAATAGAGCAATTCCGGGATCCGCAATGCGGTGACATGCTGACAAAGAATGGCGTGATAAATAACCCAGACAGCGTTTAAATGTCCGACTCATTTATTTTATTCACTTCTGTTTTTACAGGCACAGTATATTCATTGACTGATTAATTGAATTATTTATTCCAACATTTATTTATACAAAAAAATCTACACGTTTTACCAAATTAACACACTAATAACATACAGGAATTTAAGCAAAATAAAATTACCATAATTTGTTAACGTAATGCTTCCAGCAGCATTATTGTCATTATCTTACTAATCGTCCATACATAAATTCCATCACCCATCAATTTGTGTCCCTTTTCCTTTCTGATAAATCACCCTCAGCTTTTCCTCTAGTTATAGGTAACGGGTCCGTCATCAACGATAAATCTTCGATTTTCCTGCCGCCGTTCTATGATTTTGAAAAATTCGTTAGCCAATTCATTTTGACGCCCAACGTTGTTTACAGTAGAGATAAAATATGAGAACTAATTCACATTTTGAGAGGAAAATTTGTTTTATATCGGTGTTTTATGCTTTGGACCAAAGCTGATAGTAGGTAGACAAACAGGTAACATCATAGATAACAGTTTACCTAAAACGTATTTTTATGTACCTCGACAAAATAGGTACGTAAACAAAAATATGTGCTACCAAATACTAAAAAGGTAGACTGTTAGTTACTTTGTTTTATTTTCAGTAATGGGAGAACTTTTTACCGTTATCAAACTACATAAACTGGAATAAATTGGTAAAAGTTTACGGAGCTTGGCGTAGAAAACCGCGATGGGTGAGTGAACGTGACAAAACCATTTAACCTACACAGCTGCATGTAGATTTCGCAGGCTCCATTGTAAACGGAGATTGATGTGCCTGTCTGTCGCAAACCCTGACAATACACGAAACTATAGCTAAAAGAATGAGTGAGGAACGGGTACGCGTGTAACAACCGTGAAATTGATATTTCCATATAACATTTCGAGAATTTGATTTTATGGAAGTTCGATTTTAAATGTCACAAAATGTTCATAGATATGCCAATTTGAGTCCAGTTTCGGGAATCTTTTTGGGTCATAGATGACTGGATCCAAGTCCAAGTCTATTGACCCAAAATATGTATGTTATCATAGGGCAACATGGTGATAAAAAGGTGGTATGCTAATTACTTGTAAAATGTAAAATTACTTACATTATTTACCTTTCATTATTTACATTATTACCTTTGTATATTTATTTTAGACTATAAATTATAGACACTATATATGAGACAGAATACATATAGACGTATCTATGATCCGTCTGATTGTTGTAATTAGATGGAAAGAATAAATCTGTATCTCATTTATTTTCACTAAAATCAGCCTAATTTTTATTCGTTTTGCTTGGTAAAGCGACATACATAAACAACAGTCATTGAAATAAAGTCTTGGATCATTTTTATAAGCTAAAATGGGCATACGTTTGACAACATACCATTATTTATGTAGTGCCTATTAATATACAAAAAGTGAAACGTTGTCTGTTTGTTTATTTGTGTAGCTTTCACGGTACATGGTTTTACTAGGTGGTAGGACTTTTCTGCAAAGTTCGTCTAGGTAGGTACCACCGCTTTGCCAGTTATTCTGCCGCCAAGCAGTAGTGTGCAAGCACTACTGTGTTCCGGTTTGAAGGGCATTGTAGCTAGTGAAATTACTGGGCAAATGAGACTTTATGATCTGATCACTCAGTCTAGTAATCTGATTACTAAACTGGGTGATGTCTCAGGATGACGTGCGCAGTGTAGTGTCGCGCGAAACTTTATTGTTGTAAAGTTCCGGGTGACACTGCAACTGTTATGGGCGGCCGTGTCACTTAACATCAGGTGAACGACTAGCTCGTCACGTCATTCAATCACATAAAAAAAAAAAAAAAAAAAAAAAAAAAAAAAACATGGCTAGACCGACATGAACTTATTTTACATGAGTTTGCGTATATTACTGGGGTAAACGTAGCACACTTTTTATAACGAAACCGAGAGGCTGTAATCTATTTAAAAATATGAAACAAGTTTACTTGAGGCAGGTGTTCATTGTCGACGGTGAGGTTGATCTTGGCGACGTAGAAGGTGGTGGTGAAGGGCGGCGTCTGCGCATGGTACTCCGTCAGCTGCAAGTCCTTGCACGCGTTCAGCGAGCCCAGCCAGTACTCGCTGCCGAACAGGACGTTCGAGCTGTACTGCCCTGACGCGTCGTACACTGAAAAATTAAAAATACTTTAATAAAATGCTTTATTCTATTCTTTTATCATATAACTGGATAATAATACTATACTTTACATTCTGAATGACAATATGTTTGAAGGTGGCACCACGGTAGTTCTGGGATGGGAACTGGCTCTCAAGATCCATCGTGGATCAAGACTGGATCTACTGAGATTGAACGAAGTGAGGCTACCAGAATACAGGTATCTAAGCTTGGTGACAGATTTTTAACTTTAAAGTGATATGTAGCCAGGCAAACACTTAAATATGACCTGCATTTATGTTATGCTAACCCGCCCCCTAATTACCTAATTTGCGACAGGCGTAAATCTCGCGGTGATTGCTGTCATACATCATTAGTGGTATAGCGTAGCATACATGCTCGACACCACTAATGATGTATGACAGCAATCACCGCGAGATTTACGCCTGTCGCAAATTAGGTAATTAGAGGGCCGATGTTTTCGTTCAACGCAAATAGCAGCAGTTAGTTTCAGAGTTGAACCCACAACCAACGGGTCGCAAATCGATACTACTAACAACTGCGATGTGACTAGCTCATCACGTCATTCGTTTACATAAAAAGCTACAATGGCCTCAAACATCATATCATTGCTTGATTCAGGCGTGACCTAGCGGAAGTTCAAACAGGAACATCTAGTGTAGATATTCTTGCTTCGTTTGTTATCAATGATCGTTATGCATTATCTTAGATATTACCTGGTTTGTAAGGTAGCATAGTAAAATCTACTTAGACAATATACTATGAATAAAACTAAAATGGAATTCTCTTTTCTGCATGAAAAGAGGGTTCCATTTTTCAGCGAAATGGATGATTAATTACTACGAACGAAGTAGCAAGAACGTTGAAAATAATGTTTCATGAAAGCTTCCAATAGAAAAGACACAAACTGCTGAAATAGAAATACTAAAATTTGTGCTAGTGAATCACGTTCGGGCTCTGTGGGGGAGGCCTATGTTCAGCAGTGGACGTCTTTAGGCTGTTGATGATGAGCTAAGAAATGTTAATTTTAGGGAAGTAGGTAGAGCAATATTTTACGGTAACATGTTTCGCATTGCTCTTAACTTCATAACGTCTCTTTAAAATCTTTGTAAAAGGCATGAAAAATATTAATTATAATAATTGATAGGGAAAATTTCTGATAAGCATACCTATACTATAAATGTATTAGTATAATATGGCATATAAAAAAAACTTCGCTAAAAATACTGAAAAGTATGAGCTCAATAATAATTTTTTCCTTGTCAACTTTAAAAAGCTTGCATAAGCGTTTCCTGACTTTACAGTAATATCACTTCGTATACCTCTTTAAAAGTGTTCGGTCATGCTGATGCTGTAAATGAATAACAAAAAATCTGAACACAAAGCAATACCGAAGCGAACGGTTGAAAAATCGATACGCTGTTAAATAACCTACACTCGGAGTGCTCGAGGTGAATTTGTATTCTGTAGATCTGCGGCTTGGTGATAGCTTTTTAATTCGGTTAGTTAGTATTTCCCACGTTTTCCCACACTCATTCCTGTTTCCACGCCACGTTTCCGTCGCCGCGGGCACGGGACGATATCTCGGAATCTCGGAACCACAGAGGGGCTGCATTTTACTCTGATTTATCATCCCATGTTATTAATTCTTTGATATATTACCGCTCGAGAGTAGGCCTCTCGGAGGATTCCTTGCTACATTGTGCACTGTAGGGTCCGTCGGTTATATCAACTATATATCTATTCTGTGCTTATATATGAGTATAGTTTGTATGGAAAGGAATTCGTATTAATTTTGTTTCTTAATTAAACCTGGCGGATAACATAAGGCTTTTCAGCTATAAAGCGTATCGTACAAATAAAATATGAGTGTGTTTGTTGTTGTGTGTTTATTTTATTTACCTCTATAACAATTGATTCGTTTTAAAATAGCATCAGTGCACAGCAAACAAAATACGGCGATAAAAGTGTTTTATTATGTTGTATAAAATTGGAGAACTCTGCCCGATATTATTCAATGTTTTTATAAGGGATTTGTTTATTTATTTGGTGTTAATGTATAGGTTATTAGTGTATTTAGAAGTACGGAAATGTAATAATCTCACTAAATCGTTTAATCCTTATTGCATTGTCAATCAAACGCTCTAAATCCACCCTTTGTATCACATCTCACTATCACCATACTTCACACTAATATTATGTTGACTGGCCTGTTAGCTCAGTTGGTAGTAGATCTGCCTTCTGAACTATAGGTTGTGGGTTCGATTCCCATCCATAACATTTGTGTGATAAAAATCGATGTTTGTTCTGTTTCTGGGTGTTATATTGTATTCTATGTACAAACATAAAAGTATCTAAGTATTTCCATCATTTATCTGATTCCCATAGTACAAGCTATGCTTAGTTTGGGGCTAGATAGCGCTGTGTAAATGTCCACACATATTTATTATTATTTATTTATAATAAATGCGAAAGTTTGTGTGTATGTGTGTGTGTTTTTTTCCTCTTCGCGCCGCAACAAGCTGAACGGATTTCAATGAAATTTGGAATAGCTTTATATAATAGATTAACTCATAGGATTCCTTTTTTTCGCGAGTGAAACCGCGGGGCACATCTAGTACATTCGTAATTGCCATCAATCCTTCCATGTCCTTCCTCACCAATGATTTCATCTTTTAGAATACCCACCGATTGTGTTTAACGTGATCATAAAAGTTGGCTTTATCTCTACGTCCAACCTACAAACATGCTTACGTCAGCCCTATTTTACGGGAAAAGGATTGATGTCATGAAATAAAACTTATTTTACGTTTCGGTTGCGAACACAAGCTACAAGGGTGGTAGTAAAACAGACGAGACGATACTAAATTATGCACGGAATAGGCGGTGCGACGTTAAATCAATTTGTTTTCACGATTTTTCGCTCTCCATGCTTTCATATTTTCTTCAGAACGATCTTAACGGCGCAGTTAAATTGTGCTTGGAGGTTTGAATGTAAATAATAAACGTTAAATACCTTTTCTTAGAAGAATAATGTTGACATAAAAATATAAAAGAAGAAAATATTTCATTGTAACTTGTACAAAACAAAGCACAGTGAATGATGAAAATTGTATTACAATGGCGGACTAAAACCCTACCTATGTTTGAGCTTAATGTAATTTTTTCAATTTCATGTAAAATGAATGAAAAAAAATAGTACCTACTTGCATGAAAAGAATGTGCCTTCTGTGAAAATTACTTAAATAAGTGAGGGATTTTTTTTTTGTTTACAAAGCTTGTTCGGTTTTCCAGGCATTAAAAATGCGCATAACTAGAGAATACAAAGGTCGCACGTTACATTACACATATTTTAGAAACCCTTGTCAACGTCGGTTACATTTATACAATTTAATGTTATGTAGGTGCTTGTATTAAGGAAAGAACTGTATTTTCGTTTAAACGTTGTTTTGGTGCAAGTATTATGGCCACAGAATCTTATTAGACAAGTAAGTAATGGGGTTATATCATATGGTACTTATATCAGGGCATAAGTATTTCTGAATGTGATGGTACCATTTTAAGACCACGAGGTAGAGTGATGTGTGATATTGCAATGTAGCCTATAGAGAGACCGCAGAGTCAACACACGAGCCTGGCGCACCGACGTGAAGTCGCCAGTCTATCGGTATTTTATAGGTTGCACTATGGAGAGTGTGCACAAGAACTGCATGACCTAATTCCTCCGGCACCTTTCCATTATAAAACTACCAGGCGGTCGGCCAAGCGTCACCCTTTTATGGTCGAAATACCACCAATACGTACTAAACGTTTCGACAACACTTTTCTAATAAGAACTGCAAAAGTGTGGCATGCCCTGCCCTGGTCGGTGTTTCCTGAAAAATACAACCCGGGGTTGTTCAAATCAAGAGTGAATAGGTATTTATTACTAGACAAGCGTGCTACACCTTCGACCGCATCATCACTTCCCATCAGGTGAGATTGTGGTCAAACGCTAGCCTAGTCAAACATAAAAAAAAACATTAAAATTATCTAACCATCTTATAACATATATATACGCATCGAAAACCCCCATTAATTAATAATCTTAAAACGTAAATATTGTACCAAATAGTAATTTTACAAAAAAAAAGTCTACACAGTTTTTACAGTTTTTTTACAGCAATTTTTGTGCATACAATACCGAATGTAAAGTGTCAAAAAGTTCAGATCCGCTCTGAACGTCTGAACCAAACGGAATAGTAAAGTAATAAAATATTTCAATTTTGTAACGGTCCTCTACTGGTGGATCAAAACGCTATAAAATAAAATACTAAATATATATATATATATATATATATATATATATATAAGCCGCCATGATCTTTCCAGTTTCCAGTACCTACACCAAACTGGAATTAATAGACCAACATTTTGATACACAACTACTTATGAATCAAAATAAGTATAACAAATGAAAACACTGCACTAAAGGTCTATAAATTACACACATTTATATTTCTGGGACTTTTACGTTGTTAGAAAGTTTTATGTAATCAATGAGGCTGCATCCCTACGGCTACATCCCACCACACTAAACTTGATCATGCCTCCCTCGGCACACAAAAAACAAAATGTATATCTTCTTTTCCTTCATCATTGATCAAACGTGACCTTCTCTTTGCTTGCTTCTTTTAAATTCACTGTAGGTACCTATGTGTATTGTGACAGTGGTGCTTATGTACAAACTTGTATGTGGTGACATAAATGCAGCAAGACACAATGGAACTCTATTATCTCAAGAATCTTCACGAGGTTCTGTCAACATAATCATGATGCTGCGCGCGGCGTCGCTGTGAAGTGCCTGCACTTCGCAGTCATGGTCGGTCAACGTCCCACATCGCGGTCAACTTCGCACTTGCCTGAATATTTTTCTCGAGATTACGTAAGTGCCGATTTATGAACTGGTTCTCTGCCAGTCACGATTTTTCGTACTTACTACGTTAATTATTGTGCAGTTTTCTTTTACTACGCCACGAAGATGCTAATAAAATAAAAATGATGAAACGTTTGCATGTATACTGTTCATTGTTGTTCAAAAAGTTTGAATATGCATAGAAGTATTTATGACATACTTGATTGAATTTGATTGTCATATAAAATAAAGCTTGCTTGTACCTATTGTAAAGCTTGTATGATGTAGTCAATTATTTTTTCTCTAATCAATATTGCACGTAGTATTCTCTACTTGGTCTGTGAATATTGCTGCGCTCAGCTTCACTTGCAATACTGGTAATTTTCCGAATGACGAAGCGTTAATTGTTTTGAAATGGTTATGCAATTTCCTTTCGGCGTCCACTGATTCGGGTAAACTTAAGTACTTGTCGGTTGATGCGTTAATTAAGACTGTTGTAACTTTAAGTACAAAATAGACGCAACCTATGTGATTGGATGCGGTGGATGATTGGTAAACGCAGGTATATACCTACGAAGGAGTGTGTAATAATGAAATTGTGAATCGCGTTTATTAATATCGAAAACAACGTTGCAGCGATTCAACGTTCCATCTTGTGAAATTTCAGAGCAGTTAAAGTTACATACTTACCGCAGGACATGCAGTGTGTAATAGTAATTTAAGACTTCGTCGTCATATTTTGAAGCTTTTAAATAAAGCAATAGCGATTACTTGGGATAATGAAAAAATGTTCTACAAAGTGGTTTTAATTGAAACCTAAATTAAAAATAAATTCCATTTCGTACAGTCCCATGAGAAAAAAAATATTTTCGGAGTCAAACAAAAGGAAAGTTAAAAGAACAATGTGAAGACATTCATTCATTTGTTACGGAATACGCTAACGATCTCGCACGCGCCTGAAATTACCTATCATCAAATTACCATTATCCAGCACGGTGTGTGAGTTTCCCGGCGTTATAACATTATTATATTAGCTATAACATCTACATACTCCATAGAATACTTAATAGTACTATAGTACAGTTACTCATACTCATACTCATAGTTAGTTACTCATAGTTACTAGAGCGCTAGAGCGATTCGAACAATGACATTTTAAAGCACCTATATCTATGTATGTCAGACTTTCAATACACCTCATCACAGCCTTTAAGCTGTGTCTGAAACACTATAGCGTGTAGCAATCCCATTACAGACTAAATCAATCTTGTTTATGATACAGCTGGTAATTGTATGTTAGGTTACCTACTGAACTCTGTCGTGAGAAATGGGACGGACAAATGATTAATTTACTGTGAGTATAAACAAACGACGATTAGTGGACTGCAACAAACAAAATGTAAAGAATAAATAAATGGCACTCTTAACTATAACCTTCAATTATAGCTCTCAAAAATTGCAATAATAACATGATGGTTCAAAAACCAACAAAGAAAAAACAACATTAGAAAGCTAAATTTTATGTAGCACGCTAAATTTAGCACATAAGCGCCGCAACAGTTACGATAAGCGGATCTGTCCATCTTAGATCAACAGAGATTATGTCACCGGCGTAGCTAGTTCATCAAGAAAGTGTCGGTCAACATGACTGGTACACTTTTAGACCATTGCTGCGCAACAGTGCCTTTAGTCACGCACTTTTTAAAAGATTAGATACCTGCAGTTTACATTTGGCCATAGGTAGCTTTATTAAATTGCGTTTTACTTTTTGGATAACTTCATCTAATTTTTAAGTTTTTTTACTAAACCTGCTATTTGACTGTCCCCTGTTAGCTCATTTGGTAGTAGCTCTGCCTTCTGAACTATTTAGGTTGTGGGTTCGATTTCCACTCAGGGCAAACATTTGTGTGATGAAGATGAACATAGATGTTTTTTCTGTGACTGGCTGGGTGTTATATCGTATTCTATGTATCTATGTATTTACAAACAAAAAATATCCAAGTATTGTATCAGTTATCTGAGCTGTGTAAACACAGTCCACACAGTCAGTCAGTCAGTCATTTTGTGTCTCAAAATCCTTCAGTCCAGATGTACATTTACTAATGTGAAGAGTTTTTAGTTTTAATTTGCATACAGAGGCCTATTAGAGTTCGTCAGTAATACACGAGAAACAGGGCCATGTTTATAAATACTTACCTTAAAGAGTAACATATTTTTTTTCTGCTTGCTCGAAAAACGTTCGGTAACGTTATGTACTTATATGGATGGTATTGCTAGCCTATACCTATAGATTTCGTCTTAAGTTAGAATACTGTTGCATACACTGTGATGACGGTGTGAGTGAGTGAAATGAATCGCTTACTTTCACGGGTTACTTATGAAATTTGCGATTTACTCGTTATGCGCAGGTTTGTGTTTGTGCAATAGCGGCTCGTGGCGCGTTACATCACAGACCACTGCGCGCACGTTGGTTTCGCGTGTTATTCACCTGTGATAAACACTGCATTGAGCTATAATTATTTAAACCAAAGCGTAATACTACGCCGAGACCTACAAATAGAAATTTGAGGAAAAAAGAGCAAATGAAGTGTAGGGGTTGGGGAAACAGGGTTCAAAGTTGATGACCGCAATGTGAAACTAGTAATTGCAAACATTTACCATCATGTTTAAATGTTTATCCAAAATGTAATTTATTACGTCTGAGATACATAATGAATTAAATCACGAGTTTCAGAAGCCTGATAAGTAATATCTAAATATTCTCTCAGAACGTGTAGATATCTAATATTTTGACAGACAGGGTTAGTACGGCTGGGAGACACGCGATATTAAAATTAATGCCTTAAGGAGGTAATCAAATGTCTTTGTCTTTCATCATCTCCCTTTGGTACTAATAAACATTATGTAGTAGAATTGTTATATTGTGTTTTGTTTCGCTATAACAAATCGGATCATGCATTAATGAATTACAACTAAGTACACCATTATTTTTAATTGCAGTTCCTGTCCCGAAGGGATGACGGAAAGGTGAAAGGAGACAGGTGAGCTATGAAATAGACAAAGATAACACAAGAGCAAAAAAAACAGCTATTCTACTGCAGTGTTTATTACTAAGGGGGGCACGAGTGTAGTAGTGTTTTGTCATCAAACACATAATTGTGAAAAAGGGGGCCAGTCTGTCGGTGGGAGGGGTTGAAATATAGGCGTATTTATTTTTTGAAAGTGTTCATCTAGAGAGGCGTTTGGACTGGAATCAGTATCTTTTTGGCATTTGCAAAATTAGCGTTGTTGTAAAGCGTCCGGTTTGAGAATTTCGCCAATAATGCCACTTATACCACTTTTACTCACTACCCAAAACGAACGCAAAATAACCAAATGCAGTTTGTTATCTCAAATGTCAAAAAACAAATTGGTTGAATTTTACATTACATACGTAAACTTACGTCTTCCTTCTCACTTCTCCGTGCTATATCATTACGATAACTACAATTTTCACAATAAAAATTAGTAATTTTTACATGACGACCAAGAAGCACATATTCGATGATGTCTCTGTGATCAGCAAGGTGAAAACCGGTAGCGATCACCGTATTGTTAGAGGCACATTGAATATCAATGTTAAGCTCGAAAGGTCACGTCTGGTGAAGTCTACGCTCCGTCCAAATCCTGTCCAAATCCAAAACCCCGAAAGCTTTCAGCTGGAACTCCAAAATCGCTTCCAGTGCCTAGCCGACTGTAACACAGTGGACGAGCTAAACGACGGGTTGGTGGAAACTGTCCAAGCTGTTGGATCGAAATTCTTTAAGACCCAACGCCGAAAGAAGACTCAAAAGCTCTCAGAAAAAACTCTTGAGCTAATGGCCGACCGGAGCGAAATGAAGCTGCAGTCTTCAGTTGATATGTCAGCCTACGGTGAACTCAATAGACGAATCTGGAGTTCCTTGCGACACGACTTGCGTGCTCTTAGTACTTCACGTATTGAGGCCGCAATTGAGCGGAACCAAGGCTCTAAAGTGTTCGCAAAGGATTCGTCTATTGGGCAACACCAAATGACAAAACTGAAGACCGAAAATGGTAGCGTCATTTCATCCAAGCCTGAGATTCTGAGAGAGATCGAGAACTTCTATGGACAGTTATACACCTCGACACGTAAGCCCGCTACTAACACAGCTCAGGACATCAGAGCCAAGTTAGTCCGACACTATACCGAAGATATCCCGGACGTCAGCCTGTACGAGATTAGAATGGCCCTCAAACAGCTTAAAAACAACAAGGCACCAGGTGAAGATGGAATTACGACCGAACTTCTGAGAGCGGGTGGTAGACCGGTACTTTTAGTCCTCCAGAAGTTATTTAATTCTGTCATCCTTGAAGGTATAACGCCAGAGGCATGGCACAAGAGCGTGGTGGTGCGTTTCTTCAAAAAAGGCGATAACACCTTATTGAAGAACTATAGGCCCATCTCGCTCTTGAGTCATGCGTATAAGCTGTTTTCGAGAGTCATTACGAATCGTCTCGCACGCAGGTTTGATGAATTCCAGCCTCCCGAACAAGCCGGTTTCCGAAAAGGCTTTAGCACCATAGACCACATCCATACGCTGCGCCAGATTATACAGAAGACCGAAGAGTATAATCGGCCGTTATGCCTAGCGTTTGTGGACTATGAGAAAGCCTTCGATTCAATCGAGACTTGGGCGGTGCTGCAGTCCTTGCAGCGATGCCAAATTGACTATAGGTATATCGAAGTTTTGAAGTGTTTGTACAGTAAGGCCACTATGTCAGTCCGACTACAGGACCAGAGTACGGAACAAATTCCATTGCAAAGAGGCGTGAGACAGGGAGACGTTATTTCTCCGAAACTGTTCACAAACGCATTGGAGGATGTTTTCAAGCTCTTGGAGTGGAAAAGATCTGGCATCAACATAAATGGCGAGTACATCACTAACCTTCGTTTTGCCGATGATATAGTCATAATGGCGGAATCGCTCGAGGACCTTAGCACCATGCTCAACGACCTCAGTAGAGTCTCCCAGCAGGTTGGTCTTAAGATGAATATGGACAAGACAAAGATCATGTCTAATGCTCATGTTCCACCTATACCGGTAATTGTTGGGAACGATACTCTCGAAGTTGTCGACAAGTATGTCTACCTAGGACAGATTGTCCAATTAGGTAGGTCCAACTTCGACAAAGAGGTGGCGCGAAGAATCCAACTCGGCTGGGCAGCGTTCGGGAAGCTTCGTCCTATCTTTTCGTCCAAAATACCGCAGAGCCTGAAAACGAAAGTTTTCAATCAGGACCCTAATTCTGTATGACCAATTTACGATTCCTTGCTTCGAAACCACGCGAATTCCTTATCTTACATAAGAAATCTGCAAAACTCTATTCTCTATGAAATGAGAACGAAACCGCGCGAAATGAATGTGGAATTAACTGGGATTGGCGCGATTTGAACTGTCAAAAATCATGTTCCGCTCAGGCGCGTTCCGAAACATCGACCCGTTAAAAGTTACCACCACTTATGCCAATATTAATTAATAGGCCTTACCCACAGAGTGCCACTTTGAGCGGCTGCTCGCCTCGTGCATCCATCGGCTCGACGTGATTATCACCAGATCGTCGGTCCACCCTGTGGGGGGCCGGGCTAGTTTTATACGCCTTTACTATAACTCATCATCATCATCATCATCATCATCATCATCATCATCATCACCATCATCCAGCTTGAAGACGTCCACTCCTGAACATAGGCCTTACCCACAGAGTGCCACTTTGAGCGGCTGCTCGCCTCGTGCATCCATCGGCTCGACGTGATTATCACCAGATCGTCGGTCCACCCCGTGGGGGGCCGGGCTAGTTTTATATGCCTTTACTATAACTCATCATCATCATCATCATCATCATCACCATCATCCAGCTTGAAGACGTCCACTGCTGAACATAGGCCTCCCCCACAGAGTGCCACTTTGAGCGGCTGCTCGCCTCGTGCATCCATCGGCTCGCCGTGATTTTCACCAGACCGTCGCGCTCGACACCAATGTGTCTTAGATTATACAGAATACAAAAATTGACGATTCCTTGCTGTGACACGATTTGAACAAGACACGATAACGACGTGGTTTCTGTATCGTGTGGAATCTGTGTTTTCATACAGAATTGGGCCCCTGTGTGTGTTGCCAGTGATGACTTATGGAACTGAGACATGGTCTCTTACTGTTGGCCTCATTAGTAAGCTCAAAGTCGCGCAGCGAGCTATGGAGCGAGCTATGCTCGGTGTTTCCCTGCGAGATAAGCTCCGGAACGAGGAGATCCGCAGGAGAACTAAAGTGACCGATATAGCTCTTAGAGTTAGTAAGTTGAAGTGGCAATGGGCAGGCCACATCGCTCGTAGAACTGACAACCGATGGGGAAGAAAGGTTCTCGAGTGGCGACCACGAACCGGAAGACGCAGCGTAGGCCGGCCCCCCACTCGGTAGACCGACGACCTGGTGAAAGCCGCGGGGAGCCGATGGATGCAGGAGGCGAGCAGCCGCTCAAGGTGGCGTGCTCTGGGGGAGGCCTATGTTCAGCAGTGGACGTCTTCAGGCTGTTGATGATGATGATTTTTACATAACGGCGGCAAAAATTCTACGTCAATCTCGAATGTCAGAAAACGATCACTTTTAACCCAACTCCGCAGGTGGGTCAAAATTGGCAGTTCACGATGGCATTTTTAACTGTTTTTGAGCTATCCGAACGGTGAACGAAAACAATTAAAAACGCAACATTTGCTCACACATTCCCAAAACGAACGGTGCATGTGATCGTTTTTGTTGTTTTTAACTGTTAATTTTGCCACCAGTAGGCTATTGCAAGTACGTAAAACCTACTTAACTTTAAAGCAACAAAACAGCTCATTTTCTAAGCTATGCTGATTTCAGAATCTAATTTTCCAGGAGTATAAAGGCATCAACAGAGAGAGCGGCCTTCAGAGTTCACAGTGTAGGCAAATACCCAGCGGAAAAACATACAGCAAAAATGATTCAAGTAAAGCCACTGTCACTGAGAATCAAAGAGAAAAGTATCTCGCTGTTATAACGGGACTTTACAAAAAGAGCCTGTTCTCTTAAGTCATGTTTCTAGGGTTCCGTACCCAAAGGGTAAAACGGACCCTATTACTAAGGCTCCGCTGTCTGTCTGTCCGTCTGTTACCAGGCTGTATCTCATGAACCGCGATAGATAGACAGTTGAAATTTTCACAGATGATGTATTTCTGTTGCCGCTATAACAACAAATACTAAAAAATAGAATAAAATAAATATTTAAGGGGGCTCCATAAAACAAACGTGGTTTTTTTGCTCGTTTTTATAGATAATGGTACGGAACCCTTCGTGCGCAAGTCCGACTCGCACTTGGCTGGTTTTATTTATTTATTTATTTATTTACATTTACATTGCAGCTTACAGCCTAAGCCAAAACGCTGGACATGTTATACCTACAAAACGATTATACATAACACGGATACAAAAATTAGATACGTAGCTGGTCAAAAATTTTACATTAAAACGGTTTAAACGGTTTTGGTTATTTGTGTATGGTGTCTCCGTCAATCGAGAACCGATTTGGATAATTCTTTTTTATTCCGTCACTAACCGCTTCCCCGGGTCGTCTCATCCTATATACATTTGGTGAGCATTTTATGATAGAGTTGCATGAGAACCAGAAACTCCTCAACAAATGACAGAAAATGCATCGGAAATTGTTGCTTACCTATAGAAAATAACTTAAGAACCTACAAGTGGTCAATTACTGACCTGGGGGCATACCGTTAGTTCTTAGCGCGATTTAAAACAGAGCCTATACTGGCTCGCTTGTCAAAATCTCCATATACAAAAAAAATCAAAGCGATCCAATATAGGCTCAGTTTTAGAGCTCATGGTACGCCCCCTGGTTGTGATTAATATCCGGTGAAAAGGATAAGGAGCATTTTCCAAACGATTTGAGACTAAAAGAAATTCTAGGTCTGTGATTTCATGCAACAGAACGCGACAATATTCTTGCGACTGGACCAAATCTATGCAACTATTTCAGCTTATTTAGATGAAAACTGATTTGAGTAACTACAGTAAATGTTAATCATTCCGCTTATCCGTTAATCTTTGAGAGATTTTCAAATTTTATTTAAGTTAGCTAATGTTTAAATTGTTTTACTGTGGCTGATGGAACAGTTTACATTATTCAAGCATTAGCGCACGGCTATGCAGCGACACGCGCCCGCCCTGTGCCTGTGCCGGCTCGGAAGCTATTCATCTTCTCATGATAGGTAGGTATGCATGTACCCTAACTACAACGCCGTGGCTAAAATTAACTTGCTAAACGGATAATGTTTCTTTATTAATTATTATACCAAAGATTTCAGAACTTAAAAGTTGTAAAAAGACATTTTATTAACCTAAGTATTGAAAATATTTACCTACCTATTTAATTATTATAATTTTTTTTTGTTTTACCGTTTCGTCAACGAAAGACAACACGTGCGCTTGCGCATCTCGACGTCACCGTTCAAATACTAAGTAGTAGTAATTTATTAATTTTGGTACACTTAATTTTTTTACTTGAATATTTTGCACCTATAAATAGGTTTATTATACAGTAACTTCTTTTACACAAACGACAAGAAAGTCATTTTGTCCAAAATTGAATAGACAGCCATGAAAATAAAGCATTACCTACTATACGATGACTTCGAACATTCATAATATAGTTTGTGAAATTTTAGAGAGAAATCCCGTTACATAGTTGCCGCTGTACTAGATTTCATCCACTGTCTTGGATTTCATCCACTGTCCTTTGATTTCATCCATAACTGTCCTGTATTTCCTATAATTTTTTCACAATACTCGATGTAGACCCGGTACAGCGGGCATTGCCCGTGGTCCACCTGCTCGGTTCACCTGGGTGGAGTAATGCATTCGAATATACTCATAAGTACTTAGAGGTACCAGATAATCCAAATCGATTGCAACTTTCTTTGAATATGGCCCTGTTAGTTGCATTTGTAGTGCATTGAAACGTTCAAAACACAATTAAGTTGAAATACCAGTCTGCATAAAACACGCGATCATGCAATATCACGATAACGCTCGTTCCGAGAAAGCTCGAGCCGCGTAAGTACGCGTAGGTACTTACATTTATTATTATGACTCTCTCTGGGAATGCTAGTGGCTTCATTGACCTTTCTACCTGATATTATGAACTGAATATTTGAAAAAAGTTACAGACATAAACGAGCTGACAGTGAAAGTATGACTCTTATATTTTAACGCTAATTTTATACTATGAAGTCATGAGACATGGTCGTTCTTAAAAATAATAGGATTGCACTTACGTATTACAGATAAGTTTAAGGAAATAAGAAAGAAAGTTTAAAACGTTGATAGTCCTGTTGGTAGTGGGGTCGACTTGCGATCCGTGGGTTGTGGGTTCAAATTCTATATGAGCTGAGCTGTCGGTAAACGAAAACTTGTGATGAAACGTGGTAGAGCATTTTTAAATAAATAATAATAAATAAATAACGTTCAATGATCACATACATAATTATAGATCCTGGACCCTAACTAGGATTCCCTGTATCTAGGAACCCAGGAACTACGAGGACCATGGTCCCATGGCTTTCTACTGCTCATCTGGATAGCTACCACCAATCTGTTGCCAGTTGCCAATCACTTAGTAATGTGTGTTTCGGTAGCTTGTCTTGAGATCTAGTCCCAATAAAGACGTATCGTGGCACCACCTTCACTTTGGCAACATTGTCACTTAACATCAGATTAAGCTAGGGTGATTTTTGCACCCCGGGGGGGGGGGGGGGCGGCGCCTAACGAAAGACCTCGAGATGGCGCGCGCAGGTGTCCTGCGCGCCATTTCAAAGGTAGACGGAGTGGAGAAATCTCAGCTCCACTCCGTTGCAGAGTTCGGGGCCCTGGTCAAGGGCCAACGCCGTTGGGGCCGCGGTAGAGTGCGCAAGCGAGACCGTTGCCCCAGCACCATGGCGTCCCGAGGGCACCCGTTGGGTTTTTAGTCGGTGGGAGTCCGACATAACCACTCGCTGCCCTCGCGGCGGGTGGTATCCATAATGGATTTTCCCAACGTAAAAAAAAAGGGTGATTTTTCCAGCTATTTGCGAGCTACAAAGAAGATTGAAAAAGCAAAGTTAAACCTTATTGGTAATAACAATAAGTCTAGCTACTCTTTTTCTTTTTTTCTTTCTCGTATAAGTAACCACACACCTCACAGCTCACAGGTATATTCTCAGTTGCCTCCACATGGATTGCCCATGGGTGCCAATCGGGAACAATATTCCCATGTTGCGGTCGCGACTGGAGAGTGGCTACTTATAGCTTTTTTAAGCCAGTCGAAGTCGTTACTTCAGCAAGTGGCTAAATCCTTTTTAAGACGTTTCTTTGTCGACAACAACGGTCAACAACCGAGACGGTAGCGCTAACTTATAATTCTTATAAATACCACTTGGCGGTGACCAATCTAAGTACTGACCCAAGTGAATGTTGCATTGTCGAGCTAACTCTATGGAGGGTTACGAATAAGTCTACCTATCACAAAATGTAGACAATCGTTTTTATCATCTCGCATTTGACCGTGGTCTTACCTGATGGAAAGTGACGACGGGGTCGACGATGGTACATGCTTGCCTAGATGATACCTATTCACTCTCGACTTGAAGAGCTCCAGTCCAGATTGTACTTATCGGGAAACGAATGACGCTGGTAAAGCGTTCCATTCCTGCGCTGCTCGGATTATAAAGATCATAAGGTATAGGTGTCTACAACCTAAGCATTGCTATATTCAGCCTAATCATAATGACTTGGCGGTGGTATTTAAGCACGTCATAGCTAACCGGGTCAATTATAATTTCATTCACAAGTGGTAAACTAGTTCCCGTAACAGGCTGTGATGTAACGTTCACCAGAACTATGGAATACTTTGGAAAGTTGCGAAGTAAACCAGTACTCGTAGCCTTGAATCCGAATGATGTAAGGGTGCTCGAGGAATGAAAGCGGGTAAATAAACTGATGTTTTGTGAAATTGTACGAAAATACCTAATAATAACTTGGGTCATAATTATGTCATGTCAATTGCAAAACTGAAAGGCGAGTCTTTGACACTATTTAACATATTTTGCAAAATAATTTTAGCACTAGTGTCAATTATGTGTCGCCACAAAGCAAGAAAAAAAATACTCTTTGCTCAGATGCGACGCGTCATATTTTTTAATGCTCTGTGTGTCGCATTCTGTAAAGGTAATCGAAAATAAAATATCACCGTCTTTTTCATTTATCTTTTATTAGAAAAGTACCTACCACTACACTTTAAGGTTAGTAGTAGTTTTCCTTTAAAAAAAAAAACAAAAAAAACGCATGGTTTAAAATATCCAATGAATTAAGGGCTTATGCTAGGCCAAGCCAAAGCCACAGAATAGATATATAGTGCCAATCCAAAGCGGGGATGAGTCGGGTCCATATGCGTGGTCGTCTCCAACGAGCCCTCACCGAGATCGGTGCGTGGTTCAGGAAATGGCGGATCACGGTTAACCCAGATAAAAGTGCAGCGATGTACTTTTCTGACTATAAGCGTGGTCCGCCATTGCGACCACTGTCCTTGTTCGACAAGCCCATCCCTTGGGTTCCGTCTGCCAAATACCTGGGGGTTACCCTTGACACCAAGCTCAACTTCAGAGACCATATTAAGCGAGTGCGCGATAGGGCGGCCTTCGTCTTAGGCCGCCTCCACCCTCTCCTCTGCAAGGGTAGTAAAATGTCCCTTAGAAATAAGGTGACACTTTACAAAACTTGCGTTCGCCCGATTATGACCTACGCATCTGTCGCGTTTGCTCATACATCCTCAGTCCACCTGGATCGACTTCAGGTTATCCAGAACCGCTTTAATCGCAAGGTGGTTGGAGCTCGCTGGTACCAGCGTAACTCCGACCTCCATTGCGATCTCGAACTCCCTTGCGATCCGTCAGTTTATGAAGGATGCATCCCGCCGCTATTTTGACGCGGCGCCCCATCACCCCAACCCTCTCGTAGTCCAAGCATCAAGTTACTCTACAGACATGACAGACCCGCCACCCCGTCGTCGCCGCCCAAGACACGTCTTGAGCGATCCGGATGATCCTATAGCAGCCGTTGTGTCGGCTGCGCTAGGATCACCGGATCAGTCTAGCCCTTCTGGCTCAGGTACCGCTTTCGGCACCGGTATAGGATACCAGCGTAACACAATCAGACACCGACCCCGCCGGCGAGGTTGACGTACCCCCCGTAGGTTAGCTAGAACGGTCGCGACTTTCCATAGGGTCCACTCTTCCAGTGGACGTAGCCTTCTCGATCCTCTTATCCCGGCAACGGCCCAAGCCGAGGCTCGCACCCCAGGGGTGCCCTTGTGCTAGTTGCCTCCCACTTTTGACGGTTGGGCGCCTTAAGCGCCTGCCCTCCCGCCCGGTGACGCTGTAAAGGTCGGTAGAGACCAACAGCATTAGCCCGTTCAAAAAAAAAAAAAAAAAAAACGGGGATAAGTCGGGGAGCCGAGCGGCATGGGGTGGTCTAAGTTAGAATGGTTACAACGCGCAATTTAGGTAATTTATTATTACCCTGAATTTAATGGGTATTTTAAAAATCCACTATACATAAGCCCTCCATTATATTTAGTTCATCTACTACACAAAGTTTCATGACCTTATTTAAAGTATTCATTGAATAATCGTGGTTTATTTGTACGGTTTGGAGGTAACTTTGTAATTTTTTTCCATTGAGAAAACTTGATTAATTCATGTTTTCACTATACATAAGCATTAGCATTAGTCCTGAACATTACCATATATTAATTTCAAAGTCATTGTTGCAATATTGTTGACAGGACACGGCCTCATGCTAAGCCATTTTAAGCATTTTGGCATTGTATAGGCTCTTAATAAAACTTCCTTACACGAACAGCAAATGTAACACCTAGTGGCAATATTAGGTAACCTACCTATCTCTTTTCATTAATTCGTCATTGTCTTTCGGTAGAGTATTGGTAAGGATATTATAAACGTAGGTACCTAAACTATTTTAGGAACTAATTAAATGTCAAGTATTAAACCGAGTTTATACCATATCAAGATTTTACCCCAATATTCAAAATGGAAGCCCGCTTAAAACTTTAGCATTATCTCTTGAATTCTTGAGTATAGTCGCGTGAAAGTTATTAGTTACTACATAGTTAGGCGAGCTGGTATCTTGTGTTAGGTCAAAGAGCAAAACGTCTTTATTTGCAAAACTACCTGTTATTGTAGGTAAGTAATAAAAAATGCGAATCATTAAGAAAAATGTGCTATCTCACTGCGTTTTCGTTTCTTTACTTTCATTGCATAAACATAATTGGCCTTAACACGATAAAACGTACCTACGTAGGTACAGGGGGCGTACCGTGAGCTCTTAGCGCGATTCAAAACAGAGCCTATATTGGATCGCTTTGTTTTTTTTGTATGGGGATTTCGACAAGCGATCCAGTATAGGCTCTGTTTTGAATCGCGCTAAGAGCTCACGGTACGCCCCCAGATTGTCAGTTGTTACATTGATAGTTTACTTTGTTTAAAACTGTTTGCGGCTAAAAGCAATGTTACAAAGGAAGTATGTTAATTCATTATTACATTGTTTCGCAGTGTAGTAATGTATTTGCATAATACAACTTTCCTGCACTGGTTTTCTCTGGAACAACATAGTGTTAGTGCTGCTTTGTGCATAATTTTGAAGCTAAAAATGACGAAATGTCGTCGATAACATGAAATTTACATAAAGTCAATCATCGTCATTTTTTAATAAACTGCCCTCCTCCTTCTCCTCCTGTCCTGCTGCGGTCTTTTATTGTCTAAATATTTTATTACATTTCCTTTTTACAAGTAGATATATAATATTATTATTTTCAGGCAAAAAACCAGGAGGCTAAACATGTTTAGGGTTTGTAAGGAAGTTCCTTTCTAAAAATCCTATGCAAAGTAAAAACAAATGGCATAAAACCTTTTTTTTGGACTGAAAAAAAAAACAAATTTTCTGTGAACGTGTGTCGCGCTTTTTTACTTTTCAAGAGAATAATTGCGAAGCTTTTGTGAAGTAAAGTTTGGTGGGTAGTCGAGAGCCTACGACAAAGGTCGAGTCAGCGGGAAATAAATTACATTGAGCCATTGCTCAATGACCGTTGACTGCTATGTAGGTAGAAAACAACAGATCATTATGCCTATTCGTAGTCGAAAGACTCGAAAGAAATGCAATATTTTGGTGTAAAGTTAGTACCTATTGCTCTTACATTTTAATGAACATAATATCTATCCCTATCACTCCCAATATATAAAATTGAAACCTTGCCTGTTTATTTTTTCTTCTTATATTTTGGTTCCACACATAGTGTATTTAGCCAGTGTCAAGTATTGTAGTTTTTCATCGTATTATGAAATATTTCATGTAAAGTCAAGTCTTAGTCACAGTCAGTCAGGGTAGTCCTAGTCCAGTCTAAGTCAGGTAGTCATAATCCAGTCTAAGTCATGTCCTAGTAAAGTAGTGGCAACTTTACTAGAGGCTTCTATGGAATTTTGGAAGCAACACGAAAAACCACGTTTCACTACATTATATCACTTGCCAACACTTATACTCGTAATTCAGCACTTAATGTGTAAAATGCCACTAATTTTAAACATTAACACTAGAAAAAGCATAAGTTTTGTGAAATAATACAATGCAACGACGTGAACTTTTTCACGTTCCCGCCAAAACTCTCGCCTGTTTATTTATTTGTTTGTGTTGCTTAGGTACATGTCAGTTTGGATGATGCATGATGCATGATGCACATACTTTTTTACCTTGTATTTTGGCTCCACACATAGTGTATTTAGCCAGTGTCAAATACCTATTGTAATTTTCATCATGCTATGGAATATTTCACGTATTGTCAAGTCTTAGTCACAGTTATAGTCGAGTCTAAGTCAGGTAGTCATAGACCAGTCTAAGCCATGCCCCAGTAAAGTGGTGGCAACTTTACTAGAAGCTTCTATGGAATTTTGGAACCAAAACGAAAAACCACATTTCACCACATTATATCACTTGCCCACATGCTCGTGATTCAGCATTTAATGCGTAAAACGCCACCAATTTTAAACATTAACACTAGAAAAAGCACAAGTTTTGAAAAATAATACAATGCAACGACGTGAACTTTTCCGCATTCCCGCCAAAACTCTTGCACATACTTACCTAGATTGCTACAGATTGCTACCTATTGCTACCTAGATTGCTACCACAGACAAAGAATACTTTCGTTAGGTAGGAAAAACGTCATTTCGTGTTCTTTCTAAAACTCAACATAAATGTAACCTAAAGCTGGCTAAATACACTTACCGCAAATTCATATTATTAAAAAAAACACTGTTTCTCACGCAGGTCGCAGTGAGCAAAATGCGATTTTGCACTGTTTTCTCACAGCAAAGTGTGCCTGTGCGAGCTGCTGATGTGAAAAATAATTCACTTCTCTATATTATACCTACTAAACTTAGTCACTACTTACTTCATACATTGCAGTTAGCATTACAACGCACTGCAATGTCTTGTACTAAGTATTATTTATTCTGAAGAAATGTTACGTAAAATTGTTCATTCTTAATCGTTAATTCGTTTGTTTAGTAGGTAACTAAAAACTGCAGTCATAAAATTAACTCACATAGTCAGTTTATTTTAATTAGCTAATAAGGTATTGCGTAAGTAGAATGGTGGTTTACTAAAAGTGCGCAACGTAGTATAATAATATTAAGTAGGCACAGGTACGTAGAGTTCACTAACTTTAAGTCATCAAGACAATTTATTTTACATTTACGTACATGTATATATTATATATATGCCCCATATCGATGTATTAAAGTGGAATGTTTCACTAGCGCGGCAAATTCAAATTTTCTTGCGTTCTTTTTCCAATAATAGCTTAATTACTTAACATGATTACATGAAAACTAATTTTGCGGAAATAAATAGAATCTATCAACAAATTACGATTAAAAGTATCTTATAAGGATAATATGGACCAGCCAGACCAATATTTCGCTGTTTTCGTGGTTTTCTTTTTCTTTTTTCTTCACGACTGTCAAAAGTTCATTGAACCAGGAGGAGGGGAGCCGAAGAGAAACCTCAGCTAGAGCGACCTATGTCATAACAGGGTTGCCAACTTTCAGGAAATGGCGGGTATTTTGGCAAAGCGAGCAGGTGCGCCCTCAAACAATGAACACGCGTCAGTGCTCCTGTGATTTATGGACCGAAAGGTTTCGAAAAGTACAATAGTTTATCACATGAGAAATGATACTATTGTCCCTTGTCAAATTGTGGATGCGTGCCTAATAATTTAAATATGGCTTTTTTAAGCTCATAAAACTTCATAATACAATATAACATTGTGTAATGATGGAATAACATTATTAAAAGGGTCTCATGTTTTTATCCTATATAACATGCTTTTATTATAGTGGGCCCGTGATGAGATGAGGTAATATAGGCACGTATATGTTTTATAGCCCAACCAAGTTAGAATAGGTACCTATATCAATTATCATTTTTTAGGGTTCCGTACCCAAAGGGTAAAACGGTCCCTATTACTAAGGCTCCGCTGCCCGTCTGTCTGTCTGTCTGTCTGTCCGTCTGTCACCAGGCTGTATCTCAGGAACTGTGATAGATAGACAGTTGTAATTTTGTCAGATTCTGTATTTCTGTTGCCGCTATAACAACAAATACTAAAAAACAGAATAAAATAAATACATATTTAAGGGGGCTCCCATACAATAAACGTGATTTTTTGCTCGTTTTTATAGCTAATGGTACGGAACCCTTCGTGCGCGAGGCCAACTCGCACTTGCTCGGTTTTATTCGATAATGCTGTTGGTTACCACAGACCTTTACAAAGTCACTGGGAAGAACAAACCTTAGCAGCATACGAAAAATGGCGCCGTTTTAATAATTACGCAAAACATTCACTAATAAAATGAAAATAAAACCCGCACCCCTCAAAAAACATAGCGACGTCCACATAGCAAATTATTAAAATTGAATTCCAAGATAAGGGCCCTGGGCACGGTGGCACACCTGGGGGTCGCTTGTCTTTCGCAGAAGGAGAATAACGTAATGACGTTGGCAGACGTTAGCCAAATCACAGATTAGAGAAAAAAACAATTGGTTACTCTGTGGCCCAACTAGAAAGCTATTACTTTCCAGTTTCAGCCATAAAGTTAACATACACGGAGTATTACAGGGCCAGAATACGTTGTTACGGCTCGCTTAAAATCGTCAACCAAGCAATAGTTTATGATTGAAATAACGAATTATTGGCTTATACTTTTTTATTGCATTACCTATTATTAACTAATTTATTTACCGGTATTCAAGTTACGTTCTTCTAGTTCAATGAAAAATATTTTTTTTAGCATTATGTTATTTTTGAACTTGTGAAATATTCACTGTACAGTTACGTCGTTTCGGCACATCATAAAAGACAACATGTAAGACCAATTTATAAAAAAATACCATTTTTGAGTTTTTGGTAGTTACGTTCATCTGGTTCTGACACCGCGATAAAACCTACCTAATTAGCCCGACCGGTGTGAAGTTAGCGGCCTAAAGTTAGCGGCCTAAGATAACCCTACCAAATTAAAAAGTCACGGCTTCCGACATCCTTCGGTATGGCTCTGTTGAGCCTGTCAGAAGAAAATCATGAACTCTAAGTACTCGCGAAATGAAGAAATAATAAAAATCTGTGTAATTTCTCGGTGCTATGACCGAAATTAAGACACTTTGATATGAAAAGTGGGCGTGTGCCGGGAAAATAAAATCACCATTCAATGGGGCTTTAAAAGACCTTCCATACTAGGTACATTTCTATATCTCCAGGTACTTCAGAAATGAGGAAATAATAAAAATCTGTAAAAAATCTCGGTGGTATGGCTGAAATTGAGACACTTTAATATGAAAAGTGGGTGTGTGTATGGAAAATGAAATCAGCATTCAATGAAGCTTTAAAAGGCCTTCCATACCATGTACATTTCTATATCTCCAGGTACTTCAGAAATGAGGAAATAAGACAAATCTGTTAAAAATCTCAGTGCTATGGCTGAAATTGAGACACTTTAATATGAAAAGTGGGTGTGTGTATGGAAAATGAAATCAGCATTCAATGAAGCTTTGGAAGGCCTTCCATACCATGTACATTTCTATATCTCCTGGTACTTCAGAAATGAGGAAATAATACAAATCTGTTAAAAATCTTGGTGGTATGGCTGAAATTGAGACACTTTAATATGAAAAGTGGGTGTGTGTATGGAAAATGAAATCAGCATTCAATGAAGCTTTGAAAGGCCTTCCATACCGTGTACATTTCTATATCTCCAGGTACTTCAGAAATGAGGAAATAAGACAAATCTGTTAAAAATCTCGGTGGTATGGCTGAAATTGAGACACTTTAATATGAAAAGTGGGCGTGTGTATGGAAAATGAAATCAGCATTCAATGAAGCTTTGGAAGGCCTTCCATACCATGTACATTTCTATATCTCCAGGTACTTCAGAAATGAGGAAATAAAACAAATCTGTTAAAAATCTTGGTGGTATGGCTGAAATTGAGACACTTTAATATGAAAAGTGGGTGTGTGTATGGAAAATGAAATCAGCATTCAATGAAGCTTTGAAAGGCCTTCCATACGATGTACATTTCTATATCTCCAGGTACTTCAGAAATGAGGAAATAAGAAAAATCTGTTAAAAATCTCGGTGGTATGGCTGAAATTGAGACACATTAATATGAAAAGTGGGTGTGTGTATGGAAAATGAAATCAGCATTCAATGAAGCTTTGAAAGGCCTTCCATACCATGTACATTTCTATATCTCCAGGTACTTCAGAAATGAGGAAATAAGACAAATCTGTTAAAAATCTCGGTGGTATGGCTGAAATTGAGACACTTTAATATGAAAAGTGGGTGTGTGTATGGAAAATGAAATCTGTATTCAATGAAGCTTTGAAAGGCCTTCCATACCATGTACATTTCTATATCTCCAGGTACTTCAGAAATGAGGAAATAAAACAAATCTGTTAAAAATCTTGGTGGTATGGCTGAAATTGAGACACTTTAATATGAAAAGTGGGTGTGTGTATGGAAAATGAAATCAGCATTCAATGAAGCTTTGAAAGGCCTTCCATACCATGTACATTTCTATATCTCCAGGTACTTCAGAAATGAGGAAATAAGAAAAATCTGTTAAAAATCTCGGTGGTATGGCTGAAATTGAGACACTTTAATATGAAAAGTGGGTGTGTGTATGGAAAATGAAATCAGCATTCAATGAAGCTTTGAAAGGCCTTCCATACCATGTACATTTCTATATCTCCAGGTACTTCAGAAATGAGGAAATAAGACAAATCTGTTAAAAATCTCGGTGGTATGGCTGAAATTGAGACACATTAATATGAAAAGTGGGTGTGTGTATGGAAAATGAAATCAGCATTCAATGAAGCTTTGAAAGGCATTTTCCATACACACACCCACTTTTCATATTAAAGTGTCTCAATTTCAGCCATACCACCAAGATTTTTTACAGATTTTTATTATTTCCTCATTTCATAAGTACCTGGAGATATAGAAATGTACATGGTATGGAAGGCCTTTCAAAGCTTCATTGAATGCTGATTTCATTTTCCATACACACACCCACTTTTCATATTAATGTGTCTCAATTTCAGCCATACCACCGAGATTTTTAACAGATTTGTCTTATTTCCTCATTTCTGAAGTACCTGGAGATATAGAAATGTACATGGTATGGAAGGCCTTTCAAAGCTTCATTGAATGCTGATTTCATTTTCCATACACACGCCCACTTTTCATATTAAAGTGTCTCAATTTCAGCCATACCACCGAGATTTTTAACAGATTTGTCTTATTTCCTCATTTCTGAAGTACCTGGAGATATAGAAATGTACATGGTATGGAAGGCCTTTCAAAGCTTCATTGAATGCTGATTTCATTTTCCATACACACACCCACTTTTCATATTAAAGTGTCTCAATTTCAGCCATACCACCAAGATTTTTAACAGATTTGTCTTATTTCCTCATTTCTGAAGTACCTGGAGATATAGAAATGTACATGGTATGGAAGGCCTTTTAAAGCTTCATTGAATACAGATTTCATTTTCCATACACACACCCACTTTTCATATTAATGTGTCTCAATTTCAGCCATACCACCGAGATTTTTAACAGATTTGTCTTATTTCCTCATTTCTGAAGTACCTGGAGATATAGAAATGTACATGGTATGGAAGGCCTTTCAAAGCTTCATTGAATGCTGATTTCATTTTCCATACACACACCCACTTTTCATATTAATGTGTCTCAATTTCAGCCATACCACCGAGATTTTTAACAGAATTTTCTTATTTCCTCATTTCTGAAGTACCTGGAGATATAGAAATGTACATCGTATGGAAGGCCTTTCAAAGCTTCATTGAATGCTGATTTCATTTTCCATACACACACCCACTTTTCATATTAAAGTGTCTCAATTTCAGCCATACCACCAAGATTTTTAACAGATTTGTATTATTTCCTCATTTCTGAAGTACCTGGAGATATAGAAATGTACATGGTATGGAAGGCTTTTTAAAGCTTCATTGAATGCTGATTTCATTTTCCATACACACACCCACTTTTCATATTAAAGTGTCTCAATTTCAGCCATACCACCGAGATTTTTAACAGATTTTTCTTATTTCCTCATTTCTGAAGTACCTGGAGATATAGAAATGTACATCGTATGGAAGGCCTTTCAAAGCTTCATTGAATGCTGATTTCATTTTCCATACACACACCCACTTTTCATATTAAAGTGTCTCAATTTCAGCCATACCACCAAGATTTTTAACAGATTTGTATTATTTCCTCATTTCTGAAGTACCTGGAGATATAGAAATGTACATGGTATGGAAGGCCTTCCAAAGCTTCATTGAATGCTGATTTCATTTTCCATACACACGCCCACTTTTCATATTAAAGTGTCTCAATTTCAGCCATACCACCGAGATTTTTAACAGATTTGTCTTATTTCCTCATTTCTGAAGTACCTGGAGATATAGAAATGTACACGGTATGGAAGGCCTTTCAAAGCTTCATTGAATGCTGATTTCATTTTCCATACACACACCCACTTTTCATATTAAAGTGTCTCAATTTCAGCCATACCACCAAGATTTTTAACAGATTTGTATTATTTCCTCATTTCTGAAGTACCTGGAGATATAGAAATGTACATGGTATGGAAGGCCTTCCAAAGCTTCATTGAATGCTGATTTCATTTTCCATACACACACCCACTTTTCATATTAAAGTGTCTCAATTTCAGCCATAGCACTGAGATTTTTAACAGATTTGTCTTATTTCCTCATTTCTGAAGTACCTGGAGATATAGAAATGTACATGGTATGGAAGGCCTTTTAAAGCTTCATTGAATGCTGATTTCATTTTCCATACACACACCCACTTTTCATATTAAAGTGTCTCAATTTCAGCCATACCACCGAGATTTTTTACAGATTTTTATTATTTCCTCATTTCTGAAGTACCTGGAGATATAGAAATGTACCTAGTATGGAAGGTCTTTTAAAGCCCCATTGAATGGTGATTTTATTTTCCCGGCACACGCCCACTTTTCATATCAAAGTGTCTTAATTTCGGTCATAGCACCGAGAAATTACACAGATTTTTATTATTTCTTCATTTCGCGAGTACTTAGAGTTCATGATTTTCTTCTGACAGGCTCAACAGAGCCATACCGAAGGATGTCGGAAGCCGTGACTTTTTAATTTGGTAGGGTTATCTTAGGCCGCTAACTTTAGGCCGCTAACTTCACACCGGTATTAGCCCGGACGTTTGCCGAGACTTAATTTTTCAAATAAGTGATAATATGATGAAGTAAATACAATTATTATCTATTTTTATTTTAACCGCGAATGATAACATTTTGACTATAATATCTGCCGATACTTACGACAGTTAAGAGACCACCATTCATAAAATAGGAGTCCAACTGTTCAGCGGTCCCAAAGTAGGCCGGTTAGCAGTGCTGCCGCAATTCATTTATATAAGCACACTCATTTAGCTTCGTTTACCTCGGACCACTTCGCTGGAGCCTTTCCGGTGGAAAAGTTCCGTCCGTCGTAGATATTATACCTAATGCCCCAAACGGGGCTGATATCAGGGTATAATGTTCAAAGGGATGGCTTGTTACCCAAATTCAGGAAGAATGATGGATTCCAAGATCAGAAATTAATGGCTGATCACACAACAAAAAGTATTGTGAGTAATCTCAGGCTATTCTTTAAGAACAATAATTTATGAAAATGTACCTTCTTCATTTACCTATGTAGGTACTCTATCGAATCAGTACTGCATGGTGGGTCGTATTGATGTTAATTTTTTGTAGGTACCTACGTTTTAAAATAAATGAAATTAAGGGTTATGTATTAGTTAGGCAAGTACTTGAAAAGTGCCGAATGTGAGGCCTAAGCCATCCTTTTGCTGGTATCAAAATATCCTTATCGCAAGAGGCATTCGACCTCCTAAATTTAGACACCTACTTAACCATACTAAAACATTTATTCTAAGAGGTGTGGCGAAGCGCGAAGATGATAACTTTTCAGATTAATTACATTTTCACTTAAGTAACGAATTAATTTAGAGGATTTTGTATTAAGTGCGCTAAATTTAGAAGTCTTTTCTTTTTACTCAGAAAAGTGTGTAGTTGTGTGTTTTAAGTAATCACCTCTTTTAATTACACCGTTGAGGACAAGGACAAGCTTCAATTAAAAAAACCTTTTTGTAGTTTGTTAACTTTATAGATGAAGCTTTTTAAATCTTAACTAAATTGTGTTTTGTGTAAAAAGTTTTAAGTACCTACATTCTCTATTTAAACCTTCATTTCATAATATGTGTTTGTAAACGAGAGTTGGCAAATATTGTTCTCAAAGCCACTAGGCTATCCACCATTTTACTAGAACATAACTGATGAAACTAGACTTGGAAAAGAAATTCGATGATGGCTAAATCATTATACTAAACGCACATGATAGAAAAAAAATCGGGATCTTTTTTCACTTTGCTGCTAAATTATCATCTTACGACAACAATCGCTACCAGCGACTTATCATGCCCTCCACAGTAGGGCTCAGTCGTAAATACCACATTGTGTAGCGGTCACCCATCCAACTGATGACCTTAGTTTCGCTATGTAATCCTTCTTTTCTCGAATTGGTGTAGGCAACGTAACCAAATTTTGAAATTCTTTTGTTAAAACCTGCTAATATGCTAACTGCTCTTGCGGAGAGACTTGTTGGCAGCCACTGACCCACTTGCACTCCAGACGAGCTGGCAACCTCCACCACCCAAGGTTCTTTGCAACACTCATTTAATTTACGTAACATGACATAAGAAGATTTAACTGCTATATTCATCACGCTTATAACATGGTAGTTTTATGTTCGAGAGCATGGCAATACGTTCCGCTACCTGTTTTATTTATACTCGTAAAACACACATTAAAGCAGCGGCTTCATATGGAATAATGTTTGTTATTGTTTTCACCAAATATTAAAAAATCTCGCATTTTAATTATTCTGATATTAAAGTTATACGATGGAATGGAACAAACCCATCATGCTGTACTTAAATTAACAATAACAAGAAAAATGTTAACCACCAAAACATCATTTTATGGGTCTTCCTAAAAAAATATGAATGAAGTATGCCTAAATTGTTTGTAGGTATTCAAATAGATTGTTTGAAAACTGCAATAGGTGTTACAAACAAGATTTTGTATACTTACTAAATATAAAAATACGTAATAGCTAATCTTAACAAAAGCTAGGTAATAGTCATTCATTAAGTCAAAATGAATAAACAGAATAAATAACTCTATTCTTTTAACTATACTACTACAATAATAACACAACTAATACTAATAGTACATTACTGCAGCGGCCAGCAACAGAGGCATTGATGGACGAACGTGTAAATGTGGCCCGAGGCGAAGCCGAGGCACACATACGTAAGTCCATCAATGCCTAGTTGTGGCCAAGGCTTGTATAGTACTTTTCTCAAACAATGTGCGGAAATTAAAACTAAGTAAACCCCCCCGGCTTACCTCTTTGGTTATGTCACGACAGATATGAGTTTTGTATGGAATTTATTTGGCCGCTAAACCACGACAGATATGGATTTTCATACAACTTTTGCCGGCCGCTGCCCGCTGCTCGCCAGTACAGCAATTTCGATTTATCCCGAGGTTGTCAAAATAATACATTCCCAAGCATGTTTGAGAAAATACTATTATACTAGCTACACTAATACCTACTACACAAACATTTGGACTTTTAGTTACTAGCCGCGATGACCCATAGACAGTCCAAATGCTACACCCACTACAGGTAGGCAGCGTACCCAACATGCTGGCAGCATTTTACCGTGTAATTGCAATGCTGATTCGTTGTGCCAAATAAGTGCCAGCATTTTGGTCATGCGTCGCATCTGATAAAATTTGGTAAGCGCGAATTTAAATCATGCGCGTGATAGCGTTGAGTCGCAGATAGTAACTATGTTAAATTTAAAAATATCAAAGCAACTTACTTCTAGAGGCCCATATTTTGCCGCTATTCAAAGCTGACAAGTAAATCTGCAAGTCCTCCTGGCACTGCTTCTGCAGCGTCAGGTTCCCGTTCCTAATCATCTCGGTCCAGTCATGATGGTCCAACAGCGTCTTCATCCACGCCATTCTAGAACCTCCCTCCTTCACAGTAAAGTTCACATTCCCTCTCACCACACTCACTATCACCAGCACTAACAACACCAACATCGTCCTGTAGCCACTTGCTTTTACACTCATGTCTCTATGTTTAATCTGTGGAAGCTGCTAACGTCCTCTAGTTGCCCATTTCAAAGTACACCTGAAACAAACGAATGAAAGTTTAATCATCATCATCATCATCATCATTAACAGCCTGAAGACGTCCACTGCTGAACATAGGCCTCCCCCAGAGCACGCCACCTTGAGCGGCTGCTCGCCTCCTGCATCCATCGGCTCCCCGCGGCTTTCACCAGGTCGTCGGTCCACCGAGTGGGGGGCCGGCCCACGCTGCGTCTTCCGGTTCGTGGTCGCCACTCGAGAACCTTTCTTCCCCATCGGTTATCAGCTTTACGAGCGATGTGGCCTGCCCATTGCCATTTCAACTTGCTAATTCACGTCAAAAATGTTAGTTGTACTTATTGATAAGCCTGCATGAAATCATGAATTTAGTCTGTGCTTCGACTAAACAGTTTGGTGACTCAAACCACATTTTGATCAATGTAGGTACAGTTTCGGCCTAATCCCAAAAAATCTTGTTTGGATTATAGATAAATAAATATGTGTGGGCGTTCCACACAGCGCCATCTAGCCCCAAACTAAGCAAAGCTTGTACTATGGGAACCAGATAAGATACAATACTTAAATACTTTTTGTTTGTAAATACATACATAGAATACAATATAACACCCAGACACAGAACAAACACCTATGTTCATCACACAAATGTTTGTCCTGGGTAGGAATTGAACCCAGAAGCCAGAAGAAGCCTAGTTCAGAAGGCAGAGCTACTACCAACTGAGCTATCAGGCCAGTCAATTATCACTGATTAATTTGCAAAATTGGTCCTGAGTAGAAGAGTTTCCATTTAAACAACCTAAAAAAATAGTAAATACATGATACTTTTCTTATTTTTCAAGTCTGAAGAATGGCGAATTCACAAAGAAACTAGCACAAAAGAATGCGATATTAATAGCAAAATTGTTGCAGTACCGCGTTTGCAATTCTTTCAACGGTTTTCAACACAAATATTTTCCAAGCCTGTGTGTAGGTACTCTACATACAATAAACCTTTTATAACAGTGACCTGGCTTATAAATTCAATTTTCCAACTTTATTCATATTTTCTGTATTCACGTCGACATTTTACGGTAAAACCAATTAACGTAATCCTGAAAACGTTTTCCATTTTGCGAATAATGAAATTTCTGTTTAATTTTTACGCGTACGAACGTCAATCGGTCAAGCTTACCTATGTTGTCACAATGTTAAATCCACGTAAAAATATCTATTCACTGTGTCAATTTGACTTTTTATACCGAGCAATTACTGCGGTGTTATACAGCTGTAATATAAAACAGAATCTTTTTTCGAAGTAGGCTTTCAGCAGCGATTCAATCCCTCCACTAGATTTCATTCATTACGTGCGAATTAGATTGGAGCTGCATTATCTCCACGACGTGACGCTAAAAGCTTTGCAGTAACAATCCCTTCGCACGCCGCGCCCTATAAGGTGGTAATAACGCGACAAACGCTTGAGCTCTCCCTTTTTAATACCTACTAATCACCCCTCATACACTTCTAATAGCGGTGAATTAGTATCAGGGATCCTCGCTTTGCATAAAATGAATAGTCTAATTATATTCTTGCTGTACTCCAGCAGCTCAATTTCGAATAAGGCCTGAATATAGCATAGATCGAATAAAAGCGGCTGGAACAATAGCTTTAAAACAAATGGTGAGCGTTGATTAACAAAACAAAAGAGAGTCGGAAACCGAATGGCAATTAGACGCTATACAGAAGGGATCGTATTGCATGTGAATAGGAAATTACATAGAAGGCTAAGTTGAGAGTTTTTTCACCCGAAGGTATGAAGGTCGAGTTTGGTTAAATTAAATTATGAAAACAGTCAACTCAGCGTGTCTACGTGAAATTGGAATAAGCCCGATTCTTGAATTGTTTATGCGTTGACTCGGAGCGGGTCGCTGTGGTATTATTACAATGTATATAATAAGTACTTACCTCTATAATTTATTTATTGACCGTATTTACGCTTTGACTGAGCGATATACTACGTCAACGGTCAGGCATTTTGAGGAGAGTCCACCTTTAATTGTTAGGGGTGTACCAAGAAACAGTTTTTGAAAATTCGATCTGTTAGGGGGGTTAAATGTTAAATTAAAGATAACAAAGAAACGTGGATGAAACTCAAGCTTTTTATAAACTCGCTATTTTTTTATTATTATAACATTACATAGGATGCGAAGCCTACGATCGTTGAGTCATCGTAGAGGAATTCACCTCCTGCACCGCTTTTACGGTTACGTTTATTTCGTAACAAAATGAGGTACATTCTCTTAAAAGGTGAGTTTTCCACCTGTACATACTTGTAAGTACCACATATAGTAAAAGTTAAACTAATTGCATCGGTAACATTACATAAGTAAATAGGCCAGTAGGTATATAAGGTAATAGTTGTCTGAACTCGCGGATTGTTAGGTAATTTATTTTAATAATGGGAAAATGCGTAATTTTGTGGTCATCATCCATGATTGCGGTCTGTTGAAATAATCATGTCTGTCTACTCTAGTGGTATAATGACTACAATTTAGTGTTTAAATTCCGAATATGAATTGCATATAATGTTAATTCTACTACTTTTTATTTATTTATCTCTCATTTAGTATAAAGTCTGTCGAGACAAAGAAAAATATGCTTGGACCGTTTGAAATTTCATGTTTGGTACATCTAGTGTTTATGTATAATTTACTCTACACTCCCAAATAAATGTAGGCATGGCAATGGGCACCTAAAGACGTAAGTACCTACTACTCGTTGCACAAAGCCAAAGACAATAGGTAAAGGTTGTCATAAGTATACCTACCTAATAAAAATATAAATTTTATTTATTTCAAGTCCATCTTCCTAAATTCCAACCCATAACCATAATAAAAGAAGAAATAATCTTACGCTGGACCTCTTGAATATATGATAAAGGCACGCGTTTGAGAGCGGTCCAAACGCGTGACCTTATCATATATTTAAACCCTTGTACGAAATCATATTCAACCTGCTCGCTCTATAAGCACGAGGACAACACGAGGCAAATTCAAATGTGAATGGCTAAAAATTACCTTACTGATAGAATATTAACTTATACCGGCGACGGCTTCGCTTGGATTACATCAGTTTATTGCTATAAAAAGTATCCCATGTCCTTTCCCATACGGTTCAAACGACCTACATGTCAAATTACGTCAAGAACTGTTCTGCCGGTCAGTCGTGAAAAGGTAACAAATACAGAGAGACAAGCAGAGAGGTATGGCTATTATAAAAAATTTTCTTTTTAAGCAATAGGTAGCCGTAGTTATAGAATAGAATTATCTAAATCCAAACCTAACTAATATTAAAAAAGCACGTAGATATATTTTAGCTCTATTAACACACAAACCAATAATCCACCACAACGTTCCGGGCTGTCAACTCTGGACAATCAAACAATATTCAGCAACAATTTCCTTTCGACTCTATTTCAAAGCAGATAGGTTTACAATGGTTTTGTTTAGTGCATTGACTAACTACCCCGGTATTTGCGGCAATGCAACTCCGGACGTATGTGGCTTCGCTAACAAACTGACCACTACATGCTGGCGATCGCTCAGTGGCTTGCAACTATGCGGGAACCGTTTTGATATTAGGTTTTAGTTAGACAAACATTGCACATTCCTGTAGAGCTTCATGGGGAAGAGATATAATATAATAATAGGTACTAAGTATCCGGGTTTAGTGTAAGACCTGCCAAAGTTCTTTCCCAAACCAGACATAGCATGATTATGTAGTCAAACCAGACATAGCATGATTATGTAGTCAAACCAGACATAGCATGATTATGTAGTCAAACCAGACATAGCATGATTATGTAGTCAAACCAGACATAGCATGATTATGTAGTCAAACCAGACATAGCATGATTATGTAGTCAAACCAGACATAGCATGATTATGTAGTCAAACCAGACATAGCATGATTATGTAGTCAAACCAGACATAGCATGATTATGTAGTCAAACCAGACATAGCATGATTATGTAGTCAAACCAGACATAGCATGATTATGTAGTCAAACCAGACATAGCATGATTATGTAGTCAAACGATGCCATGTTAGGTGCTTATACAGTATTTAAATTCTTTGTCAAAGTACCTATGGTTGGATACTTATTGGAATTAAGTGTTTTAATCCATGGAACGTCGCGGATGAACAGACACCCGTACTGTATATACAGCTTTTAAATGTTAATCAATTGATAAAAAATGTCAGCATCCGACTGGGTAAAAGCAAAACGCGTAGTTACCTTAAACGAGCACAAATTATTGGAACGATACAGCCTAATAGGACCTACCTAAATGACACATGCTCTTGCCGTTCGCGGCCGATATCTTTCAGTCTAATTAGATAATAGTAACGTTATAACTGGGTATATATAACCTGGGTCTTTTGAAGTCAAGAGTGAACGGGTATCTCATGGGCAAACATGCTCCACCTTAGACAACTTCGTCACTTACCATCAGGTGAGTTGTTATCAAACGTATACCCATTTTAGCAGAAAAAAGTACTACAACTACTCTCTAACAAGTTTTGCTAACATCACATGTTAACATCTATCCAGCTATCCATTTTATCATTTTTCATTAAAGCCTAGACCTACTAAGCGTGGTTTTTTTTTATGTAAACGAATGACGTGACGAGCCAGTCGTTCGCCTGGTGGCCACACGGCCACCCATAACAGGTTGCAGCGTCACTCAGAACTCTAAATTAAAGTTTCGCGTGACACCGCACACTACGCACGTCATCCTGAGACATCACACAGTCTAAAAAAAGTTTTCTAGACTGTGAGATCAGCCCGTAAAGTCTCATTTGCCCAGTAATTTCACTAGCTACAGTGCCCTTCAAACCGGAACACAGCAGTGATTGCACACTACTGCTTGGCGGCAGAATAACTGGCAAAGCCGTTTGTAGGTACTTCAACACTTTCTACCAATTTAGCACGCTCTTCGTCTTGTCCGATATTATCTGGTAGGCACCTAATTAATTAATTACGTCCGGTCATGTCTGGTAAATAGAAACAAGTTCGACAACTGTTACACAACATCCTATAGATAGACTTTCATTGTTAAAATAATTGAAACATATTAATTATGATCGCACTTACAGTCCGATCCACACAATCAGATGAACCAATTATGAATTATTCATCATCATCTGTTAATTGTTAGTTCAAAAATTTTACGGTCGTTCCAGAATCGAACTTTTAGAACCACTTATAAAGGTGTTATCTCTTGTCCCATAGGACTAAATGGTGGAGATAGATGAAAATATTTTGAGCCTAGAAAGAACCAAATAATTCTGTAGATACCTACTTTGTTTCGTTTTAGGGTGTACCGTAGTAGATGCAAATATTTAGTTCAAACATATGACAGATGTCTATTTGAACTAAATATTTGCATCAGGGTTACTTCATAATAATTGTATGTGGCTAATGTTATCTCTAAAGAAACTTTTAATAATTTCCGAAGCTACACAAAATCCATTTTCGTTTTTCTTTTCGTTTTACTGAATTATTATGAAATGCTTCGGTGTTCTGTGGGCTTCGTTAGATAGTATGTAGGTAGGTAGGTAGGTAGGTAGGTAGAATACCCGCCTGTCTGTCAAAGTAATATCACTTTCATCTTTTTGTTTTGTCGAACAAAAACACTTTACGGATGGCGGTAGTCAGAAGAAAGGTAAGCCCGCTGAGGATATTTTGTCAGTTTTTCTTTAGTAGGTAGGTACACATTTTTTTCTAGACACTCAAACCTTATTTATAGTTTTGGAAACAAACCATTTCAATGTTTTTAAGCATTGCGTTCTAATAAGAAAACAACCAACTACACTTGTATGCGTAGAGTCGCTTGTGTTTACATTGTAAATAAATAAGTGAATAAATAAATAAATAATAATTATTTAGCTGCCCGAAGCACAATTATGTAGGTACCTGCCTCATTTTGTAGCGGTCATCCATCCAAGCAGCGAACGTTGCTTTGTTAAAAACGGCTAGACAAGTTTCGCTATGAGCGCTACTGCTAACTTAAAACAACTAAAGAAAAGAAACAAATAAACAAGTTAAATTTGCAATGTTCAGCATCTTCAGCCGCTGAGCGTCCAAAACGAAAACCACAGCAATTCCCTGAACGTTCTGTCTGGTTAAGAACCAACAAAACCGCTATTTGGAGATGACAGTAATATCTACGATTTGTGGCGACACAATCCGAATTTCGTAGCCACATTTGTCACCAGCACGCTCAGTCGCTCACCCGTATTCAACTGTGTTGAGACGTGATAATCAACTCTAATTAGAAATAACTGATGTGCGCAATTACCAAGCTTTATTGTTATAAGTATGTCTGTAAGTAAGTAAGCATAATCATTCTAAATCTAAAAAATGTTCTAACGGTCTTCATTCATTTTTCTAATTACTATAAGATAAGATAAGATAAATAATTATTGAACACCATTATATATAGGTACCTTCAGAATATAAATAGGTATATACCAATTTCCTAGTCAATTCACCTTAAACTTGAACAAATGAACTTGAATTTTGACTCTAAACTGTACACATTGGGGAGAGGTAATCTCAAATATACAACGATATAAATACCTACTACTACTAACCTAGTTACACTACCTACTACAAAAAAACATTTGGACTATATAGGGTAAATTTTTCAATTTTGGGCGTTGTAGGCCAAATCAAAAACTACGAGGAATATCGAAAAGTACCCAAAGGAGCCACGAGCCCGATTTTGATGAAAACTAAAACTGCATCATTGGGTTTTTGAAAGATCAATGAAAATCGAAATGAAAATAAAATAGTCCCCACCCAGGAACCAAACCCGTTCATGTCATGTGATTCGTTATGCCAAACCCCTCCGGTCGGTTTGGACCACTTCTTAAATTGTCCATTTCCAAAATTGTCCTCTTCCTAATTTTCCCAAGTGTAAATACAGCAGGAAAAAATTTCTAACAGTTCCATATTCCATGTTTTCAATCAGAAAACCAAAAAAATTTTTTTATCATTTCAGTATTCAAACAGATGTGTGTATATCGATAAACGAGATCCGCGAACGCGGCCGTAGCACTTAATAAAACTGAAATATTAATGAAAAAGATCAAAGCCGCTAACGTATGGAATATGAAGTCAGACTGAAATTAAAGCTGCTTTATTATAATACATGAATTTTTCATGAGGGTTCGTGACATGAGCGATTCTTTCAAAATGGAGCGTTGTCTGAGGATAGGCTTTTGGGAGCTCTAGCACGACTCATCCCAAATAGGAGTCGGAGTCGTGACGAAGATGCCTTTCACTTTCACACAAAAAACCCATCCACCATTTTGAAATTACTGTCATATACCTATAGAACAAAATTATTAATGTACTTTCCTTCACAAGCATAAAAGTAGAGTTTTTATATAGCTGTATTTTTAATATATCAGACGAGGTACCTATGACTACATATTTCAACTATTTCTCTAGGCCGGAGGTCTAGTTCAGTGGACGCCTTTCAGCTGTTCTTCTTCTTCTTCTTCTCTTGATGACCATCGTAACCTCTCCAAATTGGTCACCTAATACAGAACCATCCACTTTTGTAAACTAACATCTGAATTTATTGCAATGTTCTGTATAATATGATAGGCACGTCACATCAACAGCCTGGCGATGTCTACTGCACAGGCTTCCCCCATAAAACGCCACTTTGGACGCTTATCATAGGCAGAGGGAGGGGGGGCTGTTGCCAAAATCACCACGCTTGGCAGATGGCTTGCTATGTGATCACAGCAGATTTGAATATACCGAGAAGAATGCTGCTGCCCATTCTCTGGGTATTTCTTTAGCCGGCTCTTACGGCACCTACACGTATATGGGTATTAGAGATGGGGTGGACTTAAGTCCTATTCTCATACCACCGGGACCACACGGCGAATATGACGTACTTAAGTACCTATACTATACGAGATGCAATTTAATTCATTAGCATAAATTAAGTGCATGAACTATCTACAGACCTTTGCCGGTCTATAGATAGTTCAAGATTCCTTTAGATTGTTGTTTTTAGTTTTATATTTCAGTTTTAAAGTTTTTAGGTCTAGTTTAGTTTAGTATATTATTATTATATATTATCTAAGTTTTTAAATAAAAAGTGCATGATAGTACCTACATCATTTATTGATGATTATTTAAGGGTTAAGAGTGCTAAATAAAATATTTCTTATTGAAAATTATGAAGATGGCCGCGGCGCCTAGCGTAGTTGGCACGAATGATTTAGATACAGTTAAAAGTTTTTTTACCTTGTTTGTAATAATTAAAAGCAGTACTTAATTATTTTAATTTAATTTTGTACTGTAGCAGTTGATTAAGTAAGTTATCCCATTTTTTGGAGTTATTATCAATATTAAACCGATGCGTTAGGTTTCTTAAATTTTGACCCACACGTGATCGGTGTCGCAGGAGTACGTAAGTTTCAAAGGATGCTAATGAATTCAATTACACCCAGTAATGTTACCATAATATATAGTTTATAATTATGGGTAGAGAGATCACTGAGGAGAAAATTAAAATGTCACATCACTCTCTACATTCAGAATAATGTACCCAATATATTGGGTTGTTTCTACCATTCGACGGGCCTGAATATATATTAGGTACGTAGGTACATACCCACATGTAAATTCAGGGGTGGTTTAATTAAATCCAGTTGCCATTGAAGCGGATGGTGTAACACATAACTCGGTTTGGGTCCATCACGGCGAGTGAGTTGGACTGTTATCATGGAAATCAATTTTGAACGTACGTACCTATCATAGTATATGGTTATAAAACTTCCGTTCCAGTCAAGGCGCGCGGTGGTACCTAAAGTATAGATAGAGGTAGATACTGGTCGTGGTTTTTTGGTATGATCGAAGTACTAGCAGTGACAATGAAGTACTAGCAGTGACAATGAACTGACTAAGTAACTTGTTAACGAAATTAACATAATTTTGTGAATAATTTAGATTAAGAAAAACATGTACATACATGTCTAGGTATATATACTACATCATTATTATCTTCTAAACATATAATAAAACTGTAACTGGGCTAAATCTGTACATTGAATATTTTTTGATTGGTATATTTATAGGTAATTTTTCAGAATAACATGCAAGATTTTTTTGTTTGTATTATTTTTTCATCCATTCGAAGGGAAGATAGAATGGAAAGAGAAAAATGCCTCCCATCTATTGCCATCCCACTCATTCATCCTTTTCCCCTATCTTTCTCTCTTTCGCTTCCCTCTTACCCATAAACAGGGTTAAAGCGAAAAACTAATTAACCCGTGCAAAGCCGGGTCGGCTTAACTAGTATAGAATATTAATGTAAATTATCATACATCTACGAAGGCCTATTTCTCTAATATAGGTCATAATGGCCTATATTAGAGAAATAGGGCTTCGTAGATGTACCATGTAGTACCTACCATACTCTATGCTACGAAACCTCTACGCTACGCCTTTACGCCAATGCTGTATAGACGCACGGAATAAAAAAAAAACGCCTGATGCAAAAGAAAATGAAAATGCCTATTATTTTTCCGGGTTCACACTGTGAGGCACAGAAACAACACTTTTAGCACGGTACAATGAAAAAATTGAATTTCCTTCACGACCTTTATCACGCATGAGCGCAGCGCACATGCCCGTTTCCTTTGCCAATTAGGGGCGACATCCCCCTCCCTTTTGCCTCGGACTTTGCGACTGTTTTTATTAGTGGAAATTTTCTAACGAATGCTTTTTATCATAATAAGTAAAAATACCTGTACCTACAATGATACGTTTTAGGGTTCTCTATTCTTACTTACACGTTTTAATACGACAGAACCTTTTTATAAGCATCACTTTTGCTTTTACTATGTATACATGTTTGTCTCAAGAACGGCTAAATAATACAGTGATACTATATTATATCGATACTCTATTTATTTAATATCACTGTCAACTTAATACCGTACCCCGTATTCGCAAAAAGAAAACAAAGAGTGTGCAATATAAAGAGGTAGGACTTAAACTCTTGGTTTTTGCACCAATTTGTTAGCAGCGCAGCGTAGGCCAGCCTCCACTAGGTGGACCGACGATCTGGTGAAACCGCGTGGAGCCGATGGATGCAGAAGGCAAGCGGCCGCTCAGCAAAGGGGCGCTCTGTGGGTGAGGCCTATGTTCAGCAGTAGACGTCTTCAGGCTGTATATGACTGATGAAAGGATTAAAAAAGTTAAAGAAGGAAACATTTTCACACAAGATGTATATGAAAAAAGCGCAAATATAAGTTTTTCGGGTCGTATTTTAAGCTATGTCCATGACTCTTGCATTTTTTCCTTCATGGTTACCCTAGTGAAAAGCTTTTACAGTGCGTAACCTTTTAGCTGTTTATTGTACTTACTACTCAAAAGGGCTACATCAGAGCAAACTTCGAGAAACACTATACAAAGGGATGAATCACTTTGTGAACTTCTTCATAGGACTGAAAACACTTTGAATGGAACTTTACTCATTTTATAACGATACGATGATGGAGAGAAATATGAACGGAAATATCAAGCCTTTTTACGGTTAATTATAACAATTTCGTTGAAAATCCGCTTCCTTTAATTCATTCATAAGTATTTATGCTTGTTAACTTCCACTGTCAATTAGAAGACATCAAGACAGTGAATGACAGAGTCGAGTATGGCGGAAATCACCTCTTTTTCATTTTTGGTAAATTATATATACTATCTATACATATAATAAAACTATAGAGATAAAAAAGTCTGTAATTGCAAGATATCAACAAAAAAATTACACAGGTTGGCTTAAAATTAGCCGCTGATCACGTTAAGCCACTTTTTAAACACTTTGTCTGTTTGTTTGTTTGTTTATTTGTTTGTTTGTTTGTTTGTTTGTTTGTTATGACTGAACTCCTAAAATACTGAATGGATTTTCATGCGGTTTTTACTAATATGCTTAGAAATAACCGGCGCTTAACATAGGATATATTAAAATTGAAATATCGTTTAAAAAAATTTGATGACAATTATTAAGATTTCATTACGGAACGAATCGGAGTTTTAAACAACATGGCCGCTTGATGGTTTTTTTTTGGTTACTTATAGTAAGCATAGAGAAAATAACCGCTTACGCTGAAGAGATGGAACTCCCATAGAGAAAAAAGTTAGTTGTATGAAACGTGCGCTACACGTATAAGTGTAGCGCACGTTTCATACAACTAACTCTTCTCTATCTATCAACATTTTTAAATGCGTTATTGAATGAATGGGAAGGTTTTAGGTACGTTACTAAGTTAGGTTTTTAGGTAAAGGTTTTAGGTAAGTTTTTTTTTAAGTTGGCTACTGTTTCCGCCATAACGGTAAGTTGTAAGCTGTGGTTGTAAGTTACCACATATTGTCACAGATTAGAAAAAAAAAACAATCGACTACACTCTGTGCCACATGTTTATCTGGAGGCAAAGATTAAAGAAAAAGACTCTGTGAATGGATATGACCAAAGAGTAATATTAGTACCGCTACTCTAAGAGAATCAAAACATTTTATAGGTTTCCTATTTATATTTTTACAGGTTTGTTTAGCATTTTAGAAGTTAAATAGATACATATACCAACAAATATTAATAGTGTGAAAGTAGATGTTTTTTTTTATTTTGGCATTAGACGACATTTGTACTTAGCCAATGATACGAAATATTTTATGAAAAATGTTTTAAAAGGGTACTTACTTAGAGTATAGACTAAAAGCATAGAGATATCCATCAAAACGATATTATATTTGTACTCCTCACACGTATTGCTACGTCAGTGGCGAAGGAAAGAAACAAACATAAAGTAATTAGCTACGCTTGCGAAAAGTCAAACAGAAAAAACAGTTGACTCGAGTCGAAAAAATGGTACGGTGAAATTTCGCAAGTGTAGCTAATTACTATATGTTTGTTTCTTTCCTTCGCCACTGACGTAGCGATACGTGTGAGCAGTACAAATATACTATCGTTTTGATGATCCCTCTTTGCTTTTAGTCTATACTCTAAGGTTTTTCTATACAAATCTGTCAGACTCATTCACATCAAAGTGTCCACTTCGTATAAAAAGTGTCCAAAAAAGTGGTACGCTTGACAGATAATGAAGTTCTCTCTATGCTTTTAGTGTATACTTTAAGGGTACTTAGATATAGGTAGGTATAATTATACTTTATGGTAAGATCCTCGAATTAGCAACATGGCCGTGTAACGTTCGATTTTGATGTCTTCTTCTTCTTTCACGTAAGTAAATGAGTTTTAATAGTTAAAATATTTTAGGTCTGCGGGTTTTTCAATGAACAAACTAAGCAGTTATATTCTATTTGGGACAAACCACAGGTTAGAGTAAAAAATATTGGTTACTCGGTTGCTCCAAGAAGGTTAATTATATCTTTGGGTGTATTTATGCAATCAGAATTTAAACTTCTTTTTTCTTTTTTGGTGGTAATTGCTTGGCTCTACGGACAAGTTGTAAAGTTTATTAGAATTTGGCAAGAAAAAGAAAGGTCTTTGAAAGTGGACGTCTTCAGGACGTTGTTGTTAATGATGATGATTATGATGATGATAATGATGTTGATAGCCGTATTTGAATTAATTGATCATATATATCAATTTCAGCTTAATTCTTTCCGTTATTCCTAAAATAAGTAATGGTCTCGACAGATATTTAGAAAGACAAACAGACGGACAACAAAGTGATTTTACCTCAAATTCATATTCAAATTCAAATTCAATTTATTTTACAGTTTGTAACATAACAGTACAAAAAAGCGTCTAAGGCGTTACAAATAAAATATTTAAAAAAAAAGTCATTTAATGTATACAATGTAAAAACAAATAATAAAAAAACAGTATTATCAATGTCATATTATTAATATTATTAGGTAAGTACAGTTACCTATAAGGGTTCCTTTATTTTAAAACTGTTACGGAACCCTAAAAATGGAACATTCTTTGCAAAAGTGAATCTGATTAGAGCTTTGTACACATGTTATTTTCTCACTCCCACCACTATGTTGGAAGTGCAGTGGGAATGAGACAACGTGGTAAATACCGGACATAATATAAATGTCAACTCTTTTTACAGTGGCGTACGTAAATACTTGTGATTTCTAATTAGTATTAACAAAACTAATTACGTACGCATCGTATAGGTTAATGCAATACTCCAGCTGTAAAGTAAGTATTATATAATCTTATTATTGACACTGGCTAAATACTCAATTCGTATGGAGTCAAACTTATGAAAGTAAAAAAAAAATGTGGTGAATGCAACAAAGATACTCTTTGGAACGAAAAGCGCGCGGATGTGAAAAACTGACCAATGTGTGTTTGTTTTGTATTTTTCTAAACTGCCTAAATAATAGGTAAGTACTTAAGTAGGTATACCTACTACCTAAACAAAATTTACTGGAATCTCTTATCAAGACTTGAACGGTTTTTATCGTGAAAACACAAGAACAATCTGTTGAAGTGAAAATGACAAGAAAAAGCTCGAACGTATCACTGGTATGTAGGTATACCATAGAACTTTTATTCATTAGATGCCTAGATCTACCGTATATTTAAAAAAAACTAACGGCTAAGTATAAGGTAGGTCTATGACATACATATGATTTTCAGTTTCTAACTGACTATTTTATCAATGTGTAGGTGATCTGATGACACGTGAAAAGCCATACCTACCTTGTGGATTACCTGTTTTGTGGATTTTGTGATTTGGTATAGAGAAAATGCATGAACTAAGCTATTATTAGACTACGCTATTATTAGATGCCTAGATCTACCGTATATTTAAAAAAAAACTAACGGCTAAGTATAAGGTAGGTCTAAGTAGGTACATACATATGATTTTCAGTTTCTAACTGACTATTTTATCAATGTGTAGGTGATCTGATGACACGTGAAAAGCCATACCTACCTTGTGGATTACCTGTTTTGTGGATTTTGTGATTTGGTATAGAGAAAATGCATGAACTAAGCTATTATTAGACTACCTAAACGTAGAAATAACATAATACATGCGTGCGAAGCCGCGGGCAAAAGCTAGTACACAATATTTTTATATATCTACTTTGAAAGCCGTATAAACAGAAAACTTTTCACGTTTATTTATTAAGTAGAGGTTATTTCTGCTTTGCTATCACTCCAACCAAAGACTAATGCTAATTGTTTTTAATTTAATTTTGTAAAACTCATCTCTTGCGAACCAGTATTTTCTGTATGGCACCCATCGTTTTTAATAAGATTCCTTTAAGGTTACGTATTGAGAATGACTTGATTTTCAAAAAGAAACTTAATGAGTTGTTGGTGGACAAAGCATATTATAGCATTGAATTTCTGAAGGATAAAAATTTAATTTAATGTAATATTGTTAATTATTATAATTTATGATTGATATTTAGTGACATGGACAAATTGAACATTATTGTTGTGTCGTTATTGTGTTTGTGTATTAATAGGCACTAAATTAAAAAAAAAAAACTAAATTGTTGTATTGACAAACATAAATGCTTGCATGTCTTAATGACGGAAATAGAGACACTATACACATTACAATAAGACCACAATTTTTGTATTGCCTATTTCGCAAGATAATAAATTGTTTAATTGTTTAATTTTAGTACATATAGGTACTTACTTAGTATAGTTTTTATTATTGTAGTAAATAGCTTAAAGAATAAAATCACAATGCCCGTAAAAAAAATTGTAGGCACCTAACTACTTAAAAGCTACTTAGAATATGAAAACGGCCAACCCGCAAAGTTTTTCTACCAAACAAAAAATCACGCATTTATTTTATGTCCAGAAATCACGGAGAATCAGGGATCATATATAGAAAAATACATTGATACAGTCGAACATAGAACCTCTTCCTTTATTGAAGTCGGTTAAAAAATTATAGCACTCGTTTATCAATCTCCATGATCTCTATATTGTAAATAATACCCATACCCACCCTACAATATATGAACCATAAAAAGGTCTAACAAAATGTCAGCTGTTCGCCATTCCGCACGACTTAGAGCTATCTACCCAACACAAGCTTCATAAGCACCTTGCAGGGTGCGATAACAAGGGTGGCAAATAACTCGATTGCTTGCGCTTACCGTCCCTAGTCGCCACGACTCATTAACTTTGACGAGTGGACGGAGGATTCGTTGTTTAACCAGTTATCCAGTTAATTAGCAACAAGATTGCCTTACTGATTAACGGTCTTTCATGACAGCTAAACGACGCGCCACAGAGCACGAACAACAATACGCTTCGCCTCTAGGTGCTAGGAGCGCAGTGTAGGAGCGTCATATTTACTGCTCTGTGCGACGTGCTGTTGTGACATGGACATTAGACAGGTAATTATATTTTTACCACCTTCAATAAATAAGAGGTTCTAGGTTACTGATTCGGAGTGTGTTTGCTTTGCCAGGATTATTTTTCATTAGGTATAGTTAAGTCGATGGGGATGCGGATACTTTTTATTTCTACTAGTTGGTACGCCCAATTTTTTCAGTAGTGACTTGACTTTTGTTCGCTTATTTCACTTAGGCCCGGTCCACTGCCGCACCACACAGCCATAAGCGAGACCGTCTGACACTGCGTGGGGGACATTCGTGGGGGCAGACGGGAAAATACCGATTTTCTTCCATACGCCCTTAATAGTAATTTCATGATTTCTAACAAAAAAAAATTGTTTGAGCTTTGAATGAACTTTCTTATACCTCAACGTATATTAATAAACCTTTACTTTATAAATTAAAGCCCTAAAGTAAATTGGGGTGGAATTAAATGACCTAACAAAAATAAGCTTTTAAGCTGCCATCATTAATTTTCTTTAAAGGACCGTATTTTGGAAACTGCTGCTCTTTTTTTGTTGTAAAACGTGACCTAGCATATAATATTAACAAGTGCATAGTATTAAGTAATCTTAGGTACCTTTAAGATGTTTAATTGCAAAAACTGAATGAGAGATCTCAAACACACATATTTCATTTAAAGCCTGCATTATTCTCGCATAGTTTCATAAATTACCTAATTTATCAAGTTGATTAGCAAACGAAATTAAACAGTTTAAAATAATAGAGTGGCTATATAATTATAGCTTTCATATTCGCTTCGTTTTAATAACTAGTTTTTTTTTTATGATATCTCCATCGTTTTCTTAATATCTAGTTCAGAATAATGAACCTACTATTATCACATTTTAAGTACTAATATTAAGTGAAATATACGTAATTTGAAATGTTGTTTCTCCGGTTGATAAACACAAAAGGTACAGACCTACACGGAATACAAAGCTTAGTCAAAGGTAATGCATGAATATGTGGGATAAAAATGCGACGTTCGTATATGTACGAGATCCACCGAATTTCCCCAGACGAAAATGAATTTATCATTCATCTGGTCCCTCTAAATTGCTGGATGTAGGTAGAGGTGGAATAATCTCAGTCACGTGTGTACACAACACCATATGCGACAATGGAACCTTCTGTGTAAGTACCTTTTATACTAGTTTTTGTAAATGGGTAAAGGCTGCGGTGTTATAAGATGGACTAACATAATTGAGGTCTGGGGTACAAGATTTGACATTTTGCAAGGGGATACCGTACCATTTTAAATAAGTATGTTGAATAGCTAACTAATTTATACTGAGTCATTTTTATTTTTATAAAGGTAAACACGCACTTGTAACGAATTTACTGTTTACCTGAGAGTAACGAAAAAATTCTAGGTCTTCGGTTTACCTTCTTCTTTTCTCATTTGTTTATAAACAAAACAAAACATTGATTTGTTTGGAGTCGAGTAGCATGTAATTTATTTGTAATGGCGATATTTCGGCCCTGTTGCAATCACCATGATCACGGCCAAACTGAAGAGCTTACGGGATGATAATACAACTACAAGTTATGGGCAGACGTAGCGATATTTTAGTAATGTTATTGACTATGACCGATTAAAACTTTACACCGGGTAAATTTAAAAGGAAGTGGGGTATCGGCTCAGTGGGATGCAGGAACCTTTGAATAGTGTTTAATCTGCTAAATGACAATCGCTTTATCGTGATTCATAACCCCCGAAGACGAAGGTCAACGGCTAATCGGGTCAATCACTCACCGAACCCAACCTTCCTTCGACACAGCGCCCTTGCTCCAAAAGTACCTACCAATGAAATTTTTAATTAAATCATAGCTTTTCTCTTGCCGGTTCACTGCAAAAATTACTTCAGACTTACATAAAAGTGCGCACCTTGTTAGCGGCAAACGATATGACGCAACATGACATCTCTGTCGGAGGCAAAACCAACAAACGGTGAAAGTTCACAATCGTGCTCGGTCGCGGGCTAGACCAGAGATCGCTCTCTACAATGTGTCGCGGCCTTTTCAAACCAAACATTAATATCGACGTGTGACGAAACATGAGCGGATACACACACGTATTGCAAAGGGTCGTTTCCTAACCCGAGGACGGTGGTGCGAGTATGTTTTACATGTTTCGCTGAAATGCGTATCGTCTGAAATGGAGCGGCAACACGGGACCGGTTTTTTGTTCCACTTTACGCAACTTATTGCATTGGTTGTTGCTTGTATTCCACCGCTGTGATTAACGCGGTTATTATTAAGACGGGCTATTTTTTACGCATGTGAATTTTAATTAGTGGAATGCCGAAATTATTTGATGTTATATGAGTTTTAGCGGATTGCGAAAATAAAAGAATCTTAGATTTTTCTTATAAAATCTATTTACTTTAGCGTTATTTGTGGTCTTGTTTTACTTGTTTAAACGTAGTATTTGTATAACATGGCTGAGTCTGAGTCTGCCAAAGTGTAGATAAGTAGCAAGCGTAATAGCTCGTTCGTTGTCAAGTTATGTTGTGAGGCTTATGCCGCTTGCCAAGAAGCCATTAGGCACTTAAACAGCTTTAGTAAAGGCAGTCAGTTCTGATTACACAATGTTGCGGGTTGCCCACCTGTGAAGCAAGGCATGGTCTTCATCCACTCAAGTCATTAGGTGACGAAGCTAAATTCAAACGTGAAAGGTCAATGAGTGTGTGTAGTATGTATCTAGGTAGGCACCTATAAGCATATATCAAAATACTCCAAGAGTTTTACCAATGAGAATGTTTGATTTTATGCTGCAATGAATTTTTCGAACAAGGTGTATGTAAATACGAACAGCTTGATTGTAAAGCTATGTTTCCTGACTTAGTGTGTGGTCAGTGGTCACCAGTAACCTTACACTCCTCATTTCGCCTGTCGTCATCATCATCATCATTAACAGCCTGAAGACGTCCACTGCTGAACATAGGCCTCCCCCAGAGCACGCCACCTTGAGCGGCTGCTCGCCTCCTGCATCCATCGGCTCCCCGCGGCTTTCACCAGGTCGTCGGTCCACCGAGTGGGGGGCCGGCCCACGCTGCGTCTTCCGGTTTCGCCTGTCGTATCCACTATTAAATGATTTTGCCCTAGACTAGTACCTAATTAAAACGGTTTAACCTCTACCCTTTATACGGAGTAGGTAGTTGACCTTAGACAAAAAATACTCTAAAGTAAAGATAGTCCTCACTGTACCCCCCCCCCCCCCCCTTTATTGACACCATAAAAAGGGGGACTAATTATTTATTAGTTAATTTTGCATTTTTTGTTGAAAATAATTTGAATTTTCTTTGCGTCCCATTCCATATACTCCAACCAATTTTTTTTACTTTTATCGTTAACGAATAAATCTTTGCTGTTTGTTGGTGATTGGACTATTTACAGAACGAAAAAGAAGTGACAAAAGGCCCTTTGTATATATTCATATAACTTTGCATAAAATTGTAATGCGGAGAGTTGCAAAGAGTATTTATAAAACCGTTACACCCTCGTTCTAATACGTTTAGATGTTATTTAATGGTGTAGGGTTGGCCAACAAAAAGCGGTTTGTAAAAGTAATACAGAATAACCATTTACACTTATTACTACACCACACCATCATAAAGATAGACTAATATTTGGTAGGTATGCCTACCTACTTAGGCTTTGTATTTGAACTAGTGTTGGATATTATATAATTTCCAACATTATTATCACGCTTGGACGTTTGAACCCGCAAGCTCTGCCTACTTATACACATAACTAAGTGCCTATTCATAAAATAATAAAGTAATGTAAGTAAATACCGTATAGTAAATAATTTAATAATGTATAGAGATAAAGTGTCATAGTTTTTTTAAAATTAAACTGTAATCAACTAGGTACTTAATGATTTTAATTTACACCTACCTATTAGTTTTTATAAATATCAACACACACACGGAAGCGCCCCGCAGTTTAACCCAAATCTACTTATTTTCCAGTGGATTCTCTTAATATTCTTTGAGAACAGAGAATCATAAAGATATTCTAGCTAGTAGTCTATTCAGTAGTTTAAGCTATGTCTGTGAAAACTATTCATCTGCGGTTCAGCTGTTTTGACGTAAAACCTAAACAAACAAATCAAACCGACAACGTTTCACTTTAATATTTACAGTAAAGTAGTGATAGGTTTACAAAATTATACAACAGAGTATAATATCCAAAATAGATAACAGAGCTTATCCATAATATTAGTTATCAAATACGTACCAACCTCGATCACAAAAAGAGTAAATCCAAAAAAACTCGTTTTCTAACCACCACTTCGTCACTACAGTAGCCGTTCTTCCAATCAGGGAAATCCAGTGAACAGTGTAGAGTATCGCGGTTGCCCTGCGGAGAGCGGTCGAGGATCGGTGCTGCGCCGGAGTCGACGGCGAGGCGGACACTGCGCCCACCCACCAGCCGGCATGAAAGTGTGCAATCAAATTAATATCACTTACAACTTGCGGATTACATCAGACCTCAGCATTTGCCGCTTATTATGTCAACACGCCTACGCAGATACTCACGCACTTTCATCTAGAATTATGTTTGTTTGATTAGAAACTTGAATACTTGAACATTTTCGTAGCATTTGATGCTAGAGATTCGCTTTTGCTAGAATATTAATAATGTAATGCAATAATAGGTCTGAGAGTGTAAGCCGTAATCTATACGCTGGCCAAGTGCAGATTGAGAAAATATGATCTCGGATTTTGTGATGTTTTCTTCCACGATTGTAAGACTTGTAAGAGCAAGTGCAAATTCTGCAACATAACTTTAAAAAAGTAATTGGTTCAGGGCCAAGTGGGATTCGAACCAGAGTGTGTCAATTGCAAAGGCGCATGAGCTACCGCTTTGCCGCGCTCGCAGCGCGACCCCATCTCGTCCCATCCCGGCGGCGCGGCGGATGGATGGATCACGGAAGGGTTTAGTGGGTTCGAGTCCCACTTACCCCCTGCCATCACCCCCGTGGTGGCAGGGAAGTGCGAGAGCATTTACTCCCATCAAAAAAGGTTAACCCTTCTTTTGCGTCGGGGGTAAAATACCTATTGTAAAAAACAAATAAGAGACGAAAATGCAAATTATAAAAATGTAACCCAAAGGGGTAATTTATAACCCCGCTGTCAACAAGGCATGCTAAATCACTCTCGTATGTAGGTCTAGGTACGTATAAGTAAGTAAGTAGGTATAAGTAGGTATGTAGAATGCACTCATTTCGCCACTGAGAGCCTAGCTCGTAACTCACGCCGTTCAATTACCACGTAAATCGCGCTCACTCCCACAACCAACCTTTATTTACAATTAAATTAATTGAATGCCACTGAAGTTTCATTATAACTGGAAGCGGATGAGCGCAGAATAACAAAGAAGCGTGATGATGACGCCAGCGCCTAATATTTAGGGGCTGACAAATTACAGCCTCTTAGTATTCGCCACCGAGAGCGGAAACGTATTTTTATTCCTAAAATAAGCAGACGAATAAGAGTCTCGACGGCGACGTTTTCATTTTCATCACTTGCAAAAATCATACATTTATCTCACCTTACCTATATTATTACCTACGTTTCAGAAACATTATTGTACTGATTTGTATTATTGTAAGGTTGGCTAGTCGTTACTTATTATAGGTAGATACACTTACCTAAGTAATAACTATCATCATCATCATCATCATCATCATCATCATCATCATCATCAGCCTGAAGACGGCCACTGCTGAATATAGGCCTCCCCCAGAGGGCGCCACCTTGAGCGGCTGCTCGCCTCCTGCATCCATCGGCTGCCCGCGGCTTTCACCAGGTCGTCGGTCCACCGAGTGGGGGGCCGGCCTACGCTGCGTCTTCCGGTTCGTGGTCACCACTCGAGAACCTTTCTTCCCCATCGGTTGTCAGTTCTACGAGCGATGTGGCCTGCCCATTGCCATTTCAACTTGCCAATTCTAAGAGCTACCTATATCGGTCACTTTAGTTCTCCTGATCTCCTCGTTCCGGAGCTTATCTCGCAGGGAAACACGTCGAGCATAGTTCTCTCCATAGCTCGTTGCGCGACTTTGAGCCTACTAATGGGGCCAACAGTAAGAGACCATGTCTCAGTTCACCACTGGTCATCACTGTAAGCAAGTAATAAATATACTCTTGGTCAATATACTGATTATTCCAAGATATAGGATTCCGATTCGGTGATTTCTTAATGGAATAATTTCGTTTTAAAAGGCCCTTCCCGGCACCGAAATGTTCGATCGTCAACCCCGACGTCACTCAATAAATTCAGCTTTATCACGATTCAGCTTTCCCTTTTGATATTCTATTTTCGCGTTTTGATTCAAAGAGATTTATTATTTTATTTGCTCATGAAAATATCATGACCCGAAGTTTTTGTCATCGTGACGGTATCAGCTTATTATTATTACAAGTACGTAACTAGAAATACATATATTAAAATAATTATGAGACTAATTTTATTAAATAGAAGACTCTTAATTGTGTTAGTCTTGCCTAGACTAACAAGATTATTCTTTTTTATAAGACAACCCCCGTAGGTAAGTTACCTACCCCCGCACTGCAGCATGTGATTTTTGTGAAGCAACCTCAGGTGTACATAACATTTTTGGCACAGGAAATCCAGTTAATCCTCTTGTTTCAGGTGGCTTTGTCCGTGGAAGCGCGCAATATGTAAAAGGAAAACATGTCTCGAATACAAACCTCTAACCTGGCTGAGATTCAGGAGGTTATTGAGGGATAATCAAGATTCTTTTGAAAGCCTTCGTTAAGGCCGGAAGACTGAAATGATAGTTGAAAATATTTCTGTAAGTAATATTTTTATATTGGTGAATGTAGAGCTCTATAGGAATGTATAGATTACCAGTTTTACCTACCTTAATAAAAGTGGAGCAGGTGTTAGGTATAAGCAGGTACTTTTTACTGTTGAGTAAGTTGGATTTAAGTAAATATATATTTTGTATTTATAAATAAAGTAAGTAGGTAGGTAAAGCTTCGAGCAGCGGTTTACTCAAAACCATAAACCTTTGTGTGTTGGATATTAGTACCTATGATCCAATAGCCAGTCTAGACCATTAGTCTAGTCCCAGACCTACCCATTTGTAATATGTTAGGCATATAATATACCTACCTCTACTTACAGTAGTTAGACTATACCTAAACCTAACTAAACCCAGACTCTCCCATATGAGCTTTGTAGGAGCATTTTATTATAATTATGCTCTACGTCTACGTTTTTCTACTACGATATTTGACGAATAAAAATATAAAGATATCCTTTGTGGTCAAAGACCTCAGTACATTATGCCTTTTTGTTTGTGGTTACAGATATTTTTTTCTAAGCTGCACTAATACAGCTTCATCTCACTCGTATAATCCTATTAAGCAATAATTGCAACTCCCACCGAAGCAGGAAAACCATTTAAACATTTACACAATCCCGACCTCTGGATGACGTACCTACCCACAGTTCCCGCAAAACTCGTTTAGCTTGGGACTTGCGGCACCTACCGCATCCAACTCTACCCGTTCACTTCACTGTAAACTTCATACATTGGTGTCTAAGTTCTGAGAGACTGTTGGGTAGTTTTTAAAGAGCAAGTAATGTTTGCATATTTTGAACATACAGTTGCATCAGGATTGTATTATGCAACGGTTGCGTGGCTAGACGCGGAAGGCTGTGCACTCGGCCAATGGAGCAGCGAACGCAATGTGAGCACGTCTCATGCAAACTTAAAAATTACGTGGTAAAGCATGTTTGAGTAATAATTATAATACCTGATTGTTGTGGTGCACTGATTATAAAAAAAGCGACAGTTAAGATAATGCAAATTGTGTAGGTACTTACCTAATGCACTTATGGGATCTAGGTCATAAAGTCTCATTTGCCCAGTAATCTCACTAGCTACAGTGCTTTTCAAACCGGAACACAGTAGTGCTTGCACACTACTGCTTGGCGGCAGAATAACTGGCAAAACAGTGGTACCTATACCTAGACAAAGTTCAGATAAGTTCTACTACCTGGTACATTAAATATCTATGTACCTAAATCTAATCATTTAGAGTTCACGACCAGCCACACAATTAGATAAACAAGGCCTTCGAGGTCGATGCTCACCTAACTTACTTGCAATTAGAAAGGAAGCCTTGCAAGGATCTTGCTCAAGTGAACAGGCGCCGCCTGCGAAATGCCTAGCTTTAAGGGCTTGTGCAAGGCCAGCGAATTTAAGCCAAAGCCACAGAATAGATGTATAGCCAAAGCGGGGATGAGCCAGGGGCCGAGCGGCAGGGGCGGTCTAAGTTAAACTGGTTCCAACGCGCAATAGTTTAGGTAATTTATTATTACACTGAATATAAAGGGTATTTTAAAAATCTGCTATACATAAGCCCTCCATTATATTTAGTTCAACTACTACACAAAGTTTCATGATCTTATTTAAAGTATTCATTGAATAATCGCTGTTTATTTGTACGGTTTGGAGGTAACTTTGTAATTTTTTTCTATCGAGAAAATTTTATTAATTCGTGTTTTCACTATACATTTGCAGTAGCATTATTCCTGAACTTTACCATATATTAATTTCAAAGTCATTGTTGCAATATTGTTGACAGGACACTGCTTCAAGCTAAGCCGTTTTAAGCAATTTGGCGTTGTATTGGCTCTTAAAGGCATAAATATGTATTACACAATTTAGGTTCGATTTCTACATAATTTTATGAGCGGATTGTTATACAGGCCCGATACATTTCGAATTTTGATTGCTCATTAAATGGAAATTGCGTAAATCGTTTCTTTGTTTTGAAATTGTAGATCATCTAAGTAAGTTTAAAGCTAAAAACTCTGTTACTTAGATCAATCGAAAACAATCTCAACGATTTAAAAATAATCATATTATATTGGTTTTTGGGTTAGCACGGGCGCTTTCCCCGTTTATGCTAGCTGCTTTCGAAGCCTTCTTTATACTTGCATACTTGTGAAGTGGAGTAAAACCGGGAAAAGACGATTCTGTCTACCGTCCGTGCTAACCCAGCTGATAGTGTGACCCGGTGGAAAAAATGCTTGTTCCACACTGGTGTGGCGGTAACTCTGCCCCCATAAGGGATCGTCCATAAACCACGTGAGGTTGGGGGGGGGGAACGGAAAAAATCACGAACCATCACCAGGGGGAGAGGGGGTTACATCATATAAGAAACATGTACGCATTTATGTATTTTGAGCAATTTTTGTTCATCTACAAATATCTCCGTGATTATAAAAACACGAATCAAGCTTAATTAATGATTACGGCCAAATAAAACAAAAATGTAAGTTCTCATATAGTTTATTTTTATAAGAAAATCATTTCCATACATTCATCCTTCTCCACCTATATATACATATATATATAAATACATTGTAGTTACGCGACTCCGGCATACAGCATACTCTCAAAAATAGCATTGGCTAGTAAAGAAATTTAGCTAGCATTATAACTACATCAATTCAATAACTACGGATTTATATAATATAATACATTACGTGTAACGTGGATCTATAATTCCATTGTTATTAATATAAAGCCGTAACATACTTTTAATTTGAGATATTTGTGAAGTACATAAATACACTTTCGTAGTAACTATTTCGAATTTCATCGTCTCGGTTACGTAGCTAGGGAACTGGCGAATTTGGCAACTTTACATAATAATATATGTACCTTATTTAATAAAAAATAAAAAATATAATGATTATTATTACTATGCGTAAGAATCTCAGCAACAATGCAGCGAATACTATTAAATTACGTCCCGTAATTTATATTCACTCTCGTATCAAGAGTTGCGCTTACCGCCGCGCCCCTACCTACGTCACCTCCACTAATATTTAGTAAATAAACGGCACAATCACATAAAAGCAATACATTTATCATAAGTACGAAAAGTCTTAATCAAGTAAAAAAAAAACAGCTGGCACAATGAAGATCTAGACAAGTTACGTAATACAATTAAAGTTACATTACGGTATACAATATCATACATGAAAAATATGTATGTAATATTATCCAACAATTATACACAATAAATTAGATCATGGAATGTTATTATGAATTTTCCATTTTTTTTTTGTTCATTAATGGCCTGGTTACGACTCGATACAAAATATAATCAAATCAAATCAATAATAATGCACCAGAGCAATAATTATGTTTATTATACAGGTATATTAAACGAGTAGGCCGCAAGAACACTTCAGCTGCCCTAGCATGGATGGTAGACAAAATTGTCTTTCCCCCGTTTACTCCCAAGTAAGTATGAAAAAAGTGACATAAAACGGGGAAAGACAATCTTGTCTACCGTCCATGCTAGGGCAGCGGGGGCCGTACTGTGAGCCGGTACCGGTAGCGGTTCAGTTTAGGTCGTCATTCGAATTGCGCTAAGGTCACAGTACGGTCCCAGAGCCCTAATTCTGTATGACCACTTTACGATTCCTTACTTCGAAACCACGGGGATTCCTTGTCTTACATAAGAAACCTGCAAAAATATATTCTCTATGATAATAAAAACGAAACCGCGCGAAATCAATGTGAAATTGGCGCGATTTGAACTGTCAAAAATCATGTTCCACTGAGACGCGTTCCGAAACATCAGCACTTCAAAAGTTACCACCACTTGAGTCAATATTTATTCAAAATGAAAATAACTTTAATGTAAAATGAAGGTATTTCTGATGCTGTGACGCGATTTGAACAAGACAAGATAACGACGTGGTTTCGTATCGTGTGGAATCTGTGTTTTCACAGAGAATTAGGGCCCAGTAGGCACATTAACTATAAAACAAAGTAATAACATGATAATTCCTAACAGTCCCGTAAAGTAAGACAAACATGGCCTAATAAAATCTGTAGCAATATGCAACAGCGCCATCTACCCTCCCTACCCACATAGGGCCCTGCTTTTTGGTGTACTTTCCTTTGATACCTGCCAAAGATAGTTGAATCGATACGACTATATTATTCGTACTATATTATAGCTACAGGAAATGTGATCGCCTGCATTTTAGAGCCACACGTATTATGTACTTTGTTCTGTAGATTTTTTATGCACTACAAAATTAGTCCCACAACTTACTGAGACTGCGTTTCACTCAGAATAAAAAAAACACCAAAAAATAACATTGACTTGCGTGCGACGCAATATTCTCACGTATCCTGGTATGGGACGATGTTCTAAAACATGTTGCGTAACACGCTACAAGCATTGTTGCAAAACGAGAGACTATGAGGCTTTTGTCTGCTACTATAAACATAAATCATTCTGCAACAAGACGTGTATCATGTCCCGAGCATATTAAATTTAAAATAGCTTCATCAGAACGCAACATGTTGGGTAATATTTGTCCATTTTGTTTTCTTGTTCTTTTTTTGATATCTTTTTGTTTTGCGCGAATCGCAGTACTTTCAAAGTTGTCTAAAGTCGGGTAAGAGGCGGCTTCGAGGCGCGATTGCAGTGTCCATATTTATGTAACGCGCGTCGCTCGCCGCGAATCTCATCAGGTCAGTCGGCATTTCAGCTTAATTACGCCCACACAATAGCATTTACGACATAGCTAGCAGGCAACCTGCAACAAGTGAATGAAACTATTACACTTTATCCTCAATGGATGGGAGAAATTGCAATACTACCTTAGCTATGCTGTTAGACATCTAGTGGTGACGCTATAAATGTGAACACAAATATCTCCGCATGATGTATATTCTAACGCGTGTCATTGAAGAAACGAACCTGACGAAAGCAAGAAACTATTGTTATCCCTCTTCCATTGTTGTGTTGAGGGAGTGAGACATCAATAGAAATGTTTGCTCATTTCAGTTCTTTTCTTTATTGAATCGCGTTATACCGTTCAGTTGTGCAGCGCGTCCGCGTAGACAACGACGACCGGTATAATACGCCGTAGTCACCACCCACTAGGTGGACCGACGATCTGGTGAAAACCGCAGGGAGCCGATGAATGCAGGAGGCGAACAGCCGCTCAAAGTGGCGCCTGGGGGAGGCCTATGTTCAGCAGTGAACGTCTTTAGGCTATCGATGATGAGCTATGCTATAGAATTCTGGAGACAACAACGAACTGTGTACTACACCATAGGTACGCTGTAGCAATCTCAGAAACTACGATGAACGGTATATATACTACGCCGTAGCTACGCTGTAGTAGTCTAGAGACTACGGTGAAAGGTATACTACGCCATAACTACGCTGTAGAAGTCTAGAGACCACGATGAACGGAACACTACGCCGTAGCTACACTGTAGAAGTCTCGAGACTGCGATGAATGGTATTTATTCTACGACATAGCTGTAGCAATCTAATAGACTACATTAAAAGGTTTACTACGCCGTAGCTATGCTGTAGCAGTCTAAGAGACTACGACGAACGCTATACTACGCCGTAGCTACGCTGTAGAAGTCTAGACACGACGAGGTACGGTATACTACGCCGAAGCTACGCTGTAGAAGTCCCCGCGTGGTTGTATTACCGTTCAGTTGTGCATCTTGTCCGCGTAGAGCGTGGTGGCGATGTATGTGGTGGGCACGAAGCCCTCCTCGCGCGTGAGCTGGCGGCGCACGCGCGTCCAGCCGTCGCCCGCGTCCGTCTCCAGCACCAGCAGCCGCTCGTCGCACTCCATGCGCATCGTCGACCCGCTACCGATGCCTGACAACGACGTCCACTCACATTACAAACAGACAGATCAGACCAATTACACTTATAATACAAATGATTATTATACCAGTTCCAAAAAACTTTACAGAATTGAAAAAAAAATGCATGTTATCTTCTGGAATACCAGCATTTTTCATAACAATAGGATAACAATATATGCCGGGTGGATATCGAGCCACTGGGAGTCCAAGGGTTAATACTGGTCATATCTTCTATTCAACTGTAGAAATCAAAACATGCTTTCGAAAAGTGAAGTGACCTCTAAAAAATAAGTGAGATATCACGTGTATTTATTTATTCGCTAAGCGTTTGATTTCTAAACCGAAAACGGCACGTGTTTGTGACTTGCCGTAGCCAGACTACGATATCCCCGTCCTCATTTTCCAAAAATTAAATTGCATACCCGTATTTAATGGTAATAATATACTGAAAGTTTATAAAATAATTTGTACCAAAAAAAATACTTGTGATTTTGGATGGTCTATTCTACTATGATCACCTGTGTAATATCACGTGAGCGATCATAGGCGAGTGTCCTTTGTCCTATAGGAGGGGTTAAAATGTTGCTAAAACAACAACACGTGGTTAATGGACGACCCCACAGGTTTTTTGGTAGAGGGTTGGCCAAACGTGGTGGGCGTGTAGGGGATCAATTTGTTAAGTACAAGTTCAGCAAAATAATCGTCAAATTTTTTGATTGTTTATGGTCTCTGATGTATGTTCGATCTACTCAAGGCTCAATACCAACATAATAAGTTCTAAGGTTCTAAGCCTCAGCGCCAATTGAAACCATGATAAGCTGCATGACACACGGCAAGCATCCACAATCGGTCAGCGAAAAAAGTGGGTGCATTCACGTCATCTGGGGGTAAACTGACTTCATCGCGTTAACTTCGTACTAAGAAATACATGGATGGTATAATACGTATATTTATTCCGGTTTGAAAATCAAATTACTGAACCGATTTCAATGAAATTCCTATGAAACACATTCGACTGACATTTTTAGGTTAATTATGATTTGTTGTTTTATAAAATATGGGCCTGATCATCTCCACAGTCATCCTCTATCCCCTCTATAAGCTGTATTATAGTACCTTCGAAAGCGTAGAGCGCCTTGCAGTACCCAACCGGCTGTAGATCCGGCTCACAGTAGTAGAAGTTGTCGAAGTCCGACTCCTGTTCCTGATCGTCCGCGTCTCCGTCGTGATGGTCTCCGTTGGCGTGGTCGTGGTGCGCGGCGGCCAGCTCCCCGCCCAGCCCGGACTCGGGCGAGCCGCCGGCCGCGCGCGCCGCCACCACGTGGGTGCCCGTGCCGGTGCTCACCGACGACTCGGACGCCGAACGGGATAGCGACTCGCTGTTGTTCGATCCGATGCTGGAATTGACAACAGGGCTTGGGAACTTCTTTTATGTAAACATGACGTTTGCCTAGACGAGGTAAGGTTAGGTGGATCCAAGTGGAGGGGTCCACTTGGATTCACAGCTCGGCTCCACGTGTGGATCCGCAGACTCCTTTCATTATCATCATTAACAACAACAGCCTGAAGACGTCCACTGCTAATCATAGGCCTCCCCCAGAGAGCACCACTTTGAGCGGCTGCTCGCCTTCTGCTAAAATAACCGATATAGTTGAAATGGCAATGGGCAGGCCAAATCGCTCGGATTCATTTATCTCCTCTTAAATCTTAAGGATTCAATATAAAAAAACATAAGTTTTACATTACTTTTTTTATCCATACATTTCACATTATAATGTAATAGGCTATTTGCCTACTATTGCAAATGAAGCAAATGCATAATATTACTTACACACTGCTGGTTCTCTGAAAAACTTTACTCAAATAGCGTCATGTCGTCATCTCAAATTATGCAATGTATTATGCGATTTTTGCTTAAGTAAGCAAAAACCGTATGTAATGCACATTTATGGCGTTTGACATTACTTCCCCAGAATTATATATTTTTAAGCAATGGTGGTGTTTTCTTTTACTAAATCAGCGTAAACGACTTCCGACTAACTTAATTGATTTATTTAAAGGCGAATAAGGGACAAATTACATGTTTTTAGTTTTTATCAACATTGGTTCCGGAGAGATTCACTCGGATTAGGCTATCAACAGTATCAAACACTTCGAAAATCGACCTTTTATATTGCCTAAATTATGCTCAAATCTCAATGAGCCTAAGGCGAAATCCAAATAGCCATTGCACCTGGCATCGAATTTCACATAAAACGAGTGGAATTTTAAACACACCGAAAGAACAGGCGCAGACGGCCTTGTGACGCGCCATTTCGGCACTAAACTGTATCTTAATTCCGTAACATTTCGTTTTAAATTAGAATGGAATGTATTTTTTTAAATTACCTGGTGGCTTGCGGCGGCGGCGCGCCATTAGTCCGTGCGGGCGGGTGCAGCGTGGGCGCGCTGACCTGGTTGTTCGCCTCGGACAACAACTCTTCGTACTTGTTCAACTGCGCTCGCAGCTTTTTCAACTTGTCGCAACACTCGTTTAGTTGCCCTGCACATTAAACAATTTATTAAGGAAAAACTAAGCAAGTACTGGTAATAAAGATTCCTTTTATTCGTAAAAATGTAAAGCATTACTGTAACTATATCCACTTAATCCAAGGAATGTAAAAAGTATGACACTCACTCGCTTTTTAATGGTTCATCTCATCATCATCATCAACATCAACAGCCTGAAGACGTCCACTGCTGAACATAAGCCATAGGGCGCCACTTTGATCGGCGACTTGCTTCTTGCATCCAACGACTCCTCGCGGTTTTGACCAAATCATCGGTGTAGCTAGTGCGGCATACGCTGCGTCTTTCGCTTGGTAGTCGTGGTCAACAGGTTACATTTTATTTTGTTATGTCCTAACTTCGTTTACAAAATGCCACCAACTTACATCATTCGCCATCTTTCTCCATCGAGGTCATTCCCTACTTGTTAGAAAGAGAAGGTGAGTAATCAAACTCACGAGTACAGTACAGTACACAAGTTTAAAAACTTGGTGAAAAGTAAACACGTAATCTATCGCAATTTTTAGGGGACGACTATGACTCTTAGTACCGACGAGCCACTATTCAATTTGCAGTCAAATTCCGTGAATTAATCTGACGCATTCCGATCTTAGCAACCACAATAGAAGCGACCTCCTAATCCTTATACTGCATACAATGTTCCAACGTCATTCGACGACGCTATAACATGTAGTCAACAGGAAAAAATGTGAGAATTCATCGCCTCCAATCAATAAGAATAATATTAATGAATTAATTAATAATATGGCACTTATTTGGCCCAACGCATAAGCATTGCAATTCAACGTGGCAATGCGGCCAGCATGTTGGGTACGCTACCTACCGGTAGTGGGCTGGAGCATTTGGACTGTCTATAGGCCATCGCGGCTATTATACAGTCCATAAGTGTTCTTTGTAGTAGGTAGTGTAGCTAGTTTAGTTTAGTTTAGCTTAGCTTAGTTTAGTTTAGTTTAGTTTTTATTATTGTAGTAGTTAGCTTGAGTAATAAAGGCAATTTGCACGTTAAAAAAAAAAATTAATAATATGAGTACCTTCAACAGTCATGGGGTCGCCTAACGCGGGACTGGTTTCGTATACACCTTTCATTTTCATTAGGCCTTCCATGGCTGCTTGCTCCTGCGCCACCTGAAACAAATTCGAACACATTTCAACATACATTACAACTGAATTAATTTAAGATAGATGGGTTTTTTAAGATAGATTCATCCGCTTCATCACTTACCATCAGGTGAGACAGTGGCCAAATGTTCCTAAAAATTATTTTAAAAAAGAAGTACCCCCCATCTCTTCCCGCGGGTGCTGTAAGAGCCGGCTAAGGCTCAATTCAGACAGAGCAGCAAAATGCTCGAGCAGTTTTTAAGTGCTATATGAATATTAATCCATTTAGACAAAGCTGAAAATAGTATGCAACATTAAAATAGGTAAGATTTTAATGTTGCATACTGTTTTCATCTTTGTCTGAATGAAATAAGGTTTATATTCCAATAGCACTTAAAAACTGCTCGAGCATTTTGCCGCTCTATGTGAATTGACCCTAAGGGAATATCCAGGGAATAGGCAGCAGCATTCTCGTCGGCGCGGAGTTTTTAATGCTAGAGTGAACCGGTATCTTCTAGGCAGGCGTGCTCCACCGTCCACCGCGTCGTCACTTACCATTAGGTAAGACCGTGCTCAAATGTTAGCCTACCGTTGATAAAAAAACAGATTGATGACGAGTGAATTTATATATTATCACAGTCATAGCTTTGTTTTTATCGCTTTTTATTTTATCATAAGCACATGTTTATCACATACTAGATGCGCCCCGCGGTTTCATCGTAACTTTCCTCATTTCCCGCGGGAACCTTTTAATTTTCCGGGATAAAATGTATCCAATGTTGATTTCATTAATGTAAGCAATCTTTGTGCAAAATTTCATGCAAATACGTTAAGCCGTTCTCTTGTGTTTTAAGTTGTTTGTGTCCAAGTCTCACACTACAGCCCAGAATGATTAAGGCTTGACTTTCAAATAGATTTATCTTATAGAAGATAGGGAAAAGGTGAAAAATAAGTATTTGAATTTTCTAGATTGATGGGACTTGTAGGAGTAAATTACTACAAAGAACTTTATTAAACAACAACCGATATTTCTGTTTCCGAGTAAATTGAGAGTGCGATTCCATGGCGGCTGTGAAGTCGACGCGAAACACTGCGCAGTAGCAAAATTTAGATGTGCGCGGGAAGAAGTAAGCTGTGTGCGCAGCGTGCGGAGGGCTTGTAGCGCACTTCGCATCCGCCATTCAGTTTGGATCACTCTATTTGTGGAACTATTATAGCACTAGCAAATTGTTTAAAGACTACCCACCTGTTTACTTAACTCTAGTACTTTAGCTTGTAATTTCTTTTTCTTTTGCATGGGTGGCAAATCTGAATAATCCTCCTTTCCATCCAATGACATGTTGTTCTGAAAATTAAATGCACCAATTAGCTTACAATTTGGTGATAAATTGCCGCGAATCTCAAACAACAACCGATCACCAAAAACCAAAACTTATTGCAATAAGGGCTAACACAGCCGCGCCTTTTACTTTTAGTTCATACTTACTTATGATAGAATCAATAATACAAAATCCAAAGAGCTATTTTAAATCATTTTTGTGCAAAGCTCCAAAATATTTTTTTAACTGCATAGGTGTATTATTTGAGCCCTCATTAACATGTTAATTGTCTTGAAGTTAGTTCTGCTAAATCAGTGTCTCTTGATATTAACACGAACGAGAGGTCGACCCCAATTTTACTACATTGCGTTTACATTAAATAGTATTCTTAATTTTTAAAGTTTAATAGCAGTAAATATCGATTCCAAAAGCCTCAGGTCATATGTGTATAAATGTACGTATTTCGACGATCCGAAATTATCAACTGGTTCATCAAACTGAACCCTTCTCAGAGATTCAAATAAGTTGCATTAGAGCTACGAATATAATTAAACTTATTCGTAGTATTAGAGTATAATTCACACATTTGACATTTACTTTAGTCACAAAAACAAAACTTAAAACATAAGCACACCATAGTGTTAAGAACACAAAAAATATATCACAAAAACATAGATATAATGCCGTTGGAGTGCGCTGAAACGGTAGGAAACATGGTATAGGCCGTGCAAGCATGGTTGTTAGATGTAGCAAAGCGAAACATGCGGACGGTTTATACGATATTTCTATATACTGTATTGGTCATATTTTTTTCCATAACATTGAGTTAAACAATATAAAATGAATCAACAAATTCGTATTATGGTAGTCCCCGACTGACCAAACGGAAATACCCATTGATACAGACTGAATCTACCTACTTTAGGTATGTGAAGCATTCAATGATATTTTACTTAAATAGAATGTATATTACTGGAAACTAATAGGCGTTGATTTTAATGATTTATTACAACCAAATAAATATAAAAGCAATGAAGAACAGAGTCTTTCGAAGAATCATGTTGACATTCCAAAGATCTTGTAACCACAGTGATTCGCGATACGGTCTGACTATTCAGCTTCCATTTTCGGAATTAGCTGCTGTATTGGTAAACACATTCACTTCACGTTTCGATGTGTTACACGACCGATACGTGCCCCAAAAACCTAATTACAATGAGTCACCAAACAGTTTACAGAGACATCAGTAAGCCCCGTCTCGCTACACTGACCTTGATCGAGTTGCACGCCTCGACAATCTTCTGCGCCAAAGCGTTAGGCGGCGGAGACGGGAAGCAAACAGATACAAATTAAACAAGGATTTAGACACCACTGCTTAGGAGTCCAAGACGCAAATTAAAATATGCCGGTTCGTGTTTAGTGATATGCTCTACTTGTGAAACGTCTAGTTGTGATGAGAAACAGGCCGTAGAAGTAAAAAGTTGGTTAATCTTTGCCAAACAAGAAAGGCACCAATTTTATGATATCATAGTGTTCTTTTCACTTTGGCACAGGTTTACCAAGTGGCCTGTACTCGGCTCTTACTATAAACATCGGTTTACTTTTGAAATATACCTACTTGTAATAGGAAACAACTACCTTGCAAGAGTGCTAACTATTTGTTGTTGGCCAAATGAAGACTGATTTAGGCCAAATGAAGACGTACGGCCTTGTCTATTGAATCGTTTATGGCCAAGCGTCAGACATATTAATTGAAAACACGTGTTTACGATCAAAAACAACAGACATTCATGAACTTGCTAAAGTACAAATAAACATTCAACACAATTTTTGTTTGATACTTTTTGCAAATCGGAAAAATATGCAATGGAAGCTAAAATTATTATTTTCATTAAAGATACCAATATTGCTCCTGTTAAAGTATTATAAATTGTCATACAAAATGTTTGTTTAATTTTTATCTTAGTATAGAAATTTCGATATCCGCAAACACGTGCTGGAAATCAAGTTTAAATGTAAAGCACATAATTATAACGCGTTAAGGTTCATTACAGTCATAATAATAATAAATAACACAGTTGTAATTTGTGATAATATATACATAAATGTAATTGCATAACAATAATAAGTGCTTTGTTTGATAAGTAACAGAAAATAGGTACAGTTATGCTTATGAGTCATGCTTTGTAACGTCCCCAACCACCTCGGGTTAACTTACATTTTTCGTGAACGCCGCCGCCAGCCAATATTATATCAATTGTACCCATTGTTAGGTGGGGATCGAACGGGGAGTTGAAATATAAAAACAAATTAGTACCTCCAACATACACAAATAAATATAAGAACTGGCGTACAGTGGCAGTGTTCGAACAGTAGAGCCTTACTAGGGAGAAAACTGACAAATTCACGAATTGCACTAGACCATTCAGATCCAGAACTTTTCCCGAATGCTACTGAAGTCGATGTCTCGAATCGACAACGATACCAATTATAGATACTGTAATGTAAGTGTAAAGACGTACACTCGTGTGCGTGAGTCGAAGAATGCAAACTCTTACTGTTTACTACCACGACACAGCCATGGTGTTTCCAGTGCAAACAATAATTGATTCATACTGCAAATATGTATTAAAGCCAAGACCATACGCCAGTTGTTCAAATAATAAACGCAAAAGGTATTTTAAATAAAGTAAATTTCGTATATGTAGAGTAAATAATAAATCATTCACCATGCTTAAATAAACTGGACTAAAATCTGGTAGAGGATAAGGTAATATCAATAATATGACATTATATAAAGCTTCGTAACATCAAGCATACAGCCCCAACAACCATTAAAATGCTAATATAGATAGTCCGTTGAATAAATTAATATTATTCAAACAGGACTTTAAATAAGATACAAAAACAAGAAAATTTATATAATCCTCCACATTCACATGACATCAGTGATGCAACAGATACCGAAGTGGGCAATTAATTTGCATCATTTTACAAGAACTAAGAAACAACTCCGTTTTTATTCAAATATTATGGTATCTCCTTGCATAATAGCTATATGAATGTGCAAGATAAACAGGCGTAAATAGTATAAGAAATGATGCTACCTCTCGTAGCTAGTACGGCTCTGTAACATGGCATCAAAATAGTAAGCACCCAACTCCAAGCGATGATATTCCCTTGACACAGTAAACTTATACTAAATAGTTTAAATTCACGCTCAACTAAACCAGGCAAAAAATATACTTACGGAGTTTTGTCTAGGTCACCATTTGTCAATAGTTTTTGTCATCGCCCAGGTAACAATATACGTAAGCATCGATTTGTCTGAGAATACACAGTGGAAACATCGACCGTGGCCCAAATTGAGTTTACCGATCCTGGCGTACCAACTATACATATAGTTCCACTAAGCTTTTGATGGAAAATCTCGACTGTGTTACATTTAATGTAGCACATTTATTGTCTAGAGTAGAGCGTGAACCAAACCACAGTCTTAACAAGCAAGACTCCAAGCATCCACTGCTCACCTTATTCGAGCTGAATATAGCCAGTAGACCAGTTCTCTTCTTTTCTCTCTTCCCGGAGACGGTTCCCCGAACCGTGAGGTTGTTGACCGGATGGTGCCGCGTAGCCGCGTCCGTTGTGTCTGCACCGGACGCTGCTTCGAACGCGAAGTCTTCAGGCGGCACGAAGCCCGATTTAAACCTGTCTATCACTAATTTTGTGTCCTGAAAAATACAGACAATGCATTACAGTAATGCTGGTGACGTATAGAGTTGATTTAAGCTCGGATAGTATCGCGTTAACGCTCGTAAAAGCAAAAAGAGTGAAAGAGAGATTATGATGTGATGCGCAAATGTCGCTTGATCTGGCGTTCATAGCAATCTGCCGATCGCCGAAGTGCGCAAGCCGTGGATCATCTTGGGGTATATTATACCGGAGTCCAGAATAGACCCGCCCTGCAGATCAGCAGTTACTTTCATCTGTTTCATTCCGAAGTCTCTTATGTCATGGAGGGGCACAGGTTAGCTCTTTTGCTGCCTCATTTCCTACGTAATACGGCAGCGTTACGTTAACAATTAACATCATAAACTCAACAAAGAATGGTATTATTCTTTATGGCATAAGACAATTGCATGCCAACTCCATGAAGTCAACGTAACGCACTGTTTATTGGTTTGTATTGGCCAATGTTATGTGGTTTTTATTGAAGAAGGAATTTACCATGTTAACATGGGTATATCATACCTTAATAACACAATATACAAATGCCACCAAAACTAATTTAGCCAGCGCGATATGCAGAACTTATTTGCCCGACGCTGATTGTTAATTGAAAATATAAATCATCTTAAACGAACCCTCGAAATCAAACCTCGAACCAAAGGTCGTTAGAAAATACACGTTATCATAAACGTGACCACAATTTTAAAACTGGTAAAACTTCTGCGCATCATTCCCATCGTTTGTACTATAGACTTGGTGGGGAATAGATGTTGCGTGCCCAAAAATGATACAATGATCAAGCCCTTCACTCTTTCGAGTTTTGGTTTAGTTCACTTTCAACTGTGTCCGCGGGAACTTATCTACAACGTTGAAATTGAAATGTCTGACTGCAGTTGCGCTTTATAACTTTAAATAAAAAACCTTCAATAATAATAGTAGACTAGATGCAATTAAAATTACTTAGGAGAATGTGTTTCAAAAAGATTTACGACAGGGTGGTATATCCCCTCTAAATGTATGGTTTCTAAAACTCAGCATTGTAAAGTAGCAAAAATCTCATCTGCCACTGGAATGTTATCCTTAATTGAGCTGTAAATATATAACGAGCGCGCAATTAAGGTTGACGCTACACCAAAAGTGATCATTAAATTAGGAAAACAATAATAAATCATGATCACATACCCGTCTCATCATGATTAATTTATTGGGAAACATTCTTTAGATATCGTTCAAAACCTGTGTCGAAACTTCACACATTCTACAGTCAAATCATTTTATTTAATGAATGATTTTTTATAACACTTTTTCTCGTTTATAGTGAATTTATATACTATTCACAGCTTTGACTCATATAGCAACGTGTTTTGATGCAAGTAGGCAAATAGGCCACTAGTCAATCCAGCTAGACACGTTATTTCTTTTAAATCTGATGTTTATGTTTTTCGAAACTTCTTTCGCATGGATTTTTGGGACCAACTAAACATTTAGCGCTATTTTATGGGTTTTAAAAATTGATTATGTAAATAACATTTATAAAATTTCAAAAAAAAAGCTGTTGGCATAAGAGAAAAGAAATATTTATCGATTTATCCAAAAAACTACGATGCTGATTTTGTTTTCTCGACACTTCTCTATCGCTATTCATAGACGTTTCCAGATCATGCCAAAAAAAAAACGTTATACGCGCCTATAACACTTCCAAGAGCTGTCTCAGGCCGCTTCTACAAATGTGGGCCAAGCCAACTTGCATTCGACGACCACGACGGCGACGCTATGCATTCGTGCGGACTGACTATTAGTATAATAAATCATACCAAAATACTACGCATTTAGAGCCCATCACACATTAATTACCCCACTGGAGCCGTCCCGCAGTTTTCCGTTTACCCATGGGAAGTCAACAACTTTCCGTGATTAAAAGTATCCTATGCTGATAATACCACAGACGTTCTGTGGATAATACCGACCGGTAGCATCGGTTTGATAGGGATGATGCAACTGCCTTCACTAATATAAAACTATGTGCCTGGCCGTGTGACCCCGGCGCGGTATGAGAACAGGACCCCCCATTATTTTCCGCGGGTGCCGTAAGAGCCAGGTTAGGGAATATCCACAGAATGGGCAGCAGCATTCTCCTCGGTACATTTGAGCAAAGAAGAATAAATTTTATTCTTAGTTTAACTTTCCGAGAACAACCGAGTTACATGTTACCCTTATATACCACCGATTTTGAAGGAATTAGAAGTTTATTCCTTGAACACAACCAAAATGGCACCTTAATATATTTTTTTTATGAGAATGAATGACGTGCGAGCTAGTCGTTCGCCTGATGTTACGCGACACGGCCGCCCATAAAAGTTGCAGTGCCACTCGGAACTTTAAAATAATAAAGTTTCGCGTGACACTGCACTGCGCACGTCTTCCTGAGACATCGCAAAGCCTAGTAATCAGATTACTACACTGTGAGATCAGGTTATAAAGCTACAATGCCCTTCAAACAGGAACACAGTAGTGCTTGCACACTACTGCTTGGCGGCAGAATAACTGGCAAAGCGATGGTACCTACCTAGACGAACTTTGCAGAAAATTCCTACTACGTAGTAAAATTGCAATTGTCATTTCATTTATAAATCAACTGTATCCGAGAGTAACCAGTAGCTTTATACTTTGAATAAAATGTATTCTACTTTGGTAAAATCGGGCCTTAGTGGGGTTTTATGGGGAGGCCCTATATATGTTCAGAAGTGAACGTCTTCATACTGTTGACGTGCGGTGTGTGCCTGGGTCAACACACCATAGCCAGCTTTTTGTTTTATTTTAGACTTCAATTTTTGAACAATTGCCTCATACATATTTTAGAAATTAGCTTCCGACATCGTATCGGTTCCCGACAATGAATTAGGAACAGTTAATAGATCTAGGCCTTGTTAGGTATAAAATAATATTAATTAAACTTACTTCTTTTTCGTTAATACTATTCGCCGCATGCTCCATTCCGTCAAGGCATTGCATTATAATAGGGAATACTTTTCTTTCTACGTCCACAGAACTCAGCATGAAGTTTTTTATGTTCTTTATTCGTTTCTCGTCCAAGTCCTGAAATAAAAATTAATATGTATTAATAAAAAAATCCACTTACATTATGGTTTTTCAAGTGTTTATATCTTTCTAGAGGTTTTTAATACATGGAATACTTATCATTCCAATAAGTTCAATACAGTACACAAATACAAATATTGTTCTGTTTTGAACTCTAACACATTGGAAATTTGACATATGCAAGCAGCTCATGAAGAATATTTTGTACGTCTTAGAACTTAACTATCTATATTTATATGTGTAATAAATTATAATACCTACCCATAGGTCTGTAATCCTAAACGTAAATTACTCTAGAAAATGTCAGTCTCCCCTTTCGTTACAAGTACGGTAGGTAACTAGGACCCCTTTTGAAATAAAAGTTTGTTTGTACTACTACATTAAAACTTCACGCCTCGGTTATTTAGGGCTGAGTAATCTGAGTATTCAATACTTGAACATTACGCCACGCGCCACGTGACGTCTACAGCACTGCTGTTATAACGTTTGACTTCAATGGGGTAAAAAGTAAAGACCCTGGTAACGATCTGCACTTATTGCTACCCCTATGTTCTGAGGACTATAAAGGACTTTAGAGACTTAAAAAACTAAACTTTAATTACTGAATTTCTTTAATTGCTTTTAAGTAATAGTGCTATAAAAAGTTGCTGTGTCACAGAGAAATTGGCAATGCAAAATCCTGCGTCGTCACCATACGATAGATTCAAGTAATAAGTGAAAGACTGTCTACACCTGCTAGGCGATCATGTAACTCGATTGCAACTGATAGAAACACATATTTGTATGGATTCGACAGTTTCAGTATGCAGTTTATGTGCATAGTTACTCTGGAAATTTCCAAAATAGGAATGAAATTTCTGTTGCATTGCAATCAAAGTTCCATGATCACCCCGCAGGTCTTTTCTTCACCGGCATCACGGCATGTCTGTTAATGAACCAAATAAATAAAATAAAATAAATGACTCTATATGAGACCCATAATATAGAGGTAGATACCCTGAGACCTAAACTTGGTAGAAACAGCAATAGCAAACAAGGAAGGGATCAAATGCACTAAAATAGGAGTCGCCCCAAAAATGTGCGTTCTTATATTTGACCCAGCTGGCACAACGCCAAACTGCATTTGGAGCATTCATAGGCTCGTAGACTCACCAAAGTTCACATCACTCCACACAAACACATAGAAAGTTTACGTTTCTCAAGTGTTTAAATAAACAAATATTCATAATACAATCTGAAGTAGGCAGTTTACATAAAGCGGTTAAAGCATTCACATAATTAAAAAAGGTTAATCTAGAAAGCCATTTCATTCATGATGATTACGTGTTAAGTCGAGACAGCTTAACCATAAAGATTGATATATTATTTTTGGCGTTATTTTCACTTTTAAATGTTGTAAACCGAATCGGTTATGAGTCATCTGTTTGTAAACATATGGCACAGGTACAACGTATGTAACGTGTGAATGGGCGAGTCGAATCATTATGTTTCAGAATAGGTAATTCTATACACTAATAATAGTTTTCAACAGATCCCTGATAATTAGCTACCGTTTAACAACAATTTTACCATGTCGATGCCAGTACAGCGCCAGGCCTAACATGAGAATTAGATTTCATACATTCTAAGAGTCAAAATATACTGATACCGATATTGCTTGGTGAGAAATTCACGACTGCTTTTATCTCTCAAAAGCCATAATGCTCTGGTCGACGGACGAGTACCAGCTATTGCCTGTGATTTTAAAGACAACTCACAAATTGCCGTGCAATAAAGAATAATCATGAAAACAGATAAACAGTAACAATTGGCCGATAAAGATATTCTGTGTACATACACCTATAACAATAACATACAACCGAATACGTCTGCTGTTGTTTAAGTTGCTTAAAAACCATTTATGTAGGTACCTACGAGTAATTACAAGGAAAACACTCGCGGCATTCATAAAACTAATGAGGTATACCTATTTACTTACATGACTCTTAAAACCGCAAATAACATTATAATGAAGTAATCTACGACATTGCCTATTGCATTGACGTATCTTACGTCTTCTTCCCGGCCTCTATGAATCTAAAATCGACTCCATTCACGTACATTTGGTCACCACTCGACATTATTTTTAAGCTTAAGTACATAAATTAAATTTTAAGTGAACGTTGACATGGCAAACAGGTTATTGGAGACCTGTTGACATTACCCATTAACAGCCCCTACCCACCACTACAGACCTACAGTTCCGTGACGGTAGCGAAACGTGAGAGGAATTTACGCTTATTCCTATGGTTTTGAAGATAAGCTTGTGCTAATGTTTGTTTACAAAGAAGCGGTATTGTATTTACCTGTAACTGTTTGAAGACGTGAGGTAGCCGCTGCTCGTAATGTTGCCGCTGCGCCTCGTTCGTCTTCCGCAGCTGTTCAGTATACTCGTGCTTCGCTTCTTCGCACGCTTGACTCCGTAGTTTCATATTCGCTTTCTGTTTCTCTACCTCTGCCCGACTGAGGACAAAAAGCTTTGTGAATCATACCGTTTTGCTGAATGCAGAACTCATTTAATAAAAATTATCCATTATGAGTAATTATGACCTTTAACACATTGAGATTATGAGAAGCAGTGGCATGCAGGAAATTTCTTGGTTGTAGAATCATATGGTAATATTTGTCACATAATAGCGACTTAGCTTTAGCGACTTCCGTGATATATTTTAGAGCAAGGAAGCTCGGGAGGAAGTGAAAAGAGGGCATATAACATAGTAGGTACTATGAGGTAATGCGCACTGATTCAATAAATGATAAGAGCAATAAAGGAAATGTCTAATGGTGGACCTGATAGAAAGCGGTTACGTGTTACGAAATAGTCTCCTAAGCATTGTCGAAACCTACACATATACACATTGGTCTAGTTCACTAAATAAACAAATGACTGAACACGCAAATAATAGAGCGTCACTTAGAGACGTTAGCAATCATCAAAAAGCCAAAGACCTCTTTGTGATGACATAAACAAGCCAATTAGGCTAAACGAACAATTTGCAATCTAACAAACGATTCGTGAAACCCTATCTTGTGTTTGGCTGTGAAGTTAATGGGGTCAGCTGTCATTGTAAGCTGAGAGTTAGGTAATCACCTCAGATTGAGGTCGGCGTCTGCCTTTTGGAAGGTCTCAAGGGCTCGTTCGGATTCCCTGGCTGCGCGCTCGTACGCCCGCCGCGCTCGCTCCAGCGCGCCTATTGACGAGTTCAAAACGCCCATCTGTTTAGCGCCTTCGTTTAAATGTTGCTGAAAATATAACAAACATTATTTCAGTAACAAAGCGAAGGTTTAATACACCGGCAGAACGATATTACATTAACAGCGGATGCGGTCGACGTTGCGCTGGATCGATCTGCAATCTGCACATGCGATGAAAGCATGATGGCAAGCCAGCGCGAGATGAAAACCCATAAAGTGTGGCATTGCATTTTGTGTAGTTCATAAAATACGCATTTTTTTATTGTTTTCACGCTTTTTTAACAACTAATAATTCATCTGTGTGCTTAAAGTACATACGTAACATTTTTGCTTTAGTTGGCTGTTGTTTTGAACGATGATAAATATTATCGCTGCGACGCTAACAATCAGTATGTCACACAACACAACCATACAGTTCTCCCTATTTTGTATAGTGCTATGTCTATGCACACAACTCACATTTCATCGACATGAAACTAATAGAGAAAAATGTTAAAACTCATGACTTGTATTTGTAATGGAAGAAAGCCTGTATGTAATTTATGGAGTATATGTATATAGTTACTTCTGCAGACAGGGTAAGAAGTTACTAACATAACATACCTACGTATAAATAAAACACAAAGTTATAAAATAGTGTATGAACATTACAGTTTACAGTGTTCCAGTTCGAAACGCTGCTATCATTGTTCACGTCTACGCTTCCGTCACACCGAAGTGATATTAAAAATCAGAATGCATTCCTCACCTTCCTCTCATCTCGCAACTCTTTGGCGAGTAGATGCAACTCTCGGACAACATTCGACTGTAGATTCTCTGCGACAACCTCACGCTGTCCCGCGAAATCGCCCAACTCTTGCAGTAACTGTTTGAATGCTTTGCATACTGTGTACCTACAAAAATGACGTTGCTGTTAATATAAATAACAAGTTTTTTTACTTCTACTTATCATTTTCTTTATGTACACAGTCAAAAGATTAGAATAATGCATTTTATTTATCTTCAAAATTTTTGTCGGACTGCCGGAGAAATGTCACTAAATAACTCATTCTCATTACGCTCTAAATATATGCAATAAATTAAATAGCTTTAACCTCGCTCGCGTGATACCTATGAGGATAAACAGTAATGTTACTCTACCACAGACACAGATAACCCCCAATATATACCGCATTACGAGATTTTTGTTCGGATCCTAGCTCACCAAAACTGGCGGAAGGCGCGGGTTGCGGGGACTGCAGCCAATGCGCTATTATTGGCTGTTTCGAGCCCTAATAATGAACTCTAATAATTGGTCGAAACTAAGGCCGTGCTGCGAAGCGGCGATTTATGTAGACCCATTTACGCCAATGCGTGGTGCGCGGTCGTCGTCTTTCATGCGGTATCTATTGGGGGTTATCTGTGACCACAGATTACTAAATATAATAATAATAATGAAGCTTAACGATCAGACACATATATCCTGGACCCTAGCTAGGATGGATTCCCTGTATCTAAAGACCCAGGAACTATGCAAGAACCCCAGACACAGAACAAGTATTTGCACTTTTTTCTGTGCAGGAATACATGTCACGGGAATCGAACCTGTAACATCTACATCTTTGTTTACTGGCATACTTACAAGACATTTGGGACACTTACTGATATTCATCTTCGTCTTTCTTTTTTGGTTGATAATTTTTGACCAGCCTCCTGCATAGAAAACAAAAGTTGTTTAAAGCTGTTCAGACTACTTCGCATTCAAACACAATACCTACATAACATTCCTAATAATATGATACAATAGCAGTTTTGCAATATTAACAGTACCTTACTAATAAAATATCAAACCTGCTCAACAGCATAAGCGTTGTCATAGAATTTAAATAACGTTATGTGTAGAAAACGAATGCATTCCACGGTCTACGCCAGTCGATGAGAACGACTAAATTTATACATCTTACGATGTTTTCGATGTTCCAGATGTAACAATAAAAACTTCTACAAATACTGCATTCATAAACAATGTTTTAGCAACATCCATATATTTAAAGTCATGTTAACAAGGGAAGATATTTTATATTCTGCTTGAGTTTAGACCAAAACTAGACGCACTTGAGTAATAAAAGAACTTCTTATTTATACATAAAAGTGGTGATACTGGTTCCGATGAAACATACTTTCTCCGCGTTTAAGTTATCCATAATAAATGATACAACATAATTAATTATAATTATTTACCTGAGTTTTCCTGCATATTCCAATTCTATCGCGCACCTTTCTTTTACGAAATTACCATACTTGTCTAAGAACTCTATTCCTCTGTGCGTGTGTGTGGCTAAGTTATCATACTGATCCTGTGAACAAAGAAACGTTTTATATTAATAACATGCTAATTATTATTATAATACATGCACAATATGCGTAGTAAAAAGAAGTAATCGTCATATTAAAGTGGAGAGGAAACGCCCGGCGATACGAGGTCATCTGAGCGGGAAACTGACGAACCAAGTCGATAACAGCGTAGTAAGTTCTTTCAGAGAGCAAACAAATTTTAACAATGCGTACTCAACAAACTTAATATGAAACTTCTTAAAATATAAAGTATAAATAAATGCAGTGACTGACTGAATGAACGAATATATGTTTATGCATGCAAAAGAGTTAATAATTGAACTCCACGTCTCCACACCAATTCCTGGGACACTCTCTATCACGATTATTATAATTATTATGCGTGATCCAATTTAATAAGTATATTTAAGTAGGTAAGTATGTAGTCGTAAGTTTCATATGCATTTTATATTGCACCATAATACACAGTATGGTATCGGAATTCTATTAAACTCGAAACTTCTCGGTATGAGAACCAGAGATCGACAACTGATTGAAAGATTCATTCACATGATAAGCAATATACTTATACGATAAATGGAGTTCATTTAGAATTAGCTTCCTAAACATTCCCATACCTATAGCTTGGACAATAGAGAATAGAGCTAAACTTAAGTAAGTAAGAGTAAGCAAACGGTACATGCTGAGATGCGCACGAGAGGCCTCGGTCAGACCAGGTGCTCTTGACTGTTATAAGATGATAAGACAGAGTAGAGTAGAGTAGAGGCCAACGATCTAGATTTATTTCCAAATTCGAGTCTTCTTATAGAGGCAAAATAATAAACAGACCAACCGCGGATTTACCCGCCTGTCGTTATTGCAATTTTAACACCCTTGTTATCTAAGAGGTTTGAATTTATGAAACCCTATCTTAGTACAATCCTACGTAATATGAGAAAGCTTTCCTCTGAGTATCAAGTCTCTACGTCCAAGTCATTTGGTCTGTCAGTCAGTCACTGACTCAGTGTGAGTGACTGACTGAAAGACACTTAGGACAAAGCCTTGTAGTTAACCAAATTATGATTCAAAATTTTTCGGAAAGCTATATTTATAGAATATGGACAGAGATATTTGTCAGTCATTTACATGACATCGCTTAGATTTAGTTATGACTTTTCTTTAAATTACCTCCATACCACTGCGATAGTGAAAGTTATGAAAGTAACAATTATGAACAGACTAAAGATGTATAGCTGTCGAATTCAGAAGAGAAGAATGGCGAAACAATTACCGCTTCTAGTGTGGAGGCTTAGGTAGGATGTGCTTTTGTGCAATATTGTATGGCAATTGCGCACGCGACGACATCGAGTGAGACACTCCCAACATCCGCCCCTGACTATTTCCGAGGAAAAGAGCAATGAACTGGACCTACCTTTACAATCAGAAATCTAGATGTCTATTGTCCCACACATTCTAGATATATTAATTAAGACATATCAGACAACATCTCCACATTACATTTGAATGACTTTATTTGGATATGATCAAACACGACCTAACTAATAACTTCCAGATAGGATACATGTAATTTTTTTTATTAATGCTTGTCACCCACATAGCTACAGTAGTGATAATGAGAGTAATCTAAGCAATGAACTATTACTTGCATTTAATGTTTTCGAAAAATAACTGTCCTAAATTATTTGCATTAAGTAACCTTTTGCAAATGTTTCTGATATTCGAAAAGAACAAACCACATCGAAACGAAAGGTCATACAAAAAATAGATTGGACGTGATGATATGTTGTAACTATTAACAGAATTAATTGAAACCGTGGCACAGACTAGTGCAACGATCCTTTTGTGGCCACGCACATCGTATGGAAATGTGAATGGAATAATTAATTTAGACTATCGCGTCCCTAACGTCTAGATTGAAAATGTACTCGGTGCATTTTACCATTAATTACATTAATACTGGGATCACGTATGGTAAAGTTAGAAACAATGGCGCATAACTCAGCGAACAGACTATAAAATTATTTATAAACAGGAGAATTCACTTCTTTCATAGTCACAAGAGAAGAATTATTATAAAGTCTTAGACTACCTAATACATAACTATTTGAAATGTGGTCCCAATAACTGCCACACAATAATAATATAAATCCACAGTTCGAAAACGAAATCGGAGTATTGAAATACGAGACAGGCGTGTTGTGATACTAATTACTTGCATTAGGTGTGTCTACGAAGAAATAATTGGCAACTGTGGAACATAAAACATGCAACATGAAAATATCCATTCAAAGCGAAATGCGACTATAATTTCTACAGGTGGTCAAAGATAATAATGGCTTTTTACGACCTACTTACTAATGTACCGTTTCGCTTAGAAGCCTGCCATACAGGTTTGAAGTTTAACATTTGTAGTAATTGAACGTCAACCATGAATGAGTTCTCGTAGCGATAGAAATTCGAAGATCAATAGAAAACACAAAATGCACATCATCATTCTTTCTCAATATCATCATTTCTTCTCAATAACATCATCAAGATGAGAATTCGATAATTTCTAATGATTTGTCTGCTATTAATAGGCTTGTGATACGTGCTGGTGATAGTATAATTTATGATTACAGTTATGTTTTCTATGAAAGAGGTAGCCAAGATTACAATGGGCATGTGGTTTGTGAAGTAAATGTGGCTAGGAGGTTCGTTAACCCGTCAGCTAAAGCAATATCTCGACGATGTACATAAGAGCGCGCCGTCCTGGAACCGTCGTGGGAGAACTGGATCCTGACAACTCCATCTCCGTGCTTACATTATACGGGAGAACCCACTCAAAACGTGCAATTACTTTACGGGTTATTAAAACTGGAGTTATTTGCGGAGGAGACATTAACTTAACCCGTTAAACTACGGAGCAGCCGGCCGATGAGATGCATAGTGCATACATACACAATTTTATAAACTAACAGCGCGCTATTTTTAACTGGTCACACTACTAAAGCTGATCGACAGAATAACCTTGGAAGACATGGCATAAATTATGTAGAAGTATTTTAACTTGGTCCGATGCGTGATCGTTTACAAGGTGGACGTTGCGAACATCGCCCGAGGATAGGAATGCACGCACGCAACGTTCGAACCACCATTAGTATGCGGCCCGCGACTAGCAAGACTACAGCATGGTAGCTCCTCATTTTACCTTGACCAATTATTGTAATCATATATAAACGCATACGAATTACGAATACGACAAAGTATTAGAGCGAGTGCAGGCTCATGAGATTGAGCAGTCATAAATTAAAGACTGCAGCTTCAGCTTCGGTCTCAGTAATCAGTCAATGTCTGCCACATACGTGGAAGATATAGAAAGAACTTCCCGCAGAGATCTTTTAGAGGAGCATATCAAACAAGAAACGAGTGAAAAGACTCCAAAGTATCAGTAGCGCGTAGCGCCTCTGAATTCTGGTGTTGCGGAGTCATACTAGTATACGACGCGACGGTAACCGCTTAGTGCTTACAGGCAATATCCGTGTTAAAAAGCAATATTCGGTAGGAATATTGAACTTTGAATTTCAAGTAATTTATTTTACGCTACAGTCCGTTCCGTTTTAAGCGTATATCCGTTGTGATTCACACACAACGCAAGTGTGTCATATTTGGCACTCATGTCAAGTATGTCAGTGAACCCTCCAAGGCGTCGCGTCGCGTCGGTCGCTGCAGCATGGCATACCGAAGGCTCAGATAAAAGTCTGTGATTGGCAGTTGAATTTGCAAGTGATAAATAAACGTTAGTTTGAGCTATCATAGACGTTTAATAGTATGTATAGGTACATTTGCTAAGGAAAACCTGAATGGAGAGTTTATACAATGTATGAAAAATACTTTAGAGCTCTATTACTTTGCGTTAAATGATTAGTTGTTTTAAATAGCAACTCAATTGGTAGTTCATTTAACAATATCACTGGACAGCAATGTTATGAAATTGGCAAATGTCATTTCTTCCTCAATTAAGGAAGTATTTTATTATTTAAGACTAGCTGACCCGGCAGACTTCGTACATCCTTTATATGGGAAAAGAAAAACGGCTGTTTTTAGGGTTTTTCCGGCAATTATTCGAATTTTTCTCACCTTTTAAACTTTCCCTAGACCTCCACGAACATTTCAAGACCAAGATAAGATAAATCCGTTCAGCCATTCTCGAGTTTTAGCGAGACTAACGAACAGCAATTGATTTTTATATATATAAATACGGGTATAGTCAGAGCATAGAATTGCCATCATGATTTAATTCATTTTTGCCAACAACCTGTCTAAAATAGAGTGACATGAGTGCGAAATTGCGGATGTGCGAATAAAAGCGAATATACCAAATTATGAAATAATACTCCTCGATAATTAAACCTTGCTAAACTATGACTCATAGGTAATTATTTGCACTTCATATTGTTAGCTTTAATTATAATGCAAGCAGGTATGGCAAATAACCTTGCGTTCTTACGAACGTCTCAGTTGAATGCCAATGTCACAACAGGCTCTATATAGTCACAACTCACTCCACAATTGCGGTGTATCGTATACCTAACAAACATCATTTACAAGATTATATCTCGGATGACTGCTACTCATTTCGTTACAGTCACCCGCGTATACTGATTAAAGACTATCCAATTTATGACCTTTCACACGTCAATTTGTAATTTTGATTTCATATGGGGGAATAAAATTGATACGTTGTAGCGGCAGCAATCCAAGTAGTTATCAGAACACCGGAACACAGTCGCGGCAGACGAAACGATCGTTTCCATCGACCCGTGGTTGATGAGTCACCCTGGAGGAACGCCCTAGCTACGTCCCTTAGCTGATTAGCACTTATTAGTCATCGCCAACATAATGAGACAACAATGCCCCACCCCGCTTACCTGATAAGATTACGCTCATAGAATCAATAGCAACAGTTACACTGTTACAACTGTTTTACAACAATGGGCCGATAACTGGATTCGGCAATCAATCATCCAAGCTTTCCGGGTGCGTAATTTCAATTAACAAATTGTTTCGCGGAAATTTTAGAGGAACGTGTCAGAATGCTGTCGATTAGTCCAAGGTTAAGACTTAATAACACTAAAAAATAATTATAGATACCCGACACTGTATCGTGCGCTGTAGTGGTATAAACAAATATGAAAGTTAATTGTTACCACTGATAACTCTATTGTCAAGCTCAAAAGATCATGATACCTTATCACGGTGATTGCATGTGTATAATAATACACACGATGATATCACACAAGGTCATCGCTGACAAACAAATTTTATCTCCCAGGAATAAAGACTAACGCTTTCTCAATTGCTTCTTTTACGACTTCCTTGCACCGTAAAGTGTTCAGATGCGTTCAATGTACTCGTATGACCGTATGTACTATGTACGAGTAAAAGAAAGATTTCAATATTTGTAATGCGAATTGTTGATGTTTTTTACGGGATACCTTACAACTTGACGGGCTTATTGGCTTCATTTTGACATGACATTAGATGCACATAAAGTATTGTTTTACTATTCGTGCATATTATAATGTATAAAGCAAGTTGAATGGATGATTTAATGATTTCTAATATGTGCAATCCCATGCAATTTTTATGGCCTGCCCTACGTTACAACCCAGTTAGGCCTGTGGCAACTTTACCTACAGGTTTAACTCTCACTTTACGTAACTTAAGCCTATCTATAGTACTTGCATAACGCAGTCCAGTGCGGGTGACAATTTATGTAGGTACGATAATTTCCAAGCACTACCTATTTAGTATTTAACAAAATAACAGCCGTTTTAATCAAACCACGCAATAGGATATTGTTACATTAGTGATTGCAGACTTAAATCGAATTACGTTTGTCTTATGTAAAGAGGACAGTTACAAATATGATATCTGTAAGTATTGCATAAATAGAAAAATATCTTTAACTTGAACCGTGAGGTTAAACGTTTCATAATTGGAAAACTAATTTAAAAAACAAGTCTAATGGCGCTGTCTAGAGTTAATGAGGTAATTGGAACCGTAGGTTCTTTCGGTTTAAAATGTGAAGGAAAAATATCTAATGGAATGTCATGCTTTAGAAACAATAACATTTAAACCTCAAAGGACAAAAATAAACGGGCTCATAAAAGCATGGAAGACGCTTAGTTATTGTAAAAACGGGGGCCCTGAGAATCCTACGTGCGATATTTAAAATCCATGGTATCATTCCTAAGAGATTACGTCATGGCTATAGTCTCGAGTCTTGCCCATCGTATTATAAATGGCCAAATTATGATACCTACTAAAATCACGTAAAAATGCAATAGAAATACTAAATCCAAATAAGTTCTAAGAAAATCTTAACTCTATTAATTAATTAACTAAATTTATGACATTCTTGGGATACTTATGTGCTTTTGTGTTTTCGTGTAAAGCATGTCCCGGCCCCGGCTAAGGGACGGATGGATGCGGGCAAGTTTTTGCTTTAGAATTTAATCTGTAAATTACGCTAAGCCGATACTGCTATAAAAAATCATATACGTGTACTTATGTGACAATTTCTATAATAATGTTCTCTGTGTATTTTCTTTGTAAAATATTCAATCAAACGTCTATTAGCCTCGCGTAATCGTAGAAAAAGTATTTCTTAAAAACTAATTGCTCCGTTTACGCACGGTATTGGTTACATAAATACGTGCGTCGATAAAGTGCATCGATTTCCGTTTAAAGCAGTGCCTGCTGCGCCCGTTCTAATTCAAGCAGTGCTTGCCCCGAGGCACCGAGGTGCCCGAGGTCAAATTCTATATTGGATGGCATGAGTCACGTGTCGCGTGACGTCACGGGGTGCGCACCCTAACCTGCGTCACCCTGAGTGACTCAACGGGCGGCGGCGGAGGCGTCGCGCCCGCCCGCCCTCGGCCAGACCATCCGCCAGACAGAAATAAGAATAAAATGGGCACTAAAGTGAAGCGTGACAGGGATTCAAGGTCCATCATCTCCTTTTAGTAACGGTTGCGATTATAGAGACAAGTTAAAAAACTTCGGTGTATTAACGTCAGACCTTTTCTTGTTTGACGTATTTGTAACAAGCAACAGGCGATGGCAGCGAAACTTTGCCGCTCTTAAGATGGTGATGAGGAAACTCAATAAGGCAATACTTGATCGACCATTGAGGACAGTTGTGTGAAAAAACGCACAGTAGCATTTTTCATACAACTGTGAAGACTGGAAGAGACTGGACAACTTGTTGGAGCGTCCAACTTCAGAGCGATATTGTTTCCTTAATATCACTGTAAAAAATTATTATCCATACTATTGTTACTTCTCGAATAAAGCGGAATTATTCTTGCAATCCAACATTAATAAGGCAATAAATAATTGCTGATAACGAAACTAATTTCAGGTGCAATGAGCGAATTAATGATCAGCTGAATTTTACATAGAGATAGTTTATTTTATACAGGTTGGGGCGGGCGGACCATTATACCTAGGCCAATAACAACTGAATTTTTGGATCTCTACAGAGTTTCAGGATCCGGCTGTTCACAAAGTTAAACAACATACATTTTTATAAGACATACAATTACAGTTGACTCTACTATACCTTGTCCATTTTATGAATGGCTTTTTGACAGCTCACGCCCATGAAGTTTCGTATTGTTTACGTTATAATTTCATATAAATAATATTGTACCTCATGGAATTCATCAAAACTAAATCAAAATATACATTTATCGTATCGATTATTACGTTTACGTACCTAATTCGATTAATGATAATAGTACAATCGGGATGGTATCACATTCGAGAATCTGTAGAACATCTCTAAGTTGTCAGTCGTCGAGCTGTCGAAAAAACCATTTATAAAATGGATAAGGTATATCTGTTCACATATCGATATCTAATAAAGAAGACGGAACGCAATCTGCAATACGTAATCCCTGGCCGCAACCGCCAACAACAAAGAAATATAATGTTACAACTTACAAAGTTTAAAATTACGTTTTTTCCACGATATTGATATTGTAAATCTTTGTGTTAGCCGTGCGAAACGTGCTTTACGACAATTACGATTACGTCTGTCAGGCAGGTAGTACTCGGAAATAAATGCATCGAGCACGTACTAATTCGATCTGTGTGTCGTCACTTCACTTTCGATACTTTCTACAAATGTTTGTTTGCAACACGTTTATGTATACGTGAGTAATAATTATAATTATTTCTTTTTGGGGTTTCATGCATAATATAATAATAAGTAAACCTTATTATTAATTTGTTGTCCGCCTATCTGTCTGCTGTCAACTTGATATCAAGCACGTGACGCCCACGGGAGACCACGGCTCCATAATCCTGTAAAAAGGTACTAAAGTAAAAACATAACGTCTTTTATTGTCTAAAAATTAAAAACTTTACAATAAAATGGTATGAGCTTGATTTTTGGACCCATTTTTGTCAGAGTCATCAAAACCTCTCGATGACAAAATAAGACGATGAGCAAGATGCATTACGTTACGACCATATTATTATGCGACTTCATAAGGGTCGTCGTATCGTCAATGAGTAAAAGTCTTGGAAAGCTGTTCTTGCTCGCATAGAAAGTGAAGCGAGGACACCGCTTCTCATTAACAGCGATGATATAGTAATTCGATATTTTTACGTAACACGCCTGCGATACAATGACCGCATCGGCACATCACGTGTTTACAAAAAATATAAGGGTAAATATTAATTTCGTAAACTTTTATTAGCAGTTCGTGCCGCGTACATGGACAAGACCTTCGTAACAAACAGTTAAGTTGTGAAAGTCGTACACGAGATCACCTAGCTGCAACACCTTGCGCCAAAATTGTGCCAAACTAAGCCATTACATAAGGTATGCATTCATTGTTTTGTTGGTTCATTTGGAAATAATTATGATCATTCAACAATTATATATTACACGTAATTAACTCAAAACTAAAAATGCACAGTACGAGTACTCATGTTATGTGCATTAAAATTTATAATCATATTCCCCTACGTCTAAAAGAAATACAAAGCGAATGTGCCTTTTTTGGCCAATTGAAGTTATATCTCGTTAAGAAGTGCTACTATTCTTTGCAAGAATTTTTTGACGACTAGAATAAAACGTAAACCTTTCGATCAGCTGAACTGTAAAATTGGTAGGTATGTATCTAAATCTTAAGCTATACTTAATTTTAGTAATCCTACCCTCACAATATAATCTGTAGTGCCCAGCAGGGTCCATGTTGTTACCTTATAATATAATTAGGACTTATTTCTAATGTAAGATCAATATGCATATGTGGAAACAGAATAAATGAATATGAATATGAATTATTTAACGGCAATGCGTAATGGCCGTGGTCCCGGTTTGCGAATAGGACCACCCCATCTCTTTCCGTGGGTGCCGAGCCGGCTAAGGGAATATCCAGGGAATGGGCACAGCATTTTCCTCGGTATATTAAAATCTTCTGCGATCACCAAGACGCCTACCGAGCGTAGTGGTTACGACAAATACCCTCCTTCTAATAGGGGGAGGCCTCATTTCATTTCAAAGGTGAAATTTAAAAATTGTTATTTTTTTGCTTTTTTTCGTTTTTTTCACTTGGTTGTGCGTGTGTGCAATAAAAATGTACAAGAATTTGTCATTTATTTTAAGGGAAGGTGTAAGTATAGTACATAGAGTTTTAAGGCAAACATAAGTAGGTACTCAATGACGAAAAGACAGACATTTTGCCTCCACATTTAAATAATGGGGTTTGTAACGAAATGGGAATTTCTACCGCACCTATTTATACTGCTCCTTCATAATATAGTTATGAAGGAGCAGTATATCATTGTTATTGTAATAATCTCACGTAAGTTGTGTTATGTTATGATGTGACATCAGCCAAGCGTTTACACATGAAACATAACTATCAGCAGCAATTTATAACGTAGGACGCTCAGATATAGCGGTGCCGGAGAGTACGTGGGAAGGGAAGCCTCACGAAGACGGCCGCGGGCGCATTGTGCCAGGCCTGGATACTAAAAAACTTTTTTGTCATTCCATTGCTCATTGTTAAAACACAAAGGGCTTGTTTCCTGCTATTAAGTTCATATTACATGCACTCACAATGGTTCATGGTGATATAGTTTATACATTGATAAGATTGAATTAGCAAACAACGAACATTGTATCGTCCAATCATCATCGGAGTATAGTACGTTGCTTGCATTCACTCTTTACCTTTATTTAAGTATCTACGTAGTATCAACTATTAAGTCTTCTTCTGCATAATCGGTCAGTTCAGACTCTTATTATCCATTCCGATGTGAGCGACTTACGACACAATCAATCCAATTTTGAACCTTCCAATATAACGTGCGTAGAGAATAGGATCACCCTTGTGAAGGGATCTGTGATTGGATTAGTATCCCCAAGATATCGCTACCCTTACGAGAAGGGTGCAGTGCAGGTAAGCTGTTCTATGGAATGTGTGTGGAAGTTTTTGTTTTTAAAAGATACTATCTGCATTTTCTCTATCTGTTGACGTCGATGTCACGTAATCAAACAATATGTTATAATGTTTCAAATATACTATGCAAGCACGCTTTAAAGCATTTACGTCATCGGTCCAAGCTAGGACTATGATTTGGCATTGTTTGAGTTATGGCAGTTTGTTTTAAGAGCGAAGTTTGTTTTGAGATGCAATAACCATAGCGCTCTTGGGCTCGCTCGACCGTCTCAGACTCGCAGCATAATGCACTGCTTGTCTCCGTTCTTGGAATAATATACAATGGAGGTACAGAATGTGGTTCAGCACGAGCCTAGAGCCATTGTTGAGACACGCACGTTTCCGCTTTCTCGTGGAAAAATGCAAGCGCACTGCTGGAAAGTAAACGTGTGGTGTATATGTTTCGATTCAAAGAACATATTAGAACTAGAGGTATTATCGTCGCTTGCTATGTTTGCTTGGATTATTTAACAAGTTACATGGATTTAACGTTATTAGATTTTACAACGTGATATCATTGCACAGAAAAAGAAATTCCTATCAGTAATTTAGCGGAATACCAATTTGTTAGCGAGCTGGGAATATTACAGCACCAGATACAATGAATAAAGGCAATTACTATCGACACAAAGAATCCATGTAAAATAACAGCCACAATGTTCTTAGCTTCTTACCATTATGGTAGAGTCGGATTTTAGTATAAGTACTTGAAACCGAGCCAGTTCATGATGCATGCGTCAGACTGGCGGCGCCCGTGGCGATCTTCGACAAAAGCCCACTGTTCGTGGGATTCCAATACGAGGCCCGAAGTTACAGAGATTATCCTCCTGACTGCGGTCGATCAACCGTGCCATGACCGATCATCTGTACCAAACAACACTTCAAATGGGAACGTTAGGTAAATGTTTATTATAAATAAAATAAACCAAACTGAACTGCAATAAAACTGGATTCGAAAATATCGTCTGACAAACAGCAGTTGACCCACTTGGCTCACGAAATAGTATGTCTCTGAAAAATTTAGATTGCCACTCAAATTAGATTAGACTGGCTGGATAGATTATGTTATGTTTCTGACGCCAAATTCATTAATGTTAATGCTTAGGTTAGTGGTTTCTTTTATACACAAACTTAGCAATATTTAAGCTTGACTTTAACATTATTGACACGTGAAGTAACTTAGTTGTTTAGAGTTGAGTCTACTTATGGACTAGTAGTTGTGTTGTTAAAATTTGGAAACCAACTTGATAGTTTTGTAATTTTATATAGCAGATGTGCATAATTTCACAGTAGAGCGGACGCGAGACCGGTCGAGGGGTGGACCGCAGCAGGTGTATTCGTAGCGTCATCGGCTATCAGTTGTTGGATAGTAGTGCCTTTGCCATAGCCCCATGCTATTGGCTCGAGCTCAACTGTTATATAATAATAATCTAGACCTTAGACACCACAGGAAAACGAGCATCAAAACATGTCTCGTCTGCATATTGTATTGTTAAATGTTAATGTTTGATGTTAAAATAGCACCCACCTCAAGACTATAAAATATGGACGAGCATTTTAAATAGGATGGTGAATCTTTAATCCGATTTTGGAAGAGCAAACACTTCCACTTAATAAATAACGACTGTTTATAATTTGTATCTGCTACAAAAAATATAAGTTCGAACAGGATACAATATCTGTAACATTGTCCAAATGGCCCCAAGGTTGACGTCAGCATTTGCCGAAAGCCCACTTCGGACGGCTATTTTGGATTTCGGCGGGCGCCCATCTCGCGATGATTGAACAAGCGAAAACATTTTTGGTATTTCAAGTGGTCACAGCACGCACAGTACAGCTCAAAGAATATTTAAATCGTAAGAATATTAATTAGTCAAACAATAAAAAATTCGTAATAGAGAAAGCGACGTAACAGTTTTATAAAGTCTATATATAAAGTCATTGAAGAGCTTTTACTTTAATGACATTCAAATAAAAACATTAGGTAACTTATTCAATTACAATATGTATGTATACACACCCAAAGCATATAGGACGTTCTTATTTTTTGTGAATTTAAGGCCAGAGATTTAAAACAACCAACGAATACAACTCGGAAGAACCTGGCGAGATGAGCCAGAGTACGTTAACCCAGAGAATGGGCAGTGTTCACAATAATATTATGAACTAAATGTGTACAGAGCAGGTTGCTCTGGCATTGAAAGACGCGTGAGTAAACAAACCAATTTAAAAAGCGTAGAGCTTATTTAGCTCGTGTCACAAATAGAAGCATTTAGGCAATCGGTAGCATTCTAGAGTTACGTTGGTCATTCATTAGCGGCGACGTGACGTCAGCCTGAGTGAAAGTGTCGCTTCCACTCACCTAAGAAATATGGAACATGCCGTAGACAACATAATATTATGGGGGCACTAAACAAGTAAACAATCGCGACCAAACATAGAGGTACCCATGAATTATCGAATAATTTGAGACTGATATAAATCCTACATTTCATATACCTATTATGAAATAGCATATTCATTCCAATCAAATTATTGCACATTCAGACAAATCAGAAATGTATACTGTGATATTTTTAGAGACCGGAAGATACAGTCACACTACTCAGGAAAGCTAAAAATTAAAAAAAAACACTTCGGTTGAAAATTACAGCTGAAATGAAAACAAACTTTTGAATGACCACACTCGAAACAGTTGCGAACTGAATCACGTTTATAAAAAGAGAGAGAACGTACAAACTGTAACCATTGAAATAGTTTGAATGCACAATGCCACTGCACCAACCCATGTGACTGGTCCATTCAATCGTTTGAATCACAAAAACAGCACATGTAAGTTAAGTATCTAACGTAACAGGTGACGCATTTACCAGTAACTTGCACTACAATATAACATACATTTAATAATTTAGGGGTTATTTGATATTCATCCAGTTAGATAGTGTACAGTGACTGCAGTGATTAATTTATAGTGTATGTGATTTTTTAAAAAAAACCCCTAAACCCATCTAGAGTTAATCTCAAAAAGATAAGAATCACAAGTTTTGTATGTCTGTTTTGGAGGTGAGAAATAGGTTTTGAAAATTCGGCCTAGATAGAGGGAGCGATAGAAATACAAAATTAGATTAAGCAACCCAGCTTTAAAAAGTAGAGTCATATAGTCTTAACGAAGTGTTTAGTTCTATCTAAAGAAAAGGTAACCAAGTACTCTAAATACGTTACTTTTTCATATTTAATGTTGGTCTCACGGTAGGTACATGTTAAAGACAACTAATTTCATGTTGTTCCTGAAACCAATGGTTTAAAAACAATTATTGCGACAGTAATAAGTTTTCCATAAATAAGTAGTTTCCATTCCATTCACAATTAGACCTTGAACGTATAATCTTGCTAAGCCGTTGCACGGACAAGCGTCTCATACAGCTTAGCTATAGTATAGAATAACATACATACCTACGTAGTTGTTTTCTGTGCAGCATCAAGTACCTGAGTAACAACATCGTACGAAGGCAAATTCTCGGTTCTCACGCGGAATGTGCGCAATCATAATAACCGTACGAGGAATTCCCATACTCGCCCTCGCACATGGCATTGTTCATCGAAAAACGAGGAACTGTATTGAAAAACAATATACATATTTTATACAACAGTATAATACAAATAGGTAGGTACTAGGTAGATAGTAAGGCTACGAACTTTGAAGAAATATGTAGAAATACACCTAACCTAACCTAACCTAACAGGCGAGGCGAGTGTAGGCGATTGTTGTTAGGTATATGTAATTTTGTATTATATTCATTTAAATTACTTCTTAAAGTACCTAATTTTATGTTCATTTAATTATTATATTTGAGTACTATGAATAAATTTAATACTAGTTATAACTTAATTATCTTAAATTAAGTTTTATCGTGCAACTCAGTTTGTTATTGGTTTGATTAGGTTTTTTTACTGGGTTTTTTTTTCAAGTCCTGTGCAACGACTGTTGGACAAATTTAGGCTTCCCATCAGTTTATTGAAGTAAAAAATATTATAGCAAATACTTTTTAACATTTTCACATATTTTACCTATAACAATCCTTTACAACTTCCCAATATAGATAATCTTATAGTTTATTTTTGGCGGAATTATACTAGATATATACTAGTTTAATTTTGTATTTTGAATCGTATTTACATGAAGAATGTGATGTGAATGTATGCTCGACGTCACGAAGTGTGATTGGTTTTATTGCCGTTTACAATATCACAAGCCACGTTTGAATATGGAACCTTACACTAAATAAAACATCGAGCATGAAGAAAACTTATTTACGATCATATCAATCTTATTAGGTTGTTAATACCGTGGACATGGACCTAATAAAAAAAGGTGGAATTGTATTTGTAAAAGTTAGTAGTTAACAACGTGTGACTTGTAGAAGAGAGCTTGGCAATGCTGAGCTACCGTGATACGGCTGCGGCGGCCTCGTATGCAATCATAAATTATATGTGAAATTCCACAAGAGCGACTCAAGTGTAACCGTAGCAGCGCCGAGTGGATGGAGGTGGAGCGAAACATATCTGCACCCATTTCTTATTAACCAGGGTTGACTGTCAAACTAACTGACAATATCACCCTTTACTACAATATATTATAATAGTAAGCTAACTCTAAAGCAAATTTTAAATGACTGGAATCAAAGAGGCACTGTCGGCACGCAGATACGAAGAAGTGGTTCAAAAGTTAGTTTTTAAAAGGCTCAATGTTAACTTTGTTAGTTCTTAGACAGCTCCTGCCCAAACCAGCGATGGTTTTTAAAGGCAGGCAGTCTGTATCATAATTAAGATTCCGGTTCCAGTTTTTGGGCCTGCCAGCCCTACTTGGCGAAGAAGTCCGGCTTACTTGCTGCGACAACTACGGCGACGCCGACACACCTATTCGCTTCGACACTTTCGCTTAGTAGCTGCTATAGCCACATGCTAACCAACGCTAACCAGTGAGACCACGTCTAACGGTTCAAGACATAGAATTAAATTAACAGCACATTTGGGCGTAAAATTATTAGAAAATTCAGTAATGGACAAAATTTATAGGCTCAAGATTCTTATGACCTTCATTCAACCCACACCTTACACTTAATTATTATTAAAACCTCAATCAAAATTCCGCTAGCTAGTAAGCCCTCTACATTATACTGTAGAAAGTTAATTTAATTAAACATATATGACGTGTTTCACGTTTATATCAAGTGTACTGTTATTTTTCAAAATACATACATCAGCAGCTGTTTTGTGAGACATGACATCTGAAATTGGGACGCCCAACGCTTCCCAGTCAATATTGTTTGAGTGCCAGTAGAACTAAATGATGTGGAGCGTTAAAAGTGGATTTCTCATTCTTACACTTTAAAAGTGGTAAAATTAACACAAAACTTCTACGAGCATATTAGATGTCAGTGATTATTGTGCAACGAACGCGCCGGATAACATCGTCGTACTCAAAGGCATTCGTTATGAACCGCAGTAGGAAGATTATTATTTTTAAATAGTACAGCTGCCGTTGGTACTGCGAATACATACGAGTGAACAGTCACAAATCACAACATAATAAAAGTAACTACCTGATTGTATATACACACATCAACAAAGTCTAGGGATATTGAACATTTCATTGATTGTATCAAAACTTATAAAAAATATGTTATGAGTGTAAATACTGGGTGGCGCAAAAGTAAAGACCCTATTTGGTTCAGCTATAACATTTTTTCTAAATTAGAAAACTAGATTTAGGTTTTTTTAAATGTATATTTGTGCCATTAAATTTCGTACCATTAGGATTTAAAGATGATGTCTTTTAAATGGTGACCTCCAGAGTTGATACACATTTGAGCCCTATTTATGACATTTTGCATAACTTGCCGTAACACTTCCTGCGATATGTTCGTTATTTCTTGACGAATGTTTTCTTTTAGAGCTGCGAGAGTCTGTGGCTTGTTCACATACACCCGAGATTTCAAAAAACCCCAAAGAAAGAAGTCTGGACTGGTCAGATCGGGTGATCTTGCAGGCCAAGGCAAATCGCCAAAACGAGAGATAACTCGGCTTGGAAAAGCGTCCCTCACTAAGTCCATAGTGTCGCGCGCTGTGTGTGCCGTAGCGCCGTCTTGTTGAAACCAGATGTGCTCCAGCCCCAATTCGTCCAAACTGGGTATCAAAAACTCACGTAACATGGTTCTGTAGCGTTCTCCAGTGACAGTTATCGCATTGCCTCCAGCGTCTTCGAAAAAATAGGGTCCGATCACTCTGTCAACACAGATGCCACACCATACAGTAACTTTTAGTGGGTGTAGAGGTGTTTCTTGAATAATGCGCGGATTATCAGTGCCCCAGAACCGAGTATTCTGCTTATTGACATGCCCTGAGAGATGGAAATGCGCTTCGTCACTCATAACCAATTTTGAAGGAAAATCATCTTGCAAAATGTCATAAATAGGGCTCAAATGTGTATCAACTCTGGAGGTCACCATTTAAAAGACATCATCTTTAAATCCTAATGGTACGAAATTTAATGGCACAAATATACATTTAAAAAAAACCTAAATCTAGTTTTCTAATTTAGAAAAAATGTTATAGCTGAACCAAATAGGGTCTTTACTTTACTGGGTGGCCCAGTATATATATATGTTATGATAAAGCTATGTTTGAGTTCAAAATAACGTATCCCTAGACTTTGTTGATATGTGTATGTTACACTATTATAGTGTGCTTATGATGGCCTTGGGGTACACGTGGAATATTTTGTGAGATGATATGACTAATTAATGTTTTGACAGATTACAGGTATAATGAACTTGATATCAACACGCTACAGGAAAACGTTTATTTAGTCACATCCAATTTGTGTAGCAGAGAGAAGAAACTCAACTAAAATACAATAAAAACAGTAGTAGCTCAGTAAAAATATAAACAAATCAAAACTAGTAATAGTAGAGAAAATAGTACCTAACCTAATCAACGATGTGGATTGTAGATGATAGAGCATTTAACGCAGTCTGCAATCTGCAATGTTGATGACAAGCAGATTTGTGTAACGAATCGCAATGAAGATGCAAGTGAAATCAATAGTGCGGCGCCATACTTGCCTAACAGCGATGCTAATCCGGTCGGTCGCCTATGTATTAACCTCTTGCAACATAGAACACTATACGAAAATACTTAATACTGAGGCCTCACGTAAAACTAATATGTAAGTAGAAACGTTAAGCAAAGATTCGAAAGGCGGAGACTTTAACCGAATGGTTAAATAGTTTTATCTAATCATACGAATGTGGCTTATCGGCCGAAGATTCTCACGATCAATAGAATGATAGGGAAGTACCAGTCAAGTCTGCATGAACGTGTTTATTTCAAACACGTTTTATAGCAGTAAACGTTTAGTTGAGAGAAGGCAAAAATATTAGACCTTTTAGAACGTAGTTTTACATCGTAGTTATACCACTACTATCTAAATTGCATAATCTGCAATTTATGGCAAAAGCTAAATTACACATTTATTTAAATTTATGGGTACGTATTAGAAATATTAGAATAGATGCAATTATAATATGCAGAATGTTTAACATCTTCATAATCATAAACGAAAACTTGTTCTCTACTTAATTATTTTATTAGAATTTCGCGTGTATTCGAACTCAACCCGATCAATATTTGTAAAAAACACCTTCAAAACATCTTATCCAAGTACCTAATCAATAAAAATGATGACAAAACTTCGTTGGTGCACCATTGGATATTCTGTGAATACACTGTCTGTTAAAAATATATTTGGGTCAGGTCAAATGACATCTTATCGTCCAATGTTTTGACTTCCAATGTCGATTTTTATCTTGAACGATAAGAGCTTGTTTAATAAACAAACAGTCACTTTTCTTGCGGTTGTAGTTTTTTTTAATAAGCTGTTAGTGTCAGTATTTAAATAATACAATCAATGAGTGTACAGTACACTCGTTTACATTAGGATTGAGGTACTCTACTCGATCGATACCTAATCTACCTAAATGACAACGGCACTATGATAAATATCTTTGCCAACCAAGCAAGAAGTCCACCATGGACTACATAATGTATGTTATTACCTATACTATACGGAGTCATTATACCAGCAGAGGACAATTGTATCATTGAAAAACTGATATTTAACGATAGAATTAATCAAAATGTTATGGATGAAGAGCAAGCAAACCAGCTAGCAGCTTCGCAAAGTTGCCAATCTGTACTATGAAACATTGAGTTGCTGGCTTGATTCCAGCACCTTACTATTCTGAATGTAATTTATGCGGCGCTTGTTTGAAGATACAAAGACACTAAATTCTTTACCTACCAATTCGCTACCATTTTATACTTGTGGGACAGCCCCCCACTAGGTGGACCGACGACCTGGTCAGAACTGTGGGGAGCCGATGGATGCAGGAGGCAAGCAGTCGCTCAAAGTGGCATTCTACGGGGGAGGCCTATGTTCAGCAGTGGACGTCTTCAGGCTGATGATGATGACGATGATGTATACTTACGGCCGTGCGGTCCCGGTTTACGAAAAGGGCCACCCCATCTCTTCACGTGGGTGCCGTAAGCCGGCTAAGGGGCCCTCGGTACATTAAAATCTTCTGCGATCAGCAAGCCGCGTGCCAAGCTTGGTGATTATGGCAAATTCCCCCCTCCTCCTATCATAAGCGACGTCCAAAGTGGCATTTTATGGGGGAGGCCTATATTCAGCAGCGGAAGTCTTCCGGCTAATGACATGTGCGTGATGTGTATAACTTACATACTTCACATGTACAATATTAGTATGTTTTAATTTACCTGCTCACTTACCTACTCTGCAATACATTACGAAACTGTACTCACCTGAAACGAAAACAAACGTCAAACTAGCAAGTAGATAAATACACTCTAATTGAACTAGTGGAAAACGGTTTTATAAAATGCTTTAAACATTCATTTATCTTGGGGACTGTCAAATATGCCCATCAAATTGATGTGTGGTAATATACTAATGCTAACAGTTCAGTTCTACACCCCGTGATCAGGTCATGTTTTGCACAAAAAATGCGACCAAGGCCACAGACCGGTATTGCCTGCATCATAACGAGCTCATTATTCAGACTAGATGTGTATTCTAAATCTAGAATTAATATTTAAAAGGTACCTACTGGTTGAGGTCCATGGTGTTACAATCATGTCGTGAATTTATTGATTTTCTTGACATTTTTGGTTGGCTGTACTTGCCTTGCGGCTTCGACTTGCGGGTGAGCGTTTTGGTCATGGGAAACTATGGAACTATGACAGCATCATTATGTTTGAGTAAAAAAATTAAGGGCGTAGCTTTTAGGTGGGTACTTGAACTAAAGACCAATCATTATCTTTAGTTCAATAAAAGCTACTCTACGCTTGTATTATCGAATAATCCAGATTAAACAGAAGTTTAAAAAGTGCGCCTGGTTTATTTACAATCCTCATTAGTTTTAAAAATTCTAGTACCTATTACTTTCTTTGGTTGGGTTGGGTGGGATTAAGTTTTTAAAGAAACACAGACATAGTACTTCTTTCCTTTAGCAAAGCTACCACGTTGTCTTTTTCAAAGATAATCCTCGTCTCAAATAACTCTATAATTTAGACTTTGAATCAGGTGCAACCTCCCCACCAACCAATTTTTAAACATTAAGTTTATTTACACATGAAGCTCAACATAGTAGACGCATGGTCCTGCCTGACTCCATACCTCCGAAGTCCATGTGAGAAACGTAAGTGAACAACCTCGAACTTGAACGATGGTAAGGTAAACAGAAGCGAGCTCTGGCAAATGACATGGCCAGCAAGCCGACGACAGGCACGCTTCCGCATCTGCAAGCCGAGCCGATGCCGGACCAGCCAATGAGGCCGACACGAGCCGAACGGAGAAATCCGGCGATTCCCCGACACACGCTCAGATTTATCTTAACACAGCACGCTACTCGGCCAATAACCACATTTTATGACCACTTTTCCAGCGTGCCTGCCATTCTGCGTTACGATTATAGCCGTAAAGTAAACTATGGCGCTAGTTTTATACAGTTAAAATATCCTTAGACGTTATTCATGTTAGAATTATTTGTACGAGTGCATGTGTTACCGCAAATAGGCATCCGGTACAGTGAGTTCAGGGAAGCAACACGATCCGTCTTACGAGAAGACAGTTCAGCGGGGTCGAAACATAAACCGAAGACACGCTAACTATCCAGTATGATTAACCCAACTCGTTAGTTCACGGAAAACTTCCTGTTCGAATGGGCGATGCGTCACTAACGGTTCTACAACAACTGCTTTTCTTTACGCCCCCGAACTGAGATTCCGTTACTCAAAATCATGATGATCTTTATTCTGATTCATTCAAATTCAATTTTTTTACTACAATTGCCGCAGGATACGATAGTCATGAGATGAGTGTGTCAGTCAGAAAAAAGTAAGATAAATAATGAAGTGATGATAATATTCCTGTAAAGAGAATGAAGAAATGTAAATTATACATTATACCTACCTATGAAATAGGTAGGAGTTGATATCGCTACCGGAACTAAAACATTCTTAGTCAAAATGATAAAACGCATTCAATGGAAATAAAATGAGCAGTATTATGTTAACACTAACATATTATTTCACTCTTGTCCATGAAAAAAAAACACAAGAAATGTCGTACAGTCGGATTTTTAATAGACAATTTTTGCATTGACCTTCGATTCAGCGCTAAAACATTCGCGTGAGAAAGTCACGCAGCAGGATTACATTGCCATAGCATTTGGGTTGCAAAATGATCGTACCATTATAGACGATATTAATTTATTATATTATATTAAGTATTAGACCTACAAAACAGTAAGTAAGCACACGCCAAAGATTATAAAGCCCGCTGATAGCTCGTGAACATAATTTCTCGTACAAACACGAGTCACCAGCGCGGGCAGTGGGCGAGGTAACAAAACGAGACAAAGTCATACGAAATTACAAAGAACAGAGCAGGATGGAACAAAAGACATCAACGGGTTCCCGTGATTTATTAGAAGTTCATAGTATTTATTAGAAATTAGTGGTTGAAATACACCATTAATTTTCGTATGAGGGGAAGTTGTATCATTGGTCAACTGGATTTATAGTCAATGGCACACGCAGTATAAACCAAGGTTTAATTCAGGGAATCTGCAATTTTATTGATCACGTCAAAAGCAATGATACCGTGCTTGTTACCAAGCCATATACATTGAGGATTTAGGTAACCCCTAAGTACCTATGGAATATGATACATGGGCCAGAGAAAAGAAACTCATCAGGACATCAAAATTAACATATTACGTTTGGTAACAATTTTATATGTATATTAGCAAACACAGAAGATAATTCTAATAAGAACATAATATTTTTTATCGTTTGCCTGTTATAAATTCTCGTAGCTCACCTTCCAGCATGAATAAGTAAGTTGGTGAAAAGACGAAACTTTCACACGAGACATTTAAAAAAATTTCGACGAACACGCAGTCAGATTCTCAGATTACGGAGGAGTTACATAACGGCATTTCTACCAATGCTTAAGTTCTTGGTAGTGTAATATATCCACGTTTATGCACTGCTACTGAGTACATTATAGCTCCATGCTCATCAAAAATTTGAAGAATAGAACATCAGAGATGTAGGAGAGTACGACCGATTTTTACAAAAATTAACAAGAATAGAACGAGTCATGAATCATGATCAGTTTTCTTTTATGTTATCGAATGACGTGACGAGCTAATCGTGAAGGCGAACGCCTGGTGTTAAGCGACACGGCCACCCATAACCGATTGCAGTGTCACTCGGAACTCTAAATTAAAGTTTCGCGTGACACTGTGCACTGCGCACGTCATCCTGAGACATCACACAGTCTAAAAAAGTTTTCTAGTCTGTGAGATCAGTTCGTAAAGTCTCATTTGCCCAGTAATTTCACTAGCTACAGTGCCCTTCAAACCGGAACTCAGTAGTGGTTGCGCACTACTGCTTGGCGGCAGAATAACTGGCTAAGCGGTGGTACCTACCTCGACGAAATTTGCAGAAAAGTCCTACCACCTAGTAAAAGTCAGTTATTTTCTTCTCCAGAATCCCCGAGAGCGTTTAGACTATCATCCATGATTCATGACATGATAGACTAAACGCTCTCGGGGATTCTTATGAACCTCGAGAGTTTACCACGATCCTTTAGGGGAATATATGAGAACCCCTGGTGGAACTAACTTTAAGAGCATGGCGATTTTTCTGACAGGTTAGTGGAGCGCTCTCAGATGTTTTGCGTGTACACTAAGCACCGTTTAACAACGGCATTTATTGGCCATCATGTATTAGCGCCGAATTATAATTGCTTAGCGCTTCACAATACATCAGACAGAACTCACATGCTGACTGAGCACTCCGCGTTATTTTCTCATCGTCTTGCTAACAAGCAGCACTGATTCGTACCAAAAACAACTGTGTGGGAACGTTTCGAAATTTGCGCTCCTCAAAACTTCGTTAATATGCCTTTAGCGATTGCTTCGACTGTTTTGCATCATATTTATTACTTTAGTAAAGCGTCGTCAATTATTTAACAGCGAAAGGCTGTTTGGATCACTCACAGAATCGTTAAACAAGTGTTATTGATATGTACATCACATGCGATTATATCATTGACAATTACAAACAAAAGAAAATAATGAACCCGTTTTGTCAATGGCCATGAATGAGTAGATGTATTAAGGATAATAAAAATGAGTATCCTTATTAAATGACGCATGACACACTTTCCACCGATTATTTATTTCTTTTCGTAAGGTAACGATTGGTCATTTAGTCAGAGCGGCTTTCAAAATTACTCACAGTCAAGAGTCGTTAGAGTATTTTTTGTCTATTATCTTGCTATAGTCTCCCTTCGGAAACCGAAGCCTAAGTAAGCAGTTTGCAATGCGCGGGTGGGTCCACTAAGTGCCCCACCTAATTAGACTAGTTTCGAATTACCTCTAGGTGTGACCTTTAGGCGCTACCCTCAATAACCTTGATAGCAGCCGCACCTGTGCGATTTGTTACAGGCTTTATGTCCGTCTTTTAACCTATTACTCTACTATAGTAAACATCTGCCTAGATAATCGAATCGGCTATTGAAGACATGAATAGTTCGGCATGTATACTTTTATCTTCTGATGTGTTCAGTTTTCTATCGTAATCTGTTGGCGTAGGCGCGCTCATGACTCTTTTGGCGAGCGGTAGCAGGTCCAGTTCAAGTCTCAGGCGAGGAACCGGTTCGACCAGAATACTCAGGTCCGCGCCAAATAATCGCAACTACAATCAAGTGAACAGAACACAATTCTAAGATGTTGTGCTTATGGTCTGAAATTGCTCAATACTAAAATTTACCATGCTAAAGCTTTATTTTTGAGTTCCTCGAAGGATTCATTACATGCGTCGACCTAACCGACTTGCTATAACCGTCTCCTACGCCTTCTTCATAACGATTACGAGCATACAAATAGATATTCAATCTGAAATTTATTATTGTAAAAAGACTCCATAGGCCTCCATAGGTCAACTGATCTGATTGTTTAATCTTATTAAGAACCTCTATCGATTATGAGCCCATAGATCTATAATACCAAAGTTTCCAAGGTCTACTGGGTTGTGGATGATCATCCGTAACTATCATCTTGACAAAGAGCTTAGCAGTTCTCCTCTATCAGCAAAAATAATAATAATAGGACAAGATTATTTCTAGCAAGTAGGCTATACTAGTAAACTTTAGGCAAAGCTTTCAATAGCTTTTTAATGGTATACCTACTAGGGAGTCGGTCGCCTATATCAATAAAACACATTGCATTTAACAGTTAATTTTTAAGTGCTTTGTAATAATATTCCAGTTCAAGTTACTCATTTTGCAATTGCCTTGGAGCTGGTTTTCACGCATCTTGCTTATTGATAGTAGCTTAGAAGCTGGACCTACCTTCCTTCACTTTAAAGTAACAGGTATGTGTCAATTGAAACCAATGAAGCGCAACCGAGGACGTAAAATGGTTTGTTACAACGGAGAGCTAAGCAATAGAAACATCAATAATTCATAAGAGAATCTGAGGCTAAGATAAACCACAGCGTGCTAACGGCCGAGTAATATTAGAAGAACGATGCGAAACCAAAGAGGTATAATATTAATGAGTTAAAATAACGCTAGAGGTCTTTGCGCGAAACCGATCAGTTACATGGAAAATGAATTAATTACTACCGTTGAGTAATTTAAAAAGTCTATTTTCGATAAGCATTGGCAAAAGTGAAGCTTGACATTGCTTGCATTTTCTAGCAAGACGGAGGAAACGGTTTTAACACGACATATGCTTCGGTACGAATATTTAACGGATTATTTTGCCATGTGCCACGTTGGTCGTTCGTAATTCCATTCTTCTAGCATAATTTGATTGTTGTTGACGTTCTGTCAGGTGTCCGAAACGGATAGAGCTGGTATGGGAAACTGTTATAAATGGAAATATTTATGAACTGTTTATTCTTGCCCCAGCACGGGTCTCGGAAGTTTTTGAAATCAACATATAGACTAGAGTGAACCGGTATCTTCTAGGCAAGCATGCTCCATCGTTGGCCGCGTCGTCACTTACCAGGTGAGACCATGGTCAAATGTTAGCCTATCGTTGATAAAAAAAATATATCTTCTCATGAGAAAGGGTTTGACCAATGAATGATCACGCGGATCACGGCATAAACCTTTTGTTGCGTTTTCGTTGGTCAAACGCTTACTCGAAGGCAGAGATAATATGTCGATTTCTACAGCTCATGCTACCCGAGCTGGTGACAACTTGGAAGTTTGACAGTTCAAAATACCTAGTACTTTTAAGACTTTTCTAACTAAACAAACAACAATGTGACTTCGCGATTCAAGAGTTTTTATTAAATTGATAGGTACGGGAGTACTCTCTGCAGTGTAGGTGAGGGATATTTTCACAGGAATATACCTATATTTGGTTCGCTACATGTTTGGCAAAAACTGATATTAATAATAATCTCTTTGATAATAGCATAATTAACACATTGATCTTTGCAAAGGAGCTTGCGATTATAGATTGTGATCAGTGGCAAAAGTGGCAGTTTTGATACTTCAATTTACGAAGGCTGAACAGAAACTGCACATGTTGAACCGCTAAAAACGACATATTACTTATTTTCAATCGCACTAATAGTGTTTATTTATTTATTTATTTTCTTTTTTGTGAAAGTATTTCACAACACTATTAGTGCATTTAGTGCGTTCGAAATATTAATATAATACATAAATTGCATTTCCTGTACAACTCTTTCAGTGTAGAGGCAATGCAATTTATGCAGTAAACTAAACAAACAATTCCAACAGTTTATGGTATTCCCCATGCACCATAACTCTAAGAATAGCAAGTCTAGTCACTCGCCAGCTACTTGGTATTTAAGCATTGTACCTACTTCCAGTCAGTCAGCAAGGGCAATACTACTATAGGTATTGCCCATCTGTACTAGGTACCTAGTTAAAGATTGTAATAACGCACCTGCGTTACTTAATTTTGCCAATTGCACATTTCACTCCCATGTAGCTTGAAATGCACCTCAATAGTCTCCTAAAATTCGTGTTGTAGTCTCTTTATGAATATTTAGTCGGCCAGTTATTAAGCCCACACTGTCAGATAATTGTGTGCATAGCCAACATGGGCAGCATTGAGCCAGCAAGCCTTCATTTAGCAGGCAGACATTGGTTCCGTGCCAAGCGTATAACAATTGGGAATATTGATTTTTCCTAGTGCACGAAATGTGTTTAGTACACGAAGCTTGTGGCAAGGTGAATGGAAACTTTAGGCCCCTCGTTATATTATCCATCTGGCGGGCGGTATCCAGGTCGCTTGCGGAACTATTAGCGAACTGGTTCAGGGACAATGCTAAGCAGTTAAAGCTCATAATTGAATTGAGTAAGCACCTGCTAGCCCTGCTACCTGCCAAGTGACAACTAGATAAGAATAGAAAGAAGATAATTGTTATGAATCGTCTCTATAGGTAACCATCAGTAATATGTTTAAAGCCGTTAAACTGTCGCTCTTTTAAATAATCATTAGCATATTTAGGTAATGTTGGTGATAAGTTTAATGACGCTATAGAACTAATTTCCTTATTGACACTGGTGTTTCAATAGAAAGTCGAATAAATTGTATGTTTGCCGAAATGATAATTTAGTTTCACTTTCTCATATTAACCCGGTGTTAAAGCGGAATGTGAATAGGGCCTGATATCTACATATTGATGGGAGGTAGGTAACAAATGGGCTCATTTCACAAGTGGGTAAAGCAAGTCGAGCGGAATGCGGGCCGCGCCGGCCTTGCAGCTTACCAGCTCTGACCACGGACCACTCTCGCACACTTCTAGATACAAATAAACTGTGTCGTACACAGCGATATGGAGTGTTCATGTACGTGTGCTGGGGTCAACGACCACCGCCTTAACTTGCAAATAAAAAATATCACAGCTGCAAAAAAAACCAGCTCAGAGGGCCGTTTGTCAAAAAGATCGAGGTGACGCCCTGTTTAATGTCAGACCTATTGCTAACATCTGCGCAACTTCAAATTTAAAAGACCTATTTAGTGCTATGACTAAGAATATACTAAGACTTAAATTAAAAGCTGTTCTTAGGCTTAAGTGAACACGTAATAACTTATTTTAATACTAGCTGACTCGCCCCGGCTTTGCACGGGTTAGTTACCTATTTTTACGCCCTAACCCTGTCCAAAAGAAAAAAGAAGGGAGAGAAAAAGGATGAATGGATGAAACGGCGAATGGAAGCAGGTGCTGGCAATCTTATATCAGTACATTACTTTAATTTATGCTTAACACAACTAAACTTTAGAAAGTCTAATGACGGTCCTAACAGAGTACTTGGCTATCTATTATCAACTGTATTGTCATAGCATTAAGATTCATTCCCATAAAACTATCTCTTCAACATACATAATGCCAATAGTTAAGAATGTGGATCTTGCAAGTAGATGTTACAGACATGAGGATTAGCACACAATAGCCGCACAGATCGACATTTATTGTGTGGTATACAGCCCATTGTTTGATGAGGATGGAACAAATTAACCGTGAATTCAGAACAACATCAGAGCTCTGTAATACTTGACAAGTTGTTTTTCATAATTATCATCATTTAAATGAGAACTTTGAGGTGAAAATCTACAATGCGTCCATAAACACTAGGTTCACGTTTTTCTTCAAAAACTTTTACCCATCTGCTCTAAAGACAGCGCTTATTTTTGCAGTTCTCTCTAGGATGTAATCCAAATTCGTTGCAGTTTGAACTTATTCCTCTATGACGTACCTGTACCTAACAGGTACGTCATAGAGGAATAAGTTCAAACATAGGAACTTCAGTGCAAATAGGCATTAATATTCTAGCACAAAATAAATTGTATATGAATTATATAAAAAGCTTTGTCCTGACTGGGTGACAGATAACGTACAACGCTGGAAATTTGGTGAGTGGCTTTCTTTTATGACGTAGGCGCATGCTAAGAAGGGATTTTTGAAAGGATACTTTTTGACGAAAACGGCTAAGTGCGGGTTGCACGGAGAAACAAGGATGTAATTTTAGGCAAGATTTTTTTTTGTTTGTATATTAATTTTTACATACCTATTTATTTATACTCATCTTATCAAAGGGAAGAGAGAAGGGAAAGAGAAAAAGATAGGGGAAAAGGATGAATGGATAGGACGGCAATAGAAGGGAGGAAGGCAAAGCCTGCCTTTCTTAAATAAAAAATTAACGGTTCCTGGGTGATCGCGGGCGAAGCCGCGGGCATGAGCTAGCGTAAAATACAGAGTGTTAGGAAGGTTGATGCAAAGCCCTGTGGGGGGAGCGATAGGTCACCTCGTTAGGCATCTATCTAGGCTAGATTACCTTAGTCTAATGTCGTCGAATTCCTAGTTACCATAATATTATCCATGATTTTTGGAAAATCTATGAACCAAAACCATATGCTTATTCATTCATAGTGTTCAAACAGACAGTTACTAGTACCTAAAAATTGATTGCACAGCTTAATGTATATTCAATCGACAAACACCAATGCAATCATCTGTATACATGCACATAACTGACTAAATGGGAGGTGTTTAAGAATTAAACATTGATCAAAAATAAAAATACTTATTAAAATAATGCTCTTTATTTTTTTTATTTAATTTAGATCTGGGGTTATAATTCACAATTATGTGCAAAAAGCAATAACTAGTACACATAAAAAGCGAATAATGGAAAAAAGGGTCAGACAATACGAACGGGGCACTATGAAAATTAGGACTTACTACAAAAAACAACGCCAAAACATACATTCGGGACTTACGGTGGGATGTGGGAGTATTTGGGTGGGGAACACCCACACAGGTTTTTGGGAGGTCATTGAACTTGACCTTGAGGTCAAAACAATTTCCTTGACCTCAAGGTAAAAAACATTTGACGTTGACCTCGAGGTCATTGACCTTAACCTCGAGGCAAAAAATTATCTTGATCTCGAGGTCAAAAAGTTTACCTTGACCTCGAGTTCACTGAACTTGACCTCGAAGTCAAAAATGCACCTTGACCTCGAGTTCACTGAACTTGACCTCGAAGTCAAAAAATGCACCTTGACCTCGAGGTCAAAACACCACGATAAGTATTTTTTATATAAGCATAGGTGACTTCTGGCATCTTGTGGTCACTGTTCACCTGTTTTTTTTTTTTTTATGCATGAATGGGCTCACGTTTGACAACATCTCACCTGATGGAAAGCGATGATGCGGTCTATGTTGGAGCACATTTGCCCATGAGATGCCTATTCACTCTTGATTTGAAGACTTAACGCTCCTCCTCGCTTCACTCATTGTTGCACCTATTAATGACTTTGCCCTCAACTGCATTAATAAAAAAGCTACTTTTGCCTTCGAAATCAAAGGTCATCGACTTTTTGAATTGATGACTCATACAAAATATTATTCTTTTTACACCACCTATCGAATGGCACCATAAAAAGCAGGGGTCATCCTAACATAAAAATTTCGATCGAAATTCTGTCTTAAATGCCTAGATAACGAAATATAGTTTTTACCCTCTAACTCAGAGGTCATTGAACTTTTTAATTGATGACCTTCACAAAATTTTCTTCTTTTTGCACCACATATAGAATGGCACCATAAAAAGTAGGGGTACATACTAACATAAAAATTTCAATCTAATTTTTTCAAGTCTTTTTTCCTCAGTGCCCCGTTTGTGAAAAACCAACCAAACAAAGTATCAACATTTATGGTTCTCATACTATAGGTACATTGCGTACTTTATTGGATTCTATTTATCAAAAACAATAAAGCAGACTATGTTTCTCTTTATAATAAGTATTCAATTCACAGAGATAACTACTATGGAATAAATCATTGACTTTTTTTGTTTTATAATTATATAAGCATAGCATTTGACCCCTGTCTCACCTGGGCCCTAATTCTGTATGAAAACTCAGATTCCACACGATACGAAACCACGTCGTTATCGTGTCTTGTTCAAATCGTGTCACAGCATTAGAAATACCTTCACTTTACATTATGTTATTTTTATTTTGAATAAATATTGATGTATTAAGAGGTGGTAACTTTTGACGTCTTGATGTTTCGGAACGTGTCTCAGTGGAACATTATGATTTTTGACAGTTCAAATCACGTCATTTCCAAATTCATTTCGCGCGGTTTTGTTTCCATTTCATAGAGAATAGATTTTTGCAGATTTCTTATATAAGACAAGGAATTCGCGTGGTTTCGAAGTAAGGAATCGTAAAGTGGTCATACAGAATTAGGGTCCTGATGGTAAGTGGTGATGTGACCTGTGATGGTGCATGCTTGCCTAGATAATACCTGTTCTTAAAGACTTAAAATATTATTATTGCAAACATATGGATTTAAGTACATAGTTCTTTTTTCTGATTAATTTACAAAATTATTGTCCGTGTTGTTTTGGCCTTCATAAAGTCTACTTTTAGGCTGCATACACTGTTATCGGTTAAAAAGTATTTTTACATGTATAATTACCTAATAATCTAATCTCTTGTTTGGTGTGTTTGCTGCTCCCGGTTTAGCATAAAAATCAATGAAGGTTACTTATCTATAGCTTATTTTACACAGTTGCACTCATAAACTCTTACACTTACTTACTAAGTTGAGAAAAATATATATAGTAAAAAAACCCTATTGACAATAACACCACAACAAGGGAATGAAGAAAATGAGCAATAATTGAGCATCATTGTGTTGATAACAACTATTTGTACTATGTTGTTATCAATTACTGGGCAAATGAGACTTTATGATCTGATCACTCAGTCTAGTAATCTGATTACTACACTGGGTGATGTCTCAGGATGACGTGCGCAGTGCAGTGTCAAGCGAAACTTTATTATTTTAAAGTTCCGGGTGACACTGCAATTGTTATGGGTGGCCGTGTCACTTAACATCAGGTGAACGACTTGCTTGTCACGTCATTCAATCAAATAAAACAAAAATTATTAATGTTTCTATGCTGCTGCTTGAAAAATACCTTTAAAATATTACATAAAATAGATAAATATTTCCAAACCCTTCACACAGCTCTATCTAGCCTTAAACTAAACAAAGCTTGTACTATGGGAAACAGATAATGGATATATAAAAATAGCAGATGAAATATTTTTTTTATCATGTTATCTATAACATTCAGACATAAAACAAATGTTTATGTTTATCACACTTGCTTGTCTTGGGTGGGAATAAACCCACAACCTACATTACAGAAGGCAGATCTAATATCTACCAACTTAGCTGTGATTACATTTGTTTCTATAAACTATTGTTTATTACAAACCATCTCCTGTCCTCCTCCACTCAGTGCTTTACTTAGATGATAGCTTTTAATCTTATTAGCAAACATCAAGCTGTTTCAGCAACCCAAAACGATGCAGAGATTGGTTTCAAAGCATTAACTTATAGTAAATGCAATTTGGGAGAATCATATAAAAGAGAAATCATTCTATTCCACTGCGGAGAAAAGTAAAATGTGGTATTTAAAAATGCTGTTTTGCTAAAAAAACTTGTATGTATACAAGTTTTTTTAGTACCTATATCTAAGTAAATAATGGCACCGTATATACAGGCATAACTTAACAATGAAACTAGGGTTTCAACTATTGTAAAGGAATATAGATCCCAAAATCAAATCTCATTAAAAACCCTTTTTTCGAACTAGATGAAACAATTTTTAAAATCAAATACAAGTCTTGATTTGCTATTTACCTACAAGTTTATTTCGCCCAGACTACCAAATAGGAACACTAAAACTCTCGATGACCAAATATTTAACTTTTTAGAACTTGGCTGAACATTCTCACAAAAGTTGTTACGCCGAAAACTGCGAAGTATGGGCACTTAGAGGTGTATAAATATAACAAAAAAATACAATAACAGTACTAAGTACTAAGTTATGAAGAAGACTGACTGTACAAAGTTACAGTACATACATTAAGTACAGATTACCGACAACGAACATTCGCACTCCCACTCGCCAGAGTTCAACTTACCCAAAGCTCAACACCCCAACTCATTTTTGCGGCGTTACTAATCAATCACTTCACTTGCACAAAAAAACACATTTAAATAGCACAATTTATGGAACAGTCAGGAACAAATAGCAACTATTGACACAATTAATATATGTTTTATCACTACCACCATTTCAAAACACATTCCACAGAAATAAACATGGCTGACTGACTGTTACTGACTGTGACAGACAGACCGCTCTGTTCATGACACTTCAACGAACTGACTGATGACAACCGGAAGCGAGCAAAAAACGGTTTTTGTTTTGTGAAATACGTTGCCATGCTACAAAATTTACCCTAATTGAAGCAAAACCAATTTTATCAATTTTGAAGATTATGTTTTTAAATTTTTGAGATCCATTTTCATTCGTTTTATCAAAAAAATTATTAAAATACATGACACGTGTTTATTTATTCAGTTGTTTTGGAGTCAAAGCATGGCAAAAATAAAACAATGTACAACTATTAATAATTTATTTTGTATCAAGGCCTAGAGAAAGAATAAATGAATAAAAAGTTTATCAACACTTTTTATTTCACACACACATTACTTTATTTTATTACTTCCACTCGTTTATTATATTTTATAGATACCACGGAGCACGAAAAAAATACCTTTCGCCCCCTGATGGAGACACCGAATAGAAGCGCATAGCGCAACCTTATATCAAGACATAATCGACGGTAGTAAAGAAAAAAGACAACTACATTTTGGCGAAAATCACTTTATTACATAATTGAATTTAGAATTCTTTATATTATCTGAATATATATGTCTTTATTAAACAATATCTCATTATTTGTTGGTATTTTGTCGCGTATATAAAGACAACTAATACTCTACGATAGGTCATCGTTCGGCCCTCTTCTTTTTCTCTTCCTTTGGAATGGGATGTAAGTAAAACTAATTAACCGGCGCGAGTACGGGGCGGGTCAGCTAGTGTAAAAATATTTGAGAATCAGTAATTAAAAAGCTGAACAGTTGTCTAAGGTAGTTATTTATTTTGTGCGAAGTAGATAAGGACCCATGTCGTATTTCGAAAAATATTTATCAGTTAACTGACCTTCCCTATTTTCTTTCAAATTTCGTATTAATTAACCTTTGCAAATTTGAATTATCTACCTTTATTTATTTTTATGTAAGTTAAAATACATTTTCACCTCAGCAGCTCGAACAAGCACATTTTAGTGCGAGAAAACAGCGTGCAAAATCACATTTTGCTCACTACGTGAGCATGGAAAAGTATTTTTTAAATTTCGTGACTTCACTCAGCTAGCTTATTTAGCCACCTAGGTTACATTTATATTTAAGTTTTGATAAAGAACTTTATTAAATCACCAAAGTCGAGTCCCATCCAAGTATATCGTCTAGTCAAACTCAAATTCCAATAAAGCGTTGGTGACCGTATTTTAAATACTTCTACGGGGTTTTGGAGAGAACATACTTTTTATCTTTGTCTTTTTTAAATCTTAGACTCACTTTTGTGCGGGAACGCGAAAATGTTTTGTTAGTATTATATTATCTATGGTAATTTAATGTTACGTACTTACTAAAACTTATGTTAATAATGGTAAATTATTAGCCGTTAAGTGCTCTTGACCGTTTTTAAAAGAAAACAACGAAAGATTAAGAAAATATAAATTAGTTATTTCCTAACTAAGTATCTGTAATTATGTTCCTGTTACTGAGGTGAAAAGTTGTATGTGCCACTCACTCAAGAGCAAAGTATTTTGCATCTCGTGCCTTTGAATCCTGAGCGTATCCCTCGCTATGCTTTCACCGTAAAAACGCTCTCCTGGAAACAAGTGATTTTGTAGATAGCCGTTTGTTGTTTGCTGCCATTGATACTATTTATTTCATCTGCCATAGTTGATTGTTTGTGTCAAAATGTCAACAGGGTGCCTCGTCATATTTTTAATGCTTTGTGGTTGATTATACCAACGCACTCATTTCACACACATACACGAACACCCTCACCTATAGTTATCCTCATTATCTGTCAATTCAGTAAAGATTTGTTAATCTTTATAATATACAGACTAGTATACAGACAACTGCAAGCTACTGCTTATTTGAACAAAGTAAAGTTAAAAGATATATTTACTTAAGAATATAATCTAAAATATTGTAATTAAGAAACAAATATTTTGATATGCCGCTGTGTATTCTCACTGCGAGGTTGCAAAAGAGATCCGTCAGAGCCACGGCGTACAAGTACAGTTTTTCGAACCTCCTGCAAATAAAAATAAAATTGAAAATACAGTACTTAAGATTTTAAGTAGGTAATAATCAAAACTATTATGTTTAATTTCAAGCTCAATTTTCCACTGTATTACAATAATGCATCTAATTATATTTATTAGATCCAGAACGAATGGGGGCTTTAAGAGCCATTACAATATTATTCATTGTAACAAGGTGTGTTGTTTCATTGTTTCTATATTTTTAACATGATCATACTCAATATAGTTGGCAGAAAATATGTATAATATGATCTAGTAGACTTCTCATTTTACAAACATCAGGTACTGGTGTAATATGTGGGTAATATACTGAGTAATGAATGTTTAATACTAATAATCATGATTAATTACCATAAGTGGTTCCAAAATCATATGATGACTGGATCTACGAGAAGTTGGAGGGCCTGTTATTGATGATCCTCGCGACGATGGTAAAGGAGTCTGAAATTATTTGGCAAACAACATCCTTAGCTCACAAAAATGGTTTCATCATAATTCTACAAAAATCTATTATAGTTTATCATTCACATCAACACATCAACAGCCTGATGAAGACGTCCAGTCACAGTTTATCATTATTATATATGTCAATGTAGTTTATACTAAAGTATCAAGACCAAACAAAGTTCGTCTTGGTAGTAGGAACCACCGCTTTGTCAGTTATTCTGACACTAAGCAGTAGTGTGCAAGCACTACTGTGAAACTAGGAAACATCACCAGGGTGAGAGGGGTGTTGTAGTTATATCACGTCCATTTTATTTTTTTTGAATGCCTGACTTTTGGCGCGTGATTAGACTCGCCGTAGCCAGGCAGTGATATCTCAGAATTAATTTTCTAGAATACAATTGGATTATGTACTAGATTATGTAATTAGATGTCTCAGGCTGACATGCGCAGTTCAGGGCCCCGCAAAACTTTAATATTTTTAATTTCAGTAGCAGATGAAACCTTGCAAACGGCTAGCTCATCACATCATTCGTAGACAAAAAAAACATAATAATACTTGCCTTAACAATCTCAATGTAAAAAACGTTTAAAATCTTATTATGTATAATAAATAGGGCTATAAATTTACCTTAAAGGCTGGAACGAAACTGAAATCTGATGGTAAAGGCTGCGTCTGCATACTATAAAAACCTTCTTCTGAAGCCACAGATACAATAGATGGTCGAGCAGAAAGCTGCTGAGCGAATAACATAGGGTCAGCATCTAGAACAATAAAAATATTTTTAAATTAAATTCCGTGGAACATCTTTTTTCAGTCATTTTTTTTAATGTTAGTCGACTTTTGAAGCGTCACATAAGGTGGGTGGAATTTTCATTGTAAATAATATTATTCACCTATATTCATGCCTTTGACGACACGTCTTGCTTGAAGAACTCTACTGGCACTCCTTCTAAACCTTATTCCTTTTTCTGCCTCTCTTCGTAACCTCTGAGTTGCGGCAGCAGCTTCTGCTATTGCTATAGACATTGACCCCATTCCAGATCGTTTTAAATTAATGTCAACGATATAACTTAGGCAAATTGCATTTGACAAAATACCATCACCGGGCTGAAAAAAAATATCAGGTTCGGAAGTGTAGAAGTAAATAACCACAATTAAAATTAGAATTCAGAAGATAAGCAATAGGAGCAGTAAATACGTACAGAACCAATATCATTGACACTAATATCCAGTGATCGTAGAGGTGTCTTGACTAATCCTATAGCTCTTGCTAATAGTTCTCCACAAGTAGGTGGATTCTCGGCACTGGTCACTGACCATACCCCGCTTGGTGCTTTTATTAGTGGGCCAGGCTTTATACCGCATCCAGACAAATTTAGACTGCAATGACAATGAATAATTGCTAATTATGCTATATTTAATGTTTTAGAGAATTATAAGATCATTTATTTATATCGACAGCAATAATTACTGAGTTAAATTGCATCCTCTTGCTATGGAAACAGCGATATGAGCAACGCCTTCTGAACCTAATTTACTGTTTAGTCGCAAATCCAATGACCTTATAGTACAACCAGTGTGGTTCAATGCGTGGGATATATTTTCAGCACCCACAGCACCTGTGAAATTTTAGTAATAGTAATAAATTACAGAACTGTTAAGCAATTTTATAGCTAGGTCTAGCTAGGTAAATATAGGTAGGTACATGTTTGTGAGACAATGTGATCATCATCATCATCATCATCAACAGCCTGAAGACGTCCACTGCTGAACATAGGCCTCCCCCAGAGCACGCCACCTTGAGCGGCTGCTCGCCTCCTGCATCCATCGGCTCCCCGCGGCTTTCACCAGGTCGTCGGTCCACCGAGTGGGGGGCCGGCCTACGCTGCGTCTTCCGGTTCGTGGTCGCCACTCGAGAACCTTTCTTCCCCATCGGTTGTCAGTTCTACGAGCGATGTGGCCTGCCCATTGCCACTTCAACTTACTAACTCTAAGAGCTATATCGGTCACTTTAGTTCTCCTGCGGATCTCCTCGTTCCGGAGCTTATCTCGCAGGGAAACACCGAGCATAGCTCGCTCCATAGCTCGCTGCGCGACTTTGAGCTTACTAATGAGGCCAACAGTAAGAGACCATGTCTCAGTTCCATAAGTCATCACTGGCAACACACACTGATTGAAAACTTTCGTTTTCAGGCTCTGCGGTATTTTGGACGAAAAGATAGGACGAAGCTTCCCGAACGCTGCCCAGCCGAGTTGGATTCTTCGCGCCACCTCTTTGTCGAAGTTGGACCTACCTAATTGGACAATCTGTCCTAGGTAGACATACTTGTTGACAACTTCGAGAGTATCGTTCCCAACAATTACCGGTATAGGTGGAACATGAGCATTAGACATGATCTTTGTCTTGTCCATATTCATCTTAAGACCAACCTGCTGGGAGACTCTACTGAGGTCGTTGAGCATGGTGCTAAGGTCCTCGAGCGATTCCGCCATTATGACTATATCATCGGCAAAACGAAGGTTAGTGATGTACTCGCCATTTATGTTGATGCCAGATCTTTTCCACTCCAAGAGCTTGAAAACATCCTCCAATGCGTTTGTGAACAGTTTCGGAGAAATAACGTCTCCCTGTCTCACGCCTCTTTGCAATGGAATTTGTTCCGTACTCTGGTCCTGTAGTCGGACTGACATAGTGGCCTTACTGTACAAACACTTCAAAACTTCGATATACCTATAGTCAATTTGGCATCGCTGCAAGGACTGCAGCACCGCCCAAGTCTCGATTGAATCGAAGGCTTTCTCATAGTCCACAAACGCTAGGCATAACGGCCGATTATACTCTTCGGTCTTCTGTATAATCTGGCGCAGCGTATGGATGTGGTCTATGGTGCTAAAGCCTTTTCGGAAACCGGCTTGTTCGGGAGGCTGGAATTCATCAAACCTGCGTGCGAGACGATTCGTAATGACTCTCGAAAACAGCTTATACACATGACTCAAGAGCGAGATGGGCCTATAGTTCTTCAATAAGGTGTTATCGCCTTTTTTGAAGAAGAGCACCACCACGCTCTTGTGCCATGCCTCTGGCGTTATACCTTCAAGGATGACAGAATTAAATAACTTCTGGAGGACTAAAAGTACCGGTCTACCACCCGCTCTCAGAAGTTCGGTCGTAATTCCATCTTCACCTGGTGCCTTGTTGTTTTTAAGCTGTTTGAGGGCCATTCTAATCTCGTACAGGCTGACGTCCGGGATATCTTCGGTATAGTGTCGGACTAACTTGGCTCTGATGTCCTGAGCTGTGTTAGTAGCGGGCTTACGTGTCGAGGTGTATAACTGTCCATAGAAGTTCTCGATCTCTCTCAGAATCTCAGGCTTGGATGAAATGACGCTACCATTTTCGGTCTTCAGTTTTGTCATTTGGTGTTGCCCAATAGACGAATCCTTTGCGAACACTTTAGAGCCTTGGTTCCGCTCAATTGCGGCCTCAATACGTGAAGTACTAAGAGCACGCAAGTCGTGTCGCAAGGAACTCCAGATTCGTCTATTGAGTTCACCGTAGGCTGACATATCAACTGAAGACTGCAGCTTCATTTCGCTCCGGTCGGCCATTAGCTCAAGAGTTTTTTCTGAGAGCTTTTGAGTCCTCTTTCGGCGTTGGGTCTTAAAGAATTTCGATCCAACAGCTTGGACAGTTTCCACCAACCCATCGTTTAGCTCGTCCACTGTGTTACAGTCGGCTAGGCACTGGAAGCGATTTTGGAGTTCCAGCTGAAAGCCTTCGGGGTTTTGGATTTGGACAGGATTTGGACGGAGCGTAGACTTCACCAGACGTGACCTTTCGAGCTTAACATTGATATTCAATGTGCCTCTAACAATACGGTGATCGCTACCGGTTTTCACCTTGCTGATCACAGAGACATCATCGAATATGTGCTTCTTGGTCGTCATGATGAAGTCTATCTCATTTTTAGTGGAACCGTCGGGACTTATCCACGTCCACTTCCTGGATGGCCGCTTCTCGTAGAAGGAGTTCATCATAAAGAGTCCCTCCTTCTCCATGAAGTCAGCCAGCCTCTGTCCTCGAGGGTTCCGCTGCCCGTATCCAAATGGCCCCACTCTCAGCTCATCGCTATTCCTTGTGCCCAACTTCGCATTGAAGTCTCCCATCACAACGGTGAAGTATGTTTCGGAAGTATGCATGGCTTCGGATATGTCCTCATACATAGCTTCTACTTCATCGTCTGAGTGTGCCGATGTCGGCGCGTATACCTGTATAACCTTCAACGAATACCGTTTGGTTATTCGGAGTACCAGGTACGCTACCCTGGCCGACACACTGTCGACTTTGACCACGTTGTTGACGAGAGACTTGCGGACGAGAAACCCGACACCCCCTTGGGAGAGTTGGTCTCCCTCCCGGTAGAAGAATAAGTTACCGGAATTTAGGATTATCGTGTCCTGTCCCTGTCTTCGGACTTCTGACAATCCCATTACATCCCAGCGTAACTTACCCATCTCCGCCTCTAGCTCGACCATCCTTTCGTCAGCCTTCAGTGTGCGCACGTTATGTGTTGCCAGGGCCAGGGGTCGTCGTTGGGGTTGGTAGCCGGGCGTCTGCCGGGGATTTTTCGCACCCCTTGCCCTGCCGTTACCGTGGCCGCTACCGTAGCCACGGGATAGCAGAGCTGCCGGGGACTGGGGGCCGTTTTTATTTGTGCTTGTCATTAGGGGGGGGGGTTTGCCATAATCACCACGCTTGGCAGGCGGCTTGGTGATCGCAGTAGGTGAAGATTGATTGCCACCAAGACCGAGGGGAACGCTGCGACCCATTCCCTGGATATTCCCTTAGCCGCCTTCTACGGCACCCACGGGAAGAGATGGGGTGGTCCTATTCGTAACCGGGACCACACGGGGAGACAATGTGATAAATCTTAATAATTATTAATTATATGCTCTTGGTCATTGGTTTACCAGTAAAAAGTCAGAATGTATATTGAATACTAGCTGACCCGCCCCAGCTTCGCACGGGTTTATTAGTTTTACGCCTTATCTCAGTCTAAAGGAAGAGAAAAAGAATAGGGAAAAGGGTGAATGAATGAAACGGCGAATGGTGGTGGATACTGGTGCACCTGCCACCCATTTTTCCCCCTCCCTTCTCTCTTTCCCATAGTACAGGATAGGAGTCGCTTTGGTCCTAATACTGAAGATTAGATGTCTGTAATTTCTGAACCACAAAACCGACGCCCTTGAAGTATTTACGGATCAATATTTAAGAGCCAATACAACGCCAAATTGCTTAAAACGGCTTAGCTTGAAGCAGTGTCCTGTCAACAATATTGCAACAATGACTTTGAAATTAATGTATGGTAAAGTTCAGGACTAATGCTACTGCAAATGTATAGTGAAAACACGAATTAATAAAATTTTCTCGATAGAAAAAAATTACAAAGTTACCTCCAAACCGTACAAATAAACAGCGATTATTCAATGAATACTTTAAATAAGATCATGAAACTTTGTGTAGTAGTTGAACTAAATATAATGGAGGGCTTATGTATAGCGGATTTTTAAAATACCCTTTATATTCAGTGTAATAATAAATTACCTAAACTATTGCGCGTTGGAACCAGTTTAACTTAGACCGCCCCTGCCGCTCGGCCCCTGGCTCATCCCCGCTTTGGCCTATTACTATACATGTATTCTGTGGCTTTGGCTTGAATTCGCGCTGGCCTTGCACAAGCCCTTAAAGTACCTCTTTTTTAACAAAAAAAAGAATGAATGAAATCGCACCACGCGTTAATGAATCATAACTAAGTACAGATTTTTTACATTCATCCCTTTTCCCAAGGGAACCGTGCTGAATAATGGAATTAAAATTATCCTGTAGCCTACTTCGTAATATGAACTCGAAACTCGAATGATACCAAGTTTCATTTGAATCCATTCAGTAATTTCGGCGTGATGCTCAGCCAAGATACAGACAGACAAAAATTAAAAAAAGAAATAGATTCCTCCAAAAAATTTTTTAATATATCTTCAATGTACAGAATTTTTTTTTTGAACCTGTTACAGTTTTATTTTAAGTGTAGATAGATATGATATAGATATCAATATTGAAGAATGAAGAATAAACGGAAGTTTAAGAGGAATTATTTAAGCTATTATGTATAGAGAAAAAGAACAGTTGGGGTATATTTACAACTATTAATAATATTACATTCTAAGTGTACCTACCTAACATTAACTTTTGAAATGAAATGATTGCACCCGCTGTTAGCCCGTTTTCCCACATAACCTACATTTTCAGCATAAAAGTATCCTACTTTGATCTTGGTTTGGTAATAGGTAGGTTAGGTTAGTACCTACTTATAACTAATCTGAGCCCACTTTTCATGTTCAAATAAAAATACAAAACACACAAATAGACCTAACAAAAATCCGCTTATATTATTAGTAGGGAAACGATTATAATATAATAGCTGCTTCCGAGACTTTACATTGGATTTTGTAAAGTTAGTCGATACAGTTTATTACATCGTACTAAAGGTAGGTAGGTACGTACCGAATACATTGTCCACTAGTACAATATTCCGTAAATTGTCACGTTTTGATATAAATTTTGCTATAGCAGAGGCACCTTCGTCTCCGATTTTACAGTGACTGAAATCCAATGTTTCTAAATATTTACTATCAGATAGTCCACGAAGAATATATTTTACACGTTGGCAATTCATATCACTTCTGGTTATTCTGCAACGATATAATTATTCATTGTAAATAAATATTAACAACATACTTAAATCTTAATCTAGGTACACCATCAAAGTCTACGCTTCTTTATTAGATATTGGGGTTTTAAGTAGATACTTACATACGTACCGAATATCATAACACTATAATAAATTCAAATTGGCGGCTTAATAAAACAGAATACATACCTACTATTTGGTGTTCTTTATTGCACCTACTAGTACTAGTAGTACTACCTAATAGATATAAATGAAATTCGGAATATGATAGGATAGCTTATGCTGGTTTAACACAAAGCAAACTTCTTATCCTTGGGTGAAACTGTGAGGTACAGCTAGACGGTCATAATTTACAAAAGCATGTTCGTTTAAATAGTGCTTAAAGTTACGCATGTTTGATGTAATAATAATAGTTAAACAATTATTATAATCGCTATTGATTGGCCAGCGTCGGACAGGCCCCAAGGGGCTCAGGTGGCATAACTTTAGGGGCCCACCACCCATCCAAGATCAGTGCAAATGATTATCACCATTTTTTATTTTTTGACCTTCAGGTTGATCAACGAGACAAATTGAGATAATGTTGACCTCCATCTACTTTTGCCATTGGATTATACAAAAAAGTTTATAGTTTTGTTTCAATAGGTACTTACAATACAACTTTGCGTGAATATGATAAGTCACCAGGAGGGCTTGCGTAGGCCAGGGCCCGGGTGGCATATGCCAGCCCGACTCTATGGCCAGTCCAACGCTGTCAACGAATAAAATGACGACGTTATACTTACCTAAGAATTTTTAACTGTAAACATTTTTCCAAGCCTCTTGCAAGGTTCTTGGCGTCATTGTTGGTGAATTGAAATTGATCTCTACGATATTCTACTCCGATAGAACGAAGTTGGTAGGTCAAATGAAGTTCAGTCAAATTAGTTAAACTGCCTACAGCAGCATGCAGCGACAAGTGATCTATAAAATAACTTTTGATTTAAATACCTAACTTACTATAGTAAATATTTTGACATCAATCAATAATGATGAAAACAGTAAAATAAAATTAAATATAATGTTGTGTTTTTCAGGTTGGGTGGCATGTGCCCAGTATCAGGCAATAACGCAATCTAATTCATGGCAAACTATAAAATTTATAGAGCCTGTTACTCGTTGGGTTTCATATCATAAAGAGGTTATGCCAACTACAATCGCCTTAATTTCATAATTAAGACGTTCTGTTATCTATCTCCGAAGATCTTCATCACATCTTCACCAAATTCACATTTGACCAACCGTTCTTCCACGTTTTCAAGTGAGCAAAGTTCTCCTACCAAGTAAAAAAAAGAGTCATACTAATAGCTCTACAATAATAATTAGTGGAGATAATTGTGTAAAAACATATAGATTACATTCACCAGAGTCGAAACACTATAATTTTGAAAAGTCACGCTCAAAAATTGTAAACCTAGACCTGAAAACAGTTTACCAAATATTTAGTTATGATCGCTTTAAGTTTTTACGCACCTCTTGACAAAATTTCGCCCTTCGTTACTTGTTGCTTGATACTGACGTTTGCAACTTGACTAGTGACTAGATCGGCCATTTCTGGTGAAGTCATTCTTTGTACAGGAATATCCGATGGTATAAGACTTCGAATAGACAGCGAGTGAATATATGGCCCACAAAGTTGTACTAACGCTGTAATCTTCAGATAATATTTATATATGTTATTATTATAATAATATTATGTAATCTTACTATTATCATTTTCAAACAAAAGTAAAAATGTTTTATTTTGCTTACATATTTTATTACATAATATACTGACTAATGAAGTAGTTGGTATTTCTTGCATAGTACTGTTAACTTAGTAAGCATTCTTATTTTAACAGTATGTAACATGTAACGCATATTTTGACCACCTCGATTGTAAGCCTGAAGTCGAAACTGGTCATGGTAGGCACAGTTGATTGGTTTATAATTTGCATGATAGTAACATGGCACGAGCCGGTGGCACTCACCTCAATCATGTCAAAGGTTTGGGTTAGAAGGGTTGGCATGATCATGACCTTCATCTATGTTGGTCTGTGACTTAGGGAGGTGCAATTCCTAAATTATAAAGACAGTTGTGGTATGTAACTCTCTATATCAGTCTCTGCAACTACCTTATTAAGATTCTTGTGTGATAGCGTAATTGGCGCAATTCATCCGAAAAATTGTCGTAGAATGGTTTACGGAATACGTCTTTGTTCCAAATCAAGAAACAATAGTTATAAATAATAAATATTTGTGAACATTTTACACAGCGCCATCTAGCCCCAAACTAAGCAAAGATTGTACTATGGCAACCAGATAACTGATGGAATATATAGATACTTTTTGTTTGTAAGTACATACATAGAATACAATATGACACCCAGCCACAGAACAAACACCTATGTTCATCACACAAATGTTTGTCCTGGGTAGGAATCTAAAACCTACAGTTCAGAAGGCAGGACTACTACCAACTGAGCTATCAGGCCAGTCCAGCCGTTAGTTCATTACCTTTTGTATTACTTGAGTATAGAAATCCTCATGTTTATAAACAGTCTGGTAAAGATGAAATAAATAAATAAATAATAAATAATAGAAGAAAATGTTATACTGACCTCAAATAATGGAAAAAACAATATTTATGTGCTTACGAGCTTAAAAAGATTCATTTGAACTGCTTTTCTGTGAGGTGCTTTTATTTTTAGGTAGGTACCTATTGAAATAGTTAGAACATTGCAAAAGCTACATTAATTATTGTCTACCTTTTCAGGATCATAGTTACGTGGATTCATATTCTCAAGGATATCTGCAAAATGTCGCTCCATAAAAATGTTTATCCATCCCTTTTTGTTCGGTATAACTGGAACATCTTTCCATTTTGAATTATAACATCTCTTCCAAAATATATCGCTCTTTATGTTGTCTACCAAGATATTAAGCGGAACATCAGTATCAAGAATTTGAATGAAAAATTCCCTATCCTTAGCGATGAGCTCATCTAATTTCGGGTAACCTGAAAATAGATACTGGTATGACATTATGCACATTCAAAGTACTTATAGATGTTAATATACATTGAAGAAAATTGAAAAATTCTTATACCCAACCAATTTTCCGTTAGCTTTTCAATGCATAAAATAACAAGTGTTTTTGGGTGATTTACGTCCCAATAAAAGTTTTCTGATTTCAATTTCCTTTTAAATTCAACATTTTCGTTTTGTTTATAAGCTAAATAAGTGTTAAATTTAACACTAGCTGGTAATTTCATATCCATTTCAAATAAAACACACTATTACAACTTTATTATATTAAAAAACTTTCGTGTGTAACTACGTATGATATTATTTTTCTATAGTGACAGCTAGAAATAAAAAGTACACCGAATATACGGAATAATAAGTTAATGATTCAGTTATGAGTTACGCGAGCAACGTTTGTATTGATGAAACTTGTTGCCAAAGTTGCCATTATCAATTAAGAAGATCCATTATATTCACGTTATTTGGGATGATTTTATAGTTACCATGGCAGCACACACATTTTGTTACGTACCACTTCCGGTCCTGCTGATCGTTGATTGGTTCATTTGAAATATTAAATACTTCAACTTCAACTTCAACTCTTGGTTAATGGCCTCTAAATATTAAATTCTTTGAAGAAAATCCGACAATGGCGGTTGTAAATTTTGAATTTTTTACCAAAGCCTGTGTATTTTTGAATTTTAATGTGTAATAAGGGTGGATTATTATTCGTTAAGTGTTCGTGAACGTGCACGAGTGTTGGCAAATGGTTCCAAGTTTATATAACCATGCATTTTCGTTTTCTCTTCAACGGCTTTTTAGAGCCTTCAGTAAAATATCCACCATCTTACTGTTGGCATTTTGACTGACAAAATAGGACTTTGACGTGACATAACCGTACAAATTTTTACTTACTTGACATTGGCAGAATTATCGCTAAAAAGCGATAGAAAGCCATAAACGAAGAAGAAGAAGAAGAATATTAAATACTTTTAAAACATGTCGTAAGTTGTTAACGTCAACTTCATTTGACCAAAGACCCGATTCTCACCAATTCGACTTTTCTGTAGTCCTTATCGTTATAGTCGATTTTATAATAGGTTCGAAAGGGACGGAAGATAAATCGAATGGCTGAGAATATGGCCCCAAAAGTAGGTTTTTAAATGATACAGATACAGATAGTAGTTCACCTGTGGCACAGAATATAGTATTGTGATAGTCAGTGATAGTATTGTATTTTGTGCCTATGGTTTAGAGTATCTCAAGAATGTCAAGCAATCTGTGTCAAGCAAGAATCTTTGGAGCCTGTGGTTGGCCCACGTTTTTTTCTCTAATCTGTGGGTTGGCCTTGGCCCTTGACACATGTCATATTTTGTTCTAGTGATGCCGCTTGTGCCCGATATTACGGAGTGTATCGATATAATCGTATCGTAATGTATCGTTTGCTACGTATTGAAAAAAAGCGACACAGCACACACACGCACGAAAATAAAAAAATAATAATAATTTCGAATTATTGATGAACTTATTTATTTATTTATTTATTTATTCATTTGTGGACCTTCAACAGTACTACATGATTTACAAATGTAATAAAAATTTTAGCTTACATGTTTACATGACAGGTTTTGAATTACATGTAGGCCTAATTACAGAGTGGCCACAACATCATCATAATCATCAACTTAAAATGATTTTAAAATATCACACATAAAAAAAGTAATCAACGAAATGTTCTACATCTGTAGATATTGAACATTTCGTTGATTATCTAAAAAACTATAAAAAAATGATATGACTGTTGGTGGAAGAATTAAAGGTAATTTCGTGGCTGATATTAAAATATTTACAACACGATACGATTTAATTTTTTTAAATTAGTAAAGGTATTATTTTATTAAAGTCATAAAAAATTACTAAGCAAACAAGAAATTTTTATTCTTATAAAATTTTTAAATCAAATATAATTTGTAAGAATCTTATCAAATCTGATAGTAATGGGTATTGCCTCCTCTGACATTAATTACACAGCAGCAACGATTTTCCATACTTAAAATTGGGGTGACAATGTCTTGCTGGGGTATGCGGTCCCAAGTTCTTTGTAAATGTTCGAAAAATTGTTGTTCTGTTGTCAAGTTGGGCGGAAAATTCATCAGTCTCTTCTCTGTAATATGTTCCAGACGTGTTCAATTGGGTTTAAGTCGGGTGACTGTGTAGGCCAATCAGTAGGTTATTTACATAGTTACATTATATTTACATTTACAACTATTTAAATACATGCAAGTCTACATCACAAATACTTACATATATTACATACTTAATATTTTAGGTGTAGTTTATTATATTTTTGTAGTTTCTGTCATGTGTTATTGTATACATATTTATGAATTCTAATGTTATACTTTGTATTATACCTACCTATAATAAATATGTTTCATGCAGATCTACACATATATATAAAGAAATATTTTCACGTTCATTACAATAATTAAATACACAAACATAACAAATTGTATACTTACCTACTTAAATAAAATAAACATTTATGTACTTCTTTAATTAAATAGAAAACTACAAATCAATATTTATATTTACACTTAATATATAAACTAGAAAATTTTATTACATATCATAAAATTCATAGTATAAAATAGTAACCTAATTAGCAATAGTTTCTAAACACATTTCTTTATTTATATTGCTACTAGCTGCGCCCGCGGTTTCACCTGCAGATAAAAAGTAGCCTATGTGTTAATCCGGTACATAAGCTATCTATATTCCAAGTTTCATCGAAATCCGTCCAGCCGTTTGAGCGTGAAGAAGTAACAAACATACACACATACACACAAACACACATACACACATACAAACTTTCGCCTTTATAATATTAGTGTGATGTGATTAGTGTGATTAGTGTGATATTAGTGTGATAGTGTGATTAGTGTGATTACCTTTATTTTGATCGTTCCAGTCCAATATCCCGTCATTATTGTACATTGGAAACAATAGTCGATACAATTAAGTTAGTATGCGGCGAGGTGCGTGACACTTACTATCGTTCACATTCACACCCTGCCGCACCCACTAGTGCTTCACAGACGTCAAACGTAATGGGCAAGCAATACACGTAGCTCGTCTGGCTTTGGAAGAGTAACTCTTCCGAAGCCAGATGAGCTAAAAATTTAAATTATGGAAGAATACTGTACTCACAAGAGTACTGTCTCGTGACTCAATAGCGACTCTGAAATTATAGTATTCTGCTAATGGACTGCACTGTATAACATTACATCATTATCGTTAGCAGATCCCCGTTTATTTGTACGTCCATGTCTCTTACTGGCGTATATGTTTCTTTCAGCTTATCCCATAATGCCTTTGCAGTAGTGCAGTTTTTAATTTGTTTGAGCTCAGAAGGAGCGATTATTAGAGGTAAATTCAGACCTTGCCTGTTTGTATCCTTTGTCAGCCTTAGTATTAGCGTTCGGAGGAGCCTCGATATATTCCATAGTTTTTGTTTAAAATATCCTCAGCCTATATCAGAACCAAGCACCCAAGTATCAGAATTTTCTCTCGTAAGAGGGTAGATTCTGGAGCTCGACATTGTCAATCGCTGATTGATTTTACATATTTTTCGTTTAATTTTATTCTCTGCTAACTTATAAATAAACGTGTGCTGAGGTAGTTTTAAATAGATATAATTAAATAACTTGGGAGCGCCGATTCGATTCGATACTAGTACTTTCTTTCCGATACTGAGTAGGTATCGAAAGAATAATTCGATGCTAAAAGTACTTGATATCGAAAGAAAAGTATCGAGTACTTACTCATATTTAGATTTAGTAGTATCCGTATCGGAACATCCCTATGCTTGACTCAATTTCTGAAATTTTCAATTTTACTTACTTATTCTATTCAAGCTTTCAAAGTATTTTCACAGGATTTCTCTGTAATAAATATTAATTACAACGTCAATTTCACAAAATGGATAAGCATAATAGTTCTGAACTGCTTAACTCTGACTTTTCGCTATCTAAAAATGCCAGTTCGGACTCTCTTGACTCTGACTCGAAATCAAGCTCATTGAATTCTAAACACGGCCAGGATTCCGTAAGTTTCCTAAAAGGACTTAATTTATTCGTATGGAATATGATGCCAGTCGTTTTATTTCCTGTAGGTTTTATTTAAGTTCTGGTTCTGGGCAGCTCTGAAATAAATTCTCGTTCTAAAAGCATACTGTGAGCAATGCAATCTGTTGCAATGGGTAAAGGGAAATCCGCTCACATCTGCTTGTTTATTCATCGAATACATAGCCATAGGCTGCACCATGGATTATCTAAGGCTAGTAATGTGTGATACAAGTTATTGGTGATGAAAAACTTCATACATTTAGTGCTTCATATGATCTATTCTCCTTCATGCAGGTCCTATTTAAATATAATTTATAGTTTTAACATGGTTTAAGCCTAAAGATACAAAAATGTTGAAATAGCAGTCTCAATTTTTAGGCAAACTATTTGTTATTAATATTAAAATAAAAAAACCTAGTGGGGATGCTTATTGCCGATAGCAGGGTCTGCATAGTCAGTTTGGACATTGTACTTCGTTTATTCACAAAAGTAACCCCCTTTCTTGGGAAACTCTTAATTTTACAAGAATGTACTATTGTGTTGATCTTGGTAGTGGGCCTCATCATCATCACTCTAACATCAAATGTCAGTGCCATTGGAACAGCTGTGCCAGCAGCCTAGAGCCACACTTGTTACTGCAAGGAGCTAGGGTGGCTTGAGTAGATGCTGGCTGGGGGATATGAAGAATAGGCATTTTTTTTTTACAATTTATAGGCATAGCATTTGCAACATGAATGCAGGACTTATCACTCTAAATAAGAATCTTGGTAGTGTAAGCAATGTGTTTGCAAAGTCAACTAAACAGTGTTTTTTTTTATACCTATGTATTGTAACAAAACTTGTGTTTGTTAGTAAAGTAATATTTAATTTTACAGCCTCATGTGTTGGGTGATATCCAGTTACTTGAAGGAGAAAAAGTGATGAGTGTAGCAAGGGATGTGACTTATCTCTGCCCATACAATGGGCCATCACGCGGAGTGCTCAAAGTGACCAACTACCAGCTACACTTTAGGCCTACAGATGCAGCTGCGTTGCAGGGCACACTAAGTGTACCACTTGGAGTAGTATGTTTATTCATATACTTAAGAATTTAAAGTTGAACTTAGAACAATTTTTATAATCTTAGCCTTATTTACTCAGTGAGCGGCTGGTTCCTAAAACTGTAGATTTTTTTAAAATTCTTGTTTCTATTGGTCTAATTTGATCAAATAAGTATTGCACCTAACCTAACCTAACCCAACTATAACAATACATTATAAAATATTACATTTTCTCAACCACAATTTGTATTAACACAATAATTGAACTTTATGAGTAAGACGAAAGTGTAATTACCACAGAAGCACTCGCAAAAACTTTGAAAAAGTAATTTATCATGTTTTTGATTGATGTAGGTATCCCGTATTGAGAAAGTTGGTGGTGCATCATCTAAAGGAGAAAATTCATATGGCATTGACATATTCTGTAAGGTAACAACACATTTACTTCACTATTCAAATCACAGTGCCTGTCAATCTGCCTCTTTCACAATGTTGCTTTTATTATTTACTCACTTACACTTGCTTACACCTATAGGTTCCTACATTGGTATGAGCAAGATAACCATTATATAAGATTAAATCTTTTTTTATTTTGCAGGATATGAGAAACCTGCGGTTTGCACACAGACAAGAGAACCATTCCCGACGAGGCATATTTGAGAAGCTGCAGCAGTTGGCCTTTCCATTGTCACACAGGCTTCCTCTCTTTGCATTCAGCTACTCGGAGACATTCCCCGAAGATGGATGGCATGTTTACGAACCGGTTGCAGAGCTTAGACGAATGGTAATGTATAATAGAGACTGGATTTTATGCAAATACATATTTGCATAACATGTATTTGCACGTTTTGGCTTTTTTTCAGGTTATTGCATATATTTCCTGAATTCTACTGATTGTACATATTTGTACATGTTTTCTATAATTTAAGTGTTTATCTAACTAGAAAAAAACGTTTTGTCCTTCAACCTGGGCTATGAATCTTTTTTTATTAACGGATTAGATTCAGCTTTGCCAGAGGTAATATTTGCAAAAATATCACCTAAATTCAAAAACTGCCTTTGACTCCTTGATTTTCAAATTATAAAATATAGGTGCAATTTTGCTACTGAACATTTGCAATAACAAAAATTATAATTTCTACTTAATTAAAAATTTAGTAAGGTACATACTTAAATTTTTTAAAATCAACAATGTCTTATGTTACTGTATTAATTTACAATATTTTTGGTGACATTGATGCATATTTGCATACATATTTTGCCTATTTTAAAAAGCATATAATATGCTCTACTGATTTCTACTTATGTATTTTGGTATCAGGGTGTAAACAACGACATGTGGCGCATCACCCGTATAAACGACAAGTACGAAGTGTGCGATAGTTACCCGTCTGTGTGGGCGGTACCGGCCGCTGCCAACGATGACTTGCTGCGGTCAGTGGCTGCCTTCAGGTCCAGAGGCAGAATACCTGTGCTGTCCTGGATACACCCCAGTTCACAGGCCACAATCACTAGATGCAGCCAGCCTTTGGTTGGGGTAAGATGAATAAGTATTTTAAATGAAAAAATACCTAGAACCTTACACGGCCACATTGTTGTCCATCTGTTTGTCTGCCGAGACCCTATGGCTGAAGGTATTAAGCTGATATTTAGAACAAATACTAAGGTCCATGGCCTTATAATACTGTAAAAAATCAAGTTTCTAAATTTAATAAAAAGATATTACTGATAAACCTTGATATTTAAAACTAGAAGGAAATGCTAGATAGCATTAAGTTCGCCTACATACTTGGTTTACTCTTGTGCAATAAAGCATTTTTTATCTATCTATATTTGGACCAATTTGTATGAATTTCACGCGCCTTCAAAACGTTTAGGGTACTTCCCGCATACCTAGAAAGTTGCCCCCGTACTAACTACACGTTGTATAGCGGAAGAATAGTTATTTAGTGTTTTGTCTTTTTCTATTGAGTTTAAAATAGGCTAAGATAAAACAAGACAAAACACTGAGTAGTTATGCCACTGTTATGCAGTGTTTATTGGTAAGGGGGTTGAACTTTAGCATTGAAAGCTTTATATCACGATGAAAGGAAAAAAACATGACTTTCCATTCAGATGAGAATGTTAGTTTGGGAGTAGTTTTTACACAACTTGTATGAAAAAACCGCATAAATAAGTTTGTCGAGCTTATGAGCTGCTATCGTGTATGAGTATGCATAATAGGTTTTTGGGAGGTACTGAAACTGGAATCCCCGACTCATGTTTGACACTCAGTCATAGAAAGAATTGACTGTGGGTACCTATGTAAATAGTTATCAGGTCATTAGTACAAATTATAATTTCATGAGAAGTTTGCGGTGAGCAAATGACGTACGTAGTTACGTTTTATTGTGCGTCGGTATGATTGTGAGTGACGAAAGGTTTTTCTTTTAAACAATAATATATTTTGAAGAGAATACAAATTGCTGATACCTACTTATACTATACAAGATAATTATTATTTACTCGTTGACGCACCCCGGCTTCGCATAATTGGTTTTACGTCCTAACTACCCTGTTTATGGGTAAGAGGGAAGCGAAAGGGAAAAACCGGAAAAGGATGAATGGATGGGCCGGCGAAGGAAGGCTTTACCCCTATCTTTTCCCTTTCCCTTCTCTCTTCCCTTCAACAAGATGAGTATAAATAAAAAAATATCCAATCAAAAAAAACATGCATAAACATTACATCCTTTTGCTTCGTGCAACCCGCACTTGGCCGTTTTAGAAAACAAAGTATCCTAAATGTTATTCTGAAAAATTAGCTATAACCATACCATATTTCAGCGAAATCCGTTCAGTAGTTTCAGCGTGATGCGTGTTCAAAGGGACAGACAGACAGAAGGACAGACAGAAAATTAAAAAAAAAAATTGTTTTTACTTCTGTATCGAAAAAGAAGAGTAATGCAATCAAAATTTTCAAAAAATATTCTATGTACAGATTTAGCCCAGTTACAGTTTTATATGTAGTCCCCTCTTTTCCATTTTCCTTTCGCCAGGCTTAGGGCGTAAAACTAATCCGTGCGAAACCGCGAACGGTAACCGAAAGTCTTTCAGTTTGTTTCTTATTTATTTATCTTCAATTGTTTTGTGTACTTACAGCTAAAACCAAAACGTGCAACAAACCAGGGAACACTTACAAATCACTTAATAAAGTAATATGTAGGGCGTCAAATACATTTAAATTGGTAAAAATTAGGTCAACTTCTGGTTTCTGCGGAAAACATCCACTGATGAACATAGGCCTCCTACCGAATTAGGGGGGAGCGGTTTGCCATAATCACCACGCTTGGCAGGCGTCTTGGTGATTATAATGCAGACGAAGGTGAATGCTGTTCCCTGGATATTTAATTATTTATGAATTTGGTATCTATACCTATATTTGAAGCCGTGGACGGCTAGTTCGGATGAGTTGGCATAGGTACATACGTCTACCGGATGTTTATGTACATGCGCACTTCATGATGTCATTGCATCTGTTTCGATGATTTCATACACACAGACAAAATATTTGTATGTTACAATTTCCGCTCGCGCTGATAATAATGCAATATTGGTAATATTAAAGAGGGAGGGGGGAGGCCTATGTTCAGCTGTGGACGTCTGCAGGCTGTTAACGAATGAATGATGAATGGTAATATTAAAACATTGTCCATTCAATATATATTTATATATTTTTCTGCAAAACTGCTGAAAAGATTTGGAAATTGACATACTGATTGCTCACACTCACAGATAACCCCCAATAGATACCGCATGAAAGACGACGACCGCGCGCCACGCATTGGCGTAAATGGGTCTATATAAATTGCCGCTTCGCAGCACGGCCTTGGTTTCGACCAATTATTAGAGTTCATTATCACTCGAAACAGCCAATAATAGCGCATTGGCTCCAGTCCCCGCAACCCGCGCCTTCCGCCAGTTTTGGTGAGCTAGGATCCGAACAAAAATCCCGTAATGCGGTATCTATTGGGGGTTATCTGTGTTCACACTACTTAGTATAACATGAAGCACTTTATATATCGGAAAATTTTGAGACGAGAAAACGGAAAATCACGTGTGGAACCGCAAGGCTTCTCTAGAAGTTATATAAATTGCAATTAATTGTTTATCCAGTCGTCGCTTTCGGCCATATTGTCGCTTAGCATCAGGTGAAATACGGCCAAAAGATATCATATCAAAAAAATTGCTTTTACAGGTGAGTGGCAAACGAAGTCGCGAGGACGAGCGGTACATACAGTTAATAATGGACGCGAATGCTCAAGCGCACAAATTATTCATCATGGACGCTCGCCCCACTGCAAATGCAGTCGCTAACAAAGCTAAGGGAGGAGGGTAAGTTTACTGAAGGAAAACTATCAATTCTCTAAAAAACAATATCATAAAATATCTATTTGTTTGTAAACTGGTAAAATGCGAGGAATCTGCAGGGTTCGTGCCTCTAGTATGATACAACAAAGTGTTCAAGTAAGTACCTATGTACTTTTTACGAAAGCAAGTAAATATTTATATAATAAGTTTCATAGTCATATTAGAACCCTTGAGACGATTTTCAAAGAGTTTAATCGACAATAGTTCGGATTTAATTTAATCGTTAAAAGAAGGCCTTTTGTTGGGGAAAGCGGCCAGTCTGGTGATCCTACCGCATGCGCCACATAAAACATTGATTTGATTTGATTTATTTATTCGTAGATTTAAACAGCACATACATAATTATGTACAAGTATTTTACTTTTCAGCTATGAATCAGAAGATGCCTATCAGAATGCTGACTTGGTATTTCTAGACATACACAACATTCACGTTATGAGAGAAAGTCTGCGTAAACTAAAAGAACTTTGTTTCCCGCAAATTGATCAGACAAGGTAAATTATTCAGATATATCGCATTCATATTATGATATATAAATATTGTATCAGTTATCTGGTTTCCTTATTACATGCTTTTGCTTAGTTTGGCGCTAGATGGCGCTGTTTGAAATGTCCGCATATATTTTCATCATCATCATCAGCCTGAAGACGTCCACTGCTGAACATAGGCCTCCCCCAAAGAGCGCCACTTGGAGCGGCTGCTCGCCTCCTGCATCCATCGGCTCCCCACAGTTCTGACCAGGTCATCGGTCCACCTAGTAGGGGGCGACCTACGCTGCGCCTTTCGGTTCGTGGTCGCCACTCGAGAACCTGCGCCATCGGTTATCAGCATATATTTTATTGATTTTAATGTCTTCGTTACAGATGGTTCAGTGGTATTGAAGCCAGTTGTTGGCTGAAACACATAAAATGCATTTTGGCAGGCGCAGTCCGGATAGTAGACAAGGTATGGGTTTCTATATGAGTTATTTGCTCTAACAAACAGGTCGTATTTTTGTTCTTTTTTATAATATCTAAAATTGTCTAGAAGGCAGAGGAAAAAAATACAACACCTTTGTTTCAGTATTTTTTTATGGCAGTTATTATACAAATTAGGCTTCATACTTTAGTTATCATTTATCCTCACAATTAATTGTTTCGTATTTTTTTAGTTTTTGTTTACAAAAACTAAAAAAATACTGTATACTGTGTACTGTAATACTGTAATACTGTACTGTGTAATACTGTTGTACTGTATCTGTTATTTTTATATGAGCTCTTTAGAGAATAATCTCGAAATGTCTTTTGAATTTCGGAACATTCAATAGTGTTGTCCATTTTAGAAAACACTGTGAGTGTCGTGTGTAAATATAACGGCAATCAACTAAGCTTTATTGTTTACAGGTGGAGAACCACAAGACATCAGTTCTGGTGCACTGTTCTGACGGCTGGGACCGAACGGCGCAGCTTAGCGCGCTGGCGATGCTGATGCTGGATCCTTACTACCGCACTCTGCGCGGCTTCCAGGTGCTAGTCGAGAAAGAGTGGCTATCGTTCGGACACAAGTTCCAGCTGGTAAGTTAGCTTTGAGTTGGCCTTGTGCTCATATAGGTACAACCATCATTCGGATATAAGTCACAGCTAATGAGTTGGCTTTCAGTTGGCCTTGTGCTCATAAATAAGGAAAGCCGTCGTGTGGATATAACTTACAGCTAGTAAGTTAGTCGTGAGCTGGTTAGTTGCTGTTGCTTTGTCTGTGAGCTGTAGATTTCGCAAGTCTGTCTTTGCATAGCGTGAAACTGTAAAACTATTTTTACAATACCGATAAAAGTATTAATACTATGGCTAATTTTGAAAAAAATCCGAATACTGTATCTACAAAAAATGCCATATAATTATCGGAACTGCTCACAATATTTCACGAGAATCGTTTGAGAAATGCGACCTGTAGGCAAGAACAGCAGTACATTAAATAAATAAATACGTGTGGACATTTCACGCAGCGCCATCTAGCCCCAAACTAAGCATAGCTTGTACTATGGAAACCAGATAACTGTTAGAATACTTTTGTTTGAAAGACATAGAATATAATATAACACCCAGACACAGAACAGACATCGATGTTCATCACGCAAATGTTTGTCCTGGGTAGGAATCGGACCCACAACCTATAGCTCGGAAGGTAGAGCTACTACCAACTGAGCTAACAGGCCAGTCATTCGCCGAAATATATTTTGCCCAAGCTGATATACGGAGATGCTTCGCGCTCACTCGGTCAATTAGGCTCAATTCAGACAGAGCAGCAAAATGCTCGAGCAGTTTTTAAGTGCTATACGAATATCAACCTTAATCTATTTAGACAAAGCTGAAAATAGTATGCAACATTAAAATAGGTAAGATTTTAATGTTCCATACTGTTTTCAGCTTTGTCAAAATGGAATAAGGTTTATATTCCAATAGCACTTAAAAACTGCTCGAGCATTTTGCCGCTCTATGTGAATTGACCCTAAAAGTGAGATTTTCGTGCAGTAGCTCGACTGCGTGTGGCAACTGTAGCAGCAGGAGAGACACAGCAAAAGCTCTGTCTCTCTCGTCTCTTCTGCTCTTTTCATACCTTATATTTATTGAATCACCTTATTTTCTCGTCCAGCGTATAGGTCACGGTGATGAGCGTCACTCGGACGCGGATCGGTCGCCGGTGTTCGTGCAGTGGGTCGACTGCGTGTGGCAACTGCAGCAGCAGTTCCCGACTGCGTTCGAGTTCACCGAGCGACTGCTTGTCGCGGTCGTCGACCATCTCTACTCGTGTCGGTTCGGCACTTTCTTGTTCAACACCGAGCGAGAGAGGGTTAAGGAAGGTGAGTTTTATTTGCCTGTCCCATTGTGTAGCAGAGTAATAGCTATGTGGTGTTTTGTTACTCTCTAATGCGTTTGAAATGGGCAAAGATTAAACGAGAGAAAACACTGAGTAGCTATTCTACTGTTGTGCAGTGTTTATTAGTAACGGGCTGTTATTTTGCCGTTGATACTTGCGTAGTAACGATTTGTACACGATATTTTTTTATGCCTAAAGATAAACAAGTCTTTTAAGGCTTTGACTGCCGTCGTCGGGCACTGTGGCGATAGATTTTTTATTGTTCAGGTATCATTTGGCAGTCAACGTGTATCAATAAATTTCTTTCAAAATATACCCCACTTGAAACTACTTCACCGTTTTAGGGTCATTAATATATCTCCAATCCTAATATCTCTATGACCTCTAAACTGATTTTGGTCACATGCGTCTTAAAATTCAATGGAAACGAGTTGCCGCCGCTTATAAAAAGCCATCTTTGAACATGTAATTATCTCTTTGTTTGCGTGGCTTTCACTATAAAATGGCTGCACTGATTTGGGTCTAAATTTTGCATACGACTTGCCTATATTGCAGGGGTCAAAATAGGACTTTTTATACTGGAGAATTGAGTTCCCGTGAGAAAACAGACAAGTTGCGGGTAAAACCGTGGGGAGCCTCTAGAAAGTACTTAAGTATACACGTTATCCACATACATCATTTATTAATTTTCTATTAACCCATTTTCTCCTCTCACTCTTTTACAGAAGTAAAAACCAAGACGGTCTCGCTATGGTCTTACATAAACAGTCGACAAGATTTGTACCTTAACCCGTTGTACTGGGGTCCATCTTCGTTTGGGGCCAACTCTCCACCATCACCGTACTCCAGACCTCAAGTGGTGTTGGTACCAGTGGCTTCGCTCCGTGTCATTAAATTGTGGAAGGCGCTTTACTGCAGATGGAACCCTACTATGAGACAACAGGTATGTGAAAGGAATTTCCGTAATTAAAATAAACAAAATGGTCTCTTATGGGACGGCTAAGTCGAGCTTCGCTATTGGCGCTAAAATTTGTCCTAAATTAGCTGAACTCGGTTCAAAATTATTATTGAAGTATGTGACTAGTGTCGTCATCCACATTGCTGCATAGTATGGTCGTTCTACCAATAAAAAGAAAATACATCTATCTATTACATATATAAAAAATAATGTTTGTTCGTATTTTACTCGCTGCCGTACCAAATACCGATCATCCGATAGGTACCTTCTAGGCAAGCATGTACCATCGTAGACCGCGTCGTCACTTTCCATCAGGACCCTAATTCTGTATGGCCACTTTACGATTCCTTGCTTCAAAACCACGCGAATTCCTTGTCTTACATAAGAAATCTGCAAAAACCTATTCTCTATGAAATGAGAACGAAACCGCGCGAAATGAATGTGGAATTAACTGGGATTGGCGCGATTTGATCTGTCAAAAATCATATGTTCCACTGAGGCGCGTTCCGAAACATCGACTCGTTCAAAATTACCACCACTTATGTCAATATTAATTATTCAAAATAAAACTAATTTTAATGTAAAGTGAAGGTATATCTAAAGATTTTCTGTCAACTTTTAATAATTACCCATGGCTTTGTTATATCACAACATAAATATAAGCCATTACTTTATTTTAAATTTTTACTGGTTTTGGGATGAGAAATCCTTTAGTTCTAATTCGGAACGCACTCGAGGGATAAAAACCTGTATATAAATAGATAATTTGTCTTAGATCATACAGAATACAAAAATTGACGATTCCTTGCTGTGACACGATTTGAACAAGACACGATAACGACGTGGTTTCTGTATCTGTGGAATCTGTGTTTTCATACAGAATTATGGCCCTGGTGAGATTGCGTTTAAATACGGGCCTAACCGATTGCAATGAAGCTTGGTTAACGTATTGCTGCATTTTCGTGAAGGTTATAGGCGTGCTGGGGCGTGCCAGCTACTGTATAAACAATTTACCTAATAATATTAAGGACATGAGATTGACCCCCTGTTGTTCGCACGTTTGTCAAACTCGTGTCAACTTAACACACCAAATACAGAACACTCATTGCCTGGTGATCATCGGCTGTCATTAACCAATGAAAGTACAGTATTCGGTGTGTAAGTTGACATGCGTTTGACAAACGTACAAAAAACCAGGTATTCTTTTTTTATAACTAAATAGGCGGTTTTTGGCGGGAACGTGAAAAAGTTCACGTCGTTGCATTGTATTATTTCACAAAACTTATGCTTTTTCTAGTGTTAATGTTTAAAATTAGTGGCATTTTACGCATTAAGTTCTAAATTACGAGTATAAGTGTTGGCAAGTGATATAATGTAGTGAAACGTGGTTTTTCGTGTTGCTTCCAAAATTCCACAGAAGCCTCTAGTAAAGTTGCCACTACTTTACTAGGACATGACTTAGACTGGATTATGACTACCTGACTTAGACTGGACTATGACTACCCTGACTGACTAAGACTTGACTTTACATGAAATATTTCATAATACGATGAAAAACTACAATACTTGACACTGGCTAAATACACTATGTGTGGAGCCAAAATATAAGAAAGAAAAAAAACTAAATAGGCCCGCATTTGACCGCAATCTCACCTCATGGAAAGTGACGACGCGGTCTACGATAGTACATGCTTGCCTAGCAGATATATTATAGCTTAGTATTGTATCTTAGGACCCGGTATATCAACGCACCCGAGAGTTGGTAGCCCTAAGAGCCCAGCTGGAGGCGGCAGCGGCCGCGGCTGCCGGAGAGCACGCAGCGAGACACCGGCTCGGCTTGACGCCGCCGCGCGTTGCCAGCCCGCATCATGTTTGACCATGCAACACTTATACAGAACAACAGATTCATTCATTCCCATTCGCAAAATGCTAATGACTTTGTGAATGAAATCTTGATTTGAGTACCGGGCATAGAATAACACTCGATCGTGAGATCTATGTATGTACATCTTAAGGTAGGTTTCTTTGTATTTCTGAAGGTATTTCATAGAGAAACATAGAAACCAGTAGTGCAGTGGCGACACGTCGCTTGCTGCTGCTGCTGCTGCGTGGAGTCGACTATGAAATTTGTAATCTCTGTTTTTTATAAGCGATCGAATGAGCGAATACCTACTAATAATACTCTATAGTAATTCTGTGAACAGTAGACCTCGCAAGCACAACTTTTTTGCTTGTGTTTGCTAACTCAGACCTCACGACCCTACATGACAGTCTCTTGACTGATTCTGCTCATATTTTAAATGCTTGTATAGACTTGAGTACCGAATGTTTCTGCCAAATATTATTATCATCATCGCCCGGTAAATGTTGCCGCAGCAACTTTCCCACCTTTTTGGCGGAAATGAAAATCCAATGAAAAATCGCCAACCATAAAAAAATCTATGAACTTGTATACCTCGATAGTTAGTTGAAAAGCACAACGCGAGTACCAACATCCGGACAGATGAAAGCAACTTTCGCGAGTTGAAGCAGAGCTTAGCTCGCTCGGTCGGGATTCCGCCGGGTATTTTGTATGAAGTTTCGCTCTAGCCGCGGAAGTTCATACAAAATACGCGGTGGTATTTACCGCTACCCGCAGCGGTATCGTAAAACGCGCCGGTTTGAATGGACCTTAAGTAATGGATGTTAATGACAGTTGCGGGTAGAGGAATTAATTATTCTTTACATCCTTTAAAGTATTACAAATATTTATAACAATACATATTTTATGTTGAAATGGTGTAACAAACTGCGTTCCCAAGACGTTGCGGTCGACAAGTGATCCCAAAAACAATAAAGTTTTCAGCTATGAAGTGTTGCTAGTTCATGACTGAACAAAAAGCGTCGCATTTATATTTTGTTAAACTAGATTTATATTTTATATATTAAAATATTGTGTTAAGTATAATAATGTATTTTTTTTGTTGTTAAGGGTTTGGATGGAATATATTAGGCACGTCAATGTTCTAACAATCACAATTATAATCTAGATTAACTATCTTTCTTCTCTCCCAACTCCTGATTACTCTCCGTTTTTTATCAGTGACTTTGCCGCTTGTGATGTTAAAAGAAGCATCCTGTCCATCTCCTCTAATGCGATGGGTGGAGACAGCATCAGTCGAAACATGATCATTCCTATATTGGATGAAATCTTGCCAATATTGTGCCATATACTGAACGGTTCTGTCTCGAAGGGTGCTGTACCATCCTGTTGGAAAGAAGCCCATATAATCCCGTTACCCAAGAAGTCTAATCCCAAGTCTTTTTCCGAATACCGTCCTATTTCAATTCTTCCTTTCCTTTCTAAAGTCCTCGAACGACTTGTGCACACTCAACTTAGTTGCTTCCTCAATAAAAATCAACTCCTCAATCCTCTTCAGTCCGGTTTTCGACCTGGCCATAGCACCGTCTCAGCACTTGTTAAAATTACTGATGATATCAGGCTAGGTATGGAAAACCGTCAGCTTACAATCCTGACCTTACTTGATTTCAGTAATGCTTTCAACACAGTCGATTTTGATATCCTCTTGACCCTACTCCGCTCTATTAACATATCTCCAACGGCAACTGAGTGGTTTCACAGTTATCTGTTTGGACGTCGGCAGCGTGTCCGCCTCGAGGATTCGTTTTCCTCATGGTGTGATACGAGTGCCGGTGTACCACAAGGCGGCGTTCTTTCTCCTCTTCTCTTTGCTATTTTCATTAACTCAATATCTCACTTCTTAGCTTCTTCCTACCACCTCTATGCAGATGATCTCCTAATTTATACTCAAGCTACACTAGACCACTTAAGTGTGGGTGTAGACAGTATTAATGACGATTTAAGACGCATTGAATACTGGAGCAAATCGTATGGACTCGCAGTCAATCCAGCTAAAACTCAGGCAATTATTGTAGGTAGCTCAAGGTTGATCTCACGGCTTGATTACGAGACACTGCCGAAGATTGAGTTTGGCGGGGCAACAGTTACATATAGTGCTGAAGTGAAGAATCTCGGGGTGATTATCGATAGCTGTTTGTCTTGGGGTCCTCAACTGCAATCCGTTAGCCGTAAGATTTTTGCGTCAGGACGCTATCTTAACAGGCTGCGTAATTTCCTGCCTACTGCTACTAAAGTTTCGCTTGCACAATCTCTCCTTCTTCCTATTCTTGACTATGCTGACGCCTGCTATCTTGATCTTACCGAGGACCAGCTAAATAAACTTGAGCGGCTTCAAAATTTTTGCATAAGATTTATTTTCGGTCTTCGAAAATATGATCATGTCTCTCAATTTCGTTACAAACTCAAGTGGCTCCCTATACGTTTTCGCCGGAATACTCATATCTTATCTCTTCTCTATAATATATTGTTTAATCCTTCTACTCCCCATTATTTGAAGGAACGATTCGAGTTTCTTTATAATTCCCACTCTAGTACTATGTATCTCAGGTCATCAGAAAACCTTCTTCTCAAGCCACCTGTTCGTTGTACGTCATTCTACGACCACTCTTTCACTGCTCAGGCTGTACGCTTGTGGAATGAACTTCCTCTCAACATTCGAAAAGCTCAATCACTCACTGCCTTTAAGACTCAAATTAAGCACTTCTATCTCTCTAGCTTGACTCCGAAGTAATCCTTTACTGTTTCCTTATTAGTGATATAATTATGTATTATTTATGTAGTATATATGTAAGTATTTGTATTATGTAATAGTAAGTATTGTTTATGTAGTCTATTATTTTATAACACCACCGTCCATGCTCATTCATGTATCTCTGTCCATCCAAAGGTTGTCTGGAAGAGATCGCTTTTTAGCGATAAGACCGCCCATTGTACCCTACTTGTAAGTTATCCTGTCTTTTTTATTTTTGTTATCGTTGGTGTCAATAAAGAGTTTATCTATCTATCTATCTATCTAGATTTAAATTATCAAAGTTAGACCATTTTTGACAGTGATAAATATTAAAATTAAAGTTATTTTTATACAAACTTAATCACTTGCGAATTACGACATATTTTCAATAAAACTTTAAATTTTTAGTTTGTCTTTGGTGTTCTTATCTTAGGCAGTATCATTGGCCAGCACTTTCTAATAAAAATTTTTTAGAATCGTGACCAAGAAATCTTTGCAATAATTGTCTGTAGTATAATTCAAAGGTTTATTTCTATCAACCATACCATAACCTATGTAAAATAACCAATAACAATGTACCTTAACCTAATTTAAGCCACATAATTATTATTCTATAATCTCTAATGTAAATATTATTTAAAAAACACATTATTATTATTATTAAACTTAATTAAACAATGAACTTTTGTTTCTTTAACCTAAATTGCGTTCGAGTTTTAATTCTACAAAACGGGCTAAAATTATGCTATGATAAACAAATCAAAACTGTTTGAACTATGACCGGTGAAGGTTTTGAACGATAGTGAAGACGGCACATTGCTCGTTACGTTATCGATATCGAAATGTATTAAAAGTAAGGAACTATCGGACTACAAGAATCGGGTCTGTTTTATGACACGCACACATACACATTTGTTTACAAGCCACCCACGAGCCGCGACTTACGAGTAAGTATGTGTCATCATCATCATCATCAACAACAGCCGAAGACGTCCACTACTGAACATAGGCCTTTCGCAGAGAGCGCTATTTAAATATGTATGTACACGTATGTGTAATTTTATTAAATTAAAAACAGCTCTCCCTTGCTCGCACATTTCATGTTTTTTAAGATGTAATTTTTGAATCTATTTTTGAAAAATCTGGACCATTTTTATTACGTCTTTTAAGTCTTGTGTGCAGATAATTTTACTTGTTAATACATTCTTATAATAATTATCTGAAGATAACAAAGTTGCAAATTTTTTCAATTTTAATACAAAGAACAGATCCCTTACTGTTATAATTTGTACAGTCGCAGTTCTTACTCGTTGTATCTGGACATTCAATTGCCGATCGTCGATGGAATGACTTGCTTGGTCTATTAGTGATAGAAAATGTTCAAAGTCGTCAGAGATGGGACCATTAGATTAAAAGCAGCTAACTATTTGAAAAATGTGAGCCAAGTGAAAAGGTTTCTGACGACGAAGCAGGAGGTAGTGTCTTCGGCAGACGTTGTTGTTATAGGTAAGTTTAACACTATCATAGTCAAATTTTTGAAAATGATCTTTAAGGGTTACGGTATAAGGAGGGTGTTACTATGTTGTTTGAAATAGTAATTGAATATTGTTTTGCTGTATAGGTGGAGGTATAGCGGGCTGTAATACCCTTTATCAGCTCTCTAAAAGAGGAGTAAATGCGGTTCTATTGGAGAGAGCTAAATTGACCAGTGGGACAACATGGCACACTGCAGGTAAAAATGTTAACTTCCACAAGTCTTGACCAATACCGAGAACTATGTAGTCTTCGAAGAAGCACAGTGTTTTCAACAAAAGAATATAACCATAGAAAAAAATATGTGAAAGTAGAACAATGATAACAACACAAACATGATCTTCTCTTTGCAACCAAAGTACTTGCCTACTCTAGAAACATGGGGACCTTGTTATTGGTAAAGTGATTCGACCTATTTTATCGGAGAATGGGAGGAGGTGATAGGTTAATGAGACACAGTATTTCATATTTATCAGTTGTTATATTGATTGCTTTGCTGTAGGCTGTAGGTTTACAATACGTAGGTACCATATACTATTTCGCAATTTGCATGAACTCCTAGAAATAGTGAAAGGTTGCATGCCAAACCCTTTCTAGACTGAGATAATGTAGAATACTTTGCAGACCTTGTCGAAGTTTAAAAGGTAAAAAAGAAGACATCTTTACCCTAAACATCCTAATTTCTGTAACTACCATTGACTTGAATTTGTAGAATGACTGGTACTTATTAAGATATTTTCCTGTGACGCTCAACACCAGGCGAACGACTAGCTCGTCACGTCATTCGCTTACATTGTCTCCAAAATGTATGCTGTCAATTAGAACATGTACCATATTGCATGATTATTATTTTTTTAGTGCTAAAAAGTATAGCTTCATAATTTTTTTGAAAGTGAGCTTTGGGAAAATATCATAATAAGTACCAGTAATTTTACAATCAAGTCGATTAACTTGCGACTTGCTTTTTTATACTATTCATAAAAACAATGTGTAAAATCGTGTTCCAAAACTCATAAAACGATACTTTTTAATAACGCAACGCTTTTTCACAGGTCTAGTATGGTCTCTCAGGCCGTGCGATTTGGAAGTGAAATTGCTACAAGACTCGAGGACAGTTTACAGCGAGCTAGAACAAGAGACTGGAGAGTACGCCGGATGGATCAATAACGGTGGAATGTTCATATCGAGGAGCAAGGTATGGTTAAGACTGAACCGAAAAGCACATAGTGAAAGATACTGGTAAGAAACGGGCCGACTCGTAATCCTCAAATGTTACATCCACAGGCTGTGTTCTAACTAACGTGGTGCATTGCATAATAGGCATACGTTACCTCTCGTTCGTTCCCACTTATAAATTGATTATCTCTTTAGAAATATGATGGCTTGCTAAAACTATACATAAATTAGCTCTGTGCCTAAGTTAAACGTTGAAGATCAGTTTAATGTTTTCAAAGCGAACGTGCTTACACAATATAATTTTCAGAGCGAAAGTAACACACGATTTATGATTATTATTGTGTACTTCTATCTCGTATATTATCATCTATAGGTTAAAAGATAACCCTGTACATAATTTGCGTAAATATTGTGTGCACATCAATGTAAACATGATACAAATAAGTAAATGAGAGATGCTTTAGTTTTGTCACCATGAAAATAGTTTTAGTAAAAGCTAAAGATTAGGGGACTTTTCGGTAGGTCTGTTCATCTATTGTAGTCTATATTATAGATCCAATATCCATGATTGTACGTATAGTACCCGATATTGGCAGAATTGTAATGAGAAAGCCGCAGCACTTAGATGCCACTAAAGTTGAAATTCACATAAGACACCATAACACCAGATAAAACGTACACAGAATTATAGTTACTAGTAACAAGATTATTTTAACAATCACTGGTCTCATGCTCTGATAGAAAGATAAATCAACATACACACCATAAGCTATAATTGGGAGTATTTTCGAGAGTAAAGAGCAAGACGCGTGTGCGTCTATGTATATATACGGTACCAATTAGCTCTAATTAATCGGCATTTGACCGATGCCTGAACAAGGGGAGCTGTTGGATGTAAGAAGCAAGCAGCCGTTCAAAATGGCGTTCTATGGGGGAGGCCTGTGTTGGCATTTTTGATGTAGCTTTATTTAAAGCTTGTGTATTTAAGTAACAACACTTTTCGGTGTCGCCATCATCTACCATTTGTTGATATGATTTAAGTTAGAACCTTATTCCTTTAAGTTAAGATTTTAAATTGACTTTGGAGGCTAGGATCTCTCGTTAGTCACACCTTAGTTAATTTTGTTGCCAGGTACGCACGCAAGAATATATGAGATTACACACGCTGGGTAAAGCAATGGGTATACCGAGTCAGATTCTGGATTCTAACGACGCTCAGAAGTTATTTCCACTGCTCGACCCGTCTGTCTTCCAAATGGCATTGTATGCGACTGAAGACGGTACTATAGATCCGGCAATGGCTTGCAGTGCATTAGTCAAGGTGGCCACGAAGAATGGAGGAAAGGTATATAAAGAAATGTTAGTTTAGATTGATAGACTCCAATTTTTATAATCCAATTTTAATTCAAAGGCCTTTTCAGGTTTACGAAGAATGCCCAGTACTGGATATTCTCTACTCACACAACGTACTTGGAAATAAGGAGGTAACTGGTGTCCACACAGATCGAGGATTTATTAAGACCAAATGTGTTGTTAATTGTGGAGGTACGTTTTATTCTTTTACCTAGGGATCTATGAGGAATAGAAGAATCTTTAACCATAGATAAGGAATACCACGTACTGACTCTTATTATCCTTGTTATAAGGTGCATGGGGACCGCGCGTGGCAAGATTCGCAGGTGTTCCATCATTGCCCATTATCCCATTCAAGCACGCATACGTGGTTTGCGAAGCTACACCTGAAGTTCGCAACAGCCCTAACATTAGAGATCATGATGTCTCTCTGTACATCAAGGTCCAGGGCGAGACGTGTAATGTGGGAGGGTATGAGCCCAACCCGCATATGTTAGACCAGGTACTTTGCTATTGTTTTTTTTTAGAATGAGTGTCGGTTTGTTAAGGTAAAATTCTACCGCCTTGCAATGCAATAAATAAACATAGTTCTAATACTGCCCTCATAGTGAAGAACGCAGTAACTAACGTTTTTGGCAAAATTGAATTAGATAGATACATATTCAAAATAGCAAAAAAAAAACTATATTCTGTTTTTTCTTACGTATCAAAATTCCATTTAGAACTCAAAAACTCAGGAAGTTGAATGCAGCAACTTGACTACTCGCAACATTTGTTATCGTGATTCTCTCGAAAACATGTTTTACCTACTTATTGCATTTTTTATAAGGACGCCAGAATAAATCCACCACGATACTAAACAGAAGTAAATAATACGAAATAATCCTATTTTTAAAGGTTCCAGACAATCTACAATTCCATCTTTACGAGCTAGATTGGGACGTGTTTGGGGTTCACATGAAAAGTGCTGCCAACTTGTGTCCAAAACTGGCTAACGTGGGTATCAAGAGCACCGTTTGCGGACCGGAATCTTTTACGCCGGACCATAAGCCACTGTTGGGAGAGGACCCTAATGTTTTTGGTAATTAAAATACCATTAAAAGTGGTTTAGGATTTATTTTTGTTACATAGGAAATCTGTATACCAGTATCTGCATCGATAGAAATATTTTATGGTGCGATAAATGTGCAAATATTTGCCTAACTAGATGTTGATGGTATGAATTTCTCTTTTATAGTTAATGATTTCCAGGATTTCCTGTTGCAATGTTTTAGCAAATCTGTTGAAAAAGAACTTTTAGAAATACTCCTGTTTTAGGTCTGTACCATAACTGTGGATATAATTCGGCTGGGATGATGTTCTCAGCTGGGTGTGGCATACAGATGGCTGAATGGATCGTTAGTGGAAGGTCAGTATTCTATAAGCAAAGAGACTGAGTACACCCTAAAGCAAATATTTAGCTTAGGTTCGCAATAATATTCAGAGCAGATTAATGAGTTTTTACATAGTTCTAAGCTAAATGCAAAGGACTTATTGCAAACTGCTTATATAATATTAATCAAAGTAATTACGTGGTTATCAAAAATTATCAATATAAAAATATCATGTTGACTCGTGATGTGGAGCTAATTAATGATATTTTAAAATAACAATAAAAAGGTTAAATCGCAGTCATATGTATGATGAAAGTCGGTAAGATCTAGTTATTTATCAATGTAATTAATAATCGAGGATGACGTAATATTTCAGTAGTATGTAAGCGTCACAGAGTGGGCACAAGATACGCTGCGGCAGCATTGCTGCCTACATTTGATACGTCAATGGGTACGGACATTTGTTTTTCGCATTGCAAAAATGAATAGAGGCGCTCCGTGATCTTACTGGCTAAAAATGTAATCGAGAACACTAATTAAACCTGATGCCTATCTTTTCCAGGCCACATTATAACATGTTCACATTTGACATCCGTCGATTTACGCCCGGACAAATGGCACGTGCCCACTGGATGCGAGAAAGCAGTCACGAGGCATACGTCAAGAACTATAGCATAGTGTTCCCGCACGATGAACCACTTGCGGGAAGGGACGCGAGCCACGACGCGCTGCATCAGGAGTTGGTAGACGATGGAGCGGTGATGCAAGCGAGGGCGGGATGGGAGCGGCCGGCCTTCTTTGTACCAGGAGAAAAGGTAATACTTAGCTTGTGTCATGTGAGGCTTTGTTATGTAATGGAAAACTTGCGGGAAGAGACGCGAGCCACGACTCACTGCATCAGGAGTTGGTTAACGATGGAGCGGTGATGCAAGCGAGGGCAGGATGGGAGCGGCCGGCCTTCTTTGTACCAGGAGAAAAGGTAATACTTAGCTTGTGTCATGTGAGGCTTTGTTATGTAATGGAAAACTTGCGGGAAGAGACGCGAGCCACGACTCACTGCATCAGGAGTTGGTAGACGATGGAGCGGTGATGCAAGCGAGGGCGGGATGGGAGCGGCCGGCCTTTGTACCAGGAGAAAAGTTAATATTGTACTCGTTAGATTGGCCTCATTTTAAATGGTTGTCAAGTGACAATATGGCTGAAGGTGGTGGCGCGTGAGTTAGTAAAAACTAACATTAGGCCCAATTTTGCAGGCCTTAGTTGACAGTCCTTAACATACTAAAATATATATCAGTCTCTTGCACTGCCGTCTATTTGACAAGAACGGCAACAGTTTTAGGAGTTTCAGATCTGTCAACTAAAGCCATTAAAATTGGCCCCATTGTGTTTTTAACCCTTACACATTTCACACATGGCATGGCTCAAAATCAAACTCAAATCGTTATAATTCGGGATCTGTATTTATAGAACTATAAATAAACGTTTTAAACCTTTGTTCTTAGATCAGAGTTCAGCAATACGACTGGGGTGGCACTCACGACTATCCTCGTAATATGGATCGCCGTTACGAAGACGTCCTCAAAGGCGAATACTCGTTTGGATTCTCGAAGCATCATGATTTAGTAAGTATAGCTCAATCATTGCTGTTCATTTGTTTGCATAAATAATCTCTACTAATAAAGTGGAACGTTTTATGCGGCTTGCACGCCAAAAAGGCATTGAATTGGATGAAATTTTGCCAACGAATTGTTAATACTACCGAGATCAGCGTAGGATACTTTTTATCCCGGAAAATTAAAGTCCGCGTGATAATCCAGAAAATAGTGGGTCAAACCACAGGCGCCTCGCCTCTATAACAACACTTTTATACGACGTTTATCTTGTTCCCATAGTATAAGCTTTTCTTACTTTGAGGCTAGATGGCGCTGTGTGTAATATCCACTGATATTTTACTTGGTTTTTATATGGTTTCAGATTGGCGAAGAAGCTTTGTCGTGTCGGAATGCAGCGGCCTTATTCAACATGTCGTATTACGGCAAGTTCTACTTGACTGGACCCGATGCACAACGCACCGCCAACTTGGCCTTTACTGCGGACCTGTCGAAGAATGATGACAGGTATGAAGGAATACATTCAACTGCAACCAGTTTTACCAATATAGGTACAAGTGGGGCAATTCAGTCCCGATTGTACCTTCAATGGTACTAGTGGGACAATTCGGCCCCAATTGTGCTATCAATGGTACTTGTCAATGGTAACAGCGGCGTATTTCAAACGAGTTTGGATGGCCATATCCAAACTAGGAAATAGCGAAAAATTCTATAGCTGTAACAGTCTTGGACCGATTTTGGTATAAGCTAACTTTATATGCGCTCTACTGTTATTCGCACGACAATGGTGCGCTTTTAATTGTTTATCTATTATTATGCAAATTAGTGGCATCCGAACGCGTGAACGCTCGATAAGCAAACTTGCATAAATATTCTTGCCTCTTTCACGCGTGGCAGTTCTCGTGATCATTTTATATCAGTTTACTTTATACAACATTTATAAATAAGAGGGTAAATTTAAAACAATAATTTTTCTCCTTTTTTTAAATGTTCGCTGTCATATATTCCTAAATCTGTCATTTGTACGGCACGTATAGTTTCGAGGTCAAAATTATAAGATGAGATTATCGTCAAATTTTATTTTCACTTGCGAAAGTGCGTGGTACAAATAACATTCAAGGAAATAAATTTCAGTAACTTTAATTTTTCAAAGGGACATGTATTATTTCAGAGTAGTATATTCACTCCTACTGAACGAGAAAGGAGGCGTGGAAGCGGATGTAACTGTTAGCATTCTGGACGGTGGCAGCGGCCAGTTACACGAACCTATTTTCAAGGTAAAGTATAGTTTTAAAACCCGTTTTTTTTCCATTTTTAATGAGTATATACCAGGTAGCAGGACTTTTCTGCAAGAATCCGTCTAGGTAGCCACTGCTTTTGCCGCAAAGCAGCAGTGTGCAAGCCCTGCCATATTCCGGTTTGAAGGGAGAACTAAAGAAAACTTAGGTGTATCCTTCTCCAGGGTTCAAACTATCTCATTAGCAAGTTTCATCAAGATCGGTTCAGCCTTTTAGCCGAGAAATTGTAATAGGCAGACAGTTATCACATTGTTTTAAACGAGATAGCCTTTTTTTCTAATTTAAATTTTCATTCATCTCTGTTATGTTCTCAGGGCCGCGGTTACTACGTGGTGACAAGCGGTTTCAGTGCGAACCATACGTTGGCGCACCTGCGGCGTCTCATCAACAAGTACAAGCTTCGCGCCACCATCATTGACGTCACCAAACAACTTTGCATCCTTAGCGTGCAAGGACCCGATAGGCAAGTTCAATCTACGTACTCAATACTCATTGTTGACCTATGCGACGTAGACATTGACCCCTTTGTTTTTGTTTTTCGAATTCGAAACGGCGAAAGATGGGGTTGTTCCTGATATCCCCCACATTTTCGGCCCCATGGGGGATGTTGTCCCCCACTAATATAAGTCATATTCGAAATTATAATATGGTAAAAAAACAATAGATATATATATGTAGTTACATTACTATTATGTTATAGTAAAATCACACTTCACACTCTTATATAAAGTTTATTAACACCTAGATAGATAGATAGAGATGTATGGTTGACACAATTATTGATATCGGCCGTCAGGCGTGGTGGGTAAAAACCAAGTATGTGTGACGTGACCACCAGAAAAATCTAACATCATCAGGAAGTCGTCTCCGAGATGGAACTGCTCAATGGCTCTCTGAAACTACAAGTCGGATAGGTATCCTGTTTGAACTAAAGTTTTAGAAAACCCTGGGACGCTTCCAGAGAAATAAAAAAAATAGGGTTGTCATACAAAAAAAGTTTCCATACAAAATTGAAACGCTTATAAATCGGAAACGGTAAGAGGTAGGTTGGAGGTGTTCGACCAAATGTCTTATAGGACGATGGGGGCTTTCCGATGGTGGTCATGAAAATCCAAGATGGCAGATTCAAGATGGTGGCCGTTTTGAAAGTTGGTCTGATCTGCCTGATTTTTTGCATCGGGTGGTTTTTGAGGCCTCAGACTTCATATTTGAAAAAAAAATTGGATTCCGCCATCTTGAATCTGCCATCTTGGATTTTCATGACCACCATCGGAAAGCCCCCATCGTCGTTTATGACATTTGGTCGAACACCTCCAACCTACCTCTTACCGTTTCCGATTTATAAGCGTTTCAATTTTATATGCAAAACTTTTTTTGTATGGCAACCCTATTTTTTTTTATTTCTCTGGAAGCGTCCCAGGGTTTTCTACAACTTTAGTTCAAACAGGATACCTATCCGACTTGTAGTTTCAGAGAGCCATTGAGCAGTTCCATCTCGGAGACGACTTCCTGATGATGTTAGATTTTTCTGGTGGTCACGTCACACATACTTGGTTTTTACCCACCACGCCTGACGGCCGATATCAATAATTGTGTCAACCATACATCTCTATCTATCTATCTAGGTGTTTAAATAAACTTTATATAAGAGTGTGAAGTGTGATTTTACTATAACATAATAGTAATGTAACTATATATCTATTGTTTTTATACCATATTATAATTTTGAATATGACTTATATTAGTGGGGGACAACAGGAATTCCTGTTATCCCCCATGGGGCCGAAAATGTGGGGGATATCAGGAACAACCCGAAAGATGAAACGAAAAATCAGTTAGTAGCTATTCCATTGTTATTATGCAGTGTTTATTGGTCGTGTGGTCCCGGTTTGCGAATAGGACCACCCCATCTCTTTCCGTGGTTGCCGTAACAGCTAAGGGGATATCTAGGGAATAGGCAGCACTATTTTTCTCGGTACGTTAAAATCTTCTGCCATCACCAAGCCGTCTGCCAAGCGTGGTGATTATGCCAAATCCCTACCCATGATAAGAGTCAGTGCCTTGTAGCATTGTGCGAACTGAACTACACTTCAACTCGCTATTTATTTGACTTTGCGGAGTAAATCTGGTGTACTGTACCACTAAGTATTCTGTGGCTTTATTAGAAACTAGCGGCTCGCCCCGGCTTCGCACGTGTAGTGGTGTAGCCTATGTTATTCAGGGTGAATGTAGCTTTCCAATGGTGAAAGAATTTTTGAAATCGGCACAGTAGTTTTTGAGTTTATTCATTACAAACATACTAAAATACAAATCTTTCCTCTTTATAATAGTGGTGTAGATGTAGAATCCCATATAAACCAAACCTACCTAATTGTTATTATTTATTCCAGTCAAAGAATTCTCCAACGCTACACAGACGCGGGGCTATCTAACGATGCATTTCCAGTCAACTCTCATCGCAGTATCCACGTGTCCAAAGCGCCATACTCTCCCGAAAACAAGAAATACACTTGCAGGGCGTTAAGGGTGGCTTGGGCTGGCGAGCTTGGCTGGGAACTTCATATACCTTCCTCGCATGCCATACAGGTGTATAAGTACTTGAGCCGCGCGAAAGGGTTGAGAAACGCTGGATGGCGGGCGCTGACCTCACTCAGCGCGGAAAAAGGTAACCTAAACTTAGAACCGTACAAGATGTAAAACCTAAAGCTATGAAAGACATATGAAATGTGGCGTTGTTTCAGGGTACCACTTATGGAATGCAGACTTAAGGACAGATGATAATCCGATAGAAGCAAACTTAGGCTTCACATGTCGAAAGGACGGCGAGTATATAGGGAACGAGTACGTGACCAAAGCGAGAAAGAATGGCGTCACTAAGAAATATGCTTACTTCACACTTGATGACAAGGTATTTCTAAATGAACATTTTAAATGCTTAACCCATTCAGTGCCGGGAGTGCCGGGGACCCTCCAGAAGGGTTCACCTTTTCCGCATTCGCGGGCCCGAGGACCCACCCACCTGGAGGGTCCATATTTAAAATATGGTTTTCATAGTAAATAAACTAATAAAATAGATTTTTTTTACGGAACTTTTAGCAAAGTATCATCTTTATAATATAACACATATTTATGACGTATTTGCGCGTAAAAGCGTGTTTTAAATTACGAGCGTATGCTATATTCCACGAACCCTCCTCGTGGGCTCTCTCTGTCGCATCTATGCCAAGGACCCCGCGCGCTCGGGTCTGGTGAAATGTATGGGGGGATGGGGTATGAGTTCTATGAACGGGGGAGGACGCGAACGCATTAAAAATATAATTTATGGACATTTTACTTCAAGCACAGTATCATATTTTATTCATTGTATTCATGGTATACTATATCATAGAAATGCTGTTACCATCACGAAAATATTTTATTTGCTTCAGGTTCCACTATTTGGTCAGGAAGCAATATTCAGAAATGGGGAACCGGCTGGCTACCTAAGAAGAGGTGATTTTGGTTATTACCTTGATAAACCAATTGGCATTGGATATGTCTCCAACAACAACTCTGAAGTTACCAAAGAGCACTTAAAAGAGGGTAGCTATGAAATAGAGGTTATGGGTCAGAGACACAAAGCAAATCTTCATTTAAAATCACCATTTGACCCCGCTGGCCAACGACTCCTGGGAAATTATGGTGGTTTAGATGAAAACTTACATGAACCTCATGCAGGGCAAAATGAAAGAGCTGGTGGCAGTGAATAGTTATAATATACAACAGTTTAGCAATTTCAATAAATGTTTTCTTTAATTATATTTGTGGTATTTAATTTCGTGTGTCATATTTTGCATGAGAATTACTTCTGGATGTACTTACTAAAAATAGAAGTGTATTCTACTGAGTACATTATTTACTAAATACATAATTTTTTGAATTTGTGTTTGTATAATAGTTATATTATTGATGACCCTATTCTTTATGCACACTTTCCAAATGTTTTTGTAAAGAGGATTTTACTGTGTCTTTATAACCACACTTGTCACATACATATGTTTTACCTCCAGTGTGTCTTCTCATGATATGATTGGTTAGATCAGTTCTTTTAGCGCTTCTATAATCACATAATTTGCAAGTGTGAGATTTTTCTCCTGTGTGTAATTTCATATGTGCAGTCAATTGACATGATCGCGCACATCTAAAGGCACATAAACTGCAGGTGAATGGTTTTTCTCCAGTGTGAGTTCTCATATGAAGTAATCTTTGACTGGGTGTACTGCATTTGTACTTGCAAAAGTTGCATTCATATGGTTTTTCTCCGGTGTGTGTTCTTATATGATATTTCAAACTATGTAATTCTGCACATTTGTAGTCACAAATTAGGCAAAAATATGGCTTTTCATTTGTGTGTGTTTTTAATATGACTTTTTAACTGACTTAATAATTTACATTTATAATCACAAATGCTGCATGCATGTAATTCCTCTCCTGTATGTGACCTAACATGGTTCTTCAAATAATTAGATGCAGTCGTTCTATAGTTGCATATATGACAATGATAAGGTTTCTCCCCAGTATGTATTCTTATATGTGTTTTCAAAGAACAATGCCAAGCAGTTTTAAAGTCACACTCATTACATTTATAGGGTTTTTCTCCAGTGTGTATTTTCTGATGTGCTGTTAACACTGCAATAGTCTTAAATTTGCAATCACAAATATTGCAAACATGTGGTCTTTCTGTTAAGTGAGTTATTTTATGAGAGTTTAGGGCTCCACGTTGAATAAACTTACTGTTACACAAATTGCAAGTAAATTGTCTTTCCCCACTGTGTGTTCTTTCATGATCTTTAAGATAATACCGTGTACTGAATTTTTTAACACACATACTGCATTCAAACTGCTTTTCTTTGGTATGTGTTTTATAATGCCTGATCAAGGGCCATGACGTAATTGACGTAATTGAATTTGCACAAACTGCAAGAATATGGCTTTTCTCCTGTGTGTATTCTTTTATGTCTTAATAAGTGATCTTTCTGAACACTTTTATATTCACATAAATCACATTTAAATGGTTTCTCACCGGAGTGTATTTTTTTTATGCCTCTCTAAACTACTTGAGCTGGAACTTTTGAAGTCACATAAATTACAATGATATGGTTTTGCCCCTGTATGAGTTCTCATATGTATTTTTAAACAATACTGGTTCTTAGATGTAGAATCGCACAATTCACATTTAAAAGGCTTGTGTTCGTGGGATTTAGCACGCATTTTGTAATATCATAAATGGTAAATGTCAAAGAAACTAGAAAGAGTATAATATAATACCTATTTTACCATTTACCGATTTTGCGTATGTAAATGTAAAGTAAAAAGATTATTCACAGAATTCCACAGCAGAATTCCCACCAATGAGTCACAAACACAAACTATATATAGATACTTCGTATCAATGAGTACCTTCTTTATTTATTTATTTTTTATGGGTTAGAGTCCTTTTGGCCGCCTCTTGAATAAGTAAAAAAGTAGATTTTTTATTTTTTTTTAGAATTAGTTCTTGAACTGGATACAAAGTCCTTCAGTCGCAATATTAAAAAGTCTACAAAGTCTGCATTATTATATTTCACTTAGTCATAGTCACAGTCACAGTCCAGTCCAAGTCAGGCAGTCACAGTCCAGTCCAAGTCAGGCAGTCACAGTCCAGTCAAAGTCATGCCCCAGTAAAGTGGTGGCAACTTTACTAGAGGCTTCTATGGAGTTTTGGAAGCAACACGAAAAACCACGTTTCACCACATTTTATCACTTGCCCACACTCATGCTCGTAATTCAGCACTTAATGCGTAAAACACCACCAATTTTAAACATTAACACTGGATAAAACACAAGTATTGAAAAATAATACAATGCAACGATGTGAACTTTTTCGCGTTCCCGCCAAAACTCTAAAAAAGTAGAAATTCACCAGTGCTGCCAACACTGATTCGCCAAAGGGAGCTAGTGTCCCAGTGATAACGGCTCTGCAGCTTTGACATACTTTTTGATTTAATAAATCAGCCCTCTCGGGATTTAACTCGTAGTGATAATAACTACAGCAGGTATTCTTTGAGCTTTTCATTAATTACTACTTTGAACCATTCTTGAAAAAGTGCCCCTGAAGGCTATTCATTACGGATTTTTTGACTAAAGCGCTTTATTTCGACTAATATATCTACAACACCACATCTCAGGTAATACTCAGAAGTTAATAAGAATTTAATTGTAAGCAAACGAGCAGAAGAGATCGGAGTTCAGCAAAAAAGTACCTACAATTTTAGGGAAATTATGTTTTAACATGAGTTGTCAATGTCAAAATTAAGACAATGTCAAAGACAGAGACACTTTTTTGGCCACAACACTTTCGTTTGTATATTCCGAAAGATCACCGAGTAGTGGATGATTATGGCGGTGTCAGCGATAAATTCTATATTACTCAGGATTTTCCACATTCTATATTTTCCGATTTCTCAGTAATACGCACTCTTATTAGTCTATTTATTCTTAATTTTACAAATTCTTAAGTTTGCGGACAAGTACAGTTACATTCACAAAGCGAAAAACAATAATTCAAACATGTTAATAGAAAATACATTCACTAGAAAAACATGAGTACCTAATGAAATAAGAAGCCAAATATCCCTAAAAAAGGAGCTAAGGAGCTAAATACAATTATTTATAGCTGCCGATGTGAAAAAAGAGCTAAGTTTAGCTTTATAAGAGCTGATTTGGCAACACTGAAATTCACAGAATGCGCCATAGACCGTATCACCGTACTCACAGAATTCCCACTAGTAGAAATCTATTGCGCGTGGCCGCCTAGTTATTTCTTGCTCCACAGGAGGTGCTGCCTGAATAAGAACGTCTCCCAAAGTTTTGGGTAGATAGTGGGTGATTTCGTTAGCTCTATCTGAGTAATTTACCTTGATACCTAGAAATTATGTTTTACCAGTGTTCACGGTTTCTTTATTGTAAAAACTAAAATGTAAGGTCAGGTGAGGTAAGTGAAACGAAGGAGTACCTGAGTGAAACCCTATCGTAATCAATAAAGCATGCAGTTTAGCTCTATATGCTATGTGGCAAAATGGTTTCAATGCTCTAGCACACGCGTCACACAATCTTTCTGCTAGGTCATAAAATAAAAAGAAATCAGCTATCTTTAAGTTTACAAAACACAAGTCGGCTGATGCCAATTTAATAGTGTTTATGTACATTTTTACACGAAAGTAATGAATGAAACTGCGCGTAATGTGGGGTTAGTATTTGTAGTCACAGACGACACAGGTAATAAAATCAATCAAATACCTACTACATTACTAATGTCATTGTGAATGTCCGATGGGTGAAAATCACGTATTTCACATCAACAGCTGGAAGACGTCTAGTGCTGAACACAGGCGTGCCCATAAAACGCCATTTTAGACGCTGATTATAGGGAGGTTTGCCATAATCACCTCGCTTGGCAAGTCACTTATCATCGCAGTAGATTATAATGTACCAAGGAGAATGCTACTGCCCATTCTCTAGAACCTCTAGATAGTCCCTTAGTCTGCTCTTATACGGCCACCCACAGAAAGAGATGTAGATTCTGCTTATAGAGTGCTATATAGATACTTGGCAACTATTTTTATATAAGTAGGTACCTATAATGATTGTGGATAGCAGATAATAAAAACGAAACTGTCAATATAGTCAACTGCAAAAAAGTCAAACGCCAATGTCAACCTACCGTCAGAATATTGAATCAGAACGTTTCTGTCAAAATTATGAACCATTTTTGAAGTGATGTTTCATTCATGCAAATTCAATTATCAAAAATTATTTTCTTGAAAAGTATTTATTGCATTCATTTGCCATTTCAGGTTTAGGCTTTGTATGTGTAAAAAAGTTAGCGTCCTAGCAGAATTCACAAAGTGGATAGATGTGCAAGTATGTTTCACTTACCCCACCTGACCCTAAATATAAAATGATACATTTTACTAAGTGAAATCAACAAGCAAATAATTAGCTAATATACCTACAAAAGGATTTTCCGACTCATAAACATTTGCAAATCAACATGGTACCTAGCTGGTTTTATGGGAAATTAAAAAGCATAAACTGGCAGTACCATGACAATGAAATTTTTTGGTTAAGTATGGTTATTTTATCCATTAATTAATCATTTAGCTGTTTTTCTGTTTAGCTGAGCACTTTTTATTACATGAAATGTAACGCTGTATTTATATTTTTCACAATAAACACTTCTAAAAGGGAAAATAGTCAAAATAATGGCTACTTACTTGTGAAATGTTATTCCTTCATATTTACGCCTCAGTGCGACTTCTGTTGCTTAAAATGCTGCAACCACCCACACACATTATTTCTCAAATATTGATTGCCTAGATCACCATTTAAATAGGATTATATCACAAAAAACAACAATTTCAAAAAATTGTTAACCTGTTTGGCTTAGATCAAACGAAGCCAAATAAAAACCCGGTAACGGTGACAAGGACCAAAGATATTACGTTCGTCTTTTTTTTGCTTAGTACCGAATGTATAGCGCTCTCCTTGTTGTCCATGAATGACGTCATATAGGTACTACGGTTCTACTCGTAGATATTCAAAGACCGTACCATTGAGCCGGAACCGAGGTTAGGGATGTTCCGATACCTACTCATATGAGTAGTACTCAAGTCATGATTCGATACTACTCATATGAATACCCCAACCGTACAATACAATAGGACCGAGGCGGATGGCGTGTGCAAAGGGAGGCCTATACCCAGCAGTGGGATGACAAAGGTTGTGGATGATGATGAATACCCCAAAAGTATCGATACCTACTCATATAGATACATTTTTTATTATTTATCAAAACCGGAAAAATTAAACAAATTGTACATTATTGCAGCAAATTTTTTTTTTTTGAATGACTAAACTACATTTCAGGTGAGGATGCGTTTAGGATATTTTATTTGACAATATTCGATACAAGTCTTTTTTTAGATACCGAGTAGGTATTACGAGAATGATTCGTTTTTATTTTATTTAATTATTTTAATTAAGTATAACAACTACCTTAACTGTACTGTGTGTGGGGTGTGTGTTTGTGAGTATTAACTGTATTCAACGCTTTGAGATTTTACATTCGGTTTAATCTTACTTTGATTAAAAATGGGGTTGTTTTAGCCCTAAGTATACATTAAAAACAATCACATTTTAGGCTAGTTGACTTAAAGTTAGGCCATACTATGCTTCTTTAAAGAAAAAATTGTGGCGAAATAAAGATTTATTTCACCAAAAATTCAATGCCAAGCGGAGGCTTGGAATTGAATTTTTGGCGATTCTATCTTGTTTTGACTTAGCAGCATTGATTCGATTCGATGCTAGTACTTTCTTTCCGATACCAAGTAAGTATCGAAAGAATGATTCGATGCCAAAAAGTACTTGGTATCGAAAGAAAAGTATCGAGTATTTACTTGTATTTTCTAGTATCGGAACATCCCTAACCAAGGTATTTTTTAATATAGACTCTTTGACTCCTTGCTCGGAACCCCGGAAAAAATGAAGTGATCTCTGATCTCAGAACAGAAGTACTAGGAGTTTTGGCGGGAACGCGGAAAAGTTCACGTCGGTGCATTGTATTATTTTACAAAACTTATGCTTTTTCCAGTGTTAATGTTTAAAATTGGTGGTGTTTTAGGCATTAAGTGCTGAATTACGAGCATGAGTGTGGGCAAGTGATATAATGTAGTGAAACGTGGTTTTTCGTGTTGCTTCCAAAATTCCATAGAAGCCTCTAGTAAAGTTGCCACCACTTTACTAGGGCATGCCTTCGACTGGATTATGACTTAGACTAGACTATGACTACTCTGACTGTGACTATGACTTGACTTTAAGTGAAAATTTCCATAATACGATGAAAAATTACAAAACTTGAGACTGGCTAAATACACTATGTGTGGAGCCAAAATATAAGAAAAAAAAAAAAAAAAAAAACAGAAGTACTATTTATTTATCTATATCTACAACGGCTACAAAATTACTTACAGAATCGCTAAGTCTCAGTACAAAATCACATGAATATCAAATTCATCACTACATTACCTTCCAATCGATATAACTAATAATATGGTTGTAGCTGAAGACGACAAAAACATATGTACTCTACCTTCATGTGAAGTAAACACTACCACGACCACAATCTATTTATCTGACGAAGAAAGCGAAAGCACAGCAGCCAGATTATACGAAATAGAGGAAAGAAAATTAGCAATACCAGCTTGGTTTTTTAGGTTCAGGAACAACTTTATGTATTACTTGATAATTTGCCTTCAAATAGTCTTCAGAGTGTATTATTAGTACAGCAAAGAATTTATACCTTACAATTAATGCTGTGTTTATAATAAGAATTGTGATTCACTACAGTTATAGCACAACACTTGATTTGAGCTGTGAGACATGTCAGTAACTCTTCATACCGATGTTGGAGATATAAAAATCGAGTTGTTTTGTGAACAGTGCCCAAAAGCCACTGAAAACTTCCTAGCTCTTTGTGCCAGTGACTATTACAATGGTTGTTTATTCCATAGAAATATTAAGGTGAGTAATTTTAAACAGTGTGTCTCAATCACAAGATCAATAATAATTATAATCCACAGATGACTAAAAGATACTATGTTATCTAGTTTATGAATGGCTAGTTACATACAGCTAAATGGACTGCCAAGTTACAAAAAATGAGTACCTATTTGCTTAATAAGTACTTTGGGAACTATGGTCACTAATATGCAGCATCAATATGTGAACTTATGAACTTTCGTACCTGCAGCAGCTATGTGTTATCTAAATGTAATTATGGACCTGCTGCTGTATTCTACCCAATCGGAAAGGTTACAATTTGAAATCAAAACTGCCTTCATCATCTACATTCCGAATAAAAGAGATGAAGAGTAGATTTCGAATAAGGACCTGTGCAATGAATTGTAAATCTGCAGAGTTTCAAATTTCAAGTTTTGTTTATTTACAGGGTTTCATTGTCCAAACGGGTGACCCCTCTGGCACAGGCAAAGGGGGAACATCAATATGGGGAAGAAAATTTGAGGATGAATTTAAAGAAGAGCTTAAGGTATATAAAATCACCAGTACCTAAATTACAGTCATTGCAATAATTGCCTGTTAAAAATCTTTCTTGGGTTCTAGTTATCACCATACTAAAAAACAGGGGCTTGTGACTAGTACCGTCCAGCAGTTGGATCATTTTCAAGTCTTCTATGAGATTTTGCTCTGATTAAGCTGCATTGATTTTAGTATATTATCAGCTTTTTATTTTAATAGATATTTCCTTTCTGGTTCCAGCATAGTGCAAGAGGCATTGTTAGTATGGCTAACAATGGGCCTAATACCAATGGCAGTCAGTTCTTCTTCACATATGGAGAACAACCTCATTTAGATCTAAAATACACCATATTTGGAAGGTAAACTTTTACTCTGCATCTTAATAAAACCACAGATTTAATAAAGCTAACATAGCTAAATCAAACTAAAAACGACAAGTTATAGTATAGATGGATACATGTGTACCTACACACAGAAGTACAAACTCACCTGAATAAAATTAGAAATATTTATTTATGTTTTATATTCATTAACATTACATACATTTAGTATTATACCATATGTGTAATAAATACTAATAGTGGGTCAACTCCTTTGTTATACCGCAAAATACAAGACCGTCTCGACGTCTAGTCCCTAAAAATAAGCAAGGGTTGTCAGAAAAACTTTTTCTTAGATAATCATTTTGTGTTTCATAATAATTTATTTTTGTCACATTTTTTCGTGCAGTGGCTCTTATCACACCGCTTTTAGGTTCATAATCCAAGATATTACGGACGCGTGCTTTTACTTTACATTACCGCATTACTGTTTTATTATGATATCTCGATTTAGTTAAGTTCTCAGTATTTTACTGCAAGTTATACGTAGACTACGTAATATCATCATGATCAGCCTGAAGACGCCCACTGCTGAACATAGGACTCCCCCACAGAGCGCCACTTTGATCGGCTCCCCGCAGTTTTCACCAGATTCTACGAGCGATGTGGGTTGTCATTTCCATTTCAACTTGCTAATTTTAAGAGATATAGCGGTCACTTTAGTTCTCTTGTATATCTCCTCCCTACGTCACGATCTCACCTCGCAGGGAAACACCGAGCATATTATGCTCGCTGCGCATCTTTGAGCTTAGGTATTAATGAGGCCAATAGTAAGAGACCATGTCTCAGTTCCATAAGTCATCACTGGCAACACACACTGATTGAAAACCTTCGTTATATAGTTATTCGTATTTTGGACGAAAAGATAGGTCGAAGTATTCTTCTTCTATTCACGTAGTACGTTCAATATACGTATAATAGAAGAATTCTTAATTTACAGATTCAGTATTAAACTAACAAAAAAGAGTTTTTATGCGGCTAAAATCGATACATAAGTACATACACATTTTCTTGAAGTAGGATCTAGGTAGGTAAGAGGTAGGTACTTCTTAGTAAACATTCAATTTTATCAAATTATATGCAAACAATGTAGTTCCATAGTATATTCTATACTAACGGATCGCAAGAGTAGCTTGAAAACAATCCATGCAACTTGTTCTGTGTAAGCGACATGCCTAAACGGGCGTACCGACACGCAAGCGAAGTGGTCGGTACTACCGCAGACGTCGCGGGCAGGGGGGGGGACCTCCGCTCTCCTTCATACCGCACCCCATCGTTTGCTCCGTCTAGACGCCGAGTTGACTCACTATTAGTATTTATTACACATATGATTATGCTCTAGTATCCTCTTCATGGTCTGTTATACTCCAACCAGCAAACAAGAGCAGACATCTAATGTATTCTGAGGATTAGTTAAATACACATATACTATTTATACTTATTGTTTATGCCTGAAGACACTGAGGGGCCATTTCTTAAAGCCATACCATTGGATAACTTCAATCCTCCCAAACCATCACTACCACTCTGAAACCTCCTAATATATAAATGTGAAAGTTTTTGTGTGTGAATGTTTGTAACCATTAATCTCGCGTAACTACTAAACTAATTTTGATGAAATTTGGAATGTAGATAGCTTATACCCTGGATTAACACATAGGACACTTTTTATCCTCGGGTGAAACCGTGGGGCACATCTAAAAGTTAATAAAAAATATTACCAAGTATAAAGTTGTGCTCTTTTAAGTATTAATAAAGATTTTATTAAATTTCAGGGTCATTGATGGTTTTGAAGCTCTAGATGACTTAGAGAAGATGGCAGTGAACCCCAAGACATTCAGGCCGGTCACTGAAGCAAAGATTACATCGGTGACCATTCATGCCAATCCCCTAGCTGGATAAAATTAAAGAAATTTTATTATCTTACGTCTGCATTTGATTTTTACTCCCGCGCGATGCGCGCCATTCGTTTTACCGCGCAACTCATTTATTTTCAACCGACTTCAAAAAAGGAGAGGTTGAAATCCTCTTACTCATATCTGAGATAAAAAAAGACGATATATGATATCTCCGTCTTTTTTATTTGAAAGGTTCGTCCCATTTTTATCAAAATCGGTTCATTAATAGTTAGTAACTGCAAAATTATGTAAGATGTAAGTAAGTATTATAATATCTAAGTATGCTGTCTGTATGTCAAAAGTGGGAGGCAACTAGCTCAAGGGTATGGGGTGGGAGCCTTGGCTTGGGCTGTTGCCCGGATAAGAGGATCGAGAAGGCTATGTCAAACACAGCTACGTAACACAAACACCGACCCCACCGTCGACGTCGTCGTTTGTGTTACGCTGCTATCCTATACCGGTATCTGGTATCTGCTATAGGATCATCCGGGGCGCTCAAGACGTGTTTTGGGTGAAATAAAATAAATAAAGTTGGTAGGTATTTGGACCTTAGCACTGCTAAGTTAGCAGACCCAACCCCATAATATCCGTCCCATCCCCTTTATAATTTTCTGGAGTAAAGTATCGTCTCTGATATTATAAGCAACCGTGGGAAAGAATTATTCAATTTTTTTTCGTAGGTGTTCTAAAGTGGCGACCACGAACCGGAGGACGCGAGTTGTTCCCGTTGGCCCTCATAGGGCCCAACCACAGAGTACTTTTTTTATATACGGAAAGGCCCAACAACGGACTTATTTTCCTCTTGGAGCCCATGCGGGGCCAATGAGAAAGGACAGTAGCATAGGCTGGTCCGCCACTAGGTGAACCGACGATGTCAAAACCGCGGGGAGTCGATGGATGCAGGAGTCAAGTAGCCGCTCAAAGGGCGCTATGAGGGAGGCTTATGTTCAGCAGTGGACGTCTTCAAGCTGTTGTTCATGATGATTTGATGCACCTGTGTCCTAGGAAATCAAGCGGAGGGCCCCAGCCGCCAGCACCATAGCGAGTGCCCACAGAGCGCCACTTTGAGTGGCTGCTTGCATCCAGCAAAGGCCACCGCAGTTTTAATCATCGTCAGTGCATAAAATTGCACTATTTATATAGATACCTAATAATAATTATTATCAGTACTTAAGAGGTAAAGAGGATTGGAGGATTTTTAAGTATAATTAACTTTTTTAAGATGACAACATTTATTGCTCATAAAATATTTACAGTCATTTCAATAGTCAACGTGCCTAGATACTTACTAAACACTTTAATAAAACATAAAAGGGTACCTAATATGACAAACTGATAAAATGGGTACAAACGGAACACCTAATCAATTACACAAATCGCTTATAGTTCAGTAAATAGCACGAGAACAGGAAAGAGTTAACCAAGACTACTTTTTAACGAAACAAATAACAATTTTACTATCTACATACATTTACAACAAGGGACTTCATATAAATATACATAAAGAAAAAATAACAAGGAATTCAAGATTTATCATTGTACTATTACTATGGATCCAACAAATGAAATGGTGATTGGTGCCAAAACAGTCATTGCTCTGCTGTATTGTATATTTTCATTGATTTGCAGCACCAGTATGACTGTAGTGCAATATGTTATGGTATTTCTAACCCCCTGGTAGTTCACGTTCACAAAGACGTAACTATTGTTCGTATTTTACATAATTATATTCCGCTTTTACCTCCACAGTATTTCTGGTCTCCTAGTACTTTATACTTTAGAAACCACTAATAAAATAGTATATATTCTTTTTGTTGCATACGGTTGTTGTGCTATTTTTAGTTATTGTGTTTGTCCACGGAACTTGTTAAACTTTCGCACATGGTCAGCTGGCATTATTGTATGTAGTTTCAAGGATTTAAATGATGTCAATGTCATTTAGTTAAGATTTTATAGTTTTCTTGTATTATTTTAGATACCGTTTGTTTTATTCTATTTGTTTAAAAAATAAATAGTATTGTGTTTCAAAAGTAAAAAATCACAAATACGTTCCTACCATAATAATTCTTTGGATAAAATTTTAAATGTATATTTACAATACAGTCATTGATTTATTTTTATCAAGACGTAATTAAATCTATGTCAGCCCACTGATGTGATGATCATTTTAAGATAGATGACTATGTGTCTACAAAAAAAATATTGATTCCAACGAAACATTATCAAGACACCTTATTAAAAAATATTAAAAAAGTGGGCCAACTACTTATAAATAATTTCTATTTTAATAGAAATCACGAAATTTTTATGCATCGCGCTATTCTTACTTTTGCCCAAAATCTCAGCATGGATGGACTAATCATAATCAGTGATCTGATAATATAATAATCAATCACTTATAATATTGTTTCAAAACATCATAAAGATCACATTTTAAATTTTAAAGTCTGTATTGATTTTTACAAATGACGTAGACTTCAAGAAATATTATAAAATATCAGTGCTACACTTATTTAGATATTCATAAATTTGCATAAAACGGAACTTAAAATTACAGGCTCAGTCCCCACTCGGTCCAGTTCTGCTCAGCCTGAATATTAAAATACCAAATATTCCACAAAAATATCTTGTTTGGTCAATGTACAGTTCGAGATAAAAGTTGCCTTACATTAAAATGATATAGTAAATTATCACCATTTTAACACCCAAAAAATAGTCAACTTCAACCAATATTTTAATTTTCACTGGGTTTATGGATGTTTTGCAGAATGGTTTGCTTCGCTTTGTTCCCACCTTAGTCTTCTAACCTATCACAGCCAACTCTTGACTCTACACAAGTGAATTTTCGAATTTGCTCAATAAGATTTGGTGATAAAAAACAATATTACACGTTTTTTGCCTGACTGTACAAATCATAATAATATGTAGTAATATTTGATATTATTATCCAGGCCAAGTGGAACCAGGCCGAATGGGGTCTGAACAAAATTACATACCAATATAAATTGTCATTAGTCAGGCCTTTGATAGTTTAAATGTAACATAATAATTAAAACTAAAGATACCTAAGTATTATAATTAGGATTCTGCAGAATTAAGTACAATATAATATACTAGAGACCCAATTCCTAAAATATGTAGTGCCACAGATCAAGAAATTATAACTTGGAAAGTTTATTTCGTAAGTTGGTGAGAGAATCTCAAGTTTCTAAATCGTAAAAGTTATCATCTAAGGTGAATTCAGGTTCGTCCTCCTTTTTTATTTCATGAGATTTATCATCAAAATTGTCGGTGAAATGTGATTTGATGTGGGCAACCAAATCTGCTTTCTTTTCAAATGTGGCACCACATTCTATACAAGGCATATTCACAACCAAACATTCATGACTTTGCTCATGTTTGTCAAGTTTGTCCTTTCTGGTGAACTTCTTATCACATTGGTTGCAGGAGAAAGGCTTCATTCCAGAATGCAGAGTGGCATGTCGATCCAGGTCTCTTTTCCGGACAAACTTCTTAAAACAAACTTTGCATTGGAAGACTCTGGATCCAATGTGAGATATTGATACATGAGTCTTGTAGGCATCTAAAGATGAGAATCTTTTTGGGCACTGGTGACACTTAATATTTTTTGGTCTATTTTTAGCTAGTGCTTGCTTTGATTTCGGTGGGGAGCTTTGAAGTTGTTTTCCAGATGGATTCTTCCGCACTCTACTGAAACTGCTTTCTCCAGAAATGTGATCGGGCACTCTGGGTAGATCATATTCAGCATTTGACCCGTCATGGAGTTCAGAAGGTGATGTCATTAAGTTACTGAACGGATTTACATTGACAACCATATCATGCATATCTTGTTCATTATCATATTCATTTTTACGTTCTGGACTGATAGGTCCATGTCTGACTTCATGTTTAAGTAGTTTATCTCTTCGCCCAAAAGTCAATGGACATTTTCTGCAAGCATAAGGTTTCATACCTGAATGGACTAAAACATGCCGTTGAAGATCTCCTTTGGCTACAAAACTTCTTGGACACAACGGACAAACATGAGGCTTATGTCCTGCATGTATACGAAGATGTTTGCTTAAATTAGTATTTCGGGAGAAGCTTTTCAAACAATATTGGCATTGGTAAGGCCTTATTCCTGTATGAACAATAGAATGTTTCCTCAGATCTGACCTACGTCCGAAACATTTATCACACTCTGGACATTGATATGGTTTATCATTACCATGTACTTGCTTGGTATGCTGGATATATTGTGAGCGCTCTGCAAACACTAAGCTGCATTCCACACATTTGTATGGCAAGTTCGGGTCATGGTATTTTAATTCATGATCCTTACATTTTTCTTGCGAAATAAATGCTTGATCGCAATATTGACACATGGATACATTTTTGAAAAATGACTCTGACATAGGTTCCCCTTCTGGAGTGTGGTCTCTTTCAGTCACCTCTTGCTCGGTGGGTTCCATACTTTCAGATTCTTCTGAGGAATCATAGTCAAGACTTGGATCCACTACCATTACAACACTGTCTTCCACAATGTAATCTTCGGGTTTTGGCTTCTGTTCTTGGCCATTGGTGTAGATGTAATTACTTAGTTCCGATGAGTTTGAGTTGTCCAGCTCATTGACTCTATTAGTGATCTGTCTCAACCGGTTTTCATTTTGCATACATTGCAATCTGAACTTAGAACATTTGTCAACTTTTAGCAGACATCTGTAGCAAATTTTCCCAGGTAAACCATCATTGGGATCTATCTGAAAAGGTATGGTTAGGATAAATACAATGACTATTTAAGTACATAAATTAAGGATAACAATAAAATTAGTATGCGAATTTGCGAAGTACATACCTGCAGTTCGAAACATTCTGCTATTTTGGAGGTTAGTGAAATGTTGGCCTCGTCGTCAGGCGCGGGACCAAATATCGATACAGAAAGCGTACTTTTGTTCAGGCACAGGCGACATAGCGCGTGGAAATTTGCGATGATGTAGGAATCTTCCATTTTGTGCAATCAATTTAACATCGCCGCGGTAAGCCCCCGAGATTCGGAGTATGGCACAAATGACAGGATATCGTTATTAGATTGTTTTTCTTCTTTTCAACTGCGGATTCAGAACGTAATGATATTTTAAAATTGATAACATGAGCGCGGGGCGACGGCCGTGAGTCGCGACTACGCAACCGTTCGATCCGAAGGGGCAACTAGGGCGATGTCCACCAGGGCTGCGCTAGCGGAGTGCCCGCTGCCGCCGCCGCCGCCGCCAGTCTCGTCACCGACCTCTGCACCAGTTACTTCCATTCGACATTTTGCAAACAAGCGGTTTCACATGTTGTTTCACGTTTTCTAAGTACACCAAGATAAATTAAGATTCTTTTTTCAAGTCTTTTGCAATTTTGTAATGAAATGAAAAACAAATCAAAATCAATGCATACGAAAACCGCGCTATTTTCGCAGAAATCTAAATATTTGTTTTCAAATTTTATTTAATGACAGATGTTTAAATAAAACTATCCTATTGGACAATTTCCAGTACATACCATAGAGTCCTCCAATGGTGCACCTTGATATTAGTGAATATAGAGAACATGCTGAAAGCTGAATGAACCAGTGAGTATAGATTAAAAGCATAGAGAGAACGTCGTTATCTGTCAAGCGTACCACTTTTTTGGACACTTTTTGTATGAAGTGGACACTTTGATCTGAATGAGTCTGACAGATTTGTATAGAAAAACAGTTGACTCGAGTTGGAAAAATGGCACGGTGACTTTTCGCAAGCGTAGCTAACTTTTTTTTTTTTTTTTTTTTTTCTATATTTAAAGAGCTTTTTCGCTTATGCGAATATGCCGCTCTGTAGGGTACAGTTTCGTAGCTAACTACTATATGTTTGTTTCTTTCCTTCGCCACTGACGATGACGTAGCGATACGTGTGAGCAGTACAAATATAATATCGTTTTGATTACTTTTGATGATGTCTCTTTGCTTTTAGTCTATACTCTAAGGTTGGAGTCACAGCATTGAAGCATGAAGCGTTGAAGTGGAGTTTTGGCGGGAACTCGAAAAAGTTCACGTCGTTTCATTGTATTATTTTTCTAAACTGGTGCTTTTTCCAGTGTTAATGGTTAAAATTGGTGGTGTTTTACGCATTAAGTGCTGAATTACGAGTATGAGTGTGGGCAAGTGATATAATGTAGTGAAACGTGGTTTTTCATGTTGCTTCCAAAATTCCATAGAAGCTTCTAGTAAAGTCGCCACCACTTTACTAGGGTATGACTTAGACTGGACCACAGAGTACCTTTTTGACTGGACTGTGACTAAGACTTGACTTTACACGTGAAATATTCCATAACTCGATGAATAATTACAATACTTGACGCTGGCTAAATACACTATGTGTGGAGCCAAAATATAAGAAAAAAAAAGCGTTGAAGTTGAAATTTTAAATAATAATATTTTTCTTGCATTTTGGCTCCACGCATAGTGTATTTAGCCAGTGTCAAAGTATTGTAACTTTTCATCGTGTTAAGGTGGAACGTTACACTCGCGCGGGAAATTCAAATTTTCTTGCGTTCTTTTGCCAATAATAGCTTAATTACTCAACGTGATTACTTACATGAAAACTAATTTTGCGGAAACAAATCACGATGAAAAGTAGGTATCTCCTAGATATCATTGGCTTTCCCTCTTGGCACATTCGGTATTGGCTGCATTCTCCATCAGCAGTTGCATAGAATCCATACTGCTGAGCACACTCAATTGTGGGCTGAGGCTGTTCTGTAATACATTAATCAAAAAATATTATGCTCATCAAATCTATTGAGTTTTGTTTTGAGCGAAACATTTAACAGCTAAACAGCCTAGAGTAGACTATAGATCGATTAAACTATTTACGCCTAAATCACACATGCTACTTCGGATGGATAAGAGCAAGGCAATTCTGGGTATTGCGTTTTACGATTGAAATAAAGTCCATCTGAGCAAGAATATCTACGAACATCACCAGCCTGAACTGAATACCTTCCCATTCAAAGACAGAAAAAAACGAATGACACCATCAAATAGTCCACATTAAAAAAATCTTACCAGACATTCTATATAGGTACCTATCGTATTGGTTATTTGTGCCATAGTGTTCATTGTGGTCACATGTGAAATTGGCAGCAAATGAAGATGTAGAGGTGTAGAGTATGATGTATTTAAATCGGGGACTAGTCTCAGTGGACGGGTATTTGTTGGGGGTAGTGGCAACGGAATAGGTGGCCTTGTGACACTGGATGGTTGCGGTGGATTAGGTCTACTCCAATTTAGTACCTATAGTGACTGGCTCACGATTTGAAGATATTGGATACACAAAATTGGGAACCAGCGTAGGCCTGTTATTTGTTATAGGACTAAATACAGGAAATGGGTGGCGTAATGGTGAAAGTGGATTTGGTCCACTCCAATTTGGTTTAGTGACTAGATTACGGTTTAAAGATATTGGAGATATTGGATTGGGACCCAGCGTAGGCCTCTCATTGGATGTAGAAATAAATACGCTAGGTGGGCGTAATGGAGGTTTAGGTAGATTTGGTCTATTCCCATTTGGTTCTGTGACTGGCTCATGATTTGAAGATGTTGGAGATACAGGATTGGAACCCACTGTAGGCCTGTCATTGGGTATAGCTATAAATACGCTAGGTGGACGTTATGGAGGTTTTGGTGGATTAGGTCTATTCCAATTCGGTTTTGTGTGGCTCACAGTTTGAAGATATTGGAGATTCAGGATTTGGACCCAGCGTTGGCCTGTCATTGGGTGTAGAAATAGTTACAGGAGGTGGATGTAATGAAGGTTTAGGTGAATTTGGTCCCCTCCAATATGGTTTTATGTCTGGCTCACGGCTTGAAGATATTGGAGATATTGGATTGGGACCTAGCGTTGGCCTGCGATTGGGTGTAGAAACAAATACGCTAGGTCTGCGCAACGGAGGTTTAGGTAGGTTTCGTCTATTCCCATTTGGTTTTGTGACTGGCTCATGATTTGAAGCTGTTGGAGATACAGGATTGGGGCCCAGCGTTGGCCTGTCATCGGGTGTTGAAATAGTTACAGGAGGTGGGCGTAATGGAGGTTTAGGTGGATTTGGCCTATTCCAATTTGGTTTTGTGATTAGATCACGGTTTAAAGAATTTGGAAATATTGGATTGGGACCCAGCGTAGGCCTGTGATTGGGTTTAGAAATAAATACGCTAGGTGGGCGTAATGGAGGTTTAGGTAAATTTGGTCTATTCCAACTTGGTTTTGTGACTGGCTCGCGGTTTGAAGATATTGGAGATATTGGATTGGGACCCAGCGTGGGTCTATGATTGGGTTTAGAAATAAATACGCTAGGTGGGCGTAATGGAGGTTTAGGTAGATTTGGTCTATTCTCATTTGGTTTTTTGACTGGCTCACAGTTTGAAGATGTTGGAGATACTGGATTGGGGCCCAGGGTTGGCCTGTCATTGGGTGTAGGAATAGTTACAGGGTTCGGGCCCAGCGTTGGCCTGTCATTGGGTGTAAGAATAGTTACAGGAGGTGGGCGTAATGGAGGTTTAGGTGAATTTGGTCCCCGCCAATATGGTTTTGTGACTGGCTCGCGGTTTGAAGATATTGGAGATATTGGATTGGAACCCAGTGTAGGCCTGTCATTGGGTGTTGAAATAGTTACAGGAGGTGGGCGTAATGAAGGTTTAGGTGGATTAGGTGCATTACTATTTGGTTTTGTGACTGGCTCACGGTTTGAAGATGTTGGAGATACGGGCTTTGGCTTTTCATTGGGTGTAGAAATAGTTACAGGAGGTGGACGTAATGGAAGTTTAGGTAAATTTGGTCTATTCCAATTTGGTTTTGTGACTGGCTCACGGTTTGAAAATATTGAAGATGTAGGATTGGGGCCCAGCGTTGGCCTGTCATCGGGTGTAGAAATAGTTACAGGAGGTGGGCGTAATGGAGGTGTAGGTGGATTTGGCCTATTCCCATTTGGTTTTGTGACTGGCTCATGATTTGAAGCTGTTGGAGATACAGGATTGGGGCCCAGCGTTGGCCTGTCATCGGGTGTTGAAATAGTTACAGGAGGTGGGCGTAATGGAGGTTTAGGTGGATTTGGTCTATTCCCATTTGGTTTTGTGACTGACTCATGATTTGAAGCTGTTGGAGATACAGGATTGGGGCCCAGCGTAGGTCTGTCATTGGGTGTAGAAATAGTTACAGGAGGTGGGCGTAATGGAAGTTTAGGTAAATTTGGTCCCCTCCAATTTGGTTTTGTGACTGGCTCACAGTTACAAGATATTGAAGATATAGGATTGGGGCCCAGCGTTGGCCTGTCATCGGGTGTAGAAATAGTTACAGGAGGTGGGCGTAATGGAGGTGTAGGTGGATTTGGCCTATTCCCATTTGGTTTTGTGACTGGCTCATGATTTGAAGCTGTTGGAGATACAGGATTGGGGCCCAGCGTTGGCCTGTCATCGGGTGTTGAAATAGTTACAGGAGGTGGGCGTAATGGAGGTTTAGGTGGATTTGGTCTATTCCCATTTGGTTTTGTGACTGACTCATGATTTGAAGCTGTTGGAGATACAGGATTGGGGCCCAGCGTAGGTCTGTCATTGGGTGTAGAAATAGTTACAGGAGGTGGGCGTAATGGAGGTTTAGGTGAATTTGGTCCCGTCCAATTTGGTTTTGTGACTGGCTTACGGTTTGAAGATATTGGAGACACAGGATTAGGACCCAGCGTAGGCTTGTCATTGTGCGTAGGAATAGTTATAGGAGGTGGGCGTAATGGAGGTTTAGGTAAATTTGGTCCCCTCCAATTTGGTTTTGTGACTGGCTCACAGTTTGAAGATATTGAAGATATAGAATTGGGTTGGGTTGGTTTTGTAAAAGCTGTAAGGTTCAGTGGTAGTGATGGGTGTGAAGTTGAAAGAGGTTGCGGGTAACTTGGTGGTAAATGCGGATTTCTGTATGAAAAATTGGGTCTTGGGTTAGGTTGCGGCCTGGGATAAGATGGGACGGGAGACTGATTTCGGTTTGTCGTAGGGCTTGATAGCCCGGATGGAGCAGCAACCACAACTTCTGGAATTACATTGAAATTATTTCTATCAGGCGTTTCTTTGGGAAAAATTGAACGGAATTCTTCGAATTTCAGATCATTATTCTCGGGTTGGACGTCTCCAGGTTGTTGATGATGAAGATGATTATGATGATGATGATGATAATGACGATTATCAGATTTAATTTTATGATGATTTCGAGATGCACTTCTATCTGGAGGAATCGAAGTGGAGGGTCTGTAATGAGTAGGATGCTTTGGTGGTTTCAAGTGTCGTTGCGGTCTGGAATATCTTCCTGCAGGCCGATAGTCATCCGGCCTTTGATAAACAGATAAATCGGGCTGTCCTAGGTTGATGGAAGGTCTGTTTGGTCTGTTGTAATTTGCATATCCAAAAGGCTGGTCGGCATTTTTAGAGTTGACTGCTGTATAGTTAGTTAGTCGACCTTGGTCCACTTTGACCGCGAATATTAAAACCACCATTGTACAACAATGAGTCTTGAACAGCAACTGAAAGGATAATTCATTTTTAGTAACGGTATTCAATACATATTTATACCTACCTGCTTATTCCTTCAATGCCCATTATTGCCCATCACGCGAAACACAACAGAACGCGCGGTTATTGAGAAAACGATTCTATCGAATGGTAACATAACTGTGTTCCAACTTCCTCCATTATTTAAGTTCTATGGGAGTAGTTTTTCTACGGGCAAAGTGTCTTTATACTTTAAACTAACTACTGCTATAAGGAAAACTACTATGTGCTAAAAGCCACTAAGCTACACTACCTAGGTACTACAAAGAACATTTGGACATTTTGGGCTGTATACAAGCCGCAATGAGAGTCCAAATGCTCCAGTCCACTACCGATAGGTAGGGTACCCATCATGCTGGCAGCATTGCCCAGTTGAATTGCAATGTTGATTCGTTGAGCCTAATAAGTACCAGTATTTTTTTCATGCTTTGCATCGACCAGGCGCTCTGATAAACTTTGGAAAACGCGATGAGCTCTCAGTTCCCACGGACCTAGGGTCTCAACACCAAACGGCCACCAAATATGTAACCGCTACCGAGATTAGTATATTAGCCAAATTTGCGCTGTTTTAGCTGCTCAGCTGAATTAGCCGCAGCGCTGCCTCTAACCGTTAGAGGCAGCGCTGCGGCTAATTCGGCCGAGACACACGTTAGAGCCTAACGTGTGTCTCGGGAAGATGTGACGGCGCCAAACCCGAAATTTCTTATGGCGGGTTCTCACGATTTTTTTAATACCACTAAAGATACCCAAAAGCCAAGTCATAACTTCAAATCAACCATCTGGCGGCAGCGCCACCAATGTAAATTTGAAAGCCTATCTTGAAAACGTGATGCTGGAGTAGATTTTGTCTCTTATTATGTCAGTACAAGCGTGGTGTTAATAAATTAAAATAAAATAAGTACAAATAGTGAAAAAAAGAAGAACTTACATAAACATGATAAGCGCGAGCGAAGCGAGCGCAAATTTTTTTCTGTAGTTGCTACATTTTATTTTTCAGAAAATAAGTGCAACGTGTGTTCAAGCGTGCTGGTCATGTATTAAAACAAAGGATAAATATTAATAGCGCGAGCGAAGCGAAGCGAAGAAAACAAATTCGTTATTTTGCCACCTTGTATTTTAGAAAATACGTATAGTATGGCCACTTGAGCAATTGATTCCAGTGTGTAATTATAGCGCAAAATTTGCATTGAAGCTTTTTTCTCCTATGTCTCTGGATATTCAGGAGCAACCTCGAACGAACTAAGCAAAAAGTGGCTAAAGTTGTAATGTAGCCGATACTCTAACTCGGCCTTGTCTAACTATCATAAATCAAATACCAGTAAAGCACGAACGGAGTGCTAAAGTTAAATACAATTCAGCAATTTTATAACCTACCATCAATCAAATAAATAAAGTAGCACCTTTTAATTTTATTTGCTTAAATTAATTCAAATCATTTTTTAGTAATTTTAGTCCTACTCTAAACTATCAACTCTACCTACAACTACCTACTCTAAAAATCTTACTCTCATCATCAAAGTTATCTCAGCACAAGCGAAATGAGCGTGTAAAATCACCAGTTTTATCTGCGCTCCTTGCACATTGCACAACCGGGTAGATACCTTCAGCAGCTTCGGCAGTTTTCGTTACCCATAAAAAATTAGAGGCAACGCTGCTGAGTTGGCTGACCACATAAACAACATAAGTGTGCCCACGCCCAGTGCATCTCAAAAGGGCCACCAAAATTTAGTTTTTCATCTTGATTACATATTGTTTTTTACCTTTTTTATAAAGTTTTGCGACATCGATTGGTAAGTATTCGTAATCCAGGGGGGAGGGGGCAGCTGCACTGGGTACGCCCATGGCTGCCCCCCATCTTCCAGGGGACCCAAGTTAAATTTAGTAGTTAAAATGAAATGTAGGTACACTTACCATTACTATATGGTATCGCAGTACAATATATAACTAGCAGATTCCGTAACATGTGTACTGTCTTAACGATAGACCGACAATGACCTTAAGAATATTAGCGATGGTTTATATGACATATAAAACTTTCTGTAGTTCTTATCATAACGGACCAAACGAATTCAGGTATTGGTCCTAATACATTTTCTCATCAATATACATAAATATAAATATTAGCAGGGGTGGTAATGTGGTAGCTGCTAAGTGATCTAACAATCAATTGTTTAGATTCTTTTGTTAGATAGATAAGATATAATTAGATCTAATATTATTAGGTACTGTGCTGAACGATTATACGAGGAAATCATTAATTCTACGTTATTGTTTCAACTATATTTGGTCAGCTGATTGCAATCATTGACACACACTTAACACTTAAGTATTGAGAATATTAAAGTTACCATATACTTAGGTAGGTTAATGAGATGGTTAATTCCTATTACTAATGTAGAAGTTCAAATTTAAGTAATAGGTACCTACGTTGCTTATAAACAACTATTATTAAAATGGGGAAGAGAACTTTTTTTCAAACTCGTATTGTAGGCTTGTTATAATATTTTGACATTTTTGACATTAAGCACTGTGTAAGTTTGTTTAATTATGCCTCAGAATGTACAATAATTTAATTTTTATTAGTCATAAGTGTTGAGTTTGTACAATCGAGGTTTCATTCGAGTGTAGGTACCTATAGTATGTTTCAAATCTCCTGAGAGTCTCGTACATTGACCTTTGAGCAGACTGCAGTGACTCTCAACCTATTTTTTTGGTGGGTCTCTTCATATTTTCAAATCATCTGAGAAACTCGACAATGAAACATGTAAAAACAGTTTCAGCGACGCTGATTGAACTTATTGTCTCGCACACTTCCATGTACCACGAAACATGTTAAATTCTTGGTCTTATTAGATTAACATTTTGACAAGTGGATGAAAATTAACCTAAGTAAAGCGCAACGCAAAATAAGTACCTACCTCTGTCTACCACTGTCTACGCTACGTAGCTTAGCTACGCTACGATTTGTAGCGTAGCTCTACGTAGCTTTACCGCAAGCTTCGTAGCCTAAATGAAACTGCGTGGGCGTGAGAGGCGTAGAATGCAATTTTGTTTAAGATAAATAATACAGTGGATATAACTAAGTATTTTGTTATCTCCTAGTTACATTCGTGGTACCTACTTACAGCGTTACTTTATAAACGGTACCTAAATTACAATATGGTATGTAGGTACTAACTTTGTTATGATAACTTTTGTTTTAAGTACAAGAATATTTTTTTTACAAGCGGCACTTTGGAGAGTGTGCCACGGAATTGCACAACTTAATTCCCCCATCCCCTTTTTACGTACATCTAGACGCACGGAAACACGGCATCCGTATATGGTAGAATTTCCTAGAATACGTACAAAGCGTTTTGATTCCTCGTTTATAATTCGGACAGCAAAGGAATGGATAACCTTATCAGCGTCATTGTTTCCTGATAAATATAATCTGGGAGTTTTTAAGGCTAGGGTAAACCGGTATCTTCTAGGCATGCATGCTCCATCGTCGACGGCGTCGTAACTTACCATCAGGTGAGACCGTGGTCAAATGTTAGCCTACTGTTGATAAAAAAAACATCTGGTGTAGGTACACCATCCAATTTATGGCGTGACCAGTGATTCAAAATATAAAAATAAATGAACAAAAATACAAATTTATAAGTATGTACATCATAATATTTATTTCAATGGTTAGTAAAGTTATAATAGGTACGGACGGCGAGTGGCGACCATACATGTCAGTGGGATTATGTGATTCATTATGCTAGTTTGATCCATTCTCGGGCTCCGAGGGATCCAAAGCGTCATCATCACCATAATCATGGTTGCATTCTACAAGCTCTTCATCGATACATCTGCTGGTGTTAGGATCAAAGGCTAGCCCCAAATCACAGGATAGCACACGTGGGTCACCTCCAGAACAAGACCAGAAGTATCGGCATTCACCTGGGCTATACCTGTGGAAAACATACCATATAGGTATCTCATCACTGAAATATACCATAAGATGTAATGTACTATTCTGAAAAAGGTAAATTAAACTTTTATCGAATTGAATTAAAAGAGGGTTCTAATGCTGCTATTATACTGGGTGGCGCAAAAGTAAAGACCCTATTTGGTTCAGCTATAACATTTTTTCTAAATTAGAAAACTAGATTTAGGTTTTTTTAAATGTATATTTGTGCCATTAAATTTCGTACCATTAGGATTTAAAGATGATGTCTTTTAAATGGTGACCTCCAGAGTTGATACACATTTGAGCCCTATTTATGACATTTTGCATAACTTGCCGTAACACTTCCTGCGATATGTTCGTTATTTCTTGACGAATGTTTTCTTTTAGAGCTGCGAGAGTCTGTGGCTTGTTCACATACACCCGAGATTTCAAAAAACCCCAAAGAAAGAAGTCTGGACTGGTCAGATCGGGTGATCTTGCAGGCCAAGGCAAATCGCCAAAACGAGAGATAACTCGGCTTGGAAAAGCGTCCCTCACTAAGTCCATAGTGTCGCGCGCTGTGTGTGCCGTAGCGCCGTCTTGTTGAAACCAGATGTGCTCCAGCCCCAATTCGTCCAAACTGGGTATCAAAAACTCACGTAACATGGTTCTGTAGCGTTCTCCAGTGACAGTTATCGCATTGCCTCCAGCGTCTTCGAAAAAATAGGGTCCGATCACTCTGTCAACACAGATGCCACACCATACAGTAACTTTTAGTGGGTGTAGAGTTATTATAAGAAAACGAAAACAAGGTAATGCAGCATTTCTAGTAAAAAATATTATAATGCTGCCTCGATTTACTAGGTGGTAGGACTTTTCTGCAAAGTTCGTCTAGGTAGGTACCACCGCTTTGCCAGTTATTCTGCCGCCAAGCAGTAGTGTGCAAGCACTACTGTGTTCCGGTTTGAAGGGCATTGTAGCTAGTGAAATTACTGGGCAAATGAGACTTTATGATCTGATCACTCAGTCTTGTAATCTGATTACTGGACTGGGTGATGTCTCAGGATGATGTGCGCAGTGCAGTGTCACGCGAAACTTTATTGTTTTAAAGTTCCGGGTGACACTGCAACTGTTATGGGCGGCCGTGTCACTTAACATCAGGTGAACGACTAGCTCGTCACGTCATTTAATTACATAAAAAAAAAAAAAAAAAAAAAAAAAACTCACGTAACATGGTTCTGTAGCGTTCTCCAGTGACAGTTATCGCATTGCCTCCAGCGTCTTCGAAAAAATAGGGTCCGATCACTCTGTCAACACAGATGCCACACCATACAGTAACTTTTAGTGGGTGTAGAGGTGTTTCTTGAATAATGCGCGGATTATCAGTGCCCCAGAACCGAGTATTCTGCTTATTGACATGCCCTGAGAGATGGAAATGCGCTTCGTCACTCATAACCAATTTTGAAGGAAAATCATCTTGCAAAATGTCATAAATAGGGCTCAAATGTGTATCAACTCTGGAGGTCACCATTTAAAAGACATCATCTTTAAATCCTAATGGTACGAAATTTAATGGCACAAATATACATTTAAAAAAACCTAAATCTAGTTTTCTAATTTAGAAAAAATGTTATAGCTGAACCAAATAGGGTCTTTACTTTTGCGCCACCCAGTATTACACTAAATTCAGTCGCCTAGTGAGGATTCGGGAAAGGAAGCTTAGTTGCTACCCAGTTAGTTGCCTAATTAGGAACCGATTTAAGAAGGACTAAATGCTATTACATCTTCATAAATCGGTTCCTATTTAGGCAACTAACTGGGTCGCACGTAAGCTTCATTTCCCGAATCGTACCGAAGCGACTGAATTTAGTGTAATGTAATTGCGGCATAAGTGACCTCAATCGCCATAATGAAGTACTTTGCAGAATATCTTCCAAGCACTGTGCTTCGACGGACGATTCAGTTTTTGTCTGTATTCCATACTTATTTTAGGCTCATAGAACTTAATAAGTATTGTAATTTCTCTATAATTTAAATCTAGCCTAAATATTAAGGAATTACTATTAATCTTACTCATAGTTCCGGAGACGATCGTCGTCAAATTCTTCATTTTCGAAACCCGGGCATTGAAAACTAAGGAAATCTACAAATAAATAATGAAATCAATACAAATTAGCATACACAATATTTTTACTAAAGATGGGTAATACCTAAATGCATGCATACCTAACCATATTCCGTTTTTGACAGAGTCAACAAACTAACAAAAAATGTTTTTTTTTGTTAAGAGCGACAAACAAGCATACGGCCCGCCTGATGGAATGTGGTAACTGCAGCCTATGGACATCTGCAACACTAGGGGCGTTGTCGACGCGTTGCCAGCTCAGTAAGGCTTTTTTTGATACCCTTTTTAAAAGACTGCATATTGAAGCATCGCGGGAATACTTCCGGGGGAAGATTATTCCACATCTTGCAGGTGCGTGGTAAGAATGAACGCATGAAGCGAGTCGTCGAAAATTAAAATTGATAGATTATTAAGTCGAGGTATTTTAAATTAACGATTTAATATAAAAGTAATGCCATGGCTCATGACACAGGGAAAATAACAATTTAGTGTTAGGTTTATTAGTAAGTTCTTAAAGTACTTAATAAACTGTTTCTGAAACTTGTTGAAACATCTAAAATGATTTCCGTCAGGTATTAGATTTGAGAACTTTATCTTTAGAAAGTAGAGGGAAAGTACTTAGCACTTACTTAGTAAATCAGTATTAGTTTTTCAAAGTTAAATTTCAAAATGCAACCCCAATGCAATGCCTCTTGACTCTTTGTTGAGCTTTTTGCCTGTACTGTGATTGCTTACGTACTAAATTATATTTTTCAATAAGTTATAAAAATTTGGTTTTACGATTCCTATATAAGAATAGGTACTGTATATAAAATAAAGCTACCATATTTTAATTACAATATAATACCTATAATACATAAGTAATATAAATTAATAATAGCAGCCATAAAATTAAAAATTAAATATCAAACAAGCCGATAGCATGATGTAGTTTTTGAAATACCTACAGACAATCAGGTAGTCAAAACATGCAGATGCGATCCGAATATTCCCTTATAATTATATGTGAGTATGTGATCATCTGGTGAAATATACCAAAGTACCTATGACTTATGCCAAAGGCTGACAGAACTTACCTCTGCAGGCTGGAACATTCGCGGGCCAGTCGCACCGCCCAGATGCAGCATCAAAGGCAAGACCAAAGGGACACTTCATTATAATGGGATTGCCTGCCGAGCACATTTTGTAATGGCTGCATATCTCTTCCTGGGACTTTGAAGGATCGTCCAAAGGAAAGAACCCAAACTGGTGTGGACACTGATCTGTTGCCTGCGGGCGCTCTACAAAAAGAGATGTCGGGTGTTAGTGACATCGAAATAGTCAATTTACATTTATGACATGTACTAATTAAGGTTTATATTATAAGGATTATAACATATTTAAGAGCTAAGGATGTTACATCTTTTTTTAAATAAGAATGTATGACGTGACGAGCTAGTCGTTCACCTGATGTTAAGCGACACGGCCGCCCATAACAGTTGCAGTGTCACTCGGAATTTTAAAATAATAAAGTTTTGCGTGACACTGCACTGCGCACGTCATCCTGAGGCATCACACAGTCTAGTAATAAGATCACTAGACTGTATTATGTGGTCATAAAGTCTCATTAGCCCAGTAGTTACAGTAGTGCTTGCACACTACCGCTTGGCGGCAGAATAACTGGCAAAGCGATGGTACCTACCTAGACGAACTTTGCAGAAAAGTGCTACCACCTAGTAAAATGTAGTAACATGAAGGTACTTACGACCAGGACCCCTGCCAGTGCATGGAACATCCTGGGGGTATCCACAAGGGTATTCAGACCAGCGCGTTTTTACGTTGAAATGCATACCATCTGGGCACAACCTTTTGAATGGACGGAAGTTCTGACAAACAAAAGTTTCAATAGGTAAGTACATATGTTATCTCATTATCTGCTGATTGCCACTAACCTAGAATATTTTAGCTACTCCTTAGTGCAGTTTACCATAATTATGAATTGTTTAATTTCATTTTCAATGTTTGTCTTCACGTCTTTGACCCTAGTTTGAATGACTTACATGTAAAACTATTTTAGCAGAAGCTGACCCGCCCCGGCTTCGCACGGGCTAATTAGTTTTAGTTTTTACGTCCCAGCCCTGTTCATGGGTAAGTAAAGACCTATTCAAAACGGCGCGATATTCGTACCGCGGTGGGTAGCGGTAAATACCGCGCGGGATTCCGCTCGGTATTTTGTACTGAAGTTCCGCGGCTAACGCGAAACTTGAGCGAAAGTTCATACCAGGGTGGAATCCCGCGCGGTATTTACCACTACCCACCGCGGTACAAATACCGCGCCGGTTTGAATAGGGCCAAAGGGAAAAGATAGGGGAAGGATGAGTGCATGGGCCTGCAAAGGAAGGCAGGCTTCTATTCCCATCCCATCGATTCATCCTTTTCCCCTATCTTTTCCCCTATAATATAGATAGAGCTATGCTCGGGGTTTCCTTGCGAGATAGGATCCGAGATGAGGAGATCCGCAAGAGAACTAAAGTCACCGATATAGCTTTGAGAATCAGCAAGTTGAAGTGGCAGTGGGCGGGCCACATCGCTCGTAGAACTGACAACCGATGGGGAAGAAAGGTTCTCGAGTGGCGACCACGAACCGGAAGACGAAGCGTAGGCCGGCCCCTCACTAGGTGGACCGACGACCTGGTCAGAACCGCGGGGAGCCGATGGATGCAGGAGGCAAGCAGCCGCTCAAGGTGGCGCTCTTTGGAGAAGGCCTATGTTCAGCAGTGGACGTCTTCAGGCTGATGATGATGATGATGATGACGATAGATAGAAGACATAGAAGATCCAGGCCAAGGAGTATATTATAACCTTCACTAGGTTCGGCGAGTAAAAAAAGTAACTTGCACGCATTTTTCACAAAAGTTAATACCTAATGAATAGATTTGAACAGAATAGAACGCAATAAAACAGAATAGGACAGAACGGAACATAATGGAACAGAAGGGAACAGGCTGGAACAGAATGGAACACAATGGAACAGAATGGAACACAATGGAACAGAATGGAACACAATGGAACAGAATGGAACAGAATAGAACAGAATAGAACAGAATAGAACAGAATAGAACAGAACAAAACAGGACAGGGCAGGGCACAAAACAGAAAAGCATAGAATAGAAAGATGAATAAAATAACGACGATGATACAAGTCTGTATTTTTTGTCTTCGCAAATGTGCTGAAAAACGTCGTATGAAGTGAGTGCATTGATCATTACAATCAAGGCTCCCGGGGCATAATAACGCCTCGAGTATGATGATCAACCTTGCACACTTGTATCATAATGTATTAATAAGTGAACCAATTGATTCCTGACTTACCCGACATTCGATGTAGGCGTCACAATTGCTTTCGACGCTAAAATACCCATATCGTTTCCCACATGTTGGTTCCCGCAAAGGGTCAACTCCACTGTTGTTTTTGTTTGGCACTCGTTCGGATGTTGAATCATTGTAGCCTAAAGTGTTGGCTCCAAAATCAACTGAAACTCCTGTAGGTGTCAAATTTTCTTGGTTAGACGTAGTGGGCAGTTCAGAAGCATCAGTCACAGCTCCATCACCAAAACCAATCAAAGCTCCTCCAGGCGTCGATTCATTTGGTTTAGACGTGGTGGGCAGTTCAGGAGCATCAGTCACAGCTCCATCACCAAAACCAATCAAAGCTCCTCCAGGCGTCGATTCATTTGGTTTAGACGTGGTGGACAGTTCAGGAGCATCAGTCACAGCTCCATCACCAAAACCAATCAAAGCTCCTCCAGGTGTAAAATCATTTGGGTTAGACGTGGTGGGCAATTCAGAAGCATTAGTCACACCACCATTACCAAAACCAGTCAAACCTCCTCCAGGTGTCGATTCATTTGGGTTAGACGTGGTGGGCAGTTCAGGAGCATCAGTCACAGCTCCATCACCAAAACCAATCAAAGCTCCCCCTGATGTCGATTCATTTTGGTTAGACGTGGTGGGCAGTTCAGGAGCATCACCCACAGTTCCATTACCAAAATCAATCAAAGCTTCTCTAGGTGTAAAATAATGTGGGTTAGACGTGGTGGGCACTTCAGGAGCATCAGTCACAGCTCCATCACCAAAACCAATCAAAGCTCCTCCAGGCGTCGATTCATTTGGTTTAGACGTGGTGGGCAGTTCAGGAGCATCAGTCACAGCTCCATCACCAAAACCAATCAAAGCTCCTCCAGGTGTCGATTCATTTGGTTTAGACGTGGTGGGCAGTTCAGGAGCATCAGTCACAGCTCCATTACCAGAATCAATCAAAGCTTCTCTAGGTGTAAAATCATTTGGGTTAGATGTGGTGGGCAATTCAGAAGCATTAGTCACACCACCATTACCTAAACCAGTCAAACCTCTTCCAGGTGTCGATTCATTTGGGTTAGACGTGGTGGGCAGTTCAGGAGCATCAGTCACAGCTCCATCACCAAAACCAATCAAAGCTCCTCCAGGTGTCGATTCATTTGGTTTAGACGTGGTGGACAGTTCAGGAGCATCAGTCACAGCTCCATCACCAAAACCAATCAAAGCTCCTCCAGGCGTCGATTCATTTGGTTTAGACGTGGTAGGCAGTTCAGGAGCATCAGTCACAGCTCCATCACCAAAACCAATCAAAGCTCCTCCAGGTGTCGATTCATTTGGTTTAGACGTGGTGGGCAGTTCAGGAGCATCAGTCACAGCTCCATTACCAGAATCAATCAAAGCTTCTCTAGGTGTAAAATCATTTGGGTTAGATGTGGTGGGCAATTCAGAAGCATTAGTCACACCACCATTACCAAAACCAGTCAAACCTCCTCCAGGTGTCGATTCATTTAGGTTAGACGTGGTGGGCAGTTCAGGAGCATCAGTCACAGCTCCATCACCAAAACCAATCAAAGCTCCTCCAGGTGTCGATTCATTTGGTTTAGACGTGGTGGGCAGTTCAGGAGCATCAGTCACAGCTCCATCACCAAAACCAATCAAAGCTCCTCCAGGCGTCGATTCATTTGGTTTAGACGTGGTAGGCAGTTCAGGAGCATCAGTCACAGCTCCATCACCAAAACCAATCAAAGCTCCTCCAGGTGTCGATTCATTTAGTTTAGACGTGGTGGGCAGTTCAGGAACATCAGTCACAGCTCCATTACCAGAATCAATCAAAGCTTCTCTAGGTGTAAAATCATTTGGGTTAGATGTGGTGGGCAATTCAGAAGCATTAGTCACACCACCATTACCAAAACCAGTCAAACCTCCTCCAGGTGTCGATTCATTTAGGTTAGACGTGGTGGGCAGTTCAGGAGCATCAGTCACAGCTCCATCACCAAAACCAATCAAAGCTCCCCCTGATGTCGATTCATTTTGGTTAGACGTGGTGGGCAGTTCAGGAGCATCAGTCACAGCTCCATCACCAAAACCAATCAAAGCTCCTCCAGGTGTCGATTCATTTGGGTTAGAGGTGGTGGGCAGTTCAGGAGCATCAGTCACAGCTCCATTACCAAAATCAATCGAAGGTATCTCAGGTGTAAAACCATATGGGTTAGACTTGGTGGGCAATTTAGAAGCATCAGTCACAGCTCCATCACCAAAACCAATCAAAGCTCCTCCAGGTGTCGACTCATTAGGGTTAGACGTGGTGGGCAGTTCAGGAGCATCGGTCACAGCTCCATTACCAAAACCAATCGAAGCTCCTCCAGGTGTCGATTCATTTGGGTTAGACGTGGTGGGCAAATCAGAAGCATCAATCACAGTGTCATTACCAAAATCAATCAACCCTCCCCCTGGTGTCGATTCATTTGGATTTGATGTGGTGGGCAATTCAGAAGCATCAGTCACAGCTTCATTACCAAAAGCAATCGTAGCTCCTCCAGATGTTGAATCATTTGGGTTAGACGTGCTGGGCAGTTCAGGAGTATCAGTCATAGCTCCATTACCAAAATCAGTTGGAATTCCTTCGTTGGTTTGGTTTCCTTCGTTGGGTGTCGAATCATTTTTATCAGACGTGGTAGGGTAAGTGATGGGTTTATTACCAATATTGGTGGGTTGTAGTCCGGATTCTGAATCACTTGGGTCATAGTTAAGGGGCAACTCCGTGATGCCTCCATCACCCCCGTCTGTTGATACTCCTCCAAGAGCAGTATTGGGGTCGGCAGTGATAAGTTCATTAGGTCTGGATCCAGCTCCATTACCAAAAGTGTTATCTGCTCCTTCAGAAATAGGTGGTTGCTCTGTTTCGTCTGAATTAACAGCATTAATAGGGTCTCGTCCTAATTCCGAATCACTTGGGTCAGATGTAGGGGGTAAAACATTAGGACTAGAGCCATTCCCGTTACCATTCGTAAACACTTCTCCAGATGATGCGTTGTTTGAACCATAAACGGGAGGTCCCGCCGTGACGGCTCCACTTCCAGGACCGACAGGCTGTCCTCCAGGTGTGGAACCATTAGGGATAAGACTATTAGTTGTGTTACGTGGCGCAGTAGTTAAATCATTGATTTCATTCTCATTGCCGTTAGGCACTCCAGATGCCGTATCGTTTGGGCTTATAGGTTTTATACTTTGGTTTGACAACGGATTGTTCCTTAATGAGTCTGGCATCGAATTTTGGCCATTAATACCTGTGACATAAAATGTGATTAATACAACTTTGATTTTTTGTTCATAAGCATTAAAACATAATAAAAAAGAATTACATAATTATAGACAACACTCTGCCAAGTTTGGAATCGGTTTTATGGAATTAGTCTACTTTGTGTCCTATTTCGAAGAAGAAAGGGTTTAAAATTACTTACTTGCGCTCGCAAGCAATAGTATCAAGCAGAAGTGATAGATCATAATATTATTCATGTTCTATCCTCTTGCTTCTCAATTAACTCCTCGAATGGTATCAGTGTTTCATTTCCAATCATTTTATGCCAAAAAGGCAATTAATATCAAATTTACGTTAAATAGACATCACATTACCTTTGGCGGTTAAATACAATGAAACAAACATTTGCAAAACACGTTTCTTTATTTTTGTTGTAATTATTGTTTTTTTTTATACAGACATGTTAGTCACATCAACCTAAGGTTCCACGTTAAAATATGATTGACATCAAGTAGTACATAACATAATTATTTATAATTGATGATAATAATCATAAGACTTAACGTCCGGTACAAAAACGTTGAAATCAACAAATGGATTTCAAGCGTTGAAAAAGCGCTTTCATGTGAATAACATACTTGATATCCATTTGTTTCATTTCAACGCTTTTTTAACGGAAGTTGAATAAGCGCTCGTGCGAATGGGGTATCAGTAGATAAATTCATATTTCATAAGGATACAACTTAGTAAACATGTACCTACCAGTGGTATTCTAATTACCTAGGTAGCAAATTTTCACACAAAATTATAATAGGTACTTAGGTTATTCATTTGATCGTATTTTAAATTAAGTGATTGGAAAGTAATGAAGTATTTTATCTTATCTTAATTATTTACAAAAAATTGTGATTCGTATGAAATGATTTATGGCAAATCAAACTATAGGTAGACTAGACGAAATTTTAACTGAACTTGGCCTGTAGCCACTAAAACTTTTGTTCCATTCAAATCAAGGCACTGCCAAGTTCTTTCTAATGATAAATGTTTAGTATATTATTCTATTCTTTTTCAATGAAGTCTTGGCGTTGAACTCTAGTTCCTTGGCCAGGACTAGTTTTTCGTCTTCCCTAGCACGCGCAGCTGCAGCTCTCAGCTCTGAAGGGCAGGCGGCCACCTCATCAGCCGAGACGCAGGTCGTTGTGAGCTCGTCGAAGGCAGCGTCACCACCACAGGACAGTGCACGAGGTCTGCCCTCAATACAAAGGAAGTACTTCTGGCAGTTCACATCAGACCTGCCGAGGTAAAAGGGAATGGTGGTAGCATCCTTAAGGTAAGTTCCACCCTGTATAATCCCGGTTAAGATCACTGTTATAGTTAACATTAACTGTAACCTTAATCATGATTAATCAGCATGTGTAGCACCATCATAATTATTCGTCGTTACCTACATGTAAAAGTGAAGCCACATTTTCTTCAATTTTTAACAGTCTTTCAACCATAGATAGCATTTTAACTGCCAATAACCATACGCACCTAGTTGAAGTTACCGTTAAATTATTGCTTTAATAACGGTTAACATTTAACTGAATACGATAGATGGTATACAATAATATTATTTATTTGGCAAGACACGTGTCTGGCACGCGATGTCTGTAGATATAAACGAAACTCAATTTTACCACAGATTTGACTGTAGGTAGTACAAAGTAAAGTACCTATGATTAATTGGTACAACGCAGCTCTAAAGACAGTATTATTGTCAGGCTCTTTAATTTAATCATCAACACACATTCACGAAGCCTAGATACTTTATCCTCTGAGTACCTATCTATTATTAGAGGAAGAAATTCAAAGCAGTTCATTTGTATTGGTTATTATTGGCTAAATCTTTCTCATTACTTCCATTGTTATTAGGTGCGAGAGTACTTCGTTCTATTATTGCTTGTAATTTGTAATGCAAATAAATTTGAAGTAGAATTTTAGCTATCATAAGCCTTAAATCCTTGAGCACATGATTAATATTATACCGGTACAAGCATGTTGAATATCATTTAATACAAACGTTGGCAAATCATGTTGGTATTTCTGACAAGAAGGTTACGTAAGCCAAGGTCGCCGCTCATCTGCTGACATTTAGACCACTGACCGGTCGACCAGTCCATTACCTAACCAGTTCTTAGAATTCCGAGCTATCACTTTAATGGCATGAATTATTGTTATATTAATTTATGCTGTATTAATATACTTAGCGGTACTAATAATGACACTCATTTTCATATCAGTTTCCGCAACGCATTTTCTTGTTACCTACCATTTCACCATTCCGCGTGCATTTCTCATGAATCATGAGCGCATTACTGTCACCAGATCGCAAATTCTCTCTCTCTCTCTCTTTTACACATCATCATCATCATCATCAGCCTGTATTAGTCCACGGCTGGACACAGGCCTTTCCTAATGAACGCCACATGGGTGATGGGCCCGGTTTTTGGCCCTTGACATCCAATTTCTGCCTGCAGCTTTTCGCAGGTTGTCATTCCACCCGGCCGGCGCGGGCGTCCCACACTACGCTTGTCGAGTCGTGGTCTGCACTCAAGGACGTGTTTACCCCAACGGCTATCCATCCTTCTAGATATGTGACCATCAACCCACTGCTACTTCAACTTACTAATCCTTTGACTTATAACACTTTTTAGACTTTTGCGACTTGAATTCACATTATAAAGTTTAAATGGGTCCCTCCGCGCATAGTTTATCAAAAAATAATTTTGACTAACCTCGACGTTTCGACCAAGTTACATAGGCCGTGGTCGCGAGGTTAGTCAAAATATTTTTTTCATAAATTTCTATGCGCGAAGAGACCAGTTTTAAGTTTATAATATCCTTTAACTTATGTCGATGTCCTTGGATGACTAGGAGTATAATCGGACTAAAAATGGGTTCCTCCTTAAGTCTAAATCAAGATAACTCCTATGGCGAAAAATCTTACCTGTAGAATCTGAATCCGGCAGGGGGGCCTAACTCCCTGGAGATCGGGACTTCAGGGCAACGGAAGCCGAGGAAAGCTGAAACAGACAATGATATTTCTGCTTTATGATAATAGGCATTTTTACATAGATAATTATTAAGTATAGGGTTTTTTTTTTGCGAAACGAATTCATTCTTCTTCTTCTTCTCGTGTAAGCAAGTGGTCAGCCCTGCTGCCAGAATTTTTAGGCCGCCCAAAGGCTTCTGACTTGGTTTCACTTTTCTTATGACAACAGCCGGGACCGACGGCTTAACGTGCCCTCCGAAGCACGGTAGCGCCCAGTTGTAAATACCACTTTTTGCTGTAGCAGTCACCCATCAAAGTAGTGACCGCAGCGAACCTTGCTTAACTTTACCGAGAAATTAGAAACGGCTAGTTGTGCTTCGCTATGAGCGCTACGTACATTGTAAGTATAATTATATGAGTAAGTACAATATGATAGTTTCTTGATTATGAAGAATTTGGAGCTGTGAAGTTAAAAACAACCTTTTGAGATAGAAACCTGTATCCTGTATTAATTTTATTGCCCTGGTTTTTCTTCGTTATTAATTAATAACATAAATATATTATATAGATTGGTAAAGTAATTTTTTTTTTTAACGGGCAAATTGCCTTTATTACTCAAGCTAACTACTACAATAATAAAAACTAAACTAAACTAAACTAGCTACACTACCTATTACAAAGAACACTTATGGACTGTATAATAGCCGCGATGGCCTATAGACAGTCCAAGTGCTCCAGCCCACTACCGGTAGGTAGCGTACCCAACATGCTGGCCGCATTGCCACGTTGAATTGCAATGCTGATGCGTTGGGCCAAATAAGTGCCAGCATTTTGGTCACGCGTCGCATCGACCAGGCGCTCTAAAGTAATTATGTGAGGTAATTATGCACACATCATAATGTTTCGTCGTCGACGAAGTTCGTTTCGGACCAGCTAAAAAACAACAAGTATAAGACAAAGAGTAACAATTTGGTTAAAACCCAATTCAATTATTTAGTTATATATACCTACTTATCTAGGTACAAAAGTGTGATTTATCTAAGAAAATTCAGACATTGATAATGGCATATTAATTATTGCTTTTCCGTTATTTCTTTCAACATAATTAATATTGGTAATTTGTGTTAATTCGTTGCTTTACCGCAAGGATGGGTTTTTGCGGGTTTTGTATTCATTTGGTAGCGGGTCGTCAGCATACAAATTCTTGTTAACCTTACTGTCCGGCACCGAGTCAAATAAATTGATAAGTGTAATAAACAAAATGCCAATAAGCCCCCGCGTTCAGTTCAAGCCCGGTGTGTAACAGATGCTGTCCGTTTTCAATTTGCAGTGGTTATATCGATGAACGTAGTTCCTATACCTACTTTTTTTTACAACTAAATCGGCATCTGACCGCAATCTCACCTGATGGGAAGTGACGATGCGATCTACGATGGTACATGCTTGCCTAGAAGACCTATACACTCGCGACTTGAAGAGCTCCAGATTGTATACGCTGGTAAAGTATTCCATTCCTTGTCTGCTCGGATTATAAATGTCGAGTCAAACCGCTTTGATATCAACCATAAATGGATGGCGTGTAGCTGTACGTCTTGTCGTACTTTCAACATTTATAATATAAGTATTTGAACAAATCCATCACTTCGTCCAAGTAATATATCTAATTGTAATACTTACAGAGTTATTTTGGTTTGTTTCAGTAATGTGCGTTATGCCCTAAAAGGTTTTTAGTAAATTCAAAAATAACCCTGTATAGGTGAACGCATACCTATAGCTTAACTACTTAACCATACTACATTAATTTGTGTCGTAAGTTTTAAGCTTCTTCATCATCATCATCATCATCAACAGCCTGAAGACGTCCACTGCTGAACATAGGCCCCCCCAGGGGGCGCCACCTTGAGCGGCTGCTCGCCTCCTGCATCTATCGGTTCCCCGCGGCTTTCACCAGATCGTCGGTCCACCGAGTGGGGGGCCGGCCTACGCTGCGTCTTCCGGTTCATGGTCGCCACTCGAGAACCTTTCTTCCCCATCGGTTGTCAGTTCTACGAGCGATGTGGCCTGCCCATTGCCATTTCAACTTGCTAATTCTAAGAGCGATATCGGTCACTTTAGTTCTCCTGCGGATCTCCTCGTTTCGGAGCGTATCTCGCAGGGAAACACCGAGCATAGCTCTCTCCATAGCTCGTTGCGCGATTTTAAGCTTGCTAATGAGGCCAACAGTAAGAGACCATGTCTCAGTTCCATAAGTCATCACTGGCAACACACGCTGATTGAAAACTTTCGTTTTCAGGCTCTGCGGTATTTTGGACGAAAATATAGGACGAAGCTTCCCGAACGCTGCCCAGCCGAGTTGGATTCTTCGTGCCACCTCTTTGTCGAAGTTGGACCTACCTAATTGGACAGTCTGTCCTAGGTAGACATCTTTGTTGACAACTTCGAGAGTATCGTTCCCAACAATTACCGGTACAGGTGGAATATGAGCATTAGACATGATCTTCGTCTTGTCCATATTCATCTTAAGACCAACCTGTTGGGAGATTTTACTAAGGTCGTTGAGCATGGTGCTAAGGTCCTCGAGCGACTCCGCCATTATGACTATATCATCGGCAAAACGAAGGTTAGTGATGTACTCGCCATTTATGTTGATGCCGGATCTTTTCTTTTTTTTTTAGCTTCTTAAATGTAGGTAATTTACTGTAGGTATATACGACAGTCGATTATTAGTTTTGGTCTTTGACTATCCAACCAAGTTTTGGTATTACCTTACCTATTACTTACGTAAGTATATTAGTAAGAACCTTACCTACACCTTCTATGCATGTCATTTGTTTACATACCTTCAGCATCGCAGTCAGCAACCTCATCAGGCCACTGGCATCTGTAGGTCTCAGGGTCGAAAGCCAGGCCTTCTGGGCAGGTGAAGTCGAAGCCTACACCGTTGACGCAGTTTCTGAAGTAGCTGCAGTTGCGGGAATCTCCCAATTTGAAGTAGCCGAACTGGTGCGGGCACTGGGCAGTCGGTTCAGCTGGCTCTGTGAGGAAAATGGAGAAAAAAGTTAATGATGATCTACCTACTTTTATAATTGTACCTATTTATTACTTGTGGGTACCATTATGTAGGTATGTACTGAGGTAATATAAAGCTTCAACAGGAAAACTATTTTTGTTGAGTAGATACCACTGTTTCCACTGTACCACGTTTGGTAGGTATCTTACCTCAAAAAAATGTTGGAAAACCATATGATATGTCCTTGACAACCTTTCAAGATATGACTATACTGACTCACTTTATAGCAGTTTGCTTAATTCGCAAGCTACTCACATACTCTGACTGATCGACCGCCAACTCATCAAAACTCATCGTTATTCATACACCGTACAGTGTATTTTTGAAAAACGAAAAAAATATTTTAAAATAAGTGATGACAAAGGGTTACCGGTGGAGTGAGACATGTAGATGTAATCGTTGATCTGACGAATGAGCCGTTTCGGTTCATTTGTATGGAACTTGTGTATGTTCGCTTAAGGTAGGTTTATAGTTTGTTAAATTTAGTGAATAGAGATCGGCACATGTAGCGGTTACCAAAGCTGATGTCATAAATATAGGTGAATTTTGGATTTTGGATTTTCCAGACTTATTTGCGTTTATACTCTGACGTTCTAAATAATTGGAATGTCAGAAGATAACTGATGATAGTTGAATAATATCAATGAAATTAAAATTTTATATAATGTCATTCAAATTCAACGTATATTGTTCATGATTAAAATATAATACTGTACTCACGTAAAGCAGAGCGTTCCAGGCAGGTAACTTCGTTGGGGTACTGACAAGGGTACACATTAAAGTTAACGTTGGGGTTGAATCGGAGACCGTCAGGGCAGATTTTCTCTTCAGCTGTACCGTTCTGTTGACAACACGTTGGATAAAAGGCTTTTGTCCCTAATTTGTAAGAGCTGAAGATTTGAAAAGTTCATAGGATGTTATAAGGCGAGAACAAATGATACGATCGACTAGTTTGGTTTAAAGTAGCATTTATTCTGAATATTAAATGGGTACTTAGATACATAGATAGACTTAGATTACAAACATAGATTACTGAGTCTGGGGATTAATGACATTGATAGATGGGCAATAGGCAGACCACATCGCTCGTAGAACTGACAACCGATGGGGAAGAAAGGTTCTCGAGTGGCGACCACAAATCGGAAGACGCAGCGTAAGCCGGCCGCTACTAGGTGGACCGAAAGCCCCGGGGAGCCAATGGAAGCAGGAGGCGAGCAGCCGCTCAGTGGAGCTATCTGGGAGAGGCCTATGTTTTGCAGTGGACATCTTCAGGCTGTTCATGATGAAGCACAGTAAATCCTATATCACACCTGAAGGTCAGCGACAATTTAAGTAATGGCACTCATAGAAATATGATTCTTCTAAGATGGCACAAAAGTAAAAATATGTAGTGGCAGGCCTACTGTTAAGTAATATGGTGTTCTAGAGAACCCTTCTAAAAACATTTTATATGAACTATAATTATTTTCACAACAGTTCTCTTTATTGAAACAGCTAAAGCCATCTACAGAGCCGCACATCTTCGAGTTCTACAAGTTTCATGGTCAGTTTTGAGAGATACTTACAATGCATTCGATGTATTTATCGCAGCTTCCTCCGACAGGGTACCTCTCATTCAGTTCTTTGCATGCACCGACTGGAGTCCTGCTGGGAGCGGAGGACTGCTGCTGGTACTGCTGGTATCTGTCCTGTGACTGCTGGTATTGCTGGCCGAATTGCGCGAACGCTGGTAAATGTAATTAAAATAGTTTAGTAAGTATAATTATTAGTTTTACTTTCGCCAGCAAAGTTGTATGGAGTTTTATTACTGGTGAGTTTTGCCACCAGCAATTTCCTTTGAAAAACCCTTCCCCCCCCCCTTCCCTTTCCTTTTTTTTTTGATTATTGTTGAGTTTTGTTTCGTGAGATGAATTGAATCAGAATGAATGAATCTGGATCAAAATGGATCAAAAAAGATCAAAATGGATCAAAATGGATCAAAATGGATCAAAATGGATCAAAATAGATCAAAGTGGATCAAAATGATCAAAATGATCAAAGTGGATCAAAATTGACCAAAATGGATCAAAGTGGACCAAAATGCATCAAAGTGGAATAAAACGGATCAAAGTAGATCAAAGTGGATCACATTTTTTTTAATTTTTTAATATGCGAATGAGTGACGTGACGAGCTAGTCGTTCACCTAATGTTGAGCGACATGGCCGCCCATAACAGATGCAGTCTCACTTGGAAATTTAAAATAATAAATTTTCGCGTGACACTGCACTGCGCACGTCATCTTGAAACATGATGATCGGATCACACAGCCTAGTAATCAGATTTGTAGACTGTGTGATCAGATCATAAAGTCTCATTTGCCCAGTAATTTCACTAGCTACAATGCCCTTCAAATCGAAACACAGTAGTCCTTGCATACTACTGCTTGGCGGCAGAATAACTGGCAAAGCGATGGTACCTACCATAAAGGATAGAACTTTGCAGAAAAGTCCTACCGCTTAGTAAAAAATGGATCAAAGTGGATTAAAATAGATAAAATGAATTGAAATGAATCAAAATCAAATTAATTAAGTGCTTAATGAGTTACATCTTTTAATATACATTACTCGCATTATTTGATTAAAGCACTATACAAGCCTTGGTCCGCAATGACTGCACCGCTGGCCACGCTATGATGGCCTCGAGCTAAGCTTAGCTCCACCCCCAACCTTCAAGTTTGGTCATCATTGCAGCCCTTGCTGTCCGCGCTATAAAGGCTTTCATTCCAGCTTGTCCATCAAGGGCTGTAATACTGACCGCGCTGTGATGGCCTGGACCTGCGGTACGCTGCGCTCTCAGCCATCATTCATCGCGTCCAGCAGCGCACTCATTACACACACAGCAGACCGCTGCAGTAATGTATACTATTATGTTTTCTAATAGTAATGTTTGAAATAAAATTCTAAATAGCGATGAGATTTCAGCAAAAATCATTAAAGACACAATATACAATCATGTCTTTCAATTTTGTGATTCTTGAAGATGCCGGTTTTTTACGAATTTTTCCTTCACCCTTGTGAGGGTGAGTGCAAATTTCGCAAATACCTAAACTTAGAAAGTCAAGGGTCAAGTGGGATTCGAACCAGGGTGCATCAGTTCGAAAGCCGCACGGGTTATCGCTGGACCGCGCTCACTCAGCACAAACACCAAAATACTTTGCATCATCAGCAGCCCGAAATACGTCCACTGCTGAACATAGACCTCCCCCATAAAACGCCGCTTAGAACGCTTATCATAGCGAGGATTTGCCATAATCACCACGCTTGGCGGGTTTACTTTGCATAACTTGTTGCAAAATTAAAAATAGATAACTTGTACCTTCGTATATTATTATGCCAAAATTGTACCTTTTGTCTTGAGGAAGGTCAAATCCATACCTAAATGCTCTTATGGTATGGATTTGACCCAAACTTCTGACTAAATTATTATAACAGGTATATGATCATTGACAAAAAAGCTTTTGGATAAAATCAATTGATTAGGATATAAGGCGGATAACGTCTGAAAAAATATGTTCATAATAAATTTAGTAGTTTTTTATATTTATATTTATGTAGGGACTTTTATTTAATAGTTTATTTTTATGTGTAGGTATCGGAAAATATTTTACTTAACTTGTTTTTTTTCTAATGATCATGGCTTAATAAGTACTATATATTATTTTGGATTTAAAGAAATCAGTTCAGTTTTATGTTAGAAAAATGAAACTGTAATAACTTTTGATAATTAAGTGCATTACTACCTACGTTACTAAGTAATTTTGATATACTAAATAATGCTAAGCTTTCCTTTGAAACACAATACTGCGCTCAAAGACCCAAGTCGCAGACGTCACTCAAAAAGCCGCCAAGCTCAAGTGGGACTGGGCAGGACACGTTTGTCGAATGCCAAAAGACTTATTGGCGAAAGCTACCACCGACTGGGTTCCCTTGGGAGTTAAACGGACGCGAGGCCGGCCTAGGTGGTGGAGGGACGAGTTGGACGCTTACGCGAAGGATTGGCCCACACAAGCACTAGACCGTAAAAATTGGAAAGAGGGAAGGGAGGCCTTTGCCCTGCAGTGGGACAATATGGGCTAATATAATAATAATAAAAAATAAAAAGTGCACGTTTTACTTGTTTGAACAACAATAGGTAGGTACAATCCGTATTAGGTATACCTATTGTTGTTCACAATTATTAAAAAAAACAATCTTGTTGCAGGAACCTTCACAGATATTATAAATACAAAAGATGACTCCTATGTGTTTCTAATTCAATACATACTTCAATTAACTGTAGCTAAAAGTGTGCTATTGTTGAAGATAATCCCATCTATTGTTTAGAAGAGACGACGCGTGAAAAACATCTCCTTGGTACTAATTCATTCAAGAACGTCTCTTGTGTCGATTTGGTTTGACCTCATAGCATAGTTTTAACAATTTTTACGCTTAATTTTTCAATAGAAGTAGGAAATACTATGAATGGAAATGCAATGAACTGTTTTCATTAACGAGTGAGGTACGATGTAGGTATTTAAGTATTATATAATCTTATTGTTCATAGGTCAAAAACTACTGAACTGACTATTGGTGTGTACGTAGACTACGTAGAGTTAAGGGAAAATTGATCCTGTGGGATAGATACTTAGGTATAATGAAAATCATTGTTGCCAAATGCTGGAGACATCGTGGGTCACAGCTATAGTTAATTTCATAAATTCGAAAGCAACTTCTGTCTGTCAGTTCTAGAGGATATTTAATATTTTTTATTGCGAGAACCTGTACCCCACGTGTACATGAAAAGCTGCAGAAAGCATCTAGTTTTATTATGAACTATCGTGTCCTACGACGTAACGTCCGTGCGACGTAACCTATAACCTTATAACTTATGCAGCGAGCAGTAGGTAAGTATACGTAAATTAGTAGGTACTAGGTCAGAAAATTGAGTTTCTATAATTAATTATTATTAATGGGTATTAATCATGGGTATTCCCTTACATTTCAATGTATAGTAAGATCTCACATTTCTAAAATTGTGCTTATGTCTCAGGATGACGTTACGGTGACTTTATGTTTTAGAGTTCCAAATGGTGCTGCATTTGTTATCATGGTGGTCATGGTCATGACGCTTAACATCAGGCGAACAACTTGCTTTTCATAAGTTAGATAAGAGTAAGATATTGCAGTTGATATTGTACCTATATTGTAATAGGTACCTACATTATATAAAAGACCTTCTAACTTATCAGAAGCCGAAAAGAAAAATTAGGAATATGGTTAAGTTATATTGGCGTATTGGCTAATGGTACATTTTCTCTTTTTCTGTTATGGAAATTTCAATCAGAAGTTATATCAGATCATCTATGCTGGAATTCTTAGCATGTCAGACTCAAACCAAGATAAAGTTATGGGTAGGTATTTCAAACAAAATAATAAGAATATTATAAAACCACATAGTAGGTAATAGATACCTACCTACCCATCGTTACGACAGCGATCAGCAAGTCGGTATTTCGATTAACTTAAATGTATTCAAGCCTAAAGAAAATAAGTTACTATGATATCGGAAAGTATAGAATGTGGAAAATCCTGAATATGGAACGTATCGCTAACACCGTTAATTCTAGGTAAGTGTGTGGTTCACCTAGTCAATTGTTTTTTCTCTAATCTGTGGGTTCACCTTTACCCAGTTAAAATAACATTATGATTGGAGTTTTGGCGGGAACGTGAAAAAGTTCACGTCGTTGCATTGTATTATTTTTCAAAACTCGTGCTTTTTCCAGTGTTAATGTTTAAAATCGGTGGCGTTTTCCGCATTAAGTGCTGAATTACGAGCATGAGTGTGGGCAAGTGATATAATGTGGTGAAACGTGGTTTTTCGTGTTGCTTCCAAAATTCCATAGAAGTTTCTAGTAAAGTTGCCACCACTTTACTAGGGCATGACTTAGACTGGACTGAGACTACCTGACTTAGACTGGACTATGACTACGCAGACTGTGACTAAGACTTGACTTTACGTGAAATATTCTATCATTATGAAAAATTACAATACTTGACACTGGCTAAATACACTATGTGTGGAGCCAAAATATAAGAGAAAAAAAAAACTATTGAAAGCAAAACAAGGTTATGTTGATTAAATATAGTTTATTCCACAGACCTGTAGTTTATTTGAATAGAAGAAGTGACATAGTTTTATTTTCTGAGAAAGAATGTGATGTGAAATTATAAATTAGTAATAGGCACATGGAGCAGTTTAATAATATACTTGAATCACTAAAACGATCTTTAGTTACATTAATAAACTTACTTAATAGATTAATAAATTATGTAATATGTTTTTTTTAATAATTCTTACGATTATCTACCATTCTGCCCGTTATTTACAATTGGTACATATTTTTTTCTTTAAATAAGTACTTATAATATTTTTTTATGAACCAGACAAAACATAAAGCAATGTAGCACCCATAAGCACATAGCCATAAGGGTGGACTTATAGCTGGTCAAGGGATCTCTATCAGTCAAATATAGAGCTAAACAAGTAGAGCTTTTTCAAGAGGTCGAAGGTAATATTTCAAATATTAAAAAAAAAAAAAAATCTGTCTGACCCTTTTTAATTTGTCTTTGCAATAAAAGTTATTAAAATATTATTCATATTTTAGTTTTACTCACCAACTGCGCCCACGCAGGCAAAGACGACCAATATCCTGTTCATTGCTATTTCCTATGTCCAGTCCGCACAAGCTTCACCCAAGCACTGACTGGCCCGACCTGAGAGCTGTGGATCAAGACCTTGAGGACCAGATTGTGTAAAAGATGTGTAAGTACCTACACACGAGTTCGTCTGACGCGCCTTGTATTACCTAGAGCTAAGCAGGTACTTGTATCAAGATGGAATCTTGGAGGGAGGGTGCGAAAGCTCGCTGGAGGTTACTACAATTTACTCTATGTTAATGCAGCATATCGGATGAGGAAGGTTCTTTTTATGTAAACGAATAACGTGAAAAGCAAGTTGTTCACCTGATGTTAAGCGTCATGACCATGACCACCTATTCTGCCGCCAAGCAGTAGTGCGCAAGCGTTATTGTGTTCCGGTTTGAAGGGCATTGTAGCTAGTGAAATTACTGGGCAAATGAGACTTTATGATCTGATCACACAGTCCAGTAATCTAATTACTTGACTGTGTGATGTCTCAGGATGACGTGCGCAGTGCAGTGTCACGCGAAACTTTATTTTTTTAAAGTTCCGAGTGACACTGCAACTGTTATGGGCGGCCGTGTCACTTAACATCAGGTGAACGACCAGCTCGTCACGTCATTCATTCTCATAAAAAAAAAAGAAAAAAAAAAATATCAGATGCAGCAGCACTTGGAACTCTAAAATATAAAGTCACCATAACGTCATCCTGAGACATCAGCACAATCTTAGAAATGTGAGATCGGCACACTAATTGACCAGGAATTTTGGTCTCGTAAGAGATGAATATTAGAAGCTTATAGATTTCTCGGAAAGTTGCATTTACCTAAAACTTTTCTAGTGGTAGGTCCTGCCTAGGTACTGCATTTCACGAAGAGGTACTCACCTCACGGAAACGCATGTTCCCTTATTGGAACAGGGTGGTTTTTCGTGAAAACCACTCTGAAACATAATTTCTTTTTGTTCTACTTCTACCCCAAAAGAAGCTTGGCGTGTATAGTATAGGTATAAGTCATACTTTACTGTAAATAATTATGAAAAAAACTTAAATAAAGTCAAATGTATACAAACTTAGGCTGAGCCCGCATTGGGCGGTAGCGATTCTCGAGCGATTTCGTGCGATATCGCGACAACACACACCGCACGATGGTAAAATGTCGCGGCGATCACACGGCGATATCGCTACCGCCCAATGTGGGGGCAGCTTTACTACGAAAACGTAAAAATGAAGAGGACTCGTACACAGATTAATTTGTAGTACAGACATTTGAATCACGAACTGACCTGATTTTTTTTCTTTACAAGTTAATCCGTCGATTAATAAACGCTTATATCAGGCGATACTGCTGTAAAAATCACAAGACTTCTAAATAAATGACCCTATCGGTGCAAACATTTACACGTTGTCTGTTTCTTTCAACAGCATCACCTCATCTCAGTTATTCAACTGTTTTTACTTTTCTTTGAGCCCAAGCAACCTTGAAGACAAGAGAGAGTTACGATAGTGTTGTAACTTATGGGTAACATTCGCACCATTCGCACCTTGTGAGTGACATCTTTGACCGAGGAAGAGTGATAAATACAACCTGAATAGAACGCTGTGGAAAGGTCACACACCGTTTTGTAAGGTGTAGGTACCTATTACGTGTGCATAATTAGAGATACATTTTATATAACTAGTATTTTCATTAGTAATTATTTACATTTACTTATGTTAGGTTTTCTTGAAAAACCCAAAACATAATGCTATTTTTATTATTATATTACAAAAGTGCTAAAATAGCGCACATTGTACAATAAACTACTATTCAATTATTATTTGACTTTGACCTATACCTATTATTTAGTCTGGGTCTATAATTTAGTTATGTAACAAAAAGCAACAAACAGACTAAAGGACTGACAGACTTTCGAATTTAATTCGGAAAACTTTGGAATATGGTTTTTTAAAATATTGAGCCGCTTCAACTATCTACGAGGTCACCTACGGAAATATAAAAAAAAAATCTCAGCTAAACATGATTTTCATTTACTTATTAGCAGGTATCGTGGGGTTAGTTAATGTCAAGGTAAAGACACTTGCATACCGAAATAATAATTGTGATTTAACACGGAGAGACTAGCCAATCAGCGAGTACATATTCGCATGGGTCCCATTACCATATACCAATACTATTGAAAGAAGTTTCTGCGCAAATAGTGAGGACGCAAATTACAAAAAAACTAAACGATACTGTCCGTGTCCTCCCTGTCGGTTTTTAAGAAACAAATCGTATTAGTAGTAAGACAAATAGTTACACGTTATTACTATTTCCTTTATAGCTACGGAATCTCGAAAAAATAAAGTATTAAACGAGAATTCTGTGTATTTCGTCTACGCGGATGTGGCTTAGAACGTCTAGTGTTATATAGGTAGGTATAATGTAGTAAGCCGACATCAGACCGCAGACGCCTTACGACATTGATTGGACATTGTTTGCAGGTCAGGTCATCTCGTGTATCCTATCATATGGAATGTTGATATTCTACGCAAACTTATTACGCAGATAATACTTTATTATAGCGATGCACAATCAGGTTTGCGATGCGTTCTAAACGTTTATTGCAAACTGCATAGGTAAGGTACCTACTTATTTGTGCTTCCAAGGTGCATCTGCATAAACGACGCACCAGAGATTGGATATGGCATGCACCGATTAGAAAAAAAGCAATGAGGCATTTTATTTAAAAAAAAACACTAGTTCCGCTTCTTTTCTAGATGGCGCTGTAAGTACATGGTTTAAACCTTTTAAACCACAGAGTAGTTTAAACATAAGAAAATTCTTAGACTACCTACAAAGAAATGTCAAATTCAGTTGAGTGGATCACGAGTAAATTGTCTGTAGGGGTACTACAGATATATAGATACTACAGATCTCCTAAGTAGTCTTTGGTGCATTCTTATTAAGTAAATTGATGTACAGTAGATCTGCGAGATAGATAAACGTTAATATTATGATCCAAAATAAAGCCAAGGTATCCCGCAATGAAACTACAAAAAACGATTAAGTTTAGAGTTGTCAGTCAGTATCGTGACACATTTCCTTTAACCTGTGGTCTATGCTTGAAACAGTGACAGTGACAGATTTTAGCAAAAGCCACAACTGGCGCCATCTATGGAGTCATGCATAAAATACAATTTCTTTTTTTTAATAAAACCCCTCATTAACGGAAACACAGACCTAAAAGTTTGGTAGTTCGTTACTCTCAAAAGACTCACGAAACGTGGGAGCGAGAAGTACAAATCAAGTACACACATTGCTCGAGAGCAAAAGAGATATTGGAATTTTGTCCGAGTGTCAAGAATATCACATAATTATTACCACAATATATTTCACGACGAGTTTTGGCGGGAACACGGAAAAGTTCACGTCGTAGCATTGTATTATTTTTCAAAACTCGTGCTTTTTCCAGTGTTAATGTTTAAAATCGGTGGCGTTTTCCGCATTAAGTGCTGAATTACGAGCATGAGTGTGGGCAAGTGATATAATGTGGTGAAACGTGGTTTTTCGTGTTGCTTCCAAAATTCCATAGAAGCTTCTAGTAAAGTTGCCACCACTTTACTGGGGCATGACTTAGACTGGACTGAGACTATCTAACTTAGACTGGACTATGACTACGCAGACTGTGACTAAGACTTGACTTTACGTGAAATATTTTATCATTATGAAAAATTACAATACTTGACACTGGCTAAATACACTATGTGTGGAGCCAAAATATAAGAGAAAAAAAAAAAATTCACGACGAAGAGAATATTGATCGATTAACTCGACTTTTAAGTATACTTGGATGACATAACTTATTTTAATTTTTAAATCAATATTTTGATTTTTGAATCAACATTTTGATTTTCAAAACAATATTTTGGTTTTCAAATCAATATTTTCTTCATTCGTTGTTTTTAAAAAACAAATGTAAGTACCTAAATCCAATATTATAAGACCAATTCATTCAGTTAAAATATCTGATGGCTTCAATAATATTCTATTTGAATTAGGAAGCAGATTCACTTTTAATCGCAGCTTCTATCATCCGTTGAATGTCAAGGACAATGTGCCTAAGCGTCACTGTCCATATATACGTTTTATACCTAATATACATTTATTAATATGGTAGGTGAACAGGGATATAAAAAATTTGGACACGTAAGGTTTTTACTGGCCACCCAATTCTCACACGTAAAGCAACGATGTAATAACGTTGTATTAGTTATTATTATTATGCATGAGGCTTGTAAGAATTAACCACTGATTAACATTTTAAGCTTTAGTCTAGTTTAGTACTTACTTATGAATTTGTTATTTAAGTTTCAACCAACTTCAAAGGGGAGGTTGTCAATTCGGGTGTTTTTTTAATATTGGTTTCCTGATATCTTCCTCATTTATCCTCATATCTCCCTCATTTATAATTATAAATGAGGGAGATACGAGGAAACCAATATTAAAAAAACAACCCAATTGACATCCAGGAGGTTGTCAATTGGGTTGTTTTTTAATATTGGTTTTCTGATATCTCCCTCGTTTATCATATTTAGGGAGATATGAGGATAAATAAGGGTAAATCATATATCAGATATGAGGATAAATCAGGAAACCAATATTAAAAACACAACCCAATTGACAACCTCCTCTCTATTTGGATTTCTTTTTATTTAAGTAAAATAATATACATACTTTCAGATTAGTAACATAGAAATTATTAAAAACTGGAAAAATAATATATAAGAGGAATAATTATCATCAATATATTTCTCAGTATGGAATTAAGGCTAATAAAAGGATATTAATAAGAACAAATACATTCCTACCTATATGGACATGGATTACGGAAATAAGGGCTATTTTCAAGAAAGCACCAATTTTTATTTTCTTATTCTTGTGGATAAAAGGGGCATTTGCGATACAGATTTTCATAGGCGTTATGTGCTATCGAGTAACAACACAGATAAACAATAGTAAGTCTAAGTATACTGCGCATCTCGTTTCCGTTGTTATTGGAAAAATAATTTGATCAACGTCATCAAACATACTTATAGCATTGTTTACCGACGGTAGTTAAAAATGTAATAATATGTAAAAGTAAAACTTTATTATTATGATCTACGGTAGGTAAGTAAGATCTAGGATAGGTAATACCTATTGTAATAATAATAGTTATTATTACGCAGGGGCGGCCTTGTGGCGAGCCGTCGTCGGTGAGTGGCGACACCGCGTACCCTGATTCCAAGGGGCTAAATGAGACCCCTGACCCCTGGCTTGCCTTAACTGGCTGTCCGGGGGTGGAAGTCGCAAGAGCTAAAACCTAAGCTCCAGGGTGGAAGTGTTAAAGGGCATAACGCCGCGAGTAGCGTTTAGTGAAAGTGCAGCACACCTCTCGACACCCTAAGCCACCCACACCAATGTTGCTTCCTCGGCACCAATATGCGGTAGCCACTATAGGGAGCCCATTTAGTGGGTGGCAAGTCATCACCTGCCTCAAACATTTTGACGTGAGGCAAAATTGGCAGGTGCCGTTTTCTCATTCCATAAACCAAACATCAATCCATCATAAGTTCACCACAATAGCCCAGATTTATTTTTAACCTTTGTATACAAAATAGTTTATAATATGCCATACCATGCCTTGTAATAGTTGTAGTTAATTTTATACTCAAAAGGGCCTCTTGGTGTTAGCTTAGGCCCCACCAATGCCTCTCAAATATCCGGGCTAGACCCGAGAATTTAAATGAATAAAGGAAATAATAGTTATTATAAGGTGGATCCGTGGAGGTGAGGCCTGGTGACCTGTGATACAGGCTGTTTATGCCTACATCAGGCACCAGTCCTTGCAACACAGGTTTACAATAATGTAGTAAATATGATTGTCATAATTGGATTAGTGTATAAGAACTTGATACTTTTGTAGACCTTTTTTGCAAGGAAATAAAAAGCATTTTTTTTATAAAGTTACAATTTAACACGTCTTTGTGATGAAATTAGCTTTAATTTAACTGTCAGGTAAGTTTCAGGCATACTTATCATAAAGATCTACGTAGGCCAAGGAAATTCGTAATAAGATAAGAAGCATCAGAGAACTAAGGGCAGGTTTTTTGATCCGTCGTTAAGGTAACCAATGGTTAAAAACTCTAACAAATTTTGACCATTGGTTACAATTTGTTAGCATTTTTAACTATTAGTTACCTTCTATGAATCAAAAAACCCACCTTAAGCCACATCACAGAATACAAAAATAGTACCTACGCCATATGCGAACATACCTGCTATATTTATATCTACCAATAAAAAGCTTCAGCTGGGTGAGCATGGACGGTAGACAAAATTGTCTTTCCCCGTTTTACGTTACTTTCTTCATACTTCCTTGGAGTTAAACAGGGGAAAGACAGTTTTGTCTACCGGCCGTGCTAACCCTACAGGTCCAAAGAGAAGAAAAATATTAGGTAAGGGTTACGCGGTTTCACCCATTTACCAATTCCAATGGGAACTCTGTTTTATCAATGATAAGAAGTGTTAAATGTCGCTATTATAAATAATAATTGTGTGCCAAATTTCATAGAGATCAGTTCAGCCGTTACGGCTAGTGTTTGCTAAGCAGGCAGGTACAGGCTGGCACTTAGCATAGTATAGCTGCAGGTGCTGCCAGGTACACTTAGCATAGTATAACCTTATATTATCTGTGACTTAGCTGACACCCTGAAAACTCTAGACTTGTATAGAAAGCCCAGGAGTCTGCGTGCAACTCCCGTTTTTGCCTTCATACACCTACCTACTTCTACCTTTTGCGTGTACCATTTATTTTCTGATGTTTATGCGGCTCACGTACTAGTCCAGAGCAACTTCCCCGTCTCTTACGTATAGAGTTGTTGTGTTGTGAGAGTTTAAACAAAATAGGATTATTCTAAAATTCCCAAATATTTCCGTGAAGACAACTTTCAAATAGGTACATGTTTTAAACTAGTGTCATGATAACATAACTATCCGTGTTAAAAAGATAACGCTAGTAAAGGTGCGTCCGATACGTTGAACGTCTGTCTCAGTAGCAACTGAAACCGCAGGCGGGCATGAGACAGAATTTAGTTTTTTTGACATTTCACACAGCGCCATCTAGCCCCAAACTAAGCCAAGCTGCAAGCAAGTACTGTGTGAATCAGATAACTGATATTAGAATACATGGAGATACTTTTTTGTTTGTAAATACATAGGTACATAGAATACAATAAGTATGACACCTGACACAGATTAACAAACACCAATGTTCATCACACAAATGTTTGTCCTGGGTAGAAATCGAACCCACAAACTATACAGTTCAGAAGACAGGGGGCTAATACTAACTGAGCTATCAGGCCAGTCTAATAATAATATTACGATGTAATTATATCGAGTAAACAAGTTATATAATTACCTGAATTGGCCTATTTTTTTATTGTTTTTACTTTTTAGTTATTAAAGTTCTAGGTAGGTATATACTTGATAAACACAAAGGTTTGTTTCCTGCACGTCTTGACGACAAAGATTAGAATTACGAAGTCGGACCTTTCTTTGTTATAATTGTTATGAATACCGGATTTTCATGAAATTCCTAGATTGGATCAAAGACCGGATTTCATTAAGTCACTGCGACAACGTTCATTTGATATGCAGCGTGGTGCGCGTCTGGCGTGTTCGTAATTTGGGATTTCACAGATTGAGCTATTTTTATTCCTCGGTATTTGAATATTTTCCGTTGATATGAATTCAATTAAGACGCCAATTATTGCCATGGCAAAATATCAAGTGACCTGCGAGCACGATTCAATTTTAATGTCTGCTATAGCGTAGCGATTCACATCACGAATATTACGAATTACATTACCTAGGTAGATCACCTAATACTATAAGTAGATGTAGTTAAATAGTATGGATGTTACTCTAGGTACATTTTTTTACCTACATTTTCGGCTTCAAGATATGGATGAAAGAACACTGCAAGCGGCCGAAATGCGGATGCTGAGACGGATGTATGGTGTACCGAGGGAGCATGGACAAAATTAGAAATGAGTAGGTACGTAAGTATTTAGGGGTAGTCTGAAAGATTGAGTAGTAATAGGCTAGCGTGGTATAGGTAGGTATAGGTACACACACGGCCAATTCTGACTCTAAATAGGCGAATTTTGTTACAACTTTCAATAATGTATTTCTTGAAAAATATTAATTTCCGCATAATAAAATGGCGCAGAATCGAATGGCGCTCTCTGATTGGTGCAAATGGCCGGTCTCTGTTGTCTTGCGCGTTGGCGCCTAATCTTGCAGTTGTATTTTCACGATAAAATAATATGATGTATTATTTTATTACATGCTAAGTTATATAAACTAGCTGCGCCCCACGGTTTCACCTGGGGATAAAAAGTAGCCTATGTGTTAATCCAGTACATAAGCTATCTATATTCCAAGTTGCATCCAAATCCGTCCAGCCATTTGAGCGTGAATGAGTAACAAACAAACACACATACACACATACAAACTTTCGGCGTTATAATGTTAGTGTGAAGTGTGATGGTGATTTCTATAGAAGCTTAAATTTTTTCTTTTTTGAGAACCTTGTGTTGAAGCTGCAAAACGTAAAATGGTGATGAGATGTAAAACCCGTGGCTGAGTTAGTAAATTAGGTGGCAATGCATAAATAAGAAGGCAAGTTAAGATAATTCTTGATCTTTACTTGACGCTTTCTATAGAACATTGGCGTTGGCGTTGTTAAAATGGACAATATAGTTATATATAGTTTAGTTAGGACGGTCCTCACTTATACTTACTTTATCTGTAAAGAGACGACTCCTAGTACCATCACAGATTACTATACCTATACTAGGCAGAGGTACCCAAGGAAGTTGTACCCAAGTATATCCTAATAACTTGACACTGGCTTAATACACTATGTGTGGAGCCAAAATATAAGGAAAAAAAAAAAGTATATCCTATGAGGTACCATAGGTCACAGATCTGTGATATGCACAGATCTGTCTGTACCTGGCACAGACCTTACACCGTGATGTGCTGGTGATATAGGTAATATACCTTCTTTGTAGACTTTGGAGACGTCATAGATGTCATTACAATGTCATGTCATTAACATGGTGCAAATATGATGTCATTGCAACATCAGTCTACGTTTCCAATTTCCATCTTAATTTTAGTACTATTTTATCGAAATACTTCGATTTGGCTTCGGTTTCATCCTTCCGATAATTTGGCAAAAATTTTATATTTCAATTTCAACTCGCGGGAAGTTGTTGTACGCGAAGATCAGCGGCCGATTATTGATGGTTTCCACTTCTCGAGCGGTGACGATAAACCGGAGGCGTCAGATGATAAGAAAGGAGATGTTAAAGAACCTGAGTCTGCTGAAAATAAGCGGCAGGAAGCCCCCGAAGAGAAGGCTCCAGAAGAGAGGTCTCAAGAAAACAGTAGTCGCATACCTACCTACGATGAGTTTGCTAGGTATAGAGATTTGAATAGACCACCAGACAGTCACTACTTCCCGCCTGCTCCTGGGTTTAGGCGTGGGGGTTGTGGTAAAGCAGATGATAACGTGTCACTAATGGTGACAATAGTATCCTTTTTGATGATAAAAATCAAGGTCTAAATGAAGATAGCCAGCTTGCTCATAATTGAAGGATTGGGGTGAGGGCAGTGGAGAATAATAGTGTGACGATCACATTTTATTAAATACTAAAACAGCGATTATATTGGTGTTATTTTAGAAGAAGCGAAAAAAATAAATAAATATAACACACAACGATCACATACCTAGATCCTGGACCCCGTAGCGTTACATACTCTTTGCTGGACCCTAACTAGGATTCCCTGTATCTAGGGACCCAAAACTACAAAGATCTTACAACACCCAGACACAGAACAAGTAGGTACTTGCACTTTTTTCTGTTCACAAAATACCTGCCCTGTCGCAGGAATCGAACCCGCCGCCTCCGAATTTCTAGCCGACTTGCTCAACCACCACACCATAGAGGCTGTCATTGATATCGATTCTGTGATTGTGCTACCTACTTTTTTTTTGAGGGGGGAAATGCCTTCGCACTTCCCTGCCACCACGGGGGGTGATGGCAGGGGGTATGTGGGACTTGAGCCCACTAAAAACCCCCCCGTGATCCGTCCGCCGCCGGGATGGGGCGAGATAGGGTCACGCACGAAGGGACAGTGGAAAATTAATATTTCCCAAGGAACACCTACCTAGATGGTCAAAGGTGAGCCATTGTAAAAAAACTTTCCACGGTTTGCCTAAGTGGTCTTAGGAGGTAAACGGTGGGTAAGAACCACAGACCTAGAATTTTTTCGTTATCGAACCGACTTAAAGTAAGGTATGTTTATAACAGTACCTACTCTTATGAAAAAAGGGATTTAAAAAAACATATGCCTATTTAATTTAGCTTTAGATAGGAAAAAGAACAAACATAACTTGGGTACACAATTTTTTATTTCATTTCAGACCGATTACAAGTTGTCCGCTGAATTTTACCAAATTGATGTATAAAATGTAAAACACTACGTATATTCGAACATGTCATATCGATAAAATTATACATAATATTTCGCGTAAATGATCACATTTATAGACTTTTTTGCACCTAAAACACTAGCAGGCGTTTTGCCTTACAGTGAAAACTCACCACATGCGTTTTACCAAAACCAAACCCATGGAAAGATAGGCATTAAACTAATAATTACAGGAAAACATTATCTTATATAAAAGTCAAAATACTTAAATTACTAACACACAGAAAAATATTATTAACATCAATTTAAAAGATAATAAAGAAAAAAGACGCTAACCATTTATATTTTTTTTTAATTATGCGATTAGATAATGCTTCTCTCACGATTTTTTCGCCGGATTGAGTGACCGCTATCTCAGCGGATGTTTGATTTGCCAATTATTATTACGGAAATTATCAATTTATATTAAATATTTAAACCTCTTCTATGTAAGAGTACATAATTATATTCTTGGGCGCGAAATTATAGCAAACAGAATATGTCTAATACTACTGGAAGCTTTGAATATTTACAAATAGGTACTTAAACATGACTTCCAGAAAATACATTAATTAATATATTACTAACAACATTAAGACGTGGTGAGTTTAAACACTGCGTATGTATATTTATGTAAACTAGGTATCTATTTACCATGCTAGTACACAATAAGGCCCACAATTCTTAAATACATACATTGTATATTTTGATTATTAGGTATTATCTTATTAAATGTCCTAGGTAAAAGCTTTCGACTCGTAAAAATATGATTAAGTTAAAAAATACGTTTTTCGTTTAGAGTTAAAATGACTCGTAGAACTTATAAATCTGATGGAACGGTACACTTATTTACAGGCATTTTCTGCTGTTTTTTAGTAAGTATGTATTACTTTAAATAATGCTCAATACCTATTTACGACCACAAATAAGGGAGTTAAGTTATTAAAAAAAATATATATTTTAATCGTATTTAGGTTCCGCCACGTCCATTCATCCAGCCAGTCCATATTCAGCTTTGAAATATTCAGTCATCTTTCTGATGAGCAAAAGAGACGTGGATTCAGTTATGATACAAAATTGTGTTTTTAAGTGAATATTGTTTAAATGCCATATTTAATTATGGGTATAAGGACGGATACATTGTAGAATGTAATCAAGTTTTTTATAATTTCTGTATTTATTTTAAATGTTTTTTAAAATAGAACAATTTCAGATTTTCAGATTTTCATTTTTTTCATCTACATTTGATAATCGTGTGGATGGATATAGAAATATAAATAATGTAATCGTAAACCTGCAGTTTAGCATATGTTTTAATCTCGTGTAAAATCTTCAGATTTTTTTAACGAGTCTTTTTTTTTTTTTATTTAGGTACTAAAAAGACATAACTATAGCGACGGACTAATTTGTTTATTTTTTTATATAATACTGCGTTATTTTAAAAAGATATAAACGAATAGCGTGTATACACTGACTATATTCATATTTACTTTATATACCGTACGTAGCATTACAATTTTTATAATTATTATCTTAATCTTAGCTCATTGCCTTAAATCTATTACGTCACACAATAAAGCACATTATAAAACTAACAATCTAACCGTCTAGGACTTTACATATTACGATATGTCACATTTATAAAAAAAACCTATTCTGCATTGCGTAAAATAAATACAATCCTGTTTCATATAATTTCCAGAGGAACTAAAAATTTTAAAGGCTAAGAGCGACAAACTCTTTCCTTAAAACTTAAAACTAAAATAGAACTAAAAATACTTAAGTAGGTATAAAGAGATACTTAAGTACAAATAGATAGTCAAGTATCTTCTTACACCAACAAGTAAAAGCAAACGCCTCTCTGAAACAATATTTACACTAAAATCTAATAAATGATAAGTAAAGCATGTTTATACAACTAATGCTCACCTTCCTCTGCTTCAAACGTAAGTACAGTCAGCTGCAATAACATGTAACTAAACTCTCCATTGTTTTAACTAAGAACTAACTAGGGGCTAAAATTATCTAAGCTCATAAATTATTTAAACTCTAAGAGAAATGTGTGCTCTCAATTAATTTTTGAAAATTGTTTTACTGGATGAGGTTTGGTGTGTGAAGGTATCTATCATTATTATTTTGTTCCAGATTTTGGTACATCATTTTTTTATTGCAGCCGATTGTACTTAAAAAGTTATTTAGGCTAAAGACACAGTCTATCTATGAGTATATGCGTAAAATGTATGTTGTATTTGGTACAAGAGTTTTTCTTCCATTAGTCTACGTTCTTGGTATGAATAAAGAAGTAATTTAGCATTTTACTTCGAAGGTTGCTTGATGTTAATTCAACACTGAAGTCTAACATATTGTCAAGGCATTCATTTCACGAGTCAAACTTTTAGGTTGTTAAAATATGTTAGCAAAATATAGGTAAGATACGATTGGACTTAGATTTATAACATTAGGATTACTTTACATTACTTATTGATATATGATTGATATTGATATATTTGATTAATTTAACGTAAAACTCATAATAATATTAAATACTTTGCTTGGAGATTCATAGAACTGGGTAATAGACGATTTTATGATCTCGTTTAAAGACGCTGAATTTAGGCAGAAGTCAGAAGATATGCTAGACCTCTTATAAAATCATAAGCGTTTAGCTGTAAACAGCAATAATACTAATAACAATAATATGAAGTCAAGTCAGTTGAGTTTACTTTACTAAACGGGTTCAAATGAGACTCATCAATCACGTTTAGCTAATAATAATGATATGTCGGATTCAGATGCAAATGATTTAAACAATCGAGTTTGAGAACTCATAAACTCATTTCACCTCGTGTCGTAATGCTCGCAAACCAAACCGAATTAGGCCTCTGATCTGTTACAAATACTTTCAAAAAAATGGGTAAGCAATTTAAATTGACCCTAATGTAGGTAAATAAATTGTTGTGAATATTATCAGGATAATAACGTAGCCATAACTGGAGATTCTTTTCATATTCGAAAAACTATGAGGATCTACTTAGTTCAAAGACAGATAAATTACGTACTGATAAACAATATCTACAAAGAGTATAAAAATCCTTAGGCACACAATAAATATTCCGCGGAGTTTTGAACAATTAACATTTTATTCTGAGGTGTGGATTTAAATTAAAACATAAAATATATCAACCCCATGTCAAGATCAAAATCCATTTCTTATTATATCAATTAAAACTTTACAGCTTATTCTTCAAGTTTTATGAACAGCCAAAGTGTATTTTTAAAAACTTTGCCACACCTCAGCGTGCTACAAAACCCCAAACGGGTAGTTCAGTTCCGACTTCAAAGCTGGGCTCAGTGTTAGCACGGTAGCTTCATCAGGCACTGCAATCCGAAGAATTAAACTAGATGATAATTCTAACAATCTTTTGCCTTCGTCACAGTTTGCAAGCATTTCTGGTGCCGAAGAGTTTCTTCAGCTCTGGCATAATAACGTTCTTGACGAAGCTGGACTGGCGGCCGGCGATGCTGTCGCGCTTGGGGTTCTTCACAAAATGCTTGATGCCGGGCTTGTGAATGAGGAAAGCGTTGTTCAGTATCATAAAGTCGTAATCCTTCACGCATAGAATGTATCCCTGCAAAACGAAACATAGCATTGTTTTACAACCGGCTACCATAATAATAACGTTTCTTTAAATTTCACAATAGGTGTAGGTGGCGCCTATTGAATTTGATGTCAAAAGATTTGATACTCATTCAGTGACTCAGTGTCCAAATGCAGAGGAGCATCAGAAAAACCTACCCCAGCTCTACATAATATTTGTTGGGACAGATGATCAAAGCCATTTCTAAAATAAATATCTTTTATAGTATTTTTTAAGCATCCGGTAGCAAATAAAAATACGGCCTCCTGACGGGAAGAAGTCATCCTAGCATTCCTAGCCTTATATAAAATATGGATATCTGCACCTAACATGACGTGACAGCACTAAGTACTTCTATTTCTGTTATTATCTGTTTCTCTACACCTTTCCTCTGCATAAAAAACCTGTCTAATTGTACCCACTATTAAGTTTAATAACGATATACCTGAGTCATCTTATCTTTCTTTCCTTCCCAGCTGAGCCGCTCATCGTAGTACGGGTCCTGGTGCGTGCCAATAAATATCGGCTCCCAGTGCACGTACTTCCCGTGCCGTTTACCCACGTGGAACACGTCCATCTCTGCGAAAGGAAGCACGATGTTAAACTAACGAGCGGCCGCTAACCTTCGGCAAATATGTTACGCAAGACGCAGTTTCAGAGTATGCAATTTTGCAAATTGGCGTATAAGAAGTGGAAGCGGGCCGTCTGGGAACGGCCGGGTATATCGCGGCCATTGAACCATAATACGCAATTAGAATGCCCCATACGACTGCCACGCCACGCTGCAGACGGCATAAATAGCTCACGACACTAACAGCACGGAGATTAATTGCGACTGCATCACATCTTGACACGCAAGCGCTTTTTTGGCTATAAAACTCGGTACAATGCAAATGTATCTCGCGACTCCGAATCCCGTTAGGGAATGGCTATCAAGATCACCAGCACATGCGACATTCCTTGCTAAATCTTGAGGAAACGATCGAATTATCGGCTTTTGAATGCAAAGTTCTATGTTGAAATTACCGGCAACCTAGGGAAGAGTTTGTTGTTGAAAATAAGGAACTTACGGCTAGTTTCTTTCGCCTTTATCCATTGTTGGCCCTGCGGTATGTTGTGGCAATTGGGGCAAACGTATTTGTGAAATGGTATAGCGGTTTTGTTGGCCAACATGGATTGTAGCTCTGTCTTTGTTGATGGCACCTGAAAAGAGAAACAAATTAGATAAGTATATTTTTATTTTATTTTTACAATAATTGTATTAAAAATAATAATAAGGCGTTAGTTTTGGTTCAGAATTTATTTAATCCTTAAATAATCATTACTTTGCTTATCCATTCCCAGTTGGTCCTGGTTTTCTGAGCGACGAGTGATAATAATAACTCTTAATATATGGTAGGTACTCTAATTCCGAATTTTTACTTACATTAACTTTGGCGTCTACTTCAAAGATGCTTATGGGAAACACTCTGGGCTTCGTTGAATTGTTCAAGGGCTTATTATTTCTTGCTACCATATTTAGAAACCTAGGAATCAAGTTCGGACTAGGGTACAGTTCAATGTCTGAAGGAAGTATATAGTGCGTAAGGGCAGCATCTCTTGCAACGTTCCTGGCCACATTGACTGGATACAAGAGGTTCTTTGACTTCATGTAAGTGCTGGAAGCGTTGACTATGTAAGGCGGAGTCCCAGAGCAGTTGTATGGAGAACTCATAAAGCTTTCTGGGTCTGGGATCTGGAATTAAAAATATGTTATTATTTCCTCATTGCCTGTAAGGAAAAAAATAGTTCAATCTATGTTAAGAATAATATAAGATTTATGATATTGGTAGGTACTACCTGTGCCTACCAATATCACAAATCTTATAATAGGTAAGTACCTAATCGGTTTGATAACTTCGAAATCGAGCGTACAATAACGTAAATGGTTTTTTTCCCATACATAATTAATTACTGCAGTGGTGGCAAAGCCGTAGCGATATACAGAAAAATTGATGGGAATTCACGAGCATAGGTAGGTTACCTGGCAGAACATATGAAAATGCATGTGAATAACTATATTCATAGATATCTCACTTACCGTTGAAGGAATGTGCTTGTTTGAGAAGAAGAGGTGGAAAGTGACGTATTGTCGCACGAGCTCGTTGCCGAGACAGTCCCGCAGGTACCTGATGCTGTTGACCGTAGGAGCCAGGTCTGCACCCGGCGCGTGGATCGCCAGGCTTATGGGTGCCATCCATCTGGAAACAACGAGAACATGGTGTTAGATTATAGATAAACATAGTCACCGACATAGCTTTCAAAATTGGCAAGTTGATATGGCAATGGGCAGGCCACTCACACCGCTCGCAGATCTGACACAAATAGGGAAGAAAGTTTCTCGAACAGCGACCACCCGGAATGGTACCTACAGGCCAGCCCGCACTAGGTAAACCAACGACCTGGTCAAAACCATGGGAAACCGTTGGACGCACCACGCAAGTTGCCGTTACAGGAAAGGCCTATGTTCATCATGAACCATTTAAATCTCATTCAGAGGTTCAACTAGCACATTCTGTTCTGAATTACTCTAGGTCTGTAGAGTTATTACAGCGTCGTAGCTTCATGAAGCTGGTGAGACGTTGTTTTTGTCTCATTGCTATTTCAATAAAAAAGTACCTGTCTACCCTATACCGATTTGAAAGCAGAGATAAAAAGCTTCTATGGAGCAGTTAAAGCTGCTATATGTCTACGCGGATCCATTATCTCACTCGCGCATTGCAACATTTTTGAACACACCTACTAGATAACCGAATTTACTAACGAAAAATCTGGCTAAACTATGTTCTCATGAATAACATTAAAAATGTTCAACAAAAGTATCATATTAATCCAAACACGTTTTCATACATAAAAACAGGAATGAAAGAAAATAAACTTTGATACCTACTGTTTTTATAATAAATAATAAATATGTGTGGATATTTCACACAACGCCATCTAGCCCCAAACTAAGCATAGCTTGTACTATGGGAACCAGATAACTGATAGAATACACATATATAGGTACTTTTTGTTTGTAAATACATACCTACATAGAATACAATATAACACCCAGACACAGGACATCACACACATGTTTGTCCTGGGAATGAAATCTTGTTTAGAATAATATGATATTTTTGTTAATGATACATGAACTAATCTACCATAGTTATTAGAATGAAATTGTTTCGTAAAAAAAAAAAAAGTTTGTATAGTATATCACAGTTATACGTAGGTATATTATACGTTGCTCGTGTTAGCAGTTTGATTTTGCTCAGTGGTAGGTATACAGATGTCTATACAAGGAAAATAACAATATTTTTTCAGCTTTTACAGCTTTATTTCAAACAGAAAAATAAAATTAACGACGAAAGGAACTCGTTACACTTAAAGAAAGGTGTGGCCATAAATCGCCTACCCCATGTTTGTGGATCTAAAGATTTACGGTTCAAAACTTTTTATGCCGAGACTAAACGACATGGCACCAGTGGTTACGGTAAAAATTTATTTGACAAAACATTTCCATACTTTTTAAATAACTACCTATTCGTTACATCACTGAATTCCGTCCTTGAATATTTAACCTAATTTAGGAGTACCTAAGGGAGTTTGAAGTTAAACAGGTAGAAGAAAAAAAAGTGCTTGTGCTTTACAAAGCACAAGTCCGACCTCACGTGGAGTACTGCTCTCACCTCTGGAACGGAGCACCCAAGTATCAAGTCCAGCCTCTTGATTCGATACAGCGTAGAGCTATCAGAATTGTCGACAGTCCCAAGATCACCGAACAACTTGAACCACTCAATATTCGCAAGGATATTGGGTCTTTGGTCTTTATATTGGTTTTTGGGTTCCCCCATTGGGAATGTTCTGAAGAGCTATTCAACCTGATTCCGGCATCGCGTTTCTACCATCGCACCTCTCGTCACCGCAAAAAAGCTCATCCACATATTATTGAGTCGTGGAAATCTCATACGACTCGATTCATGAGCTCTTTCTTGCCGTATACCTGCAAAATGTGGAATGAGCTGCCCCTAGCGGTCTTTCCGCAGAGTTATAACATGGAGTACTTTAAAAGGAGGGTTAAAAGAGTCCTACAGGGTAAGCAACGCATTGGTGACGCCTCCTCCGGTGTTACAGATGTCCATAGGCTACGGTGACCACTTCCCATCAGGAGGGCCGTATGCTTGTTTGCTCCCTTTAATATAAAAAAAAAAGTTGTGTTATGTTAAAACGATAAGGAAAATTACCTATACCTAAGTAATGTAAAAGAAAGAAATAGGAAAGTAGGTAAATCCTAAAATCAAAATTTTATCACTGCAAAAATATTTTTATCAAAAAAGCTGCAGGGTGCATCTGCCTTACAGTTTACTTGGTGACTAAGTAGTGAGTACAACATCACATCACATCACACTAATATTATAAAGCTGAAAGTTTGTATGTGTGTATGTGTGTATGTTTGTTAATCCTTCACGCTCAAACCGCTGGACGGATTCGGATGAAACTTGGAATATAGATAGCTTATGTGTTGGATTAACACATAGGCTACTTTTTATCCGCGGGTGAAACCGCGGGGCGCAACTAGTTGACTATAAATCCAGTTGACCAATGAATGATACAACTTCCCCTTATACGAAAATTAGTGGTGTATTTTAACCACCAATTTCTAATAAATACTAAGAATTTCTAATAAATCACGGGAACCCGTTGATGTCTTTTGTTCCATCCTGCTCTGTACTTTGTAATTTCGTATGACTTTGTCTCGTTTTGTTACCTCGCCCCCTGCCCTGAGTAGTGTTTGTACGAGAAATTATGTTCACGAGCTATCAAGGGGCTTTATAATCTTTGGAGTACAAACTAAAGTCTAAAAGCAAGGAATAAAATCACGGCTATAGATACTAAAGCTTTACTCAGCCAAAGAAGTAGGTAATAATCGTCCAGGTATTCGTCACCGTGAATATTGATGTAGACACCGATTCAACTGTGGTTTTCCTCCTCAAGTTACCTGTTTACAATTTTCATATTATAAATGTATAAAAGTCATAGTAGGTAAGTATTTGCACATGCATTACCGATAGTCTTAGTAGGTAAGTATTTGCACATCGTAAGGTAAACATACCGAAAGCAATTTAATATAAATACATTAGATAAGTACACCATATTCACAAGTAAACGCATTCTTATAACTAGGTACTTTATAAAACGGTATACAATGTGCCCGGTTACCGGTGTCGGAGCCTGAGGGGGGTAAAATATGGATAGTTTTATTGACAAATCACCCCCCATAAGTACTATTAACCCACTATAGAAAACAGAAATTATTATTACTCTACTGCCCGAATAGGCACGTATTGATAAGGGGTATATTTCAAGTATCATAACTTCTAAAATATCTAACTTAGCGCTATGATGCTATTTTTTATTAAGAAAACATCCTGTACTATCGATTAATAATAATAATAATGTAGATTAAAAACTTAGATTTGTTGAAAAAAGCAATAAAGTTAAAAAAGACAAAAAAATTGCAAATTTTTTATAAAATCATTTTTTTCGACCTTCTGTGAAAGAAAACTAGAAAAATCTTGGCTATTGATTTATTTTCTACATGTTTGGCAATCAAATGAGACTTCTTTTGTGATTCTAGCACATCTAGATTAGAAGCTATGGCTAAATTAGTGCAAGTATCTACTCATCCTTCTATGCCAATAAAACTAAATGGCTACCATTTTTCTATGGTGGGCATGGGAGTACTTATGGGGGGTGAATTGTCGATAAAACTAACCATATTTTGCCCCCCTCAAGGCTCCGACACCGGTAACCGGGCACATTGTATAAAGTAAGTACATAACTAGGTACCTACACTACCTATACTAACTACCTTGACTGACTGACGCATTACTAAATCATACCTAAGTCTACCTACTCGTACATGGAATACTTTTGTGGTTTGGAGACGGTGTGATGTGTGTTGCACTAAATGATTTTTTAATATTCCTCCAATCAAGGGTCAATTAAGGTAAATAATGTTTATAATAGAAAATACGCGCGTATAAAGCCACGTCACTTTCGATAAGCACTATCTGCAAAATAGCAACTATACATCTATTCTGTGACAACACTCTCTTCGGTCTTAAACGATTAACGGTCACATAATAAAGTAGACAAGATAAAAACTCATGCGTTAGGCTACCTTTGAAGTTCATGACCTTAGCCTTGTTCGGGCCCTGGGAACCCCTATACGGTACTGTACTGGTAGCTACACCTAGCACCTAACATGGTACCGCACAAGGTATGGTACGCCAGTAAATACGGATGAAGTTGAGGGGACGTACGGGCTGCGCGTAACATATTTAGTAATCTATGGCTGTCAAGTAAGCTGGCTGTATACAAGCAATGCGCATTTGTTCTATCAATCAATGTCTAAAGTTGGGAGTTAGGGTGTGTCGGCATGAGGGTGGTAGAGATGGTAGGCTTGTGAAAATGTGAACTGTTTTCACAGCATAATAATTTGTCGTAAATCTCTTCCTCCCTTATCTCCAATAATCTTTATTTTTGATGAGTTATAGGTAAAATTTTAAATCAATCTCATGTCTATTTTTTTTTTACAATCATTATACATAGAACCTGTACCCTAACTAGGATTTCCTGTATCTAGGGACCCAGGAACTACCATGGTCCAGCAACACCCAGACACAGAACAAGTGTTTGCGCTTTTTTTTCATGTGCACAAATACTTGTCTTGTCGCGGGAATTGAACCCGCCGCCTCCGGGTTATAAGCTGACCTGCTCAACCACCACACTACAGAGACTGTCAAATATATTATAATCATCATCATCATCATCATTCTCTTTGTCTTTTCCCATTTGTTATTGGGGTCGGCTCCCAATCTAACCTGCAGCGGCAAGCTACCAGAACTACACGAGCGACTGCCTCGCAACCCATAAGGGACCAGTAACAGGGATGGTTAGATCAGGTGTCAGATTCTATCAGGCGTCTGACTACCCGTATCGATTGCCATAGATGTTCTTATGACAACCCGGACCAACGGCTTAACGTGCTCTCCGAGGCGCGGAGCAATGGCATCGAAAACTGCACATAACTTACTAACTTACTATTACATTGGTACAGGGCCGAGGATCGAACCCGGTGCCGAAAGATTGCGAAGCGCACATGCTACCGCTCGGCCACCACCGCTCAAATATATTATAATGTACCTACATGTAAATAAAAGTTGGAGTACCGATACCAAGCCAAGTTCATAAAAATAAATGTTTTTTATCAACAAATATATCTACAACAAAATGTAGGGAATACCCAGATGTTTATATGCTTATTATATTTAATCAATAAAGCCGGTGTCCGTGGAGGGCGGTCGCGTGACTGGCGACATTTACACCTCAGTCACAGTACAATACCGCTGTAACTTTTATTTAATCTGTGACAGTACAGCTGTAACTTCGCAGTAACTATTGTTTAGTCTGTGCTGCAACTTGTTCAAAGTTATTAGTCAGCTGACGTTTTTGTGGGGCGATGTCGCGTTGGCGGACAAAAACAAGGCGCTTCAGTCAATGGAAAACATTCTCGTTCACAGAAAAAGTTAACATGTCGTGGAAATGCGGTAACATGTTATTGTCGATGCTAGTCTACCTACTTCGTTACTAAGAAGTAGTTTTATAGGTTTTGCGGGAATCTGAGAAACGTATGGCCGTCTGTACTATTAAAGATAGTTCCTATAACTTTGTACTTATCTCGCTTAGGACGTACCCAAATGAGTTGCAGTATTGGTACGTCATAGAGGGGTAAAGTGCGAACTTAGAGTTGTCACACAATAGTTTTTTTTTTGTAATGAAGTACTTTAACTAGTGCTTCATTAAGATAACAATCTAGCCATTACTACGGCTAATAAGTAATTTAAGTTTGACTTAATCTGCTACAGTAGAGTAATCCTAAGAATGTGTCCATTTTAAGGGGAAGGCACTTCGATAGTGTGATCGTTACACTACGGTTCAATGTCATTATCACTAAACTAACTCAAAAGGTTTTATCCTTTTTAGTCTTCTCGCTATATCCGTGTTATCGAGGAGCTGGATAGCCTCGATATTCACATGGTGGTGAAGCCTTCGTTAATGAGCTTCGGCAAACTTTTTTATCACGTTAACGATGAGGTCGACCTTTAAGTCCCGATGTAGGTCCTCATTTTTTTAATACAGATGAGCATTAATATTAATTTTGCAAACTAACGGCATGCCCCGAGATATTATGTGTTTGTGTTGTAGCACTGATATACTAACGTTTCTGAAACTAACAACAGCATTAAGTTGTTATCACTACACGTAAAACTATAGACCGTTCACCGTAAGCAGTATGTAAAGTAATATGTAAGCATTATCTAAACTTGTATCACAACTTGTATGTACCCACCACAGATTAATATGTTTCACTTGAATATTTTTAAATAATATAAGTACATCAGCACATCTTACGGTGACCGGTCTGTAGACGTGAGAGGTAGATGGCAAAAAACTTCACAGACATCTATAGAATGAATGAATGAATGAATGATTATTTCTAGCATCTTCAAACATCTCTTAGGAAATATAATAATTTACAATCAGTGTTGTTAGTCTAAAAGTAGTTACACCTTGGTGGGTACCAAGGTGCTAGGATTAACCTGTAGAATGGTGTACCAATGCCCTCCGCCAGGTTTAATTTAGCGCACTATGTAGGTAATGTACGCAATAATTAAAAAATACATTATAATTTCGTAATTCGCGATTTTCGATTTTATACAATAAGAAAGTTAACCCACTAGTATTTGTTTGGTTTTTAATAATTTATAACACCAGTTATTATAAGAAAACGAAAACAAGGTAATGCAGCATTTCTAGTAAAAAATATTATAATGCTGCCTCGATTTACTAGGTGGTAGGACTTTTCTGCAAAGTTCGTCTAGGTAGGTACCACCGCTTTGCCAGTTATTCTGCCGCCAAGCAGTAGTGTGCAAGCACTACTGTGTTCCGGTTTGAAGGGCACTGTAGCTAGTGAAATTACTGGGCAAATGAGACTTTATGACCTGATCACTCAGTCTAGTAATCTGATTACTAGACTGTGTGATGTCTCAGGATGACGTGCGCAGTGCAGTGTCACGCGAAACTTTATTGTTTTAAAGATCCGAGTGATACTGCAGCTGTTATGGGCGGCCGTGTTGCTTAACATCAGGTGAACGACTAGCTCGTAACGTCATTCAATCGCATAAAAAAAAAAATTTAGAACCCTCCGCATTAGTTCTCACTGTATGACGGCAGGGCATGAACATTCATCGCCCATACAATATGCAAATTCATAGCTTCAACCAGGTAAAATATCATTGGCTTCAACATTATCATGTAAGTAGGTATAGAACACGATCAAAAACAAACCATATACACACCACATAAACAATACAACACAAATACACGATCATTTGCACACGATTATTCCTATAAGTATAATTGCTATTAAGTCACAACATAACGTTATTGCCGATTCGTAGTAACCTACGTACGCATTGATAATGCTTTACAAATACTTCAAACAGTTACGTAAATTTTCTTACCCCTTTTGCCATCGATTTGGGGGCGGCCCCGACAACAGGCGTCGTTAATAATGGCACAACCACAAAACCCACAAGGCGCTTGCTACCAGGTTTTCAGGTCACGAAATCTACGCTACGTGACATTTCACCCAACCATTTACTACTGCTATTGGCGTGATATTTAGAATGCAGAATGCAGTTGAATCGTAAGTAAAAAATATACTTATAGCCTTATTAGATAGCTATTGCCTATTTTTAAACGAATATTAATTACTCGAGTTCTTAGTTATACGAGTAATTATTATAGAATAATAATTATAAGTACTATAGTTATATATTCTGGTCTAGAGTAATTATTATTCGATAAAAATAAAAGACGGCATCTTTTTAATTTATATTTGATGAAAATTAAAAGGCGGCATCTTTTATTTATCTGTAAGTATCTACCGGCCGACCGTACTTATTTTAAATTCAAACCAGGGAACCCATTTCCCCTAGCTACATTGGCCGTGTTGCACTAACACGACTAACATAATGTCGGTCGTAGAGTCGCAACATGCTGTCGATTTGATACGTCGCACATAATTGTCGCACCAGCCAACACACTCGAGCACAGAAGACAGTCTGATCTACGGCCACTGAGCTAAAAGCAGGACCTGCGGTGTAAATATCATACCTATAGCAGTGTCTAATGTAGGACATAATATCATATAGAACAGTGACACAGTGACATAACCAAAAAGGTTACGAAGGTTACACAATGAAATTGTGCAAAATGCCAGCGCAAGTGTCGTAGTAGAGAAGCTTAGATGGTACCGACAAGTGGATGTCCCAAATAGCACAGGCGTTGCAACGTTCAATGGCACCAGACTAAATGAACTACTTGATTGGAAGTATTCTTTTAAAGTGAGTCTTTACAGAGATCACATACGGGCGTAATGAGGTTTCGGCAAGTACTATATATCTATTCCGTGGTTTCAGTTCACGGGCATTCGGGCGGTGTATTTTGAAATCCCAATGTTGTGATGCTAAGCTAGCGAGCATGAACCTTGGACACCGCTTCTTCAGATTTCACTAAATAATTTGTACGCAAACAAAAATCGCACTTCACAAACTACGAATGCTTTCAAATGACGCGGGAGACGTATTGCAGTAATGCTTTTGCTTTGTACTCATTTACTAATTACTATACACCTACCAATGCTATCGTAGATGGTCATATCCGAAAAATAAATCCAAGTTTGAATGTTTTGTGTTCTCTCCGACGAAAGTTTTCAATCAGTGTGTGTTGCCAGTGATGACTTATGGAACTGAGACATGGTCTCTTACTGTTGGCCTCATTAGTAAGCTCAAAGTCGCGCAGCGAGCTATGGAGCGAGCTATGCTCGGTGTTTCCCTGCGAGATAAGCTCCGGAACGAGGAGATCCGCAGGAGAACTAAAGTGACCGATATAGCTCTTAGAGTTAGTAAGTTGAAGTGGCAATGGGCAGGCCACATCGCTCGTAGAACTGACAACCGATGGGGAAGAAAGGTTCTCGAGTGGCGACCACGAACCGGAAGACGCAGCGTAGGCCAGCCCCCCACTCGGTGGACCGACGACCTGGTGATAGCCGCGGGGAGCCGATGGATGCAGGAGGCGAGTAGCCGCTCAAGGTGGCGTGCTCTGGGGGAGGCCTATGTTCAGCAGTGAACGTCTTTAGGCTGTTAATGATGATGATGATGATGTGTTCTCTCCACGGCTCAACAAAATTTAGGTTTTCAGGAATTTCCACTCTAACGTTAAAAGAGCGTGGTAGAGGGTGGTTAAGTCAATATTAATTTGGAGTCTATACGTTTCTATACGTTACATAGTATATACAACCGTCGATCAAGTTTAGGGTTGCCAGCAAGATGTTTTCCTCCACTGAAAGCGGAAAAAGCTAGGTACTGAATAACTTCCAAATCTAAGCGATCGATGGCAAACTGAAACCACAATTCTCTTAAACAATTGCTATAGGTACTAAATTTTAATAGCTTGTGTACGCTGCATCTTTAATTTAAGGCAATGAGCTCAAAACCGTATTTTTTTATCGAATAGACCTACTTTACAAGTGACTGTACCACCGTCAACTTTGCGCTATATGATACCTCTGCAATATTATTATGATGCATGAACATAAATTAAAGCCAAGGACAGGCTGCGGCCACGAATACTATGCCTAATAGCTATCTAATCGATGTCATTACACCGCTAGGCTTTATAATATTGTCATAAAATGTCGCAATGGTTGTGGTGAACACTCATAGTAATTTAGATCTAACGCAACTTATATTAGACTAGATTTTGCATATTACACTGTTAATGCTACATGCCTTCAACGTGGTTATGGAAAATTGACAGAAACGTTAAATATAGAACAATTTTTTACAATAATAACAAAATTAGAGCTATTAGTTTAGCTTAGTTTAGTTTAGTTTAGTTTTTATTATTGTAGTAGTTAGCTTGAGTAATAAAGGCAATTTGCCCGTTAAAAAAAAAATTAGAGCTACCTAATGGACCACAACAAAATAGACACATTTTTAAAAAGATAGAAAACTGCTGTTGCCCATTTTGCTAAATAAGAAGTTAGAAGAGGCTCTGTCAGTGTCTTTTCACGACTAAATTGCTTAACCGTCTTGAAGAAATTTTTATGGAGATATTTTGAACCCTGGAGATATAGGATACTTTTTATTATGATAAACTGTGGACCATGCTTGTAGCAGTTTGTGAGAAATAATTTACAGTTTTTAATATGCACGGCAGCCCGCCCTAATAGCGTGTCTAGGGGTAGACGTCATTTTGACATTCGTGAGCTCGTGCGCCGGCTGGTGTTTAATCAGGAGGGTGCGACAGTACCACGCAGTTGGTACAGTCAGCAAAATAAATACAAACTTTTATCACCCCTGCAGGGTTAGCACGGAGACGGTAGACAAAATTGTCTTTCCCCGTTTTATGTCACTTCCTTCATACTCGCTTACTTTTCAAGTGGAGTGAAACAGGGGGAAGACAATTTTTATCTACCGCCCGTGCTAACCCAGCAGCTATGTTAGCACGGACCGTAGACAAAATTGTCTTTCCCCGCTTTATGTCACGTTCTTCATACTTGCTTACTTGTCAAGTGGAGTAAAACAGGGGAAAGACAATTTTGCCCACCGTCCGTGCTAGGGCAGCTGGACTATTTACGCCTTGTTTATGTATGTAAGAAATGTTCAGTATCTTTTGTAGTTGACTGTACTTTGTCCTTGCTTATTGAGTTACGGCATTTGATTGCGTATTTGCATTGCCCTTTGTTGTCTGGAAGCGTACCAAAAGGCTGTTTTTTAGCAGGACGAGTGACATCTGGCTAAAGCATTTCGTTTCCTTTCTCTCTTTGGTACAGAATAGAATAGAAGAATACTGCGTAATATAAATAATAAAAGCTTTGCACGACAAAATGCACACGAAAATACATAAATATACCTAACGTAACGATACAAAATATTAATGATGAGGTAGTACAATAGGTCTTACCGCTTAGATTAGGGTAATCTCTTTCAGACAACCTTTGAATGGACAGAAATAGATCGATAAACTGAAAGGTCAGTGGTGGGCTGGTGCGTGGTATACAGTTTTGACCCCCCGAACAAAGATTAGAGAAAAACAATTGACTATAATGACTGCTGAAGCAAACACTGTGTGGGTATATCTGTGTGTCTGTATCTGTCCGAGATTGTTGCTCCTAAACGGATGGAACGATTTTTTTTTAGTGTTACCCGCTTGCTTATGTATACTCTAAGGTTACCCTACACAAAAACCTCAAATAGATAAGAATAGCTATTTCAGGTTTTTTTGTATCAGTTTTTTTTAAAATTAAATGTTAGTTCTCTTGTGTTATTCAAATATAACGGTTATGATACAGTCATGCTCAACGTTCTTCCTAAAAAAAGAATAGCCTTGAAGTAAGTTAAACTAATAAGACATTCACGAGACAGCTGGCAGCTACTGAAAAGTAGAGCAGAGGACCGGTTCAGTAATCCAATCTTTTATCATTATATTGATAATAATTAATTGAATGGCTTTGTCCTGGCTTAGTGACTGACAATATCAACGTGCTTAGCCCCAACCAATGAACGTATGGAGACTTGATAAATGACGTCTTCCTTTTATGACCTAGGGTGACTATAAAGGATTTTAAATAAGTAGGTTAGAGATTGTATGAACAAACACGATGGAAAACTCCAGGTCTCTTCTATAGTAGTATCTTGACATTTTGTCTATTGGACATTTTGACAAGTGGACGAAAATTACCGTACGCGGTGTTAATTTTAATTTGTTAGTATAAGTACTTACCTAAATGTTTGTAGGAGATATTCTCCGGAACCACAAAACCAATTAAATATATTTTTTTCAAGGATAGAAAGCTACAGTACCTATTCCCAATTTTTATAGACTACATTTTATTGTGGTACTAGCTTTCGCTCGTAGATACACGCGTTGTTTGGTAACACTCAACTCCGTAACGATTATTGCACTGATTTTGGTGAAATTTGGTATGTACTAGATGAAAGGTTGGAGTAATTAACACTAATTTTAATCCTGATACCACGCGTGTAGGCGATATATTATAGTAACTCACAACTATATCGTTTCAGGAATAAATACATAGTTCTTGCTACGTACTTACTTATTTTTAAACCTACTAAATATTCATCAATAGTCTAAAAATAAGTGTAATGGAAATGTCAATAAATGTAGTCTATTAATTTTTATTTTTATATTGAACTGGTTTAATTGTCTCCCGTCACGCGGAAGTACCGATACAAGTACTACAAGCAGACAAAAAAAAAGCTGAATTTCAGAGAGCCTGTCTTGCGTTTAATTTTCTTTGTTGTCTACAACTTAACTGTCTGGCAAATAAAATGTCCGTTTTGATGTTACTGGGATGGGTGTGGCAGGTGGCCAGAGAGTATGAGGAAGTAGTAAGAAGCGATGGGTAAGATTACCTAGTAGTTGTCTGACTACAATCCACCAACACTATAATAACATAGTCTGCGAACCGGGATACCTGTTACGTGGCTGTTAATAACGCATAAATAGTGGATTAGGTACGTCTATTAGTGCTCTGTGACATAAATCGCTGGACTTTATGAGTCTGAGACTAATGAGTTCACAAGGAATTACACGAGCGCGGTCGCGTGATAATAGCCGTGAGATCAAGCCATGAAGAAAGATATCGTTCAGTATAGCACTATCATGTATTCTGTGGTAACGTTTTAATCTGAGACTACTTTATTAATTATAGCTTTATTATTGGAGACTGCAGTAGTAGTTTTGCTATTTATGTACCTAATGTTGGTTGGGCTAGGTAGAACCACATCTTTCGCAACATAAATAATTACAACCGGTTATAATTATATTATGATTTATGATATTGATATGATTAATCTAGAGACGTCACGAAGTAGCTGGGTTCTCGCGAGAGATAGAACATCGTATTATTAGAAGAAGGATCTACGTCTAGAGTCCTGATTCTCACCGATTCAACTTTTCAGTTCGGGAATAGAACGATAAAGACGGAAGTAAGTCGGGAATCCGGTTTCATCAGCAGTTTACTTGCTATTGGTAGATATGGATGAGGAATGACTATGCTGCGCTTAGCTTGTTAATTGAGCTATATAAATATTTAATTTTAAAAGAAGACGCCTTCAAATATCGTCCTTTCTTCTAGCGGTTTGGACTCTATCAGTCAGTCCCTTTAGAACAGAACCTTTTTGTAGATTATTATAGTATGTTTCAAATCCTCTGAGAAACTCGTACATTGAAACATGTTAAAATAGGTTTAGCGCCAGTCGCCTGCGGAGACAGGCGCGGGCCGCCCTGTTACGGCGGTGGACGGAGGACCTGGCTCCACTGGTGCCTGGGCAGAGGACGGTGGAGGCCATCCGCCCGGTCCTCCGGGAGTGGGTGCGGCGGCCATTTGGGTAGCTGACCTTCCGCTTGGTGCAGGTGCTTTCCGGGCACGGATGCTTTGGAAAGTACCTGCACCAAATCGCGAGACGGGAGGCGACCCCAGCCTGCCACGAATGTCGTGCGCCGGAGGATACGGCGCCCCACACGCTGGAGGTGTGCGCTGCTTGGGATTCTGAGCAGCGCACACTTTCAGCGGTCGTTGGCCGGGACTTCTCGTTGCCGAGCGTGGTAAACGCCATGCTCGACAGCGAGAGAGCGTGGCAGGCAACAGTCTCCTTCTGTGAGGCGGTGATGTCGCAGAAGGAGGCTGCGGAGCGGGTCAGTGAGGATGATGCCAACTCTGACCCGATCCGGCGCAGACGGACCGGGGGACGGAGGAGGCGTTTCGCGCGCCTTCTCCACCCTCCGTATAGTGGGGTCGGCGGCGGAGAGTCCGGGGACTCTCCGCCGTGCTCACACGGCCCCACACGTCTGGTGGGTAACCGAGGTGTAAGGTTGCCCACCCACTGGTGCAGAGGCCCGAAAGGGCCTACCATCGGGGCGAGACAGTGAATGCTAACGCGACCCTATCTCGCCCCATCTCGGCGGCGGACGGATCACGGGGGGTTTTAGTGGGTTCGAGTCCCACATCCCCGTGGTGGCAGGGAAGTACGAGGGCATTTCTTTCCTCAAAAAAAAAGGTTGAGCGCCAGTGATTGACCATGTCTCGCACATTCCCTTGTACCACGAACGCGGTAGATGCGTAAACGACAGTGAAACGATGCATAATTGTATGGAAAGCAATACTGTCGCTTTTTTCTGGGCTAACATAATACTGAGGGCTGCACGAGTTTCTCAGGGGATTTGAAACATACTAGTAGAGGCAGTTTTTGAGATTTCAGCATGTGTACCTCTCGTTGAAGCACAGATGTAAAAATATTTGAATTTCTGAACATCAGTACCGTAACAATAAAAAGCCATAACATGCGTATGAAAGCTTGCTCATTATTAACATCATCCATCACGTGCGTCAGAATAATAACAAAAGTGTCAAACACCAAAACAGAAGATAACAACTTTTATAAATCACGACAAACGATAAAAACTTGACGAAGATATAAAACTTCCCGCCACGTTACCATTACGGTAATAACTGTATTCAAATAAGTAATAACAATGGCCTTGCTTGTGGCAAGATTCTGTTCCGGCACGTAATATTGACAGTTTCATAAATAAGAGACATTACTTATACTGCTTATACTAAACGCGTTATAATAGTAGGTATACATAGGAAAGGATTTAAAGTATTACGTATAGGTATTGTTATAGGTAGATTCTCTTATAATCGAAGCCCTTTGCTCGCTCCATCCAGTTCCAAAATTCAAATCAATAAATACATTTCATCATACCAAAAATACATACCCAATACTCGTTAATAAGTTATTGGATAAGATTTATTAACGCTTAGATATGTTGTCCCGATGTAAAAAGTAGTCAAGCAAGTAAAGAAATTGGTCCAACAACTTCAATTTGATGATTTTCCGGTTTGTGCTTTTTTTCAGTAGGCCGAGCAGCCCATGCCCATCTGACCCCAATGCATAGAAACATTAGTATATACCGCGCCAAATACTTATACGTTACTGAATTTACTCTGTATTTTATGGTTATTTATTCTTTACTGAAATTGCCGTAAACTTCCCGCCACGTTACCATTACGGTAATAACTGTATAATAACAATGGCGAATGGATGAATTTCCGGTTTGTGCTTTTTCCAGTATTCAGAGCAGCCCATGCCCATCTGACCCCAATGCATAGAAACGTTAGTAGGTATATACCGCGCCAAATCTTATACGTTAAGTATCAATTAATGAAATATTTGCTCCGTATTTTGTTATTATTTATTCTTTACTGAAACTGCCGTAAAGATGACAATGTGCAGAAGAGCAGCAACCTTGCATCTGAATCTCGTAATTAATGCATAATTATTAAGTAAGCAGCCAAAACCTTTGCGTCGCGTTCGTTGCCATTATCTCAATGAAGTAACGAGTAAATACAGTCACTGCTTCACCTTGACATAACACTGTTTCATTGTTTTTTTTAGGTCAACATTCAGACACCTTATAGCTGCAATTAAAACGAGATGTTTGTTCTGTGATAAGATTCAAGAAAACTGCGAATACAAGCATGTCTCGATAAGAGAGCTTATGTGTAATTAAAGTGTCTTCACGCTTGCGCACACGCAAATATTTAAAGGCCTCTATGACCACCTTGCCTTGATACGTGAGGTGACGTTTTTCTTTAGTAACGAAGCAAACTGCATGAGTTGTTATTGTAATAAGACATTGCGGCTAATATTTAGTACCACTGCCTATCTACGTCACCTCTAGTTTATCAACTTTATGGTTATACATCTTTCATCTTTTGCACTTAAATATCTAAAAACGCTTTAAAAACTATGGAAATTATTTTTCTAACAAGGCGTCTACTCAATTATGTATTAATAGGTGCTTTGTCATCCCCTTGTCCACTATACTGGGGTGTGGCTTAGGGCCGTATTCAGGGTGTTGCTTTAGGGGAACATAACCGTTTACGTAGGTAATATAATATTTACCTAGTCAGAACAAATTCTTTATTATTATTATAGTATTCTCACGTGTTACGGTGGACATTATTTAATCGAGTAAGTATATAAAATAATTTATTTGTAAGTAATTAAGGATTCCGTACATTACTGCGTACAAAAAAAAGACACTTATGTTGAAAAAATACTCTTCATAACGAGCTTCTTTACGGCGGCGTTACAACAGAAAATTAACAGAAAATTAATCATGGTTGTAGCATGGTTTTGTTTGTTATAGGTACCTACTTGCTAGCTTGCTATAGGTGCTTGCTAGGTGTACACTGGTGCTCTACTCCTGGATACGGCCCTGGTATAACGTGATCGATAGTTGCACCGGATTATAAGTGATGGATGGGGCCTAGCCCCTGTTGGAGTGATCCTCGACGAGTACCTTAGGGAGTTTCCTAATAGATGGGTAGTAAAATGAGAGCATAAAATACTTATAAAATTGATGATCCAGGCCTCTGCAGCTTTTAGTTATTTTTGTCATTAATTTATTTAGAAAGTAATAAATCTGCATGTATATTATACTGGGTGGCGCAAAAGTACTGGCACTAAAGAAAATACTTTTATTTTTTTTATATGACATTTTCTGTCATTCTGTTGTTGAAAATTGTGTAGTGAACAAATGTAAAATACACTGAAAATAAACATGGACCGTTTTACTCCCCAAGAACGTGGAATAATTGTGTCAATGTTCTTACGGAATAATTCATCAGTGATAAGAACACAACGTGAATTTCGTCGACGATTTCCCCACCGTCCGGCACCGATTGGTCGCACAATTCGACGCTTTGCCACACGCCTTGAAGCAACTGGCTCAACATTGGATAGACCTAAGTCTGGGAGACCAAGAACAGGCCGTTCAGCTGAAAATATCGATGCTGTGCGCGAAGATGTGGAAGAGTGTCCAGAAACATCAACGAGGCGACGTGCCACGCAATTGGGCATTTCCAGACGGACCCTGCAGCGTATTTTGGTGAAAGACTTAAAGATGTTCCCGTATAAAACTCAAATGACTCATCAACTGCTGCCTGCTGACCACCGAGCTCGTCTAGATTACTGCCAGCGCGTCATAAACCTCAACCTTGAAGAGGATGATTTTCCTTCAAAATTGGTTATGAGTGACGAAGCGCATTTCCATCTCTCAGGGCATGTCAATAAGCAGAATACTCGGTTCTGGGGCACTGATAATCCGCGCATTATTCAAGAAACACCTCTACACCCACTAAAAGTTACTGTATGGTGTGGCATCTGTGTTGACAGAGTGATCGGACCCTATTTTTTCGAAGACGCTGGAGGCAATGCGATAACTGTCACTGGAGAACGCTACAGAACCATGTTACGTGAGTTTTTGATACCCAGTTTGAACGAATTGGGGCTGGAGCACATCTGGTTTCAACAAGACGGCGCTACGGCACACACAGCGCGCGACACTATGGACTTAGTGAGGGACGCTTTTCCAAGCCGAGTTATCTCTCGTTTTGGCGATTTGCCTTGGCCTGCAAGATCACCCGATCTGACCAGTCCAGACTTCTTTCTTTGGGGTTTTTTGAAATCTCGGGTGTATGTGAACAAGCCACAGACTCTCGCAGCTCTAAAAGAAAACATTCGTCAAGAAATAACGAACATATCGCAGGAAGTGTTACGGCAAGTTATGCAAAATGTCATAAATAGGGCTCAAATGTGTATCAACTCTGGAGGTCACCATTTAAAAGACATCATCTTTAAATCCTAATGGTACGAAATTTAATGGCACAAATATACATTTAAAAAAACCTAAATCTAGTTTTCTAATTTAGAAAAAATGTTATAGCTGAACCAAATAGGGTCTTTACTTTTGCGCCACCCAGTAGATGTAAGCGATGAACATTGATAATAATAAGCGATAATTATTATGTTTGCCGCAGTCCTGACCTTTCTCCTCAGATAATCTACTTGAGAACTAAAACAAAACAAAGAAATAATACTGCAAAAAGTCCAAGAAGCCACGAACCAAATAATTTTAAACTAGAATAATAGCTATTCCCTGCTACCTATATTACTGGAAAAGCAACAGTAGTTTCCGATCTGGCAAATAAGAATGCTTGGACTGAGAAACCCTCCAAGACAGCGCTCAACCGATATCACTTTTAAGACTCTATTAATAGAGACTAAAACCAACGAAAAGGTTTCATTCAGTAACTACACGAGGTCAAAGTATGGTCCAAAGTGGGTAGCATAACATCTCACCGCCACGGATCCCCCAAGTTGAGCCCCGGCAGATCACATTATTTTTCTACTTTTCGTGGAAGGTGGTATGTAATTTTCAGTAACTCGATGGCGTAAGTACTTAATCGTGCAGTGGCCGCTCGGACTATAACCAAATTGGGGCCATTGGACAATATGATTCAACAATCCATAAACTTTATAAGTACCTACATCAGACAAACTCACTCAGTATAAATTGTTGAATAATCAATGAACCTTGAATGAATAATTAGGTAGAGCGGGGGTTATAGACGTTTTATTCGGATCATCTAATACATTGTGCTAAACTTAGCGCTAAAGGTAGTTGACCTCAAAGTACAAACTAAATAATAGTAAGTATACTACGAAGGTACACACTAAAATCTAATAAACTCTATGAATACCCATTGATTTTGATCTTATCGCGTAGCGTTCATATAATGCACGAGAAGTTAAATATAAATAGATGAAACCGGAAACATATCAGGACAAGTATTAAGTAAGCTCAGGTTTTTTTTTGTGTGTGTGTGTGTGTGTACTTTGTAAATAGTTATGAGTGAGCACTATGGCGCTGACAGTCCTTGGACGAATCCAAGTTCAAAAAGCTCAGATTATGCCCGGTCCTGATAATTACAGGTCTATTATATTATCATTTATTTACGTGTCGTTTCGAAGAGAAAATCAAATTCAATAATACAGCTTCTCAAGTAATGCAAACGTTATAGGAAAACGCACACACAAAATTTTACCATGACTTGTATACAATATATCGTATATTGTATACAAGTCATGGTAAAATTTTGTGGTGCGTTTTCTTATGCCGATAAAACTGTTTGTGTATTACAGGATTTTATTTGAACACTCATCATAATTATTGGAGTTAGATACCTATTATCTTACGGCTCTTTAGACGTTCCCGTATAAAATGGCTAAAGCTCCGTTTCGACATCGAGACTTTTATGACCAGCATTAGAGGCATTACGGCTGATCCATCAACGGCAACGATACACCCGCAATTAACTTTGGAATTCCTGAACGTAAATTTAATTTGACGTTGAGAGTTTGGCCTACATATGGTCACGGAGAGTATGCGGATAACCGTATATCGTCGGCTTACTGCAAGAACTCACTAACTGCATTGCATTGAGTATAACGAATACTTCCTCTGTAGTCCAATATTATTTCAAAACTGTCAAAGTTGAAATTTCATTCGAATTTTTGGATCTCGCTTCTCTAGTACCTACTATCGATTCGATTTGATTATTAGTCATTATATGAATAAGGAAGTATTCGTTACTTACTAGGTGGTAGGACTTTCCTGCAAAGTTCGTCTAGGTAGGTACCACCGCTTTGCCAGTTATTCTGCCGCCAAGCAGTAGTGTGCAAGCACTACTGTGTTCCGGTTTGAAGGGCATTGTAGCTAGTGAAATTACTGGGCAAAAGAGACTTTATGATCTGATCACTCAGTCTAGTAATCTGATTACTAGACTGTGTGATGTCTCAGGATGACGTGCGCAGTGCAGTGTCACTCGAAACTTTATTGTTTTAAAGTTCCGAGTGACACTGCAACTGTTATGGGCGGCCGTGTCGCTTAACATCTGGTGAACGACTAGCTCGTCACGTCATTCAGTCGCATAAAAAAAAAAAAAAAAAACTCAATGCAATGCAGTTAGTGAGTTCTTGCAGTAAGCCGACGATATATTCGTTAGAGCTGATGATTTAAACGAGAAGATACGGTTCTTCGAAAAATGTAGATATATATGACAAGATTTTTGATTTGAGCCTATTTAGTGTGGGCATGGTCCGGGCTACCTAATTGACACAGTTTTTAAAAGTAGCTAAAATTTTTTTTTTTTTATTTTTTTTTTTTTTAAATTAAATACTATTTGGATTTTATAATTTACCGCAATACTAGCAATTAAGTTACGAATTCAAAAAATTCGACCATTTAAACCATTTCTCTACAAATTGGTCAATATCTAGTGCATGTCATGTGCAGTCATGTCAAGTGCAAGTGCATGATGGTGACCACCAGTTACACGCATGCGCTTATAACTATACGTACCACAAAATATAATAGGATTGCGATTCGATTTTATTTCATAACAACAGAGGCTAAATTCTCTAACGGCTGAGTAGGATTTTATGACTGTTCAAAATATGGTCTCTAAAAAACTTCAGCAGTCTTCTTGCAGGCTGGAAAGATTGGTTCAAAAATGGAATGGAGCAGGAACCGAGCCTATACTCTATTCTATACCTTAGTACTAGTACTAAGTATTATATTATCTGTGACCTTAGTAACCTTAGCTCATACGTTCTAATATAATGCTGGCGGAAATATAGGCTCTGTATGTGTTACGTGTTGTTGAGTGGAGGTAGATTATCAGCAAATGATGTAGGAAACCCAGCGACCACATGGACTGGATTAGAAAAGCCGAAGATCGAGATTAATGGTTTTCATTGAGAAGCTTTAGGATTAGCAATGAACGAGTGTTAGGCTAATGATGATGATGAGGAGGCAATAATATTTGCATCTGTAGTAGATTAAGATTTTTTATAATAGTCTATGTAAATAATTTTGCAAGTTTTTTTTTGCAAGTTGAAATGGCAATGGGCAGGCCATATCGCTCGTAGAACTGACAACCGATAGGGAAGAAAGGTTCTCGAGTGGCGACCACGAACCGGAAGACGCAGCAAAGGCCGGCCCCCTACTCGGTGGACCTACGACCTAGTGAAAATCGTGGGGAGCCGATGGATGGAGGAGGCAAGCAGCCGCTCCAAGTGGCGCTTTGTGGGGGAGGCCTATGTTCAGCAGTGGACGTCTTCAGGCTGTTGATGATGATGAGGAGGCAATAATATTTGCATCTGTAGTTGGTCGAAATTTTCTATAATCGTCTATGTAAGTAATTTTATATACGTGTGTTGTGCGGATTGCTTCTAATACCTACTACTGGAAAATGACAATAAGTATACAAACAATCTGATTTGAGGATTTATTTTTGGTACAGTTGTCGAACCCTGACTATTTCAGGTGAGGTGGGCGACATACAAGCAGTCCGTTCACCAAATCTTAAATGAAATGAAATGAAATGAAATGATTTATTATCTCTACAAACTTTTACACAATAATTATAGTAAAAAAACTTAAATAATTGTAGTAAATCCTTGAAGGGTTGTTGGCACCCAAACTAGGATAAAACCTGTGACATGGCATACCAACGCCCTCCTCCCAAGAAAGGTAATAATTCGTTTAAAGTACAGGCTGATAGCTGTGTATCGGTATAAGGAAAAAAAATAAAACATAAATGTAGGTAGGAAACAACAAAAAAATAATTAAATCATCACACAAAAAGGTAAAATTACGATTAGGCATGGAATATAATTATAATCTTAAGTTACCATTGCCTGATTAAACATCTGTAACGTTAGAGGTGCAGTGTATAACTTGTGTTAGAAGCGTAGTTACCTTACAAATAGGTTTCTATATCTAATTGTAATTCCAATCTAAAACAACTTTTATATTCTATGTACCTTTGAACTAAAATTAGTTTTTTCAAGCGTCTCAATACTTAAGTATGCTTAAATTAAATCAAATTAAAATCCTACAAAATGTAGGACGTTAATAATAATCTTAATTTCCTTGCCAGAATACGTAGAATCAACTTCGACGAAACTATAAAGGTGTACGGGTACTTAATACCTACTTAACAAGGTGAAATGTCGGTTTAACTTCTCGATTGGTGCACTGCAGACTGCAGTGCAGTGAAACAATGCCAAAGATACGATATCATTATATTCGATATACGATATTCAGTCAACTTCCGACTACGGTAATAGGTAAACATGGTCATCGAATGACGAATAGTCTTATGTTTGGTGTATAATGTACCTACTTACACCTATTAGTTTTAAGCATCATTTTTAGGATTCCATACTCAAAGGGTAAAACGGACCCTATTACTAAGGCTCCGCTGTCTGTCGGTCTGCCTGTCTGTCTGTCCGTCTGTCACCAGGCTGTATCTCATGAACCGTGATAGTTAGACAGTTGAAATTTCTACGGATGATGTATTTCTGTTGCCAGTATAACAACAAATACTAAAAAACAGAATACAACAAATATTTAAGGGGGCTCCCATACAACAAACCTGATTTTTTGCTCGTTTACCAGATGAGTCATGGATGGCGGTGCTTTAAATAGTAATGCTACTCAACACTAGATGGCAGGGATAGAAAATTCGAGAGTCCGACTCGCACTTGGCCTGTTTTTTTTACAAATGTTTGCACTGTGATACTTTATATTTTCAATCTTATCTTGCCCCTTGCTTGTGGTAATTCTGAGAACTTCCCTTTGTTAATCATTCGGCCAATTTAATCCTCCTTTTCCCAGCATGGTTATCATCTAATTTATATTTATTTTGATTTTACATAAGTTCTGAATAGACATAAATCAGCTAGTATGTGTATATACCGAACGTAGTCGTGGACAGAAGGTTGTATCATTTATGTTTGAATAAGTTAACGCAATTTTCACATAATTATATATGAGCACTGAAAGTTAATTACTTAAATCGTTCTTGAAGAATTGTTGTTTTTTGAAATTGAGCATATTCAACGTACTACAAAACGGGTTTACGCTTTTAGAGCACCTATGTAGAAGAAACTCATCTTTAATTCAGATAAAAACTTCTTTATATAATCTTCGAGTCTGTTTTATCTTACAAAACAGCGTGTACAGGGTATTTATTCTGCAATGTATGTATGCAACCCACTACAATGTATGAATCACGATTGGCTTGTCGCCGGCATAGGAAGCGGATAGTTAGCAGAATAGTCGGAAGATTTCGCAATAAGGCCGAGAGATGAGTCTAGTCTAGACCAGACGGCGGGTGTTCGAATATAACCAGGCAATGTAGCATAAAAGCTGATTACATTTTTGTGCCGTATGATTGTAGCTATAAGAGTCATATTACGATGACAATAGAATAGTTTCAGCAGAAACAATTCACCGTTAGATAACTTGGATGGATTATTAAGCCAGTGGTACAGCTTCCTACAAAAATCAATCATGTTTTCGGTTGCATCATGACGCAGCCGCAATAGGTATCGTGCAACGGTCGTCCCACATAGACTTCATTAAATAAAACACGTCAATTTGAGGTATCTCTAATGTTCATTATTCAATGTCGGAAAGCACGCGATCCACGCCTTAATTCTGAATACAGATTAAATTATAGTTACTGTGCCTATTTAAGCAACATTGTCTATTCAATACAATGTAATTATTTAATACAATGTAAGGAATACGTAATACCTTCCTTTGCCCAGTTGAAATGCATTTTATTTGGTAGTGACATAGGGTTCATTTATAAAAGGTCGACGAGGTCGTCGACCTTTTATAAATGAACTCTATGTCACTGTTAATAAAGTCTCTTCGACCTCATGTCCGAAGTTCAAATACGTAGAATTAGAATGGACCCCCAGTTTATTATAAGCTGATAGAGAAAAACTAAAGACTTAAATATAATAGAGCAAATAAATATAATAGAGCATAGGTATAAAAAAGCTTCACAAAACATAATCTGATTGGGTTTGTCCATAATAAACTTCACATTACAGTCACCTACGGTTATTAAGGAAAAATAGAAGAAAAATTCGTAGAGGATATTTTTAGAACTACCAAAAATATTACGCTGCCAACATTGAGGTATAATACATATGTATCATCTTTTTATGACTTAGCAATTCGGATAATTGTACTTTTTGTGATGATGACTACCAGCAATGTGGTCATTCTGCTAATTGGACAGTTTGAGATGTGGACTATATGTGACTCGGACATTTTGAGATATAGCCTAAGTGAGATGAAGTCATTTTGCAATCTAGCCATTCTAATACTAACTCCATGTATCGTACCTCAATGGCTGGCAAGTAACGTTTAACGTTTAAGGTGGAACGTTACACTAGCGCGGGAAATTCAAATTTTCTTGCGTTCTTTTGCCAATAATAGCTTAATTACTCGACGTGAATCGAATTTTGCGGAAATAAATAGAATGTATCAACAAGTTACGATCAAAAGTATCTCCTAGATATGATTGGTTTAGCGACAAGTGGCAATAAACAATTTTCTTCTTAGTTTTTCAGTCTATTGCCATTTGTCGCTAAACCAATGATATCTAGGTGATACTTTTGATTGTAATTTATTGATGCTTTATATTTGCTTGCGCAAAATTAGTTTTCATGTAATCATGCACGTAGTAATTAAGCTGTTATTGGCAAAAAAAGCAAGAAAATTTGAATTTCCCGCGCTAGTGTCACGTTCCACCTTAACAGTTTCTAAACATACTTTCAGAAACGCTAATCTTTCCCGTGTGTAAGACAAAGTGCAGGCGAACCCTAGTAAAATTTTACCCCTTATAGGAAAATAATAATTATAATTCCTCTAAGTTATTTTTTTTTATGTGATTGAATGACGTGACGAGCTAGTCGTTCACCTGATGTTAAGTGACACGGCCGCCCATAACAGTTGCAGTGTCACCCGGAACTTTAAAACAATAGTTTCGCGCGACACTGCACTGCGCACGTCATCCTGAGACATCACCCAGTCTAATAATCAGATTACTAGACTGAGTGACCAGATCATAAAGTCATATTATTATAGTCGTATTATTAGGTATTTACCTATTTCGGCTACTAACACTGTTTAATATATCTATGTATTTTGGTTGACGTGCATGTATAGCTATACTAAACGAACTGATAGGTTTAATGTAGTGTCAGTATAATTTATTATGCTCTACCCAATAAGCTTTTACATTTGCTATTTAGGTACAGTCCTATATTTATAAAGATAGGTATGGCGTTTGTAGGATTTTCAGAACCCATGCCAGCGCTTCTGGTAATGATTATTATGTTAAAATAATGTTAATATTTGATAATATTAACTGTATCCGCATTACTAAATGTAGGTAAGTATCAGTGAATATCAATTTACACGGCTAAGTCTTATTTGTTCAAGTGTTAATTCAGAAAAAAAATACGCAATAAGAGTTGTTTAAACACCTCAGAACTGAAAAATAATATAGGGGACGCGACTAGAACTGGAAAGTGGTCTAGAAAACGATTATACAAATTGCAAACTTAAAAAATGTAATAAAGTCAAGCAGCGATCAGTAACACAAATATATTATGATACGCGTGCCTTCATAAATATTTCACTCACAGAATTCACAAACAACAATCCGGAGCGTACCTATATTATACTTATATCTATTATGCACTGAATAGATGTAATATATATATTCAGTGATAATTAAGATATAGGTACGCTCCGCGGTGAATAGATATATAATAATATATGTGCCTTCGTAAATATTTCACTCACAGAATTCACAAAAAACTAATTCACTAACAACAATCCGGAGCGTACCTACCTACATCTTAATTATGCACCAAATAGAAATATTATATCTATTATGCACTGAATAGATGTAATATATATATTCAGTGATAATTAAGATATAGGTACGCTCCGCGGTGAATAGATATATAATAATATATGTGCCTTCGTAAATATTTCACTCACAGAATTCACAAAAAACTAATTCACTAACAACAATCCGGAGCGTACCTACCTACATCTTAATTATGCACCGAATAGAAATATTATATCTATTATGCACTGAATAGATGTAATATATATATTCAGTGATAATTAAGATATAGGTACGCTCCGCGGTGAATAGATATATAATAATATATGTGCCTTCGTAAATATTTCACTCACAGAATTCACAAAAAACTAATTCACTAACAACAATCCGGAGCGTACCTACCTACATCTTAATTATGCACTGAACAGATATATTATATCTATTAAGTGCATAATAGATATAAGTATAATATAGGTACGCTCTGGATTGTTGTTTGTGAATATGTTTTTGTGAATTCTGTGAGTGAAATATTTGTAAAAACGTACTTAACTTTAAAGATTTAGTATTCCTTTTACTGGCTTGAGCGTGCTGTGCTGTCTGGTTAATCTGAGTGTGATACATTCTGTGCCAATAAGTAGTAGGTACATACAGCACGATATCTCGATAATTGGAACTTGAACAAACGAACCACGTGATGTGCAAACCAGTTCGAATGTCCGTAATATTCACCACGTGTAGACAACGCTGACCAGCAGCTAGTGTAATAGCACGCTTATTGCATGGTGCGTATGAACCAGTCTGGCAAAACAGCGTCGCAAATCGATTGGATATAGGTACTTAGCTTTGAATAGTGATAATTGTAGTAACTGATCGGATGTTAAATACGAGCAGGGTAGCGAAAGTAGTAGGTAAACTGGAATTGTTTTGAGAATACAAGCCTATAAGACGCTAAGGTGGCATCCGTCAGATGAGTTACAGTAAATCACATACCAACTTCTGAGTAATTTCTATGTGTTAGTGTTGCGTTATGTTTCTTTTTTTAATGTAAATGAATGACGTGACGAGCTAGGCGTTCGCCTGATGTTAAGGGTCATGGCTGTCCATAACAGATTGCAGTATTATCAATGGGAACTCTAAATATAGTTTCGCGTTACACTGCCCTGCGTACCTCATCCTGAGACTTCATACAGTCTAGTAATAAGACTACTGGACTGTATGATCAGATCATAGTCTCATTTGCCCTGTAGTTTCACTACGGTGGTACCTACCTAGACGAACTTTGCAGAAAAGTCCTACCACCATGATATGTGTGTTTAGAATACTAAGAGCTACTGTTCTATTCCAAAAGTAAGATTGACTTATCTAAAGTATAGATAGATATAGTGAGTCATACTTATACGCGCTATGCGGTACTGCACTGCGGGATATTTAGAACACTAGGAGATTCCAAAATAAAACCAGAGTTGCGGCTAAGCACAGAAACGCTGGCGCTCATCACAACCAACCTACAATATCAAACCTAAAAGTTAGCACACTGCATATTGCCTGTGTGATATATTAAATAGCCAAACAGTGACATTACGCATTGTTGTCCCCCACACGAATAACTATCGCTACAGAGTGGGTAATAAAAGTGTTATACTCATTAGAAAATCTATTATTACTCAATAGCTCTACAGATTCATGCGACCGAGTAAAGAAAAAGTAGGATTGTGTAAACACAGTAAGAAGCATGAGTCTTATGCAATATTTTCATTTTCAATGACCCAAGCAAAGTGTGATGGCGGATATTTAATTCAAATGGTTCCGTAGATTCTTTATCTAGACAAAAAATGTTGTTTATTGACTTGACAAGTAGCAAGCAATAAGCCACTAAGCCACCATAATACATAACAGATAATGTAACCTTTTACTTACGGTTTATGTTATGTATCTATCTCGCAACACTTTGTTTATGTGAAAAATATGTTTATCTATAGTAATTACTTGCAAGATGTATGAAAGATATTATACCCTATACTTAGATAGGTACTAATTTGACAAGAAAAGTTAATTTAAAAATATGACATAAATAATATGTATTGCATACATATTTACGTGAATGGTTATAATAATTATGGTTCGATCCTCGGCCCTGCACCAATGATTTAAGTATGTGCAGTTTTTGATGCCATCGCTCCGTGCCTCGGAGAGCACAAAAGCCGTCGGTCCCGCGGGGTAATTACGTAAAATTTGCAACAGCAATGCGACAGCAGTAGCGAAGCATCTTATTGAAAAACGTAAATAGATCGTTTCCTAAATCCTACACACGGAACCCTATTATAGCTTTGGACGAGAGCCAGCAATGGTAGTGAAGTGAAGACAACAAAAAAAGCGAAGCGCGGTTTATGCGGTCATATAATATAAATGTTAGCGGTTTCCATGTAAGCAATACTTAAGCATCCGCGTCTCGAAGAACGCATTTTCACTTTTCGTAATGGAAATTTGACTAGCAGACCGGTCCAGTCCCTCCCTAATTTACATAGTTATTCGTGTATTTTAAGATATTCGACATTGCGTGCCGTTCGGCCATTCTTAACGACTGTGATTAGAGCTACGATTAAACTAAGAGCACTCGTCTACGGTATTTCTTTGATGTAGGTTCCTATAGTTAGATAGGTCGATAAAAACTGACGCTACTTCTGATTCGGTAACCGAAAAAAGTTAAACAGGTCAGTAGGTACAGTTGTTATGCTGAGGCATCGACAAAAAATTTAACCAAGCATTAAGAAGTCTTTACGGACTTTACTGATAATTATTTAACACTGCAATTACAAAAATGTAAGCCTTTTTTAGAAGGAAAATATTGCTACAGTTGCATATGCTATTAATAATAATATAGGTAGGTAAGCAGTAAGCACATACTGATAATAATATTTTTGACAAAAAACCTTTGTCAATTGTTTGTTATCGTTTTCTTGAAATTGAAACAGTAAAAAGATACGACTATTAAAAACAGAATAAAAGCTACTAAAATAACCTTTGAACGATATGAAGTACAACAGATTTTTTGATGGACTTTGAAGCTTTTATTTTATAGTCACAAACTTGACTTTAACGAAACCTTTTTTATTAAACTAGGGGCTTACCTACCAGGGGGTCTAGCAAAGATGCCTTTCTATTAGCGTTAACGCCTCTCGTTAACTACTCCAAAATGTATCGGAAAGACATTAGCTATGACATTAGCTGCGGAAAAGTTTTCCGCAGGCAATGTCATTCCTATACATTTTGAGTTAGCGTGAGGCGTTAACGCTAATGGAAAGGCATCTTTGCTAGACCCCCTGTTACCGGATTGTACATTAAGCTCAGTATCTTACACTATAACAATGATACAAATATACGAAAGTGGGCGCACTCCCGCGTATTCATCCGTAAATCCGTGCAACACTGAAACTGGGGCATTGCGCATACGCATGGACAACGCCGACTATAGAAGTGAATGTATCTATTATTACATTTCAGATTCTATATCTAGGTATTAGAGCTTATTTACGAATATTGCTATATCAGTGGTTCCCAGTACCTACACTGTTGCTATCCATGTTCCACATCCGCTGATATCTGAGGAATTGGCTCGTATCTTTGTCATTCGCTATGATGGCCATTTTACGCATGACAATTTAAACACAATTAGAACAGAATAGGTTTATTACTATCATTCGAGATATGGTAACATAAAAAACGAATTAAATCAGCATAGCGACACTGTGGATGATTTTATCGCTAATGTATAAGCTTTAACTTGGGGAGAGAACAGATCGAAAGGTGAAGAAATAATATATCGAATAAAAAAATATATCATCAATTCCTATTAAAGATTAAGGCAGTTGGAACTGTTCAGTTTATTTGTCCTGTTACCTTGACTGAGGACGGTCACAATTCACGACGCATGTTAAAGGACACTGTTTATTGTCATCGTTACGTACGCTGCGATGACGCACAGGCTCGCCTCAAGCCACCGTGAATATCTCCGTATGGGTGCCTTATGACTTCCTGTAGATGCCCGAGCATGAAGCAAAGACAATGTTAAAAAAGTCCTAATGCTAAGTAATGATAAAGTTCAATGTGTGATGATGGCTGAGGCACGGTTTATGACCTTTTTTTGAACGAGCAATGTGGCATAATTCTTTAAACTAACTATTATAATAATACCATCTTTACACTACTTAATACTACTAGCTACACTATACGTACTACAAAAATAAGTTAGACTGTATGCAAGTATACTAATAAGAAATTTAAATATTGTATATACATAATAGGTAGGTACCTAAATTGTTATCTATTTAATTAATAGATGGCGATCATGGACGATGATACGTTTAAGTATAGCCACAGAATAGATATATGGTACTACAGCAATCAGTATTGCAGTATGCTGGCAGCTTGCACGCTATATCTATTGGAATAGGGGCTGACTGGTGCTGACGCTGCTGCAAGGTACCTAGGTCAGCAAGGCCAATGCAGTCCAAATATTTTAGTAGGTAGTATACATTTAGCGGTAGTTAGTATGATTGTAGTAGTTATTTAAAAAAAAAGTATTTTTACCCGTTAAAAAAAATACCTGGGTTGGATAGGACAGCATGCGTAGAAGATAGCTAAAAATGTATTTTTTTTATACGATTGAATGACGTGACGAGCTAGTCGTTCACCTGATGTTAAGCAACACGGCCGCCCATAACAGTTGCAGTATCACTCGGATCTTTAAAACAATAAAGTTTTCTCGTGACACTGCACTGCGCACGTCATCCTGAGACATCACACAGTCCAGTAATCAGATTACTAGACTGAGTGATCAGGTCATAAAGTCTCATTTGCCCAGTAAATTCACTAGCTACAGTGCCCTTCAAACCGGAACACAGTGGTGCTTACACACTACTGCTTGGCGACAGAGTAACTGGCAAAGCGGTGGTACCTACCTAGACGAAGTTTGCAGAGAAGTCCTACCACCTAGTAAAATGTGTCAGCTTATTAATTATTATGTTATTAAACTGAAACTCCCAGGACGATATATAGGTATTAGCTAAAGTAGGCAGGTTATACACTTGGCAAGTATAACGCTTACAGGCCGGCACGTCGTGGCAGGAAAGTAGAGTAATATCTCTCTTGATTCACATCTTGCGCATGATCATGCGAGGCCATGTCGGTTACGGGAACACCTAACGCTACCACCAGTTATCCGATGCTTTCATCATTATTGATGGTATATGTTGCAGTTTTATTGACATCGTGCCTTTTACAAGCTGACAGTTACTGGAGTTTGAGGTTATTAACACGTCTTGTAATATTAATGCTAATTTCCATTAAGGACTGCAGATATATGTACCAGGCATACGCTGCCAAAGAATTAGGCTAAAACATCGGAAAAACGGCTAGATTAGGCGGCGAATTTTTAAGAATGTACAGTGATGAAAATTACTCCTCTTTTGATGATCTAATGAGTGAAACAATCCAACAAAAGTTTGCTGCTAAGTTAGCGTTCCAGAAATTGACACATTTAAATCCATATGATTACGATTTTTTTTATAGATTATGAAGAAACGCTACAGCGAGAGAGCGGCATAGTTGACTATACTTGACATCACTGTACAACTGTACAAGTGTACACTTGCTGTGTGCAGAGAAGTCAACTGTACAAGTGTACACTTGTACAGTTGACTTCTCTGCACACAGCAACTGTACAAGTGTACACTTATACAGTTGCAGTGTGCAGAGAAGTCTTAAACTAATAACAAATTCAGGTAGAGTAATTAAAAAAAATTGAGATTATCATACACAAATGAATGATCTATGATCTCGGAGTCTTCAAGTCGAGAGTGAACAGGTATCTTCTAGGCAAGCATGCACCATCGTAGACTGCGTCATCACTTTCCATCAGGTGAGACAGTGGTCAATTGCTCTGCCTATAAACTATAAAACAATGAAGAACTATTCGCTCATTGTTTATAAATAAATAATAAATAAATAAATATGTGTGGACATTTCACACAGCGCCATCTAGCCCCAAACTAAGCATAGCTTGTACTATGGGAACCAGATAACTGATGTAATACTTAGATACTTTTTGTTTGTAAATACATACATAGAATACAATATAACACCCAGACACAGAACAAACATCGATGTTCATCACACAAATGTTTGTCCCGAGTGGGAATCGAACCCACAACCTACAGATCAGAAGGCAGGGTTACTACCAACTGAGCTATCAGGCCAGTCCATAAAACATGCTTTATATTGAAACAGCCTTTAGCCTCTATTCGGATATCTAAGAAATGCTAGCTGTAACTTCATTTGCTATTTGCAACTGCAATAACGTTACATAACGCGACGATAAGCTAACCTATCCTTTTAACTCATTATGCTTGATCCAGTTAGTTGATACATCAACGTTTCAAAATTGCAAAGTGGATTATTCAATAGTCAGTAATTAGAAGATTGCAGCTTTATTGTTGTTAGTTTTGCAACTCATAAAGTGTCCGGAAAGTGGATCGACCTAGGACTGACATTGGTTGGTTCGAGACACCCTGTTTATTATTCATCATCATCATCACCAGCCTGAAGTAGTGATGTAACGAGTCATCTTTTGAACATTTGCGAATGCGAATATCTGCTACTGTCGTTCGCGGCTGCGAATGACAGTAGCAGATAGACGACTGAAAACGTCCACTGCTGAACATAGGCCTCCCCCCAGAGAGCGCCATTTTGAGTTGCCATTTCAACTTGCTAATATAGTTCTCCTGCAGATCTTCTGAGACTACAATTACCAATTGTTATATTAAGTACATGAATTATTGTTAAGCATTAGTTGAGCACCGCGGTTTCACCCGTACAAAGTATATGTGTTAATCCAGCCTAAGCTATCTCTAACTACTCCAAACATTCAAATCCGTTTGCGGCGTGAAAAGGGAACCAATACACATACAAACTTTTGCATTTATAATATTATTATGGTTAGTAACTATCTTTAAATATTATTAACTATTATTAATTGTATTACCCATTTTGCCATTTTTTTGTAGGCTTGATGATCTAGGAATACCTTATTTAAAATGTATAAGTTGAGGTGATATACCTAGGACAATGAATTCCGTATACTTATTACAAGATTCACTATTATTTATTCTTAATGTAGGTAGGCGTAAACTACTACAGTCAATCATCTATAACATACAGTGTAATAATGATAACGTGTGTGGCTTGTGAACGTAAATCGCGTGAGCCCAAATTTCTCTATTTTGCCGTGTCTGTTCAGATTCTGTACAGGCAATAACAAATGCATGGATCTTATCAGATCCACTCCGTCGGCAAACTCGAGTAATAAGAGGTGTTGTGCGCTTTTATAATCTCTTTATAAGGCAGTTTCGCAAGCGCTATAAAACGAGATTAGTATTTTACAAGACCGACATTAACTGACCTCAAGCTATCTCGAAAGCAATCTTTGTTTTTTATTCACGAAAAATAGGTTGACCTCAGAGTCTAAATAATAGTTTTTGGCCTCGATAAGTCTTTCTTTCTAAGTGCTGTGGTAATAAAAGGCCAGTACAAAAGATTTACAAAGTTATAATCAAGTCGGAAAATATATCAAAAAAAAATCAGCAAGTACTTACCTACCTACTTACGAAAAGCTAAAAATAATACATCTGTGAATTTAATAGTAAAGATTCCTGTAGTGTTCGAAATGGATAATAATGAACGCTAAGGCGGGATTAAACCAATGACGTTTTAATAATTAAATGAACCTAAACCACAGATAATATAATACTATACCAAACATATATTACAAACCTACCTACACATAATTTAATAAATATGGTACGATTTCACGATTTATCTCAATTAATTTTATTGTTATCTACATACCTACTACACGTTCCGGTTACATAACAGTAGGCAGAAGAGTCATATTAATAATGTGAAGAACTTTAAGGTCAGTTTACGATCATGAGTTTGAATCGGTATGTTATCCCGAAAGGGGGGGACTGGGACCATGATAGCCCACAAGTTGTGAGAGCCTTACTTGAAACTGCGTGTTTCCAAAACCTCCATACTAAAAAAATAAACCCACTAACAAAAGTGCACGTGTGATCGCTACGAGAGTTGACAAGCAAAAAAAACCTTTCTAAACACAGGTCGTCAAACTTATTTAAGTGCATTCGGCAAGGACGAAGTTCAACCACCCAGCTGCGCTAGGGCTATCTTTGAACGTAAACTTTACATGGCATTTCTTCAATGAAAAACTATTAATTTAGAAAAGTCGTAGAAGGAACATTGTCTTGGGGAGTAGATTTACAATGCCTTTCGGGATAATATACCAATTCAAACTCAGATAGTATACTTCTAAAAAATGTTATTAAGTATCAGCTGTCATAGTTAGATCTGTTCTTGATACTTGGTCTTATGGTCTTGAAGCGTCGCGCGTCGACTTATCAGAGGATGATACGAATACATCCAATGTCCATATTTCTTGAAGCGTAACCGTTTGTCTTGCATAACACTATACACGACTTTCGTGTTAATACTTATGCATTGAGTTCCAAAGTTTATAGTTTCCATTAGCACGTCAAACACGATCTACTGGTGCTGTCTTCTTATGGAAAACGAAAGTGTTTGTTTTCTATAGTGAGGAGAATTTAAAACTAAGGTAGTAGGGACTTCAAAATTAGGTATCACCAATGATTTTTCCAAATCACTGGGTATCACAGTTTTTTTGTTTTTTCTAGCTGAGGTAGGTACTATGTAATGAATTAATAACTAGTCATAGGTAACTATTGTACCTAGTAATGATACCTAATGAGGATCAATTCGACAAAAGGATATATCAATCTGTATATACTACAATAGTTACAATATAAATACCTGAGTAAAGGGGTTTGGGTAAAAGTGGCGTCATTTCCAAAATTACTGTCCACTAATGAACCTAATATTATTTAAAAGAGCCACTAATAGTGAGCAGAATTTGTTCAAGCAGTTCCTATCTAAACCATATCGGAGCTGAGTTATTGGACTCCAAAGATTTCAATAATAACGTCAGGAGCAGAAAAGCAAAGGGGACTAATACAGGCAGATGATGATGATGATGATAATGTATTTGAAAGTACTTGATCATTAAAAATAACAAAATATGCGATTTAGGGGCAAATAAATTGAATATATACTAAAATACATGTAAAATTAGTATAATTTTTGCTCTTTTATTACTAGAACAATAATAATATCCTATTTTAATAGAAATATGATTTAATTAATTTTTCATTAATATTTTTCAAGTATTATTTTGTACAACACGCTATACGCCCGTTGGCGTGTATAATAAAACCATTTGAGTACCGTTGAAAACGTTGTTTTTGTCTGTTCTAATATTTTTTGTACTATTTGTATCAAACGCCATTTTACGCTTCAAACGTCGACGAAAACGAATTCAGATAAGTGTCACAGTTATTTGAGACGTTTCGTTATGCTCCAAATTAGTTATACTTGTGCGCTGACACCTTCAGCTAAGTCTTTAAGAGAAGAGTATAATTCTTATCAAAGTGCTATTAATATGAGCTAAATATACATTAATAACATAGAGAAGAGAAAGAAGATATGGGGAAAAATTAGAAAAAGGGCAAATAGAGAGGGATCGTGGAGTCAGGGCGAGCTAACATCATCAGCCGGTATACAGACGTCTGCTGAACATAGGCTTCCCCTTAAAACGCACCTTATGGGACGCTTATCATAGAATAGGAGGGGGATTTGTTTGATCACCAAGCTTGGCAGGCGGCTTGGTGATCGCAGAAGATTTTAATTTACCGAGGAAAATGCTGCTGCCCATTCCCTGGATATTCCCTTAGCCAGATCTTACGGAAGAAAGAAGAGATGGGGTGGTCCTATTCGCAAACCGGGACCACTGGCGGTAGATAATATATTTAGCTACTTTAATAATAGTCTGTAAAGTCAAACTACATGTTGTAGATCTCGAAAGCTCGTTTAAAATGTAAAGAATCAGAAATGTTCTTATTTCATCGAGGTCACCGCTAGTCGACAACTAGCCGACTCATCGTCTCTATGATTGAATGGGTTGAGTCGAGCGCCAACGTGTGTGGCAAGTCGACACTCTCGCTACGGGGTGCAATTTATACACAATTGTTACTGAATACAATAAACATTGTACATCGTTCATCATTTCGTCTATTGCGTATTGTTGAGTTGATCGATTTGTCACCACGTACCCACCTAGTAGAGGCTATTATTGCACCACTTGCATCTTGGATTTCTATTTCTGCTCTTGCTGCAGAATTTTGTAAACGAAATTTTGAGAAAATTAAACCAGCTAACCTATATAATATATACAAAGCTTTCAAAACGAATACTCGGCCTTTTCAAGGTGATAGTTTAAAGCATATCCTTTGAAACTTTGCAATTAACAATTTATCAAATTGCAGCCAACGTTCTTTAATGGACATTCAACTGTTTATGAGTTCAAAAATTGGTGGATAATATAACTTTTAGTACCATAAAAAATATCAGACTCTGTAATACACTATAATTATGAATTAGGTGTGTGATTATTTAATTTACCTATGGTGCTAAATCCAAAGCCTAAATAATAAATAGTCAATTTACTCAACTAACAAAACAAAGCCACTTAATTTAATTAGCTGAATACTGTATTGTCTCGCTAGACACCGCGTCGGATAAGCGTTGCCAAACAGATCGTGAGAGGTGTGACGCCAATGACCATCTAATTATACTGTACGTCTGCAAAATAAAGGCGTTACAAAATGTTGCATAATAATAGGGCCACTCACCTTTCAACTAGAGGCAGGACGTTGTCGAGGAACTCGAAGCCAGCGTGCGTGGTGTAGGTGATCGTCTCGTGGCACAGAACCGTACCGTGGTCTGCTCGCACGTAGTTCTTCAAAACCCAGAAATCTCCACGTTGCTCAGTTTGCGGCAGGAAATCTTTCTCCGTACACACAAGCAACGATCTTAAGCGCGCAAGAGTCGAGTCTGACAACGCATTCTCGTCAACAATGTCAAGGGTTTCATTCGATAACTCCATGTCCGATGACAGTGAACTTATTTTCTTCTCCAAATCGGCAATGGACGCGGTACTCGAGGCGGTCTTATTCGTTGTGGCCATAGTCGAAGGCACTGGTGTTTTTTGCGAAGTGGATTCTTCGATTGTCCGCAAGCTGGAATCAATAAGCCTCGTCTCCGATTCGTTTCTGATGTCCTCACGGGAAAAGTACCGCATTTCAGCGCTTCTATCGGAGCCGTCTGCGGTTATTGGCATCCACTCGACCCCCGGAGCGTTGTTTACGGACAGATGCATCGCCGCATACAAAAGTACGGCGATATTAATCACAATGCTCACCCTAAATATTAAATTCCGTCGATTACCCAACATTATTACAGCGGTAGAGGCACTTGCACTTGTTAAACTAGTTTGGCTACAACGTCCTTCGCCGTCCTCTAGGACGCAGTTTCCTGTAGGGTCCTGTTCGAGCCAGCATTACAATTTATTTTGGCATCTGCAGGAGCGTGGAGGTGGGCGCCAACCTGGCGCCGCGATTTGTTCTCGCTCCTGGAACAAGCAAACGTGATCGTTAATAACCTGCTAGTGGCCATCCACTAACTCTATCTATATTTCATTTATTTTTCAAATCTGTATATTTATGTCTTATTTAAATTATATGGTCGGTTAATTCTAACAGTCTGTGTTTTTATAAGAAATACTCTACGTTAATGAGAGCTTTTGTTCGCAATACAGTATGTTCTGATTACCTGCCGTAAGTTATTACTAAACTGACATGGAAATAGCTTATTATAACTTCATGTTTATGACTAACGTAAAGTTATTAAGTCTAGCCCATTCCTTTTCAGCTGCACAACCACTGAGGAAACCAGCAATAATTTACCTTCATAAAATACGCAATCAAATAAAACTAAGGAAATCCATCTCTTGGAAATACCAATTATTATGTATGGGTCGTGAAATTGTGATTAAATATCACAGTTGGAATTCATTAGTAGTTTCTGTGTTTGATATAACATGTACCTAATCCATACTAATGTACGCTACCATTATAAAAAGGTAAAGTTGTTTTTATGTATGAATGCATAATGTATTACGGTGATACTACATTTTGTAGTGTAGGTACACGCGGACATAAGAACAACTTTACTTTAAATATGTTATGTTTGTTGGCGGTACATCTCTGGAACTACTGATGCGTTTCTGAATATTAATATTATTTCACTGATTGAAAGCTACATTACCGTTGAATGATATTACGATGTTTCAGAGCAATATGCTAGCTTCCGTATTTTCACGTTTCATGAAAGGTTTGTTTATTCATAGGTACATTGGTTAGCGAAAAATTGCTAAGTCTATGTGTTTATTAGATGAAACGTCAACACTAACTAATAGGTATTACGTACATGTTTTCATACTATATGCCTGAAAACGTGGGCAGAAGTTAGTGATCTCTGCTATATGAAACGTTGTGTCTGTAGGTTTCCCAATTTTTTTTGTTTATGTGGCTTTCGCGGCAAAACAGCTGAAATTTTTCATTACACAACCTAGGATACTTTTTATCTCGGAAAATTAAGTTTTTGCGGGAACGGGTGAATAAACGGTATAGTAAATATCTGGATATATTAATATTTTATACTTCATGTAGATAAGACTTGCTGAAATACAACGCTTCGTTTACCTACCTACTCAACCAAAGCCCGGTTAAGGTAATAAATATTAATTACTATAAGCTCCTATACAGATTAGCCTTTATCGCTTTATGCTCCTCGTTAGTCAGATCCGTATCAGCCGACTGTGGGATAAATTAATCTTATCTTCTCTATTCCTACGGCGGGCGGCGATACACACGCAAGCTTCTTAGCATTCAATCGCGTCAGCTAGAACCCGCTTATTAATATAGGAGCTGATGAATATAGCCGTTAGTTATTTAACTCCCATCCTATCTAGTCAGGCGCCTTCGAGACGCCCATCCTAGTTTCAAGCTTATATAAATTCAGAACAATAAAACGAACATTGACTTTACAAGCAATTATAAAAAACTGTCATCATCCAGCAATTTGCTGTATAATTGACACCCTCTTTTATAATAAAATTGATACCGTGTTGTGTGTGAGCAATTGAATTACGCTAGAATTATTTCCAAACGCTTTTTTCTGTAACCTTCAGATGTCTTGTTACCGGTCAATCGTGGTCGTGACTTGGCGCTTTATTTCTATAGACTCGAATAGTTTCGTCTTCATACTTCATAGCCTGCAAACTTTATATTCGATCAAAGAAGTAGTAAACTATTAGAAACTTACTGTAATAGTCCAGTCGTTTGTTTTCAACGGCCTTGTGAATTATACAATAAAAAGCAAATTTGTGCCAGCAGGGTGGAATAGTTAACGATTTAAGTTACCCTACATGGCGTTGGAAGGTCAGCATTGAAACCACGTCAACCACGTAACTGTTTAGTACTAGATGCCTCCGACTTAGGACCTAACTTACAGCTTATAGGGTGACCGACTGGTATGCCATCCATGCTAGACGAGTCATACATCGCCTGCTGAGTCTCGGAGCTTTTTATTATGAAGATTGCAATACAGTTACGTGCTTACGGCCATTGAATAGTAATTTATTATGTTAATGTACCTTGTGAAATAAAATAAATTGATTTCCTGTAATTCGAATCGGTTGAACATTGGTCGAATATTATACAAATTGATACTAGACTGCCTCTATGTCTCGAATATCTTTCAATTTTCTTGTTTTGAGCTTTCGACTTATAGGTACATAATCATGCAAAAATTAGTAAACCGCTTCAGTATTTTCAAGTATTTTGATATCTTTTGAAAGTTTACCTACTACATTGTTACTTCGACTTGAAGGTAACTAAGTAATGTGTTGCAAAATTATATACAATCACCAACACATAATAAATTGGTACTTAGGTAATAAAATATTGGCCAAGAGACCTTAGGATGGCCATTAAATACCAAATGAAAAAGCCGTAACCTTTTTATAGCTGTCTTCTGTAAATGTTATTAAGTATTTATTTCTATTGCTCTAGATCGTCATCAAACCCATCAGTGCGTATTAATTGTCTTTACAACTGGCCTTGACTCGGATCCGAGCAATCGACCGTGACTTATACTTATTCGGTACTCGATTTTACCACAAGACATCTGTATAACCAGATTGACCAGCGGGGTGATCATGTAACTTTGATTGCAATGCAACAGGACAATGAAAATTTCCAGAGTAACTATGCACATAAAACGCGTATTAAAACTGTCAAATCCACACATTTTTGTGTCTCTATTGGTATTAATCAAGTTACATGATCGCCTAGCAGGTATGTCTTCTAAGGTTTCCTCATAATTATTAAGCTAGTTGAAAGTATGACTGTGACACCTATACAAGAGGCAGATTGATGAGATGTCTTCGTATCTTTGAAATGGTCTAGAATTAGCATTAATGTAATCCTCAGTCTGTGCTGATAGCTATTCCTCGAATATTGATTCATTTGAAGAATTTAAACATCAAACAGCGTGTACTCTATGTGTTTTGCGGCAGACTAAAATACTCTGCTAAAACCAACAGCATTTTCTTTTATCTCTGCTGAGTCAGCCATAAGTCATAAGCTTTTATGATCATAATAAATCAGCATTTCATTCATTCTGACCACCGGAGTTCGGACTGGCAACTCTGGCATACATACACATGTGTTCACGTCCATCCGGCCTTACTTAGTCACAATCTGAGTGAACAATACATCGTAAGTCGTCGCTGCCACCAGGAATATGCTTCTGGAGCTTACAGTGAATTTAACCATTCAGTTTCTGGTAAGAAAACATTCTAGTTCTTAGTATTAACATTACTGTATTTTTGCAGTTGGTAGAGTAGGGTGGCAGAGCTTGCCTATTGCACAGAATACATTATAGTACTACGTACCTATAGATACTCTACCACGTTTCTTGTAATGGATCTCACAGTCTAGAAATCTTTACTATTTATATACTATGCTGATATCTAGGGAGACGTGCAAACTTTATATAGTTCCGAGTGCCACTGCGACTGTCATTGAGGGCCGTGACACTTCTAGGTTTAGGTAGGTACCACCGCTTTGCCAGTTATTCTGCCGCCAAGCAGCAGTGTGCAAGCGCTACTGTGTTCCGGTTTAAAGGGCATTGTAGCTAGTGAAATTACTGGGCAAATGAGACTTTATGAACTGGTTTCACAGTCAGAAATCTGATAATGACGTGCGCAGTGGAGTGTCACGCGAAGCTTTATTTATTTATTTTAAAGTTCCGAGTAACACTGCAACTGTTACGGGCGGCCGTGTAGCTTAACATCAGGTGAAACACTAGTTCGTCACGTCATTCATCCTCATAAAAATAACTTAACACCATGCTATGCTAACAACTTGCTCGTCACGTTATTCTTTTATCATAAAAATCAAAATGGTATTACAGTATAACCCAGGGAGCAAGTTGACGAAGTACTTCACGATCAATAACTGTGGTCTACGCATGCATAGCCGCAAGCGGCAGCTATGCGTAGGTTATCTATATATAGAAGCTTGAATAGATAAAGTATTTGCATCGAATATATGTAAACTGGTGGTCCGTTGCGTCCATCCTAAGTGTGGTTGGAGCAATTTGTATGGTAAACGATGATAAAATTGTTGTGGGAACTGGCGAGGTGATTTCAAGGAAGAGCCGCTGTTGACTTGGTTCTAATAGATTACTATTTTAGAACATTCTGCAGTTTCTACAAGCTTCAGTAATTTTTCAATATAAAACGGTAATGATAATTGCAACACTTCAATATTAGTTCATTTCTTTGGCGTGTTCGGGGACATGCGCTCATGTGAAGAAGAAAAATATTGGTCATTTTGCGTCAGTACCACATCAAGGTTTTGAACCCATTACGCGAATACAAAGCTCAACTAGTAATGGTATGCATATCTATAACCCGTTGCGTCGTAGTTACGGAACCGTAGCATGCGCTGCGCTTGCGCATGACAGTGTATTCAAAGCACAAAGCGGCGACCTTCAGCGGAGAAAGTGTTTTACTTATCCAGATTATAATGTAAGTACCTGCTTTACGCATTGTACATATTTATACCTGTTTAATTTTAGCCATTGCGCTTTTAAAGCTAACTAAAAATTGCACGTTTGTAAAAATGTCACGTCTTAGTATTTGAGCAGTTATGAAAATGTAACAAGCAGCCAGCTTCATTTCACTTTTATTTTGGGTGCCATTAATTAAGAGGGATTTGATGAAATAAAGACAAAAAGATAATCTAATTCATAGATACCATTAATGATAATAGACTTTTATATTATCGTAATAAGGGGTTAACGCAATTCAGTTGCCTTATTTTCGTAATTGAATGACAGTCATATTAATAATGTTCAGTTAGTTTGTCTAAAAACCAAACTAGTAAATCGATTTTGATGAAACTTTTGAGACTAAACTGAGTCGTCAACGACCCTGAAGACGGTCCACTGCTGAACATAGGCCTCCCCCACAGAGCGCTACTTTGAGCGGCTGCTTGCCTCCTGCATCCATCGGCTCCCCGCGGTTTTTCATCAGGTCGTCGGTCCACCGAGTGGGGGGCCGGCCTACGCTACGTCTTCCGGTTCGTGGTCGCCACTCGAGAACCTTTTTTCAAAATTGATTACGTCTCCTTTTTTGAAATCAGATGAAGCTTCTTTTTGGTAAAACTACAGATAACCCCCAATAGATACCGCATTACGGGATTTTTGTTCGGATCCTAGCTCACCAAAACTGGAGGAAGGCGCGGGTTGCGGGGACTGGAGCCAATGCGCTATTATTGGCTGTTTCGAGTGACGCCCTAATAATGAACTCTAATAATTGGTCGAAACTATATTCTATTCCTGAATCTTAGATATTTTATGTAAACAAAGTAATGTCACGAAAAGTCACTGTCAAAGTGACATGCCAGTTGCTCAAAACATTTTTTACTTGTGAAAAATATTTTTATTAAATGGAGTTAAAGAGTAGCAATCTTACTGATTAACAAGCAAATCTTTGCATACACAATATTAGTAGGATACGAAGTAGGATTTTGCAATTCCAAAGTTCTAAAGGTAAAATTTTAGGAAGACGTAAATAAAACATTAACATACATTACTTATGTTTTTTAACCAACCAGAAACCTTATAAATTATTCTGACAATCATTCTATAATTTTAAATCGAGAGATTTATTGATATTTGATCAATAAATATTTAGTTTGACCTGTTCTTTTTATATTTTACATACTTTTCATCATATCTCGAAAAGTGCACTAAAGTAGCACCATGTGTCTTCGAAGAAAATATGGAATATAATGGTATGATACCATCGTATAAATCCCAGAACGAAAACGAAAAAATGTTTAGATCCTCTACAGTCTTACCAGTCTATTAAAATATTTTCTACCAAAAATCGATTTCTTTATCATAAAATTTTATATATCAGATATAACGTTAAAATAGATAGTACAAAACGATTTTTATTTTATAATTAAGCAGATTATGACTAGACAAATAATATTTAATATTTTTTTGGTCAAATATAGTAACCTACCTTTATAAAAGATATTTTTTGCACTGTTATCCCCTTTGTTTACATAAAATATCTAAGATTCAGGAACAAGATATAAGGCCGTGCTGCGAAACGGCGATTTATATAGACCCATTTACGCCAATGCGTGGTGCGCGGCCGTCGTCTTTCATGCGGTATCTATTGGGGGTTATCTGTGTGTAAAACCAACCCACTACGAGCATGATATCATTAGGTACAGTTACAATAAAACCAGAAATACCCGGGATAATAATTATTTCGAACGGAAATGATATAGGTATAGGTACTTTGCCTAGGTTCATTGATTGACGTCACAACTTGAAAACGATAACGTGAACGCGTTTAAAATTATATATCCCTACGCCAAAATATATTTTGGAATGTTTTCCAATGAAACTAACTGTCTATTTAGTAACAATAAACGAATTCTATGTACCTAAGCAGATGCAAATCAAAGCGAATAATAATTATCCAAATAGTAACACAATTAGTTTTAAACAGTAGTTAAAATTCAAGTCATGTTCGTTTCGCGCAGATGTCAAAGTCAACCGGTGGAAGTGGCAATTAATGAGGCCTTTTGGAACAGTACATTATTCACTAATGCCGTTCTTTAGAGAATTTAGCCACTGTGCCTTAGAATATATTCTGTGGTATTGTTAGGTATTGGTACTAATGAGTAGGTATGTAGCCTACATGACCGATGAGTGGATAGCTAATTATGGACTTTTTGTTCTTTTGTATGTACTTGGCAAATAGAAAGCTAGGCCTTGCAGAACTTTGGGCCACTCAGACTTAAAAATATATCTATAAATTCTAAGTCAATGCATCAACGGGCACCAAATGCGGGTAGGCATAAGAAAATTGGTGTGGAAACCCTGGAGCATCTCTGGAGCCCAGGAAGTTGCCGGCGACTCATCATATACCATTTGATATCCCATATTGCAAGGGCGCAGGATAAATAAATGCTACTACGAAGCAGCGTTGGTCACCCATCCAGGTCAAAGACTGACCGGCGTCAACTAAATATATATATTTATATAAGTAGGCGAGATACCGTTTCACGTAATTATTTATTTAAAATAGTTTTGTTAATTATTACACTACAGGCAATAAGGAATTAGCATATGATATCCATTAAATTACTAAGAAACGGGTGTCGTTGTAAATTTTCTTTTAACACCGGCCTACCTAATTAGTACTTATAGAAAGAAGAATAATAAGTATAAAAGTATTAATTATTAATCCTATTAATAGGTATCAATTTTATTGCAATCATCAGTGCCACTATTATAATAATAATATGAAGTGAGAGGTATAGTTTATTTATTTACAGACGATGGGTGACCAGAACTATGTCACCTAATACAGGTGAACCTTGCGATTTAGGATTAGACCAGACCTGTCTGGACAGGCGTGTCTGCCTGGATTAGAAAAAGCTACCTCTACTAACCAATAACATAGACAGTACCTACTACTATATGTCAATATCCAATAACAGTCTATTGATCTCAATTTCTGGCTTTAGTGGTTTAGCGAACGTGAGATACTGGGGTAAAACAGTACCTGCATCACATCACATGCCACCTGTGAGAACTAGTACGAACTACTATCAAATAAGTATCTAATAATAACCTTTAAAATATTTCCTCTATATCTATATGTTTTTTATGACAACGAGCACAATTCATAACCCATCAATGAAACATTGACACCACCGCGAGCGTGCTTCTCTATGCAATCAAAAATAAAACAAATGAAGTAGGAGTTTTAGGTACTATTATTATTATTTATTATCATAATAAGTTACCTATCTCTAATCGTGTTTGATTTTTTGGTACACATACTGAAAAATTAACAATAAGTACTAGTATTAGCGAAATAGCAATTGAAAGCGGTGATACCATTTTAATTTCACGTAATGTTAGACTAATTTCATAACATAAAAATATAAAGAAGTGCATAAAGATCAAAGTGGATTTTGCATGAACATATATGAAATCACTGTAACGACCTACAAAAGATATTTGGCACATTGGCTTCTCTGAAATTCCATTCACCGTATACATTACCAAATCAGTTTGGTTCTACCATGTGGAGCACAAGAATTGCAAATGAATACATAATGTGGGTAAATGACACGTAATAACGGTTTGTAAGTTTTTTTAACTAAAGCATTTACCGCTTGACTTCGAACGCGTTATCCACATCCAGTAACACTATCTCCGCAAATCGGATGACAAAGGCGAGGCCTCGCAGATGTTCATCATTAATGCGAAAATGACACAAGAAGTATCATAGCATAACTCCATTCAAAATAATACTTATTCAGCCATTTATACTCACGGAGTTGCACTAGATATTCTTGTTTAATTTTTCTATCTCAGCCCTAACAACCTAATCCTAACTACAAACAGAGATTTCAGCACCCTGAGACGTGATAGCGCAACGAAACAAATCCTCAGAAACCAATTTGCGAAGTGTATTAATGAAGCGAGCTCGAGATAATTTTCAAATTTCGAATGCCATCGACACAAAATTATAGTTTTAACCTAGTTTTAACTCGGGAAAGACAGTGGTATTTTTGTGAGCATCGAGTATCTGATTTTAGTTGAAAATGTTGTATTGAATCGTATCGGCATAGCTTTTTGCAAGCAAATGCTTCCAGCAAATGCCGACCTTAAAATAAATAATATTTCACAAGACTTACGTACCTATTACCAACATACAATGCAAAAAAACGATAGATTCGGGTTGGGTTTATTACAAATCAATTTTTATAGGTATACAAGGAGCACAGATAACCCCCAACAAAAAGTCAAGAACAGACCTGCTTTACTGAGTAAAAGTAGATAATAATGGATAAGAGGATAATGGTAAGTTTACGTTACCTACTAATACGGTCCGGAATATAAAGATTCTTGACGATATAACTTACTGGCAAATTGTTTTCGGGTATAGCAGTAAGACAGTAGACCTTCTAATAAATTTTGTTTAAGTGGATAAAGGAAGTCTTAAATTATACTCTAAAATACACCCATATAAAAAAGCTAGCAAGAAAAGCAGCTTTGGCAGTGACTGAACCTGAACTGACTCTCGCCCTACCAAGCACTATAGTTTTTGCAGCGCCTTTTCAACAATTTGCTTAGTTTTTTACAGGTATCAAATTATCCGGAAGAAATCTAGACAACAGACAATCTGAGTTAATTTGGCAGTAAAACGTCTGATGTGATAAAAAGTTGAAGTCATGCGATCACAAATTTTTTAAAGTCGTGGCTACACGCGTGAGGTCATGCACGGTCGTATTATAATCACTAATATAAACTCGTCATCCAAAATTCCAGGAACATTGGTTTTTAAATAATCGTACAGTATACAATATTCTGGATTAGATAAACTACAAGGATACGATAATCGTATTCCTTATAATTTATTTAATGAACCAAAAAGATTGAATTGGATTATCTATGAACAAGATAATAATTGGTAGCGGTACAATACTGCTGATGCATTGTTACCACTCACCAAAGTTCCGAAGAAACTTTACCATGTATATGAACAAATCTCAAAAGTTGCTTGCCTTGCCTAGTGTAGGTAGATTGGTGATGTAACACAGACCTAGTTTTCGCCTTGTTTATCAAACGTAATATATGCTATTCGGTATGTTACGCATGAATTTCGGCGGAAATGTGATAATTTTTTGGTGAAAATTGATACTTGGTGCGCAATCCGTTTAGCACTTTAGGCTAACCATATTGACGCAATGTTTTAGTTAGATACATGTATATGATTCTAAAATTAGATGGTTCAACTTCTAGCTATTAAACTGATAACACTTTGAAAATATTGTTGTGAGTGTAAACCTATCTATTAGATAGATACATACATAAACTCAAAGCAAACCAAATAATAAATATTACATTAATTAAAGTTAGAAGCGGGACACTTTGTTGCTCTCTTGCGTTTACCTGAAACTGCATTGTTGGACGATGTATCAATAGTAATTAAAGTCGGTACTTATACTCGTTTATATTATAGTTGTTGTGACTATGTATATGTATTTTGTCAAGCACATCAGGCGTCTGTTATTGGACACCTACAAATATTTTATAGTAATTTATGCAAAGATTCTTAATCGAGCTTTCGCAAAATAGGTTACTTACTATAGTGGAATCTTAATGATTAAAATGGTGAAATATATGTAGATCACACGAAATCTTAACCAATACGATTACCAAGGTTTCTGAATTATTTCATTTCATTATAGAAATACTAATGAAATAATTGACTGCAATAATAGTTAACATCCATAGGTCCATGTTAACATCATTTAACTTCGATTAGCTTTAGATTAAGGCGTACTTGTAAAATGAAAAAGTCTAAGCATTGAGCAAAACTTTAAAACCTTATACCAAAAGCAACAACACATTTATTTGCATAGTCTTGTTTGTTACACATAACCAAATATAACCGAGTCCAGTCCACATAGTATTTGCGTTCGACTGAGCATTTCTACCCACCATGGGCATGATAAGAACGGGCTGCCGGCTGTCGAGTCATTAGCAGGAAGCGAGGCGCGCGCTCCGCATACGCAATACTCTGCTACGCCGAACTGGAAGCAACGCTGGCTGCCACTCTAGTCTCTACCAGTCACGAAATGCAAATGCAGCTAGATTTTATACTTGTTAAATGAACTTGAAAAATAAAGGTGGCCATGGTGCTGACTGCGGTATCACTCGGCTGGAAGTCTGGGAACGTCATTAGCCTCTTCTGATGTCAGATGCGCAATCAATGATCTTTTTATTAATTTCAAGTGGCTTGATAAGACATCTTGCGACTGAAACACGCTGGTCCTGTAAGAAATTGTGCTTGGAGGTACATCACCCCGACGAGACGTCATATAATTACCATCAGTAATCAATAATTCAGGCCACCATGCCGCCTATGTTTGACCTCTGTAAAGTATTTTAAGATAAAGATTATTGAAAACGTTCAGACAAACTCAGAACATGATTGTATACTATCTGGATGATGTTTCAATAACTGGCAATATGAGACCCACAGCTACTCTCTCAGTTTTCATAGTTAGACCTGGGATTGGGATTCTGGCTTTGTGGTCTATATTTAACTATACCCTTCACGAATCGTGAAGGTGTGTTTAATAGTCACGATATGCAAATAACAAGGTTAACTGAGCTAGACAATGTTGACAATTGAAAAATGTAGGAACAAGTTTTAAGCTGTCAACTACGCTAGCGTGACTTAAACCTCTCCTATTTCACGGTACTGTGCATAGTGCATACCATAGTCTTCCTTCGAACTAATAGGTGTAGCCAGTGAAAAAATCACAGCGTCAATGTCAAGTTCAAAGACCCGAAAACGTCTTTCATTTTCGTAACACAAAGACATTATCTCGGGGATCAACGTGAATCAATCACGTAGTATGCGGTAAATTTTATCTGAGCACTCTATTATGTTGGTCAGACTTCCGACAATTTACTTTAATGCATTATTTAGCTACCGATGATCTGGGTACTCATATTTTTCGACTTGGCATTCTTTGGCACATTTTGTAGACGTACTACATTTTGGGAATTTGTCTGAGTTTTTTTACATCGTCATGAGTAAATTATTATCAAAAAGACTCTCACGTGTTCAAGCTCAGATGCAGTAATGCAGCAATTTGCTCAAAATTTAGGTACTTTGGTTTAGGAGCTGTTTTACAGTCACAGGGAACCAATTTCTGGTTTTTCTATTAAATCTCCATCATATTAAGATATCACAAGCACCCCATTTAAAAAAAAACAATTTTAGACTATAGCCCTGTTAACCCACAATGTTGCTTTAACAAACTTACCCGCATAATTTACCTTAGTTAAGTGGAAGCGAGCCGCAAGCCGCAAGAAGGTAAGAAATAAGAAGGCCGAAGATTTAAGGCAAGGCGTGAATGTGAGAAGCTACAATGCCCCATCGTGGTTGCGGTAAGCAACAATTTGTAGAGAATTAGTTTCATAAATTGTCTGAGTTTCGCAAATTAAATGACGAGATGGTTCACGACATTCGCGGTTAGGTAGGCTCTAGACTGGTGGAGTTTATTGGCATTTGTACTTGAAAGTTATATAGAGGCTAAATTCATAATAACTCTTCTCCGAAGAAGCTCAAGGCTCGGATTGACCTTGTTGATAATCTTTGTAGTTATGACAAATAAGGGCAGATATGGAGACTGCTAAAACCCAAAGTTTCAGTCGAGGATATTGCTGATGACTTGGTAGTGCACCGAAAAAGCAACCAGTAAAAAAAAAGATATAATAAAAATTAAATAACCATTGTAACAATGACTTTGCTTTTTACAACTTTCCATTTGATGTTAACACGTTTTTAATTTCAAAATGTCCTCTGATAGTAGTTAATTACCCACTAATATATTTAATGCATTACGTTCCCTACCTAACCCAACATACGTAACTATCTATTAGGACAAGTCAAGAGCAAAGCTCGGTGTTCATGAATGACCACCGTCCATGACATCGACGTGGTTGCGTTCCAAAGCTGTTTGAAGGTAATGATAGATAATAATATGATGATCATGAGTAATTAGTCCGTACTAATAGTCGTACAATATTCCCTTCGAAATTCATTGAATAAATATGTAAGTAACATGTGTGACGACCACAGATTACCCCCATATTAATGATGATGACTGACGAGACGAGTGGCGACTATTGGGTATGGTCAAGATATAAATCCGTTAGACATTTTTGATTCCTTGAGAAATATGGGTAGGTACTTATATTGAATTTTCTATAACATGGCTCTGTAGAGCTGCTATCATCATCATCATCATCGTCATCAACAGCCTGAAGACGTCCACTGCTGAACATAGGTCTCTCCCAGAGAGCGCCACCTTGAGCGGCTGCTCGCCTCCTGCATCCATCGGCTCCCCGCGGTTTTCACCAAGTCGTCGGTCCACCTAGTAGGTAGGCCGGCCTACGCTGCGTCTTCCGGTTCGTGGTCTCCACTCAAGAATCTTTCTTCCCCTTCGGTTGTCAGTTCTGCGAGCGATGTGGCCTGCCCGTTGCCATTTCAACTTGCTAATTCTAAGGTTGGGTTTCCACTTGCAAGAAAACGTCTGCAAGGCGTGTCCGACTGTCTATCAGACTGCTGTAGCTTGAAAGTGTATGCTGTTATGTTTCCCTAGTTTGCACTTGTAAGCTACGATCTGATAGACGGTCGGACACTTCTTGCAGAAGTTTTCTTGTATGTGGAAATCCGGCCTAAGAGCTATATCGGTCACTTTAGTCCTCCTGCGGATCTCCTTATTCCGGATTTTATCAGCTATAATTGACTACAAACCTACTCAATACTTTTAAGATTAGGTATCTAGGTAAGATACTGGCCTATTGCCAGTGAGTATCGATTCCAAATAGATGAGCGGGTATTATGTATGAATACTTTGAACACTACATTTTTCATTAGAACGTGTGTGTTCCATTTACTATTCGATGAGGTAGATTCATTTGTTGATTTAACGAGTGGAACAACTGCCTACATAGTGTTAAATTTATCGCGTAAGGCACGGTTAAACTGTTAACGATTCTATTAAGGTTACGATGCGATTTAACTGTCTGCTCTGTCTTCGGAATCTTCGGATATATCGAGTAGAGACCTGTGAGTTGATTGCCATTTAGCGGTGCCTTTTACATCCTTTAAATTAAAGAGGTGCAGGGTGGATTCGAGTATAAAATGTAGGTAGATACTACATAGTACGTATTTAAAATAGGTAGGGTAAGTAATAGGTATTATATTAGGCAGTATGTGTTAGTAAGTAAGATTTTAGGATATCGTCTGCCTTCAGCCTTTCGCAAAAGCTAAGCAAAAGAATAAAATTGTTGTTTTTTGTGAGATGTTTTTTCATAATTGGTGTTATCCGATTAGGAACAGTTATATAAATGTAATATTATTGTGTATATGTTTAGAGAGAAAGAGAAACTCGCGTTACTTCCGTTGGTTTGCTAATGTTTGTGATATTTGATTTTCTTCCAAAATCTCCTTTCAAATTTAAATTCTTCAATTTTAGCTGAGATTAGCTTGACGTAATTATGATCTTCAGTCTTTGTATTGTAAGTCCACATTACGTACATATTGTAGTTACTTCTATACAGAAACAAAAGACAGTCAATGGACAATAACTGCTCACTATGAACAAACTATTTCATGTACAAAATACGTAACTTAAAATGTAATAAAGTACCAATGGAATGTAAATAGGTATTACAAAAGGATATTGCGCATGTAATCATTATTGTAAATTATGTTTCGGATTTCAATGGATAATAAAACAAACTTAATGATGTGTTTGCTTATTCATACAGGTAGGTACCTGCTTAGTGGGTATAGCTACTATATTATACACGCAATTTTATGTGGTTAATTATTTGAATGCCTTTAATATTTATATTTTATGAGATTTTTACATGACGACTTTAAAATCGTTACAAAGCCCGGTCGAGCTGAGATCTGGCAAAATACCATTGGAAATCCATGTCATCAGATAAACCTTATATTTGCAATGGTTTTCTATACTTAGTAGGTATTTTAAAACTGATTTGATGACAACCATGGACGCTGGAGGATTTAATTAAAAGTCCATGGATAAAGTAATAACTAACGCTTTAACAGTCAACTGATTCAGATCGAATCTGTTTTCAGTTTTCGAGGTCCTAGAAATGTCAGTAGTCATTTATACCAAGGGCCACTAAAGAGAAGGTAGGTAGATGTGACATATTATAGGCGCTCCAAACATGTGGTGCAGCGTATTTTACTCAGTTCGATAATATTGTGTCTGTCTAGGTTTTGATTTCTCTTTTTTTTGGTAGGCAATATTACCTTCATTCAAAAGCATTTATGTAACTGTCTCAAAAGTTTTTAGTGTCTAGGACTGGTTTACTCAAGAAACTTATTGCCACTGCAATTCAAAAAACAAGGCACCTATAATAAAGTTCTTTGATGTGGAACCACCAGTCACAGCTTGACGTCCTCCAATCCTAAGAAGCTCCGCGAGGCGAAGCTTTTTCCAACTCGCTGATCCGAAAAAAGTCATTCATATCATTCCGTTGGATTTACGAATCTTATTAAGTTATCCTGTTTATATGATGGATAGCTGGCTTGATAACCTTTTCACCTCTATATATATTATTGTATATATTGAATAGGCGATAAGTATCTAGTAGGTACATTAAAAGATTATTGTTATACTGTTAATTATTAATAAAAGAATTTTAATGTTTTTTGAATGCCTCGAATGGGATACTTATGTTGCGCCTTTGTTACGACACCTGGTTTATTACCTACTATTAGTTATTCCTGTATAGTGTAACGTCATTATACCTCATGGGAACAGAATGCATATCGACAGATACGATATGAAAACAGATTTAGCGAAGCTAAAAGCGTCTGTCTTCAACTTGCCACAGATATTATATGCGGTGAAGACATTAGGCTATGGCTTGGCTTCGCAATCGCGTTGCTCGCTTAGGTCTGCCTGCAGCTTTATTTCCTTAAGATAATCGTTGTAAATGACTCACAGTATCGAAGGTCGACGGCCTTGGTTTTTGACCGAACGGTCGTCGCGGTAAATCGACGGATTCTCCAAGGAAGTTCTGGGAACCACAATGCTGCAAAAAATGTAGTACAAATATTGTGTCGAAAACAAAGAGTGAATGCGGTTGTTGAAATTTGAAATGTTTTAAATATTCCACTAGTTATTTTTATGGCGGATTTATGCAAGCCAATAAATATAGTGAGGGGGAAAATTTGTTAATATTTAGGTCTCAATTAAAATAAATTATATCATTCCTATTTTTCTTATTTCCGTTATGTGCGAGTGTTCTAAAAGAAATTATCAAATAAATCCATTTGCTAATCTGACTGGAATATACATAGAAGTAAATGAGACCGCAATGATACGCTTTATTAAACAGTGCCTTATTCAGGGTTGTCCGATCATTCAGATTTTTTGAAAAACAAAAGTATTCGTTTTTTGCGTGATTCAACTGACCCGACCTGTGCGGAGCAGGCCTAGGAAACGGGGGTTAATTAATTTTATGGCTAATTGCATAATTTTATAATTTCAAATAATCTCCTTTTTTGATATCGTCACTTGAAAGATGTTGAGGAGTACTTATAATATTATATTAGTGCCATATTTCTCCATATTCTTTTTTGTTCTACTGCTCTCATTTTTTGCCGCTCACTTCTCTTCTATTGACGCCCAAACACGAATGATTGTGAACTCTCGCGGTAGGCATGTTGGTGGGGTGTAGGTATTAGATTTATATTAGGTAGATACTACCTCTAGATGCAGGACAAACAAGACAAGGTATATGTTTTTAAAGTTAATCACTGTAATAAGCTTGCAACAACGTACGGTACGGCAATCCGGTTATCATGTGCTAAATGGATATTCAAGGATAAATTATTATTGTTATTAAAAGCGATCGTAACGTAGTAGGTACTCAGCGTTAGTGGTTATAATATTCTCTTTGGTAGGGTTACCTACTAATTCATAAGGATCATCGGGGTCTTTTTCATCGTATTTTATCTATCTGTGTTTCCCGTCTGCGGTGACGCTGTAGATTTTGTCTATTATTTACCGAGAAGGGAAAACACTGCAGTACTTAGTAATTTATTGGTAAATGGAGTATATATTATAACTGTGTATGTGTACCACAAAGATCGAGATCTGTGATATGCAGGTACTCTAAACGTACCTATTTATTGCCTAGTAAATTGTGACGATCGATGCAAACCTGTTTCCATAACTACCGAATTCATGCAAACACCTGCTAATTTTAACTATTTTGAATATTATTTTAAAACTGAAGGTAGAGTGTGAAATAAACTCAATGGCGGCTGTGAAGTGCGCTGCAAGCCCCCGTACGCTGCGCACACAGCTTACCTCTGCCCGCGCACATCTAATTTTTGCTACTGCGGCTGCGCAGCGTTTTGCACCGACTTCCACTCTACACTAAGCTTTATGATAAAATAAACGAATGGAACAATCAGCTCATAGATAAAACAAAATCATTGATTTAAAGCTCACGGGATCAACTATACCTATTGCGGTGGTGGACTTTCATTGAACCTGTTGGCAGAGCATGATCATAAAGACATGTCCGACCTGATACCCAAGGTGATCGGACGATGACGATGTTCGTTTGTATGACTCACATCCGGATTTACACCAGATGAAGTAATTACTTAAAGCTTGAATCTAAGAAAGATTAATAATCTCTAATACACTTACTCTACTATCTTTAAAACCTAGTCTTTTATTGGACGTAGTCTTACCGATCCAGCAACGGCTCTCGAGCTGGTGGCTTGACCTACTCTTGGTGGCTGATGAACACCATACGCGAAATGACGCTGCAAAAGTCGGTAGTAGCTCAGCCGGAGAATAGAATCAGCATAATGTATACCTATATATCAGTACCTCATCATCATCAACAGCCTTGAGCGGCTGCTCGCCTCCTGCATCCATCGGCTCCCCGCGGCTTTCACCAGGTCGTCGGTCCACCGAGTGGGGGGCCGGCCTACGCTGCGTCTTCCGGTTCGTGGTTGCCACTCGAGAACCTTTCTTCCCCATCGGTTGTCAGTTCTACGAGCGATGTGGCCTGCCCATTGCCACTTCAACTTACTAACTCTAAGAGCTATATCGGTCACTTTAGTTCTCCTGCGGATCTCCTCGTTCCGGAGCTTATCTCGCAGGGAAACACCGAGCATAGCTCGCTCCATAGCTCGCTGCGCGACTTTGAGCTTACTAATGAGGCCAACAGTAAGAGACCATGTCTCAGTTCCATAAGTCATCACTGGCAACACACACTGATTGAAAACTTTCGTTTTCAGGCTCTGCGGTATTTTGGACGAAAAGATAGGACGAAGCTTCCCGAACGCTGCCCAGCCGAGTTGGATTCTTTGCGCCACCTCTTTGTCGAAGTTGGACCTACCTAATTGGACAATCTGTCCTAGGTAGACATACTTGTCGACAACTTCGAGAGTATCGTTCCCAACAATTACCGGTATAGGTGGAACATGAGCATTAGACATGATCTTTGTCTTGTCCATATTCATCTTAAGACCAACCTGCTGGGAGACTCTACTGAGGTCGTTGAGCATGGTGCTAAGGTCCTCGAGCGATTCCGCCATTATGACTATATCATCGGCAAAACGAAGGTTAGTGATGTACTCGCCATTTATGTTGATGCCAGATCTTTTCCACTCCAAGAGCTTGAAAACATCCTCCAATGCGTTTGTGAACAGTTTCGGAGAAATAACGTCTCCCTGTCTCACGCCTCTTTGCAATGGAATTTGTTCCGTACTCTGGTCCTGTAGTCGGACTGACATAGTGGCCTTACTGTACAAACACTTCAAAACTTCGATATACCTATAGTCAATTTGGCATCGCTGCAAGGACTGCAGCACCGCCCAAGTCTCGATTGAATCGAAGGCTTTCTCATAGTCCACAAACGCTAGGCATAACGGCCGATTATACTCTTCGGTCTTCTGTATAATCTGGCGCAGCGTATGGATGTGGTCTATGGAGCTAAAGCCTTTTCGGAAACCGGCTTGTTCGGGAGGCTGGAATTCATCAAACCTGCGTGCGAGACGATTCGTAATGACTCTCGAAAACAGCTTATACACATGACTCAAGAGCGAGATGGGCCTATAGTTCTTCAATAAGGTGTTATCGCCTTTTTTGAAGAAGAGCACCACCACGCTCTTGTGCCATGCCTCTGGCGTTATACCTTCAAGGATGACAGAATTAAATAACTTCTGGAGGACTAAAAGTACCGGTCTACCACCCGCTCTCAGAAGTTCGGTCGTAATTCCATCTTCACCTGGTGCCTTGTTGTTTTTAAGCTGTTTGAGGGCCATTCTAATCTCGTACAGGCTGACGTCCGGGATATCTTCGGTATAGTGTCGGACTAACTTGGCTCTGATGTCCTGAGCTACCTACAGTATCAGTACCTACATTCCTATTATTGACACACTTAAACGTCCACAGAAATTCGCCCAATATTAAACGTCTTGGAGGAACCATCAAGAAAACATACTCGCTAAAGAAAACAAGTAAGTATATATGGAAAACATCCACGTATCGAGCTCGTGCTATAAGGAGATGTTTATTGAAATGCACATTATCCATGACTCGTCAGGCCGACTTGGCAGGTCCTTACGAATATACATACACCTACAGTTTAAAAGCATCCGCTCTGCCGAAAACTCGAAAGCACCACTTGGCACCGTTCCCAGTATTCTTTAACCACCTCAGAGGGCATTCAAGTCATGCATTTTGCACAAATTGTGAAGATTCCAAATTCAAACTAACAGTTTCGCCATTTCGATTGAATTGATTTGGTACCTATATTATACTGGGTGGCGCAAAAGTAAAGACCCTATTTGGTTCAGCTATAACATTTTTTCTAAATTAGAAAACTAGATTTAGGTTTTTTTAAATGTATATTTGTGCCATTAAATTTCGTACCATTAGGATTTAAAGATGATGTCTTTTAAATGGTGACCTCCAGAGTTGATACACATTTGAGCCCTATTTATGACATTTTGCATAACTTGCCGTAACACTTCCTGCGATATGTTCGTTATTTCTTGACGAATGTTTTCTTTTAGAGCTGCGAGAGTCTGTGGCTTGTTCACATACACCCGAGATTTCAAAAAACCCCAAAGAAAGAAGTCTGGACTGGTCAGATCGGGTGATCTTGCAGGCCAAGGCAAATCGCCAAAACGAGAGATAACTCGGCTTGGAAAAGCGTCCCTCACTAAGTCCATAGTGTCGCGCGCTGTGTGTGCCGTAGCGCCGTCTTGTTGAAACCAAATGTGCTCCAGCCCCAATTCGTCCAAACTGGGTATCAAAAACTCACGTAACATGGTTCTGTAGCGTTCTCCAGTGACAGTTATCGCATTGCCTCCAGCGTCTTCGAAAAAATAGGGTCCGATCACTCTGTCAACACAGATGCCACACCATACAGTAACTTTTAGTGGGTGTAGAGGTGTTTCTTGAATAATGCGCGGATTATCAGTGCCCCAGAACCGAGTATTCTGCTTATTGACATGCCCTGAGAGATGGAAATGCGCTTCGTCACTCATAACCAATTTTGAAGGAAAATCATCTTGCAAAATGTCATAAATAGGGCTCAAATGTGTATCAACTCTGGAGGTCACCATTTAAAAGACATCATCTTTAAATCCTAATGGTACGAAATTTAATGGCACAAATATACATTTAAAAAAACCTAAATCTAGTTTTCTAATTTAGAAAAAATGTTATAGCTGAACCAAATAGGGTCTTTACTTTTGCGCCACCCAGTATTATGTCAGACAATGCACAGAGGTTGCAAAAACGTTCGGCGAAAGTATAATTGCTGTAGTTTTTATACGGGTAGCCGATTAATGATTAAATAATCAAATTTTATTGTGAGAACTTGTCTTGTTGCATTAAAATATTACCAATGTATTGCAATTATTATTGTACGTATTAACATTAATTTTGTTTTAACTAAGTACATTTTATTAAGCCCGATTGACTTTTGTTTTTGAAATCTCAGTATCGCTTGGTGCCCTTGTATCACATTTGCAGTTGGTTCAGTGTTTGAACTATCTATATTGAATGTCATTGTCTATTCAATTATATCAACTGTATAGCACTCGGAAACTGTGTTACTCGCCAATAACAGGTTTCTGACACGCTTTACTTTTGAAGTGGTTTAACTTTGAGATTACGTAGGCAATCTCTAGTCTTTTGAAGAAACGAGCGCCAGTATCGTAGTTTTATTCACCTGTTAATCGAGCAATGTTCTTGCATGCATAACTTGGTTTTGGATTTGGGTTCAGTTTTCTTTTATTCGTTTTTTTAAGTGTTCGAAATCACCCCACTCTCCTCTAGCTCATACATTTTGCAGATGAGATGACGCCACTTCCGTTCTATTTTCAAATTGTCAAGTTGGTGTTGGTGTAGTTTGTTCTAGTTGGCGCGGAAGGAGACTTGAATCGCTAAGCTGTGCCTATCTACCGAAATGATTTAATATTGCAGGCAAGATACTCGTAAATAAAAAGTGATTGTATGGCAGTGGCATTGGACCATTTTCCTGTTTTGCTTGTTCCAAATTCTCCTACACGGCTTTCCATTAGTCACTCACTTTGCCAGACGACCGTACGTACCTACCTATACATATCTCATTGTCATTCTATATAGAATGATGTATGACTGCATAACATACACCATATTTTATTTATACCTATAGGTATCTATAGGCACTACTTGCAATTGGTTGGGACAATTACAATGTGTCGCCGTACGTAATAACAAACTAACAACATATTCAAAGTTAACGTAACCGCTGTTTTAGCGTTCATTTGTAGCTCTATGCAAATTGGGAATCAAGGATGCCAACTTTTCAAGTGTTGTAACTTGAAATGTCAAATCGCACGCGAGGATGACCACGAGGTCAAGTTATTTTTTGCTAAAATCCGATCTTCAATTTTTGTTATCATTGAATGCAAAGTTGGAAAATCTTATAAAGAAATCGAAAATGGCGGTTGTGTAATTTGAATTCTAATAAGGGTAGATTAATATCCGATTAATCAAGTGTTCATGAACGTGCACGTGTGTAGGCAAATGGTTCCAAGTTCCAAACCATGCCTTTTCGTGTTTTCCTTATAGCTAAAAAGCCATTCAACGTAGAAGAAGAAGAATAATTCAAAATTGTTATTAAAGGAGGTCAGTTTAAACTTTTTTGAAGTTGTCGTAACAGTAGCGCTTTCCTTATGACTATGATTTATAGTAGATTGAAAACATATAAAACTATAAAAGCTCCGATTATTGATGGGTTTATCCACCATGACGTATTCATAGCTAATCCATGCATGCATGAGTCATAAACTTTTTTCTTTGCAAAGTGGAACGGGAATTTCCCACGGCTATATACCTGGAGGGCTCTACTTCAAGTTAATAGTAAAACTTATTTAATGACCGGAGTAGTTTGTACTGAATTAGTGGTATTACGTTTTTTTTAGAGGCAGGTTATGACTAATAGTGCTAATAGTTTGCTTGAACCTGAAACAAAAAATGTTGATGATACTGTCCCGGTTTGTTCGGCTCAAGACGATAGTACTTATAATAATTATCTTAGTACTAAATATAAACCTATGCAATTACTAAATCACTATAGTGATTATATATTTATTTTATTCTAAGCTTTGTCAATAAACCAATTTTAATTCTTTTGCAAGACTGTTGTGGTACGTAGGTAATAATGATGATGTAATGTAATTAATTACTAATGTTGGTGTAGTCGGTGTGTGTGTGTGGGGGGGGGGGGGGGTGTGTGTTGTGTGTTACGCCTCTACGTTGAGTACACTGAAAATGGATTCACCTTAGAACAATAAAATTATCAGAGAGACAGTCCACCACAGTTGCCAAAAACTCAATGAGTGATAGATCACTGACTGACATTGTTTGTTCTTCTGAAAGATCTAATTACACTAATGAGAGATGAAGAGCTAAAAACAACAATTTATCTATCTTATAGTCAGTCTTTCAAATGATAGTAAGATTCCTATTTTCAAATAAACAATTCACATAGCCTACCTTACATAACTAATATAATAAAATAATAAAATCGGTAAGTAAGTGGTTAAGTTGTAAGGAGTCAGCGAGACATGCAATGGCGCCTCACGCGCATTCACCATGAAGAATGTCACTCGGCACCTCGCCAGTTGTCTGTCACGATATACACAGTAAGGGGCTAAGGCATTATTAACCTATCATATACTATGAAGGAAATAGTAGTCTTGTAGAGGAGGCGCTTTTTTATCTATCATCTCATCATCAAATCAAATCAAATCAATTTTTTTTATTGCAAGTAGGCTATTTTTAGCACTTTTGCATCATCATCATCATCACCAACAGCTTGAAGGCGTCCACTGATGAATATAAGCCTCTCCCACAGAGCGCCCCTTTGAGCGGCTACTTGCCTCCTGCATCCATCGGCTCCCCGCGGTTTTCACCAGGCCGTCGGTCGGTCCACCGAGTGGGGGGCCGGCCTACGCTTCGTCTTCCGATTCGTGGTCACCACTCGAGAACCTTTCTTCCCCATCGATTGTTAGTTCTACGAGAGTTTTTATCTATGGTCGAGTCAAATAACAATAACAAATCGTAAATAAGTAGGCCGCGCTGTTCGATTGGGCCAACAACTCACCTGCATTCTTGGAAATCTACAGAATGTCATGCCGTATCAAGTTAATAGAATTATGGAGCTAAGTACCTATCAAAAGCAATCAAAAGACATCGCATAAAATGCTGCCAAGTTAATGCAGTTGAGGACGCTTTCAATGATAAAGCAAAATTCGAAATACGCATTCCAAACATGAATTCCAACTGATTTCTGGTGAGCTAACGGTTCACTGCAGTTTTTAAATTGCATGCATTTACGGTGTTGTGGCTCTGGCTTTTAATTATTATTACTGTCGTAATAATACGTTTATTAACAAAGTCTCACGATAAGGGCTCTTAACCGAACTAATTAAGAATTTAATTATACCCGATACATACGGAACCTGAAAAAAGGTGTATTTTTGTTTTGCTGTTTTTGTGTTTGTTGTGTGTATGGTAAAAACAGAAATGTTATCGGGACCCGTTAATACCATTTTGGTTAAGATGTACATGATGCTAAATCATAGACTTCCGAGATGATCATTAAAAATCTAAGCGACAAGTGCTCTTGACGGGCTTGCGATAATGGCGCCCTTATAGGCTCGCATTTTTAGTACACCAACTGCCCTCTATTCCGTAGCTATAAGGCATTTAATATAGAGGAGTGTATGAAAGTACACAGAGTAATTTCGTAGGAGTGTCCCTCTTGCGTCAATAGGGTGTAACTTGAACCTTGGCACATGCCGGGCTCGTGTTCTGGTAAATGAGCCATGCTGTGTAATGAGGATGTCATAAACGTATTCTCGGGAGACTACTCGGTCATGGATACCTACGTAGTGTACACTCTATCTACTCTTCTGACAAGATTTGTACGTGCATTTTCTTTTTTCTTTGATATAAATTACCAAGTACCTACAGAAAAGATTTGCAATTTTTTTGAAAGAGGAGTGATATGTTGAATGTAAAACATTCCCATAAACTTTATAAGGAAAACAATACTGCAAGCAAAGCAAATTATGTATCAGATTGTGTTATATTAGAATTAGATCATCAGATGATATCGTTTATTATCGACAGAATGAAACAAGTGAAGTTAATCAAAATTGTATCAATGCAGCTATTTGGAGAAGACAAAAAAGAAAGAAACCTTCCGATCAACCAGTAAAAAATGGTAAAGGTAAAAAGTAGTCGCTTCAACTCTTAACGCATGGTTGAGAAAGATAACATAGTTGAATCCATTACGGTTGAACAACATACAGACATGCAGTAACAACTTGCAAGTCTCACAACACAACATATCTATTACCGGCATACCATAGCTTAATTACTTACCTCAAGTTAATCGAAGCTTCAAGCTTGTAGCGTGAAAGCATGGCACTTTTATAGCTGGCATGGAATTTCTTAAGTACGAGTGCCGGCATACCACTTAGCCTTTTGTTATACAAATGCATTGTACAGTACCGTTGATACATTCTGATAACCACCTGGGAACAGGTGTGGTTTGTAGGCTGTGACATATATAGGTAGCGACTTTCAAATATGCCCTAAAAATATGGTTAGGTAAGTTACGGGTGAAATTAATGGTGCTATCTATAAAAAAGAAGGATAAAAACTCTATCATCGTCAACAGCCTGGGGACATCTACTGCTGAACATAGGCGCCACAGAGCGACACTTTGAGCGGCTGCTTACCTCCTGCTTTCACCGGCTCCCGCGGTTTTGACACTAGATTGTCGGTCCACCTTAGTAGGAAAACCCTATAGAAAAGTTTTTTTTGTTATCAAGGCACCGAAGTTTCATAAGTATTTAGATGCAAAAACATGGATCATTGATCAACTAATAAGTCCTTCCCACCGTCCCTGTTGTTCATCATCTCTTTATACTTCTGGGTTGTCTGGAAGATATCGCTTTAAGCGATAAGACCGCCCATTGTGACACTTAGTTATAAAACTTCCCTCTAAATTTTCGTGTAATATAGTGTTTTCAATAAAGAGTATATCTATCTAAGTAAGACATCTATCATCTACTCTGGTATCTACCTGATATGAAAGGAAGACCATGCCACCTGTGCGATATTAGATTATCACTATTGTTCCACTTACCGATTTTACTATTGTTCTGTAGAGCTAAAAACTCAAAATCAGTCTCCATTCATTGATTCGACTAAATATCGTAAGATAAATAATAACATGATTATATTCTGACGTGCGTGAGCTTTCGTTTATACTTACACTCTATGGCATTGGTTGCAGAAACAATACATTCCTATGTCGTTAGAGGGTCCAATACGTGTGTGAACGTTGAGGCTCTTAAATAAGTTATGGCTAATTCCCTCGGGTCTTAGGAATGCCGTTTGCGCTGGGTTCAGTTATCTAAACAGGGGCGGCTAGGCAAGCTGGACATGCATGCAGTTCTACACGCACATGTGAAAATTGCTGTACAAAAGGCAAACTGTAAACCTAGGTAAAGATTACTATCGATATTGTTAGTAAAGCCTTTTTGATAGTAGTATTTAAATTAAAAATAATTTATGTTCTCTGTCTACCTTTTGATATCTGCCTATGTACGTCACTTTAATAGAAAACTTTACTACATACAGAGTTGTTTTACTATTTATCTTTTATTCTCTACTCTCATATTTAGATGTTATTTATTGCCGCCACTTCCACACTCTGCTGCGAGGGCCGTAACCCTAACATTGGTTACGGGCCCAGAACGGAAGGCGAAAATTATAGCATTGTAGTGAGTGTCATTGCTGAAAAATAATTTGCTAAAAAGATTGTGCTGAAGTGCTGAAGAAAACATTGAGCTGAGGTAATTTTATTGAATGGTTAAAATGGCTACAACAAGAATGATTGAAGTTTTAACCAGAGAAAATTACGAGAGCTGGCGAGTACAAGCAGAGGCTTTACTGATCAAGAATGATGCATTTGGGTATGTGGATGGTAGTAAACAAAAACCAACGGAGGAAAGAGCAGCGCAGGCATGGATTGTTGGAGATTCCAAGGCGAGAGCTGACTTAATCCTGAGTATGTCTCCTGGTGAGTTACGGCATGTAAGAGGGTGCAAAACGTCCAGAGAGGTATGGTTAAAGCTAGAATCCATATATGCATCAAAAGGACCAGCGAAAAAGGCTACTTTGTTGAAAAGGTTGACGATGATGAGATTCACCGAGCCTGGCGACTTTTACGAACATATTTCAACATTTTTTGATATAAAGGATAAACTGAGTGCAATGGATGTAGAAATTCATGATGACCTATTTTCGATAATGTTGCTCTATAGTCTTCCTACAGAGTTTGATAATTTTCGATGTGCAATAGAGTCCCGAGATGAAATTCCAAATCCTGAAACTCTGAAAATCAAAATCGTTGAAGAGTACTGTTCGAGGCACAAATCTGAAGAAAAAGCAATGATCGCGAAAGAGAATTTGAGAAAAAAGAAGTTTAATAAACAACGGGAAACATTCAAGTTTAAATGTTTCAAATGCCATAAAGTTGGACATAAAGCATCAGAATGCACGGAAAACAAAGAAAAAGATTCTGCAAAGTACGTTGTAGATAGTGATACATGTAAAAAATCTTTTGATACCAGTTTTGATTCTTTTAATTGTGTTACAGATCAATGTAATGGTGTTTACAGCGGAAATGGAAACTGGATCTTAGATAGCGGGTGTAAATCACATCTATGTAAGGACGTAAACAAATTTGTGGAGGGTTTGTTACCGTCATCGAGTCAATTAAATTTAGCTTCCAACTTGACCACAAAAGTTGAAGGTAAAGGTATGGTCACACTGTCTGCATATAAAGGTGAGTCCAAAACAAATGTTCAATTGCCAGACACATTGTACGTTCCCGATCTGCGATGTAACCTAATTTCAGTGGCAAGGATTACAGATAAAGGTTATACTGTAGTGTTTACTAAGGATGAGGCCATAGTAAAAAATTGTCATGGGGAAATTGTAGTAGTTGCGGATCGTAAAAGTAATTTATATTACGTTAGGGAACAGAATGAATCTGCATCAGTAGTGTCGGAGGATAATGTGTGGTTGTGGCATGAACGAATGGGACACTTAAATGCAAGGGATTTATTAAGAGTTTTGACCAAAGCTGGTATAAAAACTCAGAGGATAAATGAGCATGAGCTGCATGACTGTGACGTGTGTGCGAGAGGGAAAATGAGTTCGTTACCTTTTTCAAAATCAAACGGACCCTGTAATGAGGTTTTGAGGATTGTATATTCAGATGTGGTCGGACCTTTTTAATACGCAGGCAATAGGCGGCGCTAAATATTTCGTTACTTTTATCGACGATAGTACACGTTGGTGTGAAGTGTACCTATTGAAACAAAAAAGTTCCGTTTTTACTGTTTTTAAAATTTACAAAAATTATGTTGAAAACGTAACGGGTAAAAAGATAAAATATTTGCAATCCGACAACGGAGGTGAATATTGCAATCGAGAGTTTGATGAATATTTGAAGAACGAAGGTATCGGTAGAAGGTTGACAGCTCCTCGGACTCCTCAGCAAAACGGAGTTGCTGAGAGGATGAATAGGACATTAGTCGAAATGGCGAGATGCATGCTTATATCCTCAGGTCTTTCGGCGGGTTTTTGGGCAGATGCTGTGGTGACGGCTTGTCATATAAGAAACCGATGTCCATCGAATGCTCTTGGAGGAGACATACCGTATGAGAAATGGTATGGCAGACCTGTCAAGTTACATTACCTACAGAAGTTCGGAACTAAGGTACATGTTTTAAATAAAGAACCAAATAAAAGTAAGTTGGCAGAAAGGAGTCAAGAAGGTGTTTTTGTTGGTTATCCAAGAGATGTTAAGGGATATAGAGTTTGGATTCCTACCGACAAGAAAATCGTAATATCGAGAGATGTTAGATTTCATCAAAGCGGAAATCGTTTGGAAGATAATTTGATAAAAGATCCGCTAAACATTGAAAAATGTGTTTCTCCTTTGAAAATGCAACCTAAGTATGCGGAAATAGAGATTACTTCGGCAGAAGTTTCTGATCGTAATTCTGATGAAGTAGGACCCGATGGTGAGCATACTTGTGTGGATTCTTGTATTGAATCAACGATGCCATTAATGCCAAATATCGAATCACACTGTGATGTTCTTCAAAGTGGTGATATGGGACCGGATATAAGGCATGAGGAACCAGAAAAGATATACAAGAGAGCTCCAGGGAGACCACGCCTAGATAAAAGTGGTACGGGTCGTCCGAAGAAAATTTACAAATTGATTGAAGTAACTTCAGAAAGAGAAGAAGAGTTACCACAACATCCGTGTGAGGGCGAAGGTGTATCGTCAGACCCGGATGAGTTTACCAACTGTCAAGATTTTGCAGGTGCTACAGAAGTTACATTAAAACAAGCCCTTTCTAGTAATGAGAGGTATGGATGGGAACAGGCTATCTTATCCGAAGTCAAAAGTTTACTGAAGAATGGAACTTGGGATATTGTTAAGAAACCGGCAAATCGTGACATTGTTGGATGTCGCTATGTTTTAACTACAAAGTTAAATCCAGATAAAACTGAAAAGAAGAAAGCTAGATTAGTAGCACAAGGATTTAGCCAAAGGTATGGTATTGATTATCATAGTACATTTGCTCCTGTGGCGAGACTTGAATCAGTGAGACTGTTAGTTGCTCTTTCAGTGGAAATGGACATGGAAATTCATCAATTGGACATAAATACAGCGTATTTAAATGGAATTTTGGAAGAAGAAATTTACATGAAAATTCCTCAATTGCTTAAGAATTGTCTTTTGAACATTTCAGGAAACCAGAGTGAAGACTTAGCTGTTAGAGACAAAGCCGAAAAGATGTTAAAGGATCTTGAAGCCGGAGGAGATGTTTGCCGATTAAAAAAGGCATTGTACGGATTGAAACAGGCGGGGCGGCAATGGAACATAATGCTGGATCAAAAACTTATTAAAATGAAATTCAAGGCTTCCATAAATGAACCTTGTTTGTATTTTAAGGAGGAGAATGGAACAAAACTTTTTGTTTTAGTCTATGTTGATGACATTTTGATAGCATGTAACAAAAGAGTTCACATTGACGACTTTAAGAAAGAATTATCCAAAGAGTTTGAACTAAAAGACTTTGGACATGCCAAATATATTCTCGGTATTGACATTGTCAGAGATAAAGGTGTCATTACGTTGTCACAAACGAAGTATATTTGGAAATTATTACAGGATTATGGAATGGAAAAATGCAAGGAATCTGTTGCAATTCCATTGTGTCCGAATGAAAAATTAATATACTCCAAAAGTGAAATTGATGTATCTGTTGTGAATAATACACAAGGTGGATATAGAGAGCTCATAGGAAGCTTGATGTACCTGGCAACGGGAAGTCGACCAGATATTATGAATTGTGTGGTAAAATTAGCACAATTCAATGAAAATCCGAATGACATGAGTTGGAATTTCGCAAAGCGTGTGTTGCGATATTTGAAGAGAACACACGATTACGGACTTTCGTTTAAAAAGACTGGTGAGTCAATGATAGGATACTCAGATTCGGACTGGGGAGGTTGTGAACTAGATCGACGTTCATATTCCGGATATGCTTTCATTTTAGGTGGTGCGTGCGTTTCGTGGAAATCACAGAAACAAAGATGTGTCTCAACTTCTTCTTGTGAGTCAGAGTACGTTAGCCTATCACAATGCATGAAAGAAGCGGTTTATCTGAACAGTCTGCTTACTGAAATTGGGTTACTCAGGTATGCTAGAATTACTTTATATGCAGACAATCAGGGTGCTATCGCGCTAGCTAAGGATCCAGTTCTCCATTCTCGTTGTAAGCACATAGACATAAGGTACCATTTTATTAGAGATGTGTTAAAGAATAATAAGGACATTTCTTTAAGATACATTTCTACAAATGATATGACGGCTGATATATTAACGAAAGCCTTGCCTAAGTGCAAACATTATAGATGCATGATAGGGTTAGGGCTTAAAGATAATATATGTGTAACTTAGGGGGTACGTTGAATAGGCCTTGAGAGCATAAATTAAGGGGGCGTGTTAGTAAAGCCTTTTTGATAGTAGTATTTAAATTAAAAATAATTTATGTTCTCTGTCTACCTTTTGATATCTGCCTATGTACGTCACTTTAATAGAAAACTTTACTACATACAGAGTTGTTTTACTATTTATCTTTTATTCTCTACTCTCATATTTAGATGTTATTTATTGCCGCCACTTCCACACTCTGCTGCGAGGGCCGTAACCCTAACATTTATATGATTTTCAAAAAGATTCTCTTATGTAATACTTGAACCAGAGGAATTATTTAAGCTGAATCATTTTGTTGTAATTTTATATGAAGGATTTTTTACAAACCCATTCGATCACTTTTTCATTACTCATTATTTCTTTTTAGCTTTGAAACAACCCCTACTTAAACTTAACTACTGATTCTTAATATTGTGTCTGAATGAAAAAGAAAACAAAAATTGTAATTCCCAGAACTCTTCTCGATACCTTTGACGTTTGAAATGAGTAACAAAATGCGATTGACGTTCAAGTCTTATTACAAAACGTATAGATGTTTAATATACTGTGCTCGTAATAACTCGGTTTTTATTGGATACTTCTAAGGAATGGGACTTGGCAGTGGCATCTTGCAATTTGGTTTTATGTTAAAACATCTTAGCTGTTGTTTGTGTCGCTAAAAGGGTAACCCCATAACGGTCGCCCCTATTAACACAAATAGGGTAACATTTGGATGATAGCATAGTCGGGCGGGAGTTGCGGCGTTGTATTTCACTAAAGCTACTTTGGATTTGTAACTTTGTATTTCCCTTTTCACTCATCAGCCGGAAGACGTCCACTGCTGAACACAGTTCTCCTACATAAAACGTCACTTTGAACGCTTATCATAGAGGGTATTTGCCATAATCACCACGCTTGGCGATCGCAGAAGATTGATGTACCGAGGAGAATGCTGCTGCCCATTCCCTGGATATTCCCTTTGCCTGGATTTTTCCGACTAATTCAGCATCTGTATAAACCAGAAGACGCATCGTAGGCCGGCCCCCCATTAGGTGGACCGACGATCTGGGAGCAGATGGATGCTGGAGGTAAGTATCCGCTCAAAGTAGCGCTCTGTCAGGGAGGCCTATGTTCTGCAGTGGACGTCTTCAGGCTGTTGATGATGATAATAATAATTATGATGTACTATAAAACCGACAGCTTTAAATTATCATCATACCAAACCCTTTTTTGAAATAGAGGAAAACATCAAGCTAACATTGCATGGTACAATTTCACCTAGAACTTAAATCCAATTACGGATTTACTTGAATATTGAAATCCTATAGGTAGGTATCATTACAGCTGTAATATCATTAAAATTGACGATTATTACAGACCTACCACTCCTGAGTTAACGATATGACCATCATTATACCCCATGGGGTTTCTTAGCATGCCAAGAAATAATAATGAAAATGTTAAGAGAGAAAAATTCTAAGCTTCGATTGTTGAGCAATATAAACATTATTTTTATATTTTATTTATAATAATAAGTAATAATAATAACGCCCAACGATCACATACATAGATCCTGGACCCTAACTAGGATTTCCTGTATCTAGGGACCCAGGAACTACGAGGACCATGGTCCCACAACACCCAGACACAGAACAAGTGTTTGCGCTTTTTTTTCATGTGCACAAATATTTGTCCTGTCGCGGGAATCGAACCCGCCGCCTCCGGGTTATGCCAACGTGCTCAACCACCACACCACAGAGGCTGCCATAAACGTAATGTTGCGATTTCACAAGATAATTATTATAAAGTAGGTACTTACAACAGACAAAACGAGGAAGCATATACATAATTTGATGTAGTTATTCTAACTTGTTGTCTATAGAAACAATTTTAGTTATGACTGATTGTACAATTTGCTGATTAGGTTTAATGAACACGCAATAATAATAATGTACGCATGCTAATTTTAATTTGTTACGTAATCAAATTGTATGGACGTCGGTTAGTTAACTATAATAAGGTATGTTAGAAATTGGCTATTCATGTTTTGCTATAAATTGGAAGTGCTCATTATAATACCAGTAGTCGGTAACATGTAGGTATAGATAGATTGTATAGAATAACTATAATGCTCTAGAGCTTGAGAGCCTTATCTATTGCTTTACCCAACCTATCGCAATGGTGACTAGTGACTACCCAAGAAGGCAAAACCGTTTTTAGGGTTTCGTACCCAAAGGGTACAGCGGACCCTATTACTAAGGCTTCGCTGTCTGTCTGTCTGTCTGTCCGTCTGTCACCAGGCTGTATCTCATGAACCGTGATAGACAGTTGAAATTTTCACAGATGATGTATTTCTCTTGCCGCTATAACAAAAAAAAATACTAAAAAACAGAATCAAATAAACATATAAGGGGCTCCCATACAACAAACGCGATTTTTTTGTCCTTTTTTATAGATAATGGTACGGAACCCTTCATGCGCGAGTCCGACTCGCACATGGCCGGTTATTTTATCACCGGCGACGAAAGAGTATATTGCCGGCAACTTTATCGAAGCGAATTGCGTCCAAACTTTTCCAAATTCATTACACATTTGGCGACCATTCGCTTCTTTTCGAATATAGATGGGATTGAAAAATAATTTTGAGTAAATAATCTTCAGTGTTTAAGTCTCAATAACGTCAAACATTATACCTAATGAGAAAACAAATAACAAAGCATCTGATCATTGGAAATTCCTACATCGTTATCCTCTTTGCCTTTTTCCCATTTGTTATTGGGGTCGGCTCCCAATTTGACCTGTAGCGGCGAGCTACCAGAGTTACACGAGCGACTGCCATCTAACCTCGCAACCCATAAGGGACCAGTAACAGGGATGGTTAGATCAGGTGTCAGATTCTATCAGGCGTCTGACTACGCGTAACGATTGCCATAGATGTTCTTATGACAACCGGGACCGATGGCTTAACGTGCTCACCGAGGCACGGAGCGATGGCATCGAAAACTGCACATAACTTACTAGATAAGTCATTGGTGCAGAGCCGAGGATCGAACCCGGTGCCGTTAGATTGCGCAGTGCACATGCTACCGCTCGGCCACCATCGTCCTTGGAAATTCCTACAATAAAGAATTATCTCTGGATTTTACTGTACTGTGTATAGTATCTACGTATAAATACTAATAATATAATATGAACCTTTGTACCTATAATCATGTCATGCCTCGGGTTCATGTCCTTACTCCTTACTTCCTCAGCTTTTGTCCAACCAAAGGGTGCACGTAGCCAGTATACTACGACCCCCTAATCCAATTTAAGTTCGAATAGACTAAAAGCTTTCTATTATGTTTCATAAGGTCTCTTTAAACTGGCTATATCAGTGCATTTATGAATAGCGTAGTTCTTTGTCAAGACCAAAGTAATGAGAATCGCTTACATAGACAATGATGAGAATTGCTACGCATGGCTGTGCAAAATAAAGGTAGGCAGTTAAAAATAAAATAGATACCTAATGTTATTATATTATTATCCTTTGAACAAGGCACATTATTACTAGGTACCTTCCACTCCTTAAGGGCTTATTTATGCTAGGCCAAGCCAAAGCCACAGAATAGATCTATAGTACTAGGCCAAAGCGGGGATGAGTCGGGGGGCCGAGCGGCAGGGGCGCTCTAAGTTAGAATGGTTCCAACGCGCAATAATTTAGGTAATTTATTATTACATTGAATATAATGGGTGTTTTAAAAATTCACTATAAATAAGCCATCCATTATATTTATTTCTACTACATAACAAAAAAAAAAATTGTTGACAGGACACGGCCTCATGCTAAGCCATTTTAAGCATTTTGGCATTGTATAGGCTCTTAAGAATCATGTGGATTTTAATAATATTCTATAGGTACTGACTACCTATGATTACCTACCTAAAGGTAAAAGGCATATAGGTAATCATATAGATGAGATACATATTTATTAATCTTGAATTACAATGAATATATGAATAATAAAATATTATTAAATTGTGGGCTACTAAATTAAGTAGAGGAAAAGATAATTTTTCGGTATATAAACATATATCTTATTAAATTGCTGTATTATTTCTTCAACCTGGATAAAATCAAACACATAAAAGTAAGTACTTACAATTACATAAGTACTCTATGGGTATATGTATACCTACGTATCCTAAAACAGGTACAAGTATCTTCTAGGCAAGCATACACTATCGTAGACTGCGTCATCACTTTCCATCAAGTTAGACAGAGGGGTCAAATGTTTTGCCTATAAAGAATTTAAAAAAATATCTACCTAGATAAAAATATAATGAAAAAAAGGCAAGGTTTACCATGCATGTATAATAGCAGATATATCTAATGTATTTTTATACCAGGTGAATAATAATGCCATAATAGCTTTTCGTGCTATTAGAGTAACGGTATCCATAGCACTTCAATATATCAAGGTGGTGTCTAACTGGACAAGACACCGGTTATAAATATAGTGATTGAAATTATCGTTTATTCAACAGCTAAAACATAATCAAGATTCGTCTTCAGTGTAAATGTTTTGATACAAAATAACTCTTTTTTGACAACATGATGAACCAAATTAAATCTATTATAGATATTATTAAAAAAAATGTACCATAAATATATAATGCCACGTATCGGCGGCCTCACAGGTTTAATTATTTGTAAAGAGTTTATAATAATAAACACTTTCCACACATTTATTTACATTTTTTACTGTTAATAATAAGTAGGAATAAGTCTGCGTAAGTATACAGTAGGTATATAAGTATATAAGTTTTGCATGATACGGTCATACTTAATTCTGATATAAGTTAGGATTTCGGTGATGATGATAATGATGATGGTGATGAGGATAATAAAGTTATTGTGCCTGTCATAGACACTATAGTCATACTTAATTCTGATATAAGTTAGGTTTTCGGTGATGATGATGATGATACTGATGATGATGGTGATGAGGATAATAAAGTTATTGTGCCTATCATAGACACTATAGTCATACTTAATTCTGATATAAGTTAGGTTTTCGGTGATGATGATGATGATGATGATACTGATGGTAATGATGATGTGGATGATAAAGTTGTTGTGCTTATCATAGACAAAGTACCCAGTCAACATGTTTTAGTACCAACATTTAAATCAATGTGAATAAAGGTAAATGTAATAAAGAAGAGAAAATGAAACTAATAAGTTATGATTACTAATGTCTTGTAGGTAAGTTTATCCTTTGAAAATAGATTGCGCAATTACACAATTTACGCAATGGAACTTTATTATAATTTAATTGCAAGTAAGTAGTCATTGAACACCATCACAGCATTCACAGCGTTATGCATAAAACGCATACATTTCAAATCGCCTATCTGCGTTGATATGACGCGTAAGTATAGCTTATATTCTAGTAGAATAAGGTTCATAACGAGGTGTTCAGCACCTTGCGTGCACTCTGTTTGGTCTGTCTGGACTATTGTGTCCCCTACGTGTCGGTCTATTGATTCAAACCACCGAGCAATACTATATGTTAACAGTGAACAAGCTTCAAATTGTTGTAGGTTACGTGTTTCTGCGATATTCCATGCTCACAAGCTTAAGACGAACGAAGCGCTCAGGCTTTGATGTGGGCAATAGACAAAAACGTAGTCGATAGAATTAAAAGCAATAAAAGAAACGCTAGATGACTGATGATGAACAAACTAAACAATGTAGGTCAGATAATAAACTAAACAGGACCCAACAGGATAAATTAAGCAGTACCAGAAAATATAACTTTTTGTGATACCAATGTTTTTTACGAAGTGCACAATGACGTAGGTATTTAACTGGTGTACTGGCAGAACTAGCGTCGACAGACTGAGGGGCGTGATTCAAGCGTGACTAGTGGAGCTACCTATGAACATTGACCACATGCGTTAGGGAGGGCATAAACGAACAGTAATCTTACATATTGATTAAAATAAACTAAATTTTAATTGTATTTATTTAACGTATATTTCAATGAAACCAAAAGAAACAAAAATATTCTCTTTGAAATTTTTATTGAATTAGAAATGTGGATTAGAAGACTATCTGTGGAATGATAAATTGGAATATTTCATTAAGTGTAAGCTACCACAACACTGTTAATGTGATGATTTTTTTGCATAGCTATTAAAACGTAATTTTTGTAATACTTGCAAGGCTTCGCTTTTGCTAAAAATCTCCCTTGGAAAATCATGGAACTATCCAGGATTAAGGGATCATTTATATTAATGCTTCATCTCATAGCAGTTACTAGCAGGACTTAAATCAATGCGAGATTATTCAAGGACCTACAATAATAGCAGACATTTTTTAACAGATAAGGAATAAATGGAATGAGCATTGAGCATTAGATAGTAGCTAAGCCGCAGATCCAGAAGAATATTCAAGGTTGATGGAAACTAAACGGAATAATAAAGTACCTACCTACCTACATGGAATAAAAGGGTTCATATATATTAGTTCATAATATGTGAGTATAATATTTATAAAGCTTTTGGTACCTATTAGATACATGATTGCATGAATCGTTAAACCTGTATAATATATAAGTAAATAATTGATGACGAGCTAAAAGGTTGATGATGCTAGTGTAGATTGGAGCATAGATGGAATTAGGATTGATCCTTCAATGACTAATCATATTATTATATAGATTATTATTATTTTACTAGCGGAAAGTTCTAATCATAATCACATAGGTATGTCAGGTCAGTTTGCTATACTTTGGCAATCTGATGAGCAGTATCTTAAAAATGGTGGCAGTGCATATAGTAAAAAACGTTACAATTAATTATTAGCTATGATGCATTTTAGAATAATCATCATGAAAGATGATACTTCCTCTATATCTTTACTCCGTGTTACGAACGTTATAGCAGCAATGCAGCAGTCATTGATATTATTTAAAATGGTTTGATATTTTATGCATGCTTACTTACATAAAAGCATATGTGGGTATTTGATACACTGAAACTGTTTTTTATCTCTTTACACACCAATTTCATAATATTTGATGACCATTCAATAATATGGCAAACATTGTCAAACAACTTAAACCTGATAACCCAAACAATATAACAGTGAGAGATGAATGACCGTCAATGAGTTCTTAAACACTAAGGTCAGGTTTGAAACAGGAATTCAATCACACCCATGAACGTAGTACTATTATAGGTAGTTTTATGATCAACTTTTAAATTCCGTACCGTAATATGAAGCAAATACCAGAAAGGTAGGTAGGCCTAGGTATTTTATAATAATTGATACTGACAAATTAATGTTAGACCGGTTTGAAACTATCACAGCAGTAGAACTTGATAAAATAACATCTAGATATGGAAAACTAAACTAAAAACAGGAAACTAAACATGAGGATGACATTACTGGAACAAAACATACTGAACTCATAAAAATGTTGATTCACTTTCGGTGATTCTAAAACCAGCTGAGATTATGGACGTAGTTTGATTAGCTACCTAAAAAGCTAATAAAAAAGCAGTCAAAACATTCATCACACCCAGGAGCAAAGAATCCTGAGAACCGCTCATTCGATTGACCAGATAGAAAGGAGAGTACCATTTAAAAAGATAAATATAATAATCTTACCGGAGTGGTATGTTTATTTTTTCACCCACAAATGTTCCAAGTTCACATTTGCGTACGAAAGCACGCAAATCCGTTGGTCCGGGGTATAATTTGCACTGTTGCTAAATTTTCGGTATACTGCCGAGTATCACTAGATAGATTTAGTTGCAGAATTTGTATGGCGAGTTTTGAAACACGCAATGATCGGACACAGGCGTCACGCAGAGAGGCACGCGGCAGACTGCCTCACTTTGACGGACGGAGACGGTTGGCCTGGCGGCCTGGTGAGTGAGCGGAGCGCGGTCCCCGAGCGTCGCACCTCGGAAGCATGCCCGCCGCCTCCTGCGTGGTCCGTGAAAGAAGGGCCCTAACCCGTCTCGCTTTTTTGTCCCGTCTAAGATTAGCAACAAATATTGACTCGTTCATTCAAAAGGGGCCTGAGAATAGAGGCTGACTGTTAACGGACAAATATTTACGCCAACCATAGTTCATATCGAACTTAAGCATATCAAGGTCAGTGTGTATGCGAGTCCATTCCAGACAATTTTAGCCCATGCCTTAATTATTTCTGAAAATATATGAGCATCTAACATATACTATACTGACGCGTTGGGAAACCATATGTTAAACATAATCGGCTGGCAATGATGTTATCCAGATGATAAACACGCGTAACGCAGCGGCTTTTATGCACAAGATGAATTCTAATATTCGTTGGGGGAAGTAGATAAACTAGTTCATAGGATAATGCATAATTATATTAGTTTCAATGAAATTGACATTACGTACCTGAAATTTCCTCTCTGTTTTTTGGGCGGTGTGCGGTTTATATACCACCTCAGCTCCTTACAACAAGTGAGATAGTGGTTAAATAGTTTGTCTATATGTAGATATAAAAAAGAAGTACACAGTTCTGAAAGCTTTTTACAATTTTCCCGTTTTGCAAAACTTGCGTTTTACTACCAATCAGTGGGAACTGGGAATTTAAATTCAGTCAACGAGACAAAGATTCATTCATACTTCTTTTTTAAAATTAGTCTAAATTTAATTTACAGTTCTTTGCCTTTAGAGCATGGCTTTGCATTTGTATAAAATGTGGATCTTATAAGACTTCCGGGCGCAGATACAAGAAAACCACATAATACTGTAATAGAAAACATATTGCACAACTTCCCGACCGAGACTGAGTCGGGCCTCCCGCTGGACCGGGTGACATTTATGTGGTATTTGATGCTGAAGCTTAAGGAAGTAGAGTCACGTAATATTGGCATTTAGAGATACCTGGGCATATATTTATGAAGTGTGACCATTTCACCATAGCTGTTGTTTTAACCGGTCATGAGACGAGCAAGTTTTGGCCATGGTAAGCTTCCAACCGTATCGACCTTTACTATGAATGGGCTTCAAGAAAAATGTGTAGGCACTAGGCAAGCTATATGTAATTTTCAGTGCTTATCATCCGGATTCAAATATTATAAATTATAATTATAACATAATATTTTTAAAAATATGAAATGTAGGTATACTTATTAGTGCAAGTGACTATATACTATTTTCTGTCAGTTTTTCTATTCATTATTATGTCTGCTAGACACGTGCAAAGTTGGCAAGCTTCGGTGAGGTTAAAACTATTTGATAGGTAACCCCCGGTTAATCAAATCCCTGAGATATTACGCATTATTTCATCTATACCAATATTATAAAGAGGAAAGATTTGATTGTTTATTAGTTCGTTTGTTTGTATTGCATTGAAAAGGCTCCGAAACTACTGAACCGATTTGAAAAATTCTTTCACTGTTAAAAAGCTACACTATCCCCGGGTGACATAGGCTATATTATATTTTCAAAAGATTAGGGATCCTTACTAAAACTCCAATATTGAGAACAAAGGTGTTAAAAATGTACCTGAAATACACTTTAATATTACATCGCGTGCGCTGCGAAAACTACTATACCCGTGCGAAGCCGGGGCGGACCGCTAGTTGTATAATACAATACTTATTTAGATTTTAGACTGAGGAAGCCTAGTCATTGTTGCACTGTCCCACTGCTGGGCAAAGGTCTTTCCTCAGCTTTTCTGCTGTTATCGATCTTGTGGTGATACTTGGCAATTCCTAAGGTACGGCTCGATGCGCCACTCCTTATTTAGGGAGGCTGTCATGACGTGACACCGTCTAGCCGAGCTGGAACTAGAGCCCCTAGGTGGATGGCTATGTTGACCATAGCTCTTTTAATATGCTGCTAATCAATGCTATGCTAATCAATTATCGTAATCGTAGCAGCTAGCACCTGGTGTTTTAATTAAATTAGTCGGATATAACTTTATACATTTTCCCCATTCGCATTATACTGTACCTAATGTAATGCATGAGGTTTATAGGTTTGTCCTCTTGCATAGTGTTGTTATGCTGTTTATATTACAAGCAATTAAAAATAAATAAAATTAGCCACTAATTATTATGGTTTTCATCATTATTTTTGCACTTACCTAGAGCGTTTAATAACTATCCGATACAATATCGCTTAATAAACGTTAGATCTATCCTACGCTAAAAAATACAGAGTGAAGATTGAGCAAAATATGTTCCTGCTTTTCATATTGTCCGTAACTATCGTATCCACGATTTATCGCCAGCTTACCTTTATTGTCCGAAAGAGGCGGTCATTGTTATTAATATTTACCTTAGTATACTGTGACATTTATGCACCGAAACCGATATCATCTATCGGCTATTGATTAATAATGATGTAGTACCTACCTATCTATCAGATCATGTTGAAACGTGCAGGCTCTGGCTTTCAGAATGCTTTCAAGCTTTGCGGTCGTTTTGATGCAACCATTGCCATTTTGCAATTTACCGTTAGGTTCCACATTAGATGGCTAACATGGTTTACGATTTGCTGCAGCTACTGGTCATGTAGATATAGAAAGTTTATTATTCCGCAATCATATCAAATTGAAAATACGACCTCTTCAACTGAGGTCGACACGAAAGTGTGCCGTAGTGACACTAATACGTTACTCATTGTGCTGACGCTGTTTGCACTTGCTTGCTGAGAATGTCATACTCTTATGAATTGTATTCTTACATCAGCTGAACTGAGGCTTCATCGTGTCATCTTTATGGCATGATTATATTTTTGACAAATCGTTCTTGCATGCAATGAATTGCTGTCCTACTTTACCTACTTACTTGATTTTACTTTGGATGGCAGCAAAGCGACATTTGATTTTAGGGCTCTTCTTACTTACCTTGCTCTATATAGCTCTTAAAGTATCATAACATAACAATATCAATATTTTGGATACTCAAATGATGCGTCAGTGCGCATAAACACCATAGAATTAAGATTTGGACTACAACAAGAATACCTGGATGCACGCCATATACGAGACAATAAGCAGTTTTGCGAAAATGGTAACATTGTAACTCATAATGATTCTGCAAAAATGGTATGACAATGGCATGGGATGTACAATGGACAAGTGTTCAATTGTAACGAATGATTTACAGACACACTTGGATTTGGTATCACACAAAGTAAGTGTTGTTTTTAACGATAAGAAGAAAATTTTACATGGCGCCCAAACGTGGGAGGATACTAGTAAAGGTACCCTTGGGACATGAGATGAGCCTCGGATTGAGCCGTGTCCATGAGAAGAGAATCGAGAAGACTACGCCTACCGTTACAGATACCGATACCGTTACAGATACCGTTACAGATACCGATACCAATACCGTTACAGATACCGATACCATTACAGATACCGATACCATTACAGATACCGATACCGTTACAGATACCGATACTTTTACTGACACTAATACCGTAACAGATACTGATACCGTTACAGATACTGATACCGATACTGTTACAGATACTGATACCGATATCGTTACAGATACTGATACTGTTACAGATACCGATACCGTTACAGATACCGATACCATTACAGATAGTAACGGTCTGTAGCAGTATCGGTATCTGTAACGGTAACGGTATCAGTATCAGTATCAGTATCTGTAACGGTATCGGTATCTGTAACGGTATACATATCTGTAACGGTGTCGGTATCTGTATCAGTATTGGTATCTGTAACGGTATCGGTATCAGTACCATTAACGGGATCTGTAACGGTATCGGTATCAGTAACGGTATTGGTATCTGTAACGGTATCGGTATCTGTAACGGTATCGGCATCTGTAATGGTTTCGGTATCTTATGTACTTTAAAGAACTAATTTTTTTTAATTCGGTTGCCAGATACCTACCTATTAGAAACCGGTTTAGGTTTAGTCATCACTAAATGCTATTACACCTTGCTGCTAATTCGGTCCTTATTGAGCAACTAGCTGGGTAGCAAGTAAGATTCCTTTCCCGAATCCTAATTAGGCGACTGAATTCAGTGTAATGTAATTGCTGCATAAGTCATGTTGGTTTACGTACTAGGAACTGTTTTCAGGTTACCTTAAAAATGTTAACAATATAAAACATAAATAGGTATATACCTAATAGTACAGGTAGTTATAATTATAATTAGGTATAATAATTAATGACATACAAAATGCATAACAATATTAAATAACAACACGATACTATAGAAGGAAAATCAAATTACTAATGGCTGCAAATACAGCCTAAGGAAAATGCTACTGGATGTTTATTTTTAAGTTGCAGTGAAGGCCTTGCTGCAGAATCTGTATAGGAACCTAATTAAATGACTACAATATTTATATCAGCATGTTGTTTTTACTCATACACAAGATATATTTTTAGTAACAATCTAAATGCGCTGATGGTTTTAAGTACCCTGATTGACTGACTGATTGGCGGTGGCAAATTGTTCCAGCATTTGGATGCCGCGTACCGGAAAGCACCAGCTTTGATATTAGCGGGTTACTTGGTTAACAACACTAATGAGTAAATAGACAGACTAAATAAAGCTTACGATGGGATATCATTTTTAAAACATAATGTTTGCTTAAAAATGGTGTAACAAGATTTATTAGTGGAATATTGAAACAAAACCTCACTCACGCATTTTGTATTCGCTATATTAGACGGTGATGATTTAATTGGTCCATTCATCATCATCATCATCATCATCGTTATTCGTTTGTAATTAAGTCTAAAGTACGTGTGAGTATACGGGACCTAAGTACTTAGGCATTATGCATGACTGGCCTGATAGCTCAGTTGGTAGTAGTTCTGCCTTCTGAACTATAGGTTGTGGGTTCGATTCCCGCACTGGACAAACATTTGTGTGATGGACATCGATGTTTGTTCTGTGTCTGGGTATTATATTGTATTCTATTTATGTATGTATTTACAAACAAAAAGTATCTAAGTATTCTATCAGTTATCTGGTTCCCATAGTACAAGCTTTGCTTAGTTGGGACTAGATGGCGCTGTATACTACATATTTATTTTATGCTCTTGACAAGATTTCCATTTTTTGATGTGGTCCCATGTGAATTCAGAATATAATTGACTTTTTTCTTTTTTTTTTATCAACGATAGGCTAACATTTGACCACGGTCTCACCTGATGGTAAGTGACGACGCGGTCGACGATGGAGCATGCTTGCCTAGGAGATACCGGTTCACTCTAGCCTTAAAAACTCCCAGATTATATTTGTCAGGAAACAATGACGCTGGCAAGGTGTTCCATTCCTTTGCTGTCCGAATTAACTTTCGGAATCATCATAATACATCTGTTAAAAAACGTTTTCTGGTGAAAACGGGTCCTTAGTTAATAGTTATTACTTAATTACTATTATTACTCTGTCTACAAATGCCTCAGTCGCTTAATTATATTTTCACCTCACTAGCTCGGAAAGGTTCTCTTTGTCATTCAAAATAGCGCGCAAAAACGCATTTTGCTCGCTAGCGTGGAAAGTGTTTTTAAAATTCGAACGTTTCTATTCAATAATTTTCTCGTCAAGAGTTGAGGATTTAATCACAGATCTGCCCGAATTTAACCTTCTTGATATCGCTAGTCCACTGAAAACTCATTAATACCACAGACTACCTACTACCTCCTAAAAGATACCATATTTTTCTCGTTCACCAACCTCATTTTTAGAATAACCGCACTGTCCAGCACCAAAGAGTGTAAAACCAATACGCTATCCAGCACGGCGACTGCATGGAAAATGGATGAAAAACACTTTTTCTTTAATTTTCCATGAATCACGTGACGAGCTAGTCGTTTACCTGATGTCAAGCGTTACCGCCACCCATAACTAAATTAATAAGCTAAAAACTAATCTTTTCTTAGCCTTTTAGCTGTTTTTTTTACATTTTCCTAGCATTAGTGAGGTGAAAAGTTGTGTGTTGCACTCGGCAGCAAAGTTTTTCTGCGTCTCGTACCTTTGAAACCTTCGCTACGCTCAGGATTCTTCATTTGAACCACTCGCTACGCTCGTGGTTCAATCCTAGATCCCTTCGCTTGCTCAGGTTTCAATTCAAGTACTCGCGCCAAAAACCAACTTTGCAGCCTAGTATAACAAATAACTATTTTTTAATTTTTGTCTGTCTTTCTGTATCTTTGTGTTAATTTTAATAGTTATTTCTTGAATAATAAATTTTGGTAGATGAAATTATATTTTTTATTTTGAATGAATTTTTAAAAAATGATTATTGTATAATTTATATTAGAACATCTTGGCTATTATTGGGCGTAGGTTTCATTGGGGTATTCGCTGAGGTAGGTAAAGGGTGTGAAGGGCACATTCTTAGGGGTCTGCCAGGTACTTCCGGCAGGGTGCGCAATGGCAGACCAATTTTATTTTACATAACTAATCAATGTTTAACTGTTGCCAGCACTTTCATTCGGGTACCTTATGACGTAATTTTGACAAAAAAAATCGTCAAAAAATTTCAATTATTGCCATGACCCGGCAGGATCGGAACTGGCAGACCTGATTTTTTTACTTATTTAGGTGTCGGATAACGATCTAAAGATAGCTTATTGGGGTACCCGATGACGTAGGTATTTGTGCAGTGGGCTCTCGCACCACTACTTTTTCTGGCAGTCACCCATCCAAGTAGTGGCCGCAGTGATTGAACTGCTAGTCAAGCTTCGCTATGAGCGCTACTCTTTTATTTACTAAACCGTTTTAAAAGTCGGTGAACTAACACGCTGTAAGGATAAATTACTGACCTTTATTGCTAAATTTTTGTAGGTATACCTGCAGTTAATCAATACCACTTAACTGACTTATGCCCGTTTTCATCAAAGATCCCTAAACTACACCCTAACTAGGAATCCCTTTGGCTAAGGGCCCCTTAGATTTGACCCTTACCTAAATTCGTTTTCACAGCGCTGAGTGACACTTAAATTGTAAAGTGACAGTTTATTCTTTTCTACGGTTTCCAAAAACCGTACGTTTCCGATTTTCGTTATTTTATTTATATATTTTAGAAAATAATCGTCGTAAATACAAGCAACATGCTTTATTCATTAGAGTTTTTAATATATTATGCATCAGAAAAATTAAAACAATTACATTTTCTGGCGTTATGCGGGTAGAAACAGTTGCCAAATACAATTGAAAAAGAACACTGGCGTTTTGATATTTTCACCTGCCACTTAACGCTAAGGGGTCGAGCTTCGGCCCCCTAAACTTAGGGGATCCCTTAAGCTTTGAGTGTCCTTTAATCGCCGGTGAAAACAAAATTACTGTCAGATGTCACTTAAATATTTTTAAGGGTCCCTTAAAATTTAGGGATCTTTGGTGAAAACGGGCATTAGTCTTATTAATCAGTACCTACATACCTATTCATCAATAAAACAAATACGATCACTTTTGTAACACACAACGGATATTTACTTGCATAACAATATCTTGTTTGAATGCAAATGTAAGAAAATAATTTTATTGGTAAGTACCTATCTACTTACTTTACATTAAAAATCAACATCTTCATTGTAATTTTGTGTTATAATCTCTGAGTTCTCATTTTGTTTTATTAATATTTTTAGTTGAGGTACAGCTTAATCTACGTTTTCTTAAACAGGCGTTTCTTTAATAAATAGCAAAGAGATTAATGACAAGAGAATGGTTGCTATTGTGAATATTCTGCTATTGAAGTATGTACCGATTAGTATAGACTTTATACAGCTCTGTGCCTTTAGTACATACTCTAAGCTAATATACCTTAAGACCGTACTACTCGGTACCTACCTACAGAATAAAAAAATAGACAAAGTTTATTTCCATCATAGATTTAGGACGAAAATATTGTAGGTCTGTTTCCATAGTATAATCTATACTTGGTACATTCTATTTACACATACACATACCCATACACCCATACCCATTTATCTATATACTATATTCTTTATTTCTTTCTTTTCTTTTTTATTTCTTTTTTTTTTAAATATTGTAAGTCTGTGATTTCCATAGTATATTCTATACTAGGTAGGTACATAATATATACACATACACACACCCATACACCCATACCCATTTATCTGTATTTTAATCTTTATTTCTTTCTTTTCTTTCTAAAAATTTCCGCTGGCTGGAAACGATCACATACATAGATCTTGGACCCTAACTCCTGTATCTAAACCCAGGAACAAAGTCTAAGGATTTTGCAAATAGGCTATATTTAGCAAAGAGGTATATGTACTACGTACCTACTAGAGAAGCTATTCGAAGCACAAATAGTTGCCATTTTTTGTATAAACTAAAATCCGCTACAGCGCTTTAGGAGATAAAATCATCTAACCAACGATCCCAACACGCAGCGCTAGTACAATGGCATATTCGGATCATAATTTTTACTGCTATTCGCTGCTGCACGTGCAGTCGCTTTAAGTGCCGAGCATCGTATGAGCGAGAAGATGCTGGCCGGCAGGCATATTTGCAGTGGTTGACAGTGCAAGTTAGAGATGCGCTGTCTAGTGTATACATAGAAGTCTTTGATATTTAGCCCTTTTACAACTTGTGACTACTATTAATATTGTTGGATTTATTTAACCACAAGTTCACGAAAAAAATATGCATGCTGCTCTCTGCTCTGTCAAAATTTGTTAGCATTTTTAACCATTGGTTACGTTAACTACGGATAAAAAAACCCACCTTAAGGTGCTGTTTTTGAATAATCAGATAAATGTTATTCATATCGATAAAACAAAGAAAAAAGTGAACTTTGTACCTACAAGAATCATGTTTTTTTTGTTTAGGCAGTGTTAATTAATTATTAGCCTCAGCTCAGCCATGGTAGCCCATTAGGATAAGTATCAGATTAAGGTCTTAACTGTATATCCTAGTGAGATCATCAGCGCATCATCATCGCAAGGGTATTTGTGATAACACGAAGAGTGACGCAAGTGGCCTCGGATCTTGATCGTCACGACTAACTTACCTAAGTTTTTATACTTTTTTACCTTTTGAGCTCCGAGTGTTTCTTTGCTTCATATTACTATACATATTACTATCTTACTAGGTGGTAGGACTTTTCTGCAAAGTTCGTCTAGGTAGGTACCACCGCTTTGCCAGTTATTCTGCCGCCAAACAGTACTGTGCAAGCACTACTGTGTTCCGGTTTGAAGGGCATTGTAGCTAGTGAAATTACTGGGCAAATGAGACTTTATGATCTGATCACTCAGTCTAGTAATCTGAATACTAGATTGGGTGATGTTTTAGGATGACGTGCGCAATGCAGTGTCACGCGAAACTTTATTGTTTTAAAGTTCCGGGTTACACTGCAACTGTTATGGGCGGCCGTGTCACTTAACATCAGGTGAACGACTAGCTCGTTACGTCATTCAATAACATTAAAAAAAAAAATATATATATATATATATATATATATATATTTTTCGCTTAGACCTATGTGCAAGTTGTTACTAATGAATTCAATCACACCCAGTATATGTAAAATTGTATAGGTAGTCTATAGAATATAAATAATCTAAGTTTATTAAATTATTATTGTTACTGTTGTTGTTTGTATTTGTTTGTATCACTTACATTAAATACTGATTTTAGTATCAAACAAACATTTCTACTGAGTCAATTTTCTATCTATATTTATTTAATTTTTTATACTTATTGCACACTACCGTCTTTTTTTTGAGGGGGGGAAATGCCCTCGCACTTTCCTGCCACCACGGGGGTAAAGATAGGGGGTATGTGGGACTCGAACCCACTAAAACCTCCCCGCGATCCGTCCGCCGCCGGGATGGGGCGAGATAGGGTCGCGCTAGCATTCACTATCTCGTCCCGGCGGTAGGCCCTTTCAGACCTGTGCGTCAGTACTCAGTGTAGGGTAACCTTACACCTCGATTTCCCACCAGACGTGTGGGGCCGTGTAGGTGCGGCGGAGAGACCCCCGACTATCGTCCACTGACCCCACTACGGAAAATGGAGAAGGCGCGCAAAACGCCTCATCCGTCCCCCGGTCCGTTTGCGCCGAAGTGGGTCAGAGTTGGCATCGTCCTCCCTGACCCGCTCCACGGCCTCCTTCTGCGTCATCTATACACCACCGTCTACTCCTACTTCATCGAATAATATTCATCCAAAGGTTGCCCGGAAGAGATCGCTTTTAGTGATAAGGCCGCCCATTTTAATAACCACTTTAAGTCGTTATGCATCATTAATTAATTTTGTGGTATACAATAAAGAGTTTTTGTATTTTATTGTAGTAGTTTGGACTGTCTATAGGCCATCGCGGCTAGTATACATATACAGTCCAAATGTTCTTTGTAGTAGAATTAGCGTAGCTAGTTTACTATTAAAACCACAAATCGGTAGTACCACGGGCAATAAACGAATAAAATATTGCATGTTAAAGTGGATAATAACTTCTGGTATTAGCTTCTCGGTTGGTCCTGTTTCTATTTGTTCTGGCATCCAATATTATCACAATAAGGTAAACGCATTATAATGTGTAATGTGTTTACCAGCAAGTGCATTAAACTAAAAATAGCATCTTTTCTGCGTTGTACCAAATTGCTTGCACTAGTACCTAGTGGGAAAGAAAACTTCTTAGCTTAATTACTCAACGTGATTACATGAAAACTAATTTTGCGGAAATAAATAGAATGTATCAACAAATTACAATTAAAAGTATCATCTACTTATCATTACATAGACTGAAAAACTAAGAAGAAAATTGTTTATTGCCATTTGTCGCTAAACCAATGATATCTTTAATCGGAATTTGTTGATACATTCTATTTATTTCCGCAAAATTAGTTTTCATGTAATCACGTTGAGTAATTGAGCTATTATTGGCAAAAGAACGCAAGAAAATTTGAATTTGCCGCGCTGAGGAAACGTTCCCCCTTAAAAATCAGGTCATAGGACACGCAAAGGACCCAGATAATCTAGGTAGGTATAGAGATACAACGAATAAATTCCAAATATCAATTAGTAAATAATGACGTGATTTTTTTTAAATCTTCTAACGAAGAAAAGACTTCAACGAGATCGGTGTCGTAAAAGAAACCAAATCGTAGTACCGCGTAGCACGTAAGCGTAGCGCAGAATTTGATACCTAATGAAATCCTGTATTTTGATTTGTACCTTTGTACCTTGACCTCCTGCCAATGACATGGCATGGTAGGCTATGATGACTACGAGTAAAGTTTCAAGTAAAGTCTCTGCTAATCTCTACTAATGATATAAAAGTTAAATATTGTCTCTTTGTTTGTTTATTTGTGTGGCTTTCCCGCTGATATGGCTGAATCGTTTTGGTAAAATTTTGCACATAGATTGTTTATATTGGTTCCGGGAACATAAGATAGGTACATTGTTACCAGTAAAATTTAGTTTCCGCGTAGGTATGATAAGGAGTAAGTTGTGGGTGCAACCACGGGCATTACTATTTGTTTATTATTAGTACTTACTGGATGCAATGTTCTGTCCACCTTTCTATGATTTTTTATGCCTTGCAGAACTTTAGTCTACTCTTGCCCAATATGAAAGGAGCAGTCCAAAATCAAATTCTTCAACAACAGACTCAAAATAGCTCAGACGAAAAAGTCTCGTGTCCACTGACCTCTGTTATACTAGTACCTGCGCTGGACTTCATATTGACCAATATTGACTGAAGGCATTTGGAATCCGCAATTTTGGTGCTGATTGCTAAGAGTGACGTCGTGTCGTGAGTGTCTTCGGAACGAATTAAACCGCAATGGATTTTGAAATTGTAGTTCTATGGTGCCCACCATCAAAAAAATAATCGCTCCGTGCATGGGCTTACTCAGCTTTTAGTCCAGGGGGGGGGGAGGGCAAACCCGAAACTTCTTATGCCGGGTTCCCACGATTTTTTTAATACCACTGAAGAGACCTAGAGCGAAGTCATAACTTCAAATCAACCTTCTGTGAAGAACTTACACAAACATGAAAAGCGCGAGAGAAGCGAGCGCGAAAAATGTTTCAATTGATTCCACAGTGTGCAATTAAAGCCCAAAACTTGCATTGAAGCTTTTTTCTCCCATGTCTCTGGATATTCTGGAGTAGCCTCGAACAAACTAAGCAAAAAGTGGCTAAAGTTGTAATGTAGCCGATACTCTAACTCAGCCTTGTCTAACTATCATAAATCAAATACCAGTAAAGCACGAACGGAGTGCTAAAGTTAAATATAATTCAGAAATTGTATAACCTATCAATCAAATAGAAAAGAAGCACCTTTTAATTTTATTTGCTTAAATTAACTCAAATCATTTTTTAGTAATTTTAGTCCCACTCTAAACTATCAAATCTACCTACAACTACCTACTCTAAAAATCCTACTCTCATTATCAAAATTATCTCAGCACAAGCGAAACGAGCGCGAAAAATCACCACTTTTATCTGCGCTCCTTGCCCAACATGGCAGTTTTCGTTAGCCATAAAAAATATTACAGGAGAGGCAACGCTGCTAACTTGGCTGACTACATAAACAACGAAATTTGGATGCTCTTTCATCATCATCATCATCAACAGCCTAAAGACGTGCACTGAACATAGGCCTCCCCCATGCTCTTTATTTGCATGAAAATAAATAAGAAATACTTAAATCGCACCATTGTCGTGATAACAGTCAAGCACTTCCAATAAAATATCCAAGATTAATTCTTCTTGATTAATGAACATCAAACAACCACAAACCGATGAGAACGCCATAATTTCCGTATAATTTTATTCATAGTCCTTCCTTTATTTATTTGATCGAAGGCTGCCAGTAATTAATTGGATTTGCAGAAAAAATAAGAAGACATGCTTCGTTCGAGTTTCCGTGAACTCACGTCACGTTTCGTGAACACGATGGACAAATTAACGGTTGTCGGGTAGGTTATATAAATTTACTTGGATGCTTGTAATGTAATATTGTTAGGTATACTTTGTGTACTGAACTCAGCTCAAGAGCAAAGGTCGCAAGGTTGAACGGTAAGGCCAGCAGATGATGCGTGCGCCGTGCGATGGCACGCGTGCTTTTGATAAGCTTATTATCAAGGATATAAGCTTATTAAAAACGATGGTGGCCGAGCGGTAGCATGTGCGCTTTGCAATCTTATACGGCACCGGATTTGATCCTGGACCCTGCACCATCAATGACTTATCTAGTAAGTTATGTGCAGTTTTCGATGCCATCGCTCCGTGCTTTGGAGAGCACGTTAAGCCGTCCGTCCCGGCTGTGTAAGAACATCCATGGCAATCGTGACGAGTAGTCAGACGCCTGATAGAATCTGACGCCTGGTCTAACCATCCCTGTTACTGGTTCCTTATGGGTTGCGAGGTCAGATGGCAGTCGCTCGTGTAATTCTGGTAGCTCACCGCTACAGGTTAGACTGAGAGCCGACCCCAATAACAAATGGGAAAAAGGCAAAGAGGATGATGGATGATTATCATCGTCATCACACATCAGTAAAATGGTTTGCGATTATTTGGCTTGACGTTAAAATAGATTAGGAGTCTTCATTGATCACAAACTACAAATCCGACAAAAAGAGTGTACGATTGGCACTGAGCATAGTTCTGTGGGAAGTCTCAGTCGTCGATTGATGCTCAAGTAGAGATTTAATTTACTGCTTTTTTTATAACTAAATAGGCTCGCATTTGACCGCAATCTCACGTCAAGGAAAGTGACGACGCGGTCTACGATGGTACATGTTTACCTATTCACTCGTTACTTGAAGAGCTCTAGATTGTACTTATAGGGAAACAAAGACGCTAGTAAAGTGTTCCATTCCTTCGCTGCTCGGATTATAAATGTCGAGTCAAACCGCTTTGTGCGACTCGATGGAATATCAACCATAAATGGATGGCGTGTAGCTGTACGTCTTGTCGTCCGATGGTGAAATGGAGAAAATATTTTACCATTTTGTGATTGAAATCACGTCTTGCGAAATTAATTAAAAAAAATTCACGGCTGGGCATATTTTTATAATTCGGGCCTTAGACTACAGTAGATGAACACTTCGTTTCGTGCTGGCCTAAGGTGCTTCTGTGAGGAGCTCGTTCAAATAAAAAACTGTAATTACTTGCAGTCTATATTGATTCGCTGCCAAAGCCATACTTAATTAGTCCAGTAAGAGTAGCTTTGCAACTCATGAAATAATTAAATTTAAATTCATTCATTTTTTGTCTGTCACATGATAAGGTGCATGTTTATGTAAGCTTACGTTAACAAGTTAGAAAATTTTGACCGCCGTTAATTAAGTTTATAACTTTTTATATATTTATTCCATTTGAAAACATGAATATAAAATATAAGTTAAAAATGCTAACTGTAGACTGTATGTAAATCAAAAATACCCAATCAGTCGCCAAACGTCAGTAATAAAACGCTTGCGTGTGCTAACTTCCATGCTAGCGCCATCATTTTCACAGATTCGCAATCCATTAAAAATATAAAAGTGTTACCTGGTGTAAATTCGGATCACAGTCCACAAATGGCTGACATAAAAGTTGACATTGATCATGTCAAAAATACCAAAAACTTGTGTAGAAAAATTACTGACTCTAAACTGAATACTCTCAAACTTGTTCTGAGACAAACAATGCAATGCCCTGAATCCTTTAAAGATTATTCGACATATTTTGGTGTATTCTTAAGCAAATTGAACGATGTTATTCCGGTTACGGAAGCTATACACAACCAAAAAAACGTTTGTGAATGGGCTACTAAGGGAATTTTAATATCTAGGAAGAGGTTGTTTGACTTATATGCCTTGTACGGAGAAAATGTCATATCTAGATCCTATCTTACCAAGTATAGTAAGTTGTTTAAAAAAGTATGCTTGACTGCTAAAAAAATTACATTTAAGCCGCAAAGTGGAAAAGGCGGACAATGAAATTAAATGTGCTTGGCAAATCATTAGAGAGGAAACTGGGAAAAACTCGAATTGTGAAGCAATCTGTGATAAAGTTCTTAATAGTAATGGTAAATGTATCGATGATAAAACAGAAATCTGTAATATATTTAATAACTACTTCATTAGCATTGCTAACGACCTCACAAATGATTTACATTGCTCTATTACCGAGTCACTGACATTTCTTAATAACTATGTATGCAGTCAAAATTCAAGTTTTATTTTGAAACCCATAACCTTTAGTCGGGTAGTCAAAATAATTAGACAAATGAAACCAAAAAGATCAAATGATTTTTGGTATATCTCTCCATATCTTTTGAAACGACTGGAAACCGAAATTACGATTCCAATCATGAATATTATAAATAATTGTATTGGTAGTGGATCTTTCCCTGATGAGATGAAAGTAGCTAAGGTAGTACCAGTATTCAAAAAAGGTGACATAAATAACTGCAATAACTACCGTCCTATATCGATATTACCTACTTTAAGCAAAATCTTTGAAAAATATCTTGCTGAGGAACTTATGCTTTATATGCTTGAACAAAAGCTGCTAAATATGAGACAATTTGGATTTCAAAAAGCTAAATCTTGTAAACATGCTATTTCTACGCTAATTAAAGACATCTATTCGGGCCTCGAGAGATCGCAAAAAACCTATGGTGTATTTTGCGATCTCTCGAAGGCGTTTGATTGTGTTTCACATGATATTCTAGTTGCTAAACTGTAACATTATGGGATTAGATCTAAAGAATCTGACATATTAAAATCTTATTTAAGTAACAGAATACAAGTAACAGAACTAAATAAATGCAGATCTAGTATCAATCAACTTCATATGGGCGTCCCTCAAGGATCTATTTTGGGGCCCTTGTTATTTTTGATATATGTAAATGACATATTTGTAATAACTGGGGATGTAGATGTAGTTTTGTTTGCAGATGACACTAGTTTAGTAATAAAGGACAAGACCGAGGACGGTGTAGGTCATAAACTAAAAGCTACCATAGAACAAATGAAGAAGTGGTTTTCAGCTAACAATATGTTGCTAAATGTTGAAAAAACTGATATTGTTAACTTTGCCCTAGGGTCAAAACATAACAAACAACCTGGTGGATGTCTTGAAAAAACGCTTAAGGGTCTAAATGTAGCTACAACAAATAGAGTCAAGTTCTTAGGCGTATGGTTAGATAACAAGTTAACATGGTCATCTCATATTGAAGAGTTGTCTAAAAAGCTAAGCTCGGCAACATATGCTATTAAAAAAATAAAAGAACTGGCAGGTATGAAAGCTGCTCGTGATGTTTATTTCGCTTACTTTCATTCCTTAATGACCTACGGAATTCTATTCTGGGGGACAGCTGCCGATTCCAAACGGGTGTTTATTTTACAAAAACGAGCAGTACGGTACATATGGGGACTTAAACACTTAGACTCTTGCAGAAACACATTTAAAGAATTGAATATAATGACAATGACGGGTGAATTTATATATCAAAGTATATTATATGTAATAGAAAATTTAGGAGATATGATTAAGACTAAAGATGTACATAATTATAACACTAGATATAAACATCAAATAATTGTTCCTTATACTAGATCGACCAAAATAGCAAAAAGCTTTTACTGTTTAGGTATTAAGTTTTATAATAAGATCCCTGACTATGTTAAAAGTAATGACAATACTTTAAATTATGTAAAAATGTGTCTCATAGAAAAGAGTTATTATAATATTACAGAGGCTATTGCCGACCGAAGTATATTTCAAGCATTAGACTGTACGTCTTAAATTGTTATTATTTATTTACCAAATTGTATATTTACACTTTTATTGTTAAATCATATTTTAATGTATCAATATTACTATATTTTGCAACTATTTTGACGATGCTATTGCAGACACCTACTTAACTATTATATTACTGTTTATTTTTGTTATATTGACTGACTTATCTAAGAGCATGTAAATATGTCTAAAGATAAATAAACAATTGAATTGAATTGAATCTAACAAAAAGCGACAGAAGTAACATGCCGCAATCTTTCGACTGGACAGTAAAGTTGGTGTAGTATTGTGCTTTGACTTTCAATCATTGTGTCACGGCACTCAGTGGTTAGATTAGAATAGGTAGGTATATTTCGATTTGTCAGTGATAAATATTGAATTCAACTGTTTCCCATACATTGATTGTAGTAGGCTTTTTCCACCATTTTTTATCGATGATTAATTTACCTTGACTTCAAGATTGTTTTTAAATATAACTGTAAGTAAGTGTCTAGTAAATTGATATTCATTGGTTTATAATTTATTACTTTCAAAATATGCGGTAAGAGTTCAACAATCTATTTCTTTATGATGAATAATTAACTTAACCTAGGTACCTACCTAGGAAGACAAGCTTTGGCCGTTGTCATGCAAAATTGTAGGTAGATACCTATATATAGGTACATATTATCTACAGTTTTCATCTCCTTACTTGGCCCTGTACAATTTTAAAAAATGGCTGTATTTTAACCCATTAAACTCGACCACTAAAGCCATGGCGCCAGTCTGCATCACCTAACATTTGACATGAAAAAATATTATATCATGTAGGTAGGTACCTAAGTAACTTACTACTTATAAAACTTTGGTATCAGCAAAAAAGCGTGCAGTTAGACGCCAGTGGCAACGACCCTTCAATCTAGGACATTATCGTAAAAAATCTGAAGGAAGAAAAGTGTTAGTATAGATAGATAGATAGATACACCCATATCGCCGTTGCAAATTTTGGCGCACCGAATAACCACCGTAGGACCTTGTCGACGTTAGAAATTTTGAAGAATCTAGAGGTAGGTAGCATAACAAATTGTAATATAGTTACTTCGATAGAGTACTAATGGATGCTTATTCGGTATCGGATCTACACCCACACCTATCGTGTAGTGAGCAAAAAATGCGCCTCGCTTTGATAAACAACTCCGAAAAAACGTATTAACCTGAATAGATGGTGAATTTCAATTAGATTACAGTAACAAACTGTACTGCCGAATGTCTTGTAATATCGGTTGTAACTGTCATCTGGCGGTCACGCGCTTGGCCAATTGGAAATATAGAGAACAAAGAAATAGTGTTATTTACTAAGCTAAAATTGTGTAATTTCTTTCTTAGAAGTACGCCATACTCCAGGATAATAGCACAAAATAAATTATTACCTATATGATGAGTACCTATCAATGTCATGTCATTCTTGAGATCATAAGCATAACATACCTATAAAGTTTATTCATTGCATCTCTAAATGATCTTATAAATCAGAAATCATTACTAACTTATTTTTAATTCATTCATTATCATGGGGTTGCAGTTTTTAATTACTCAACCAAATAACACTCGATTAAATCCGAATAGGGTTAAACCAGAAATCACGAAGAAAATACATGATAATTTCGCTAACAAACAGCAACATCTTACTCTAGAAATATTGAACTATTTTTTCCTCTTCAGTTTTTTATTATCATTCTCACTTCGCACCCAACATCTGTGCAACAGTGGCTGTGGCAGCTCAAAGCTTCACTCCTCTATGGCTGGAATGGCTCGCGGGTAGATCCTGATAGAGGGAAATGCACAATATGCCTACCCCATGCGGCATATGCCGGGCAGTACCCATGTAAGAATGGCAGGTCTCTAGCGACATTTGCAGTGCTGACGCTTGAAAAACCCCTGTTAGTACATTAGCGTAAAATACTTGTTTTATTCACGGTAACACACTAAAAAGACCGTTAAGGCATCCAGGGTCACTAAATGTGCTAACAGTATATTGTACCTACCTACTGAAAAAATGGCATGGCGCTAATGCATGGCTGGGGGGGACCATTTAGGTACCTACTCATAGTAAACTACATAAATAATTAATATCAAAGTTAGGAATTGGGGTAAAACCAAGATGGAAATAAATGTATTCGCTAAATATGTTGTTTCGGTATTAGTATTAGGTATAATTATGTACCTACACGCGTATATATGTTCGCTCTATTCTAAAGTTACATATAGGTACAGCAAAAGCGACCCCGGAGCGTGTTTCGTGATTTATCTTGGTACTAGCTTCCCGCCTATATATGTGGGTGGTTGCAACAACTAGGTAACCAGCGAAAGTGAACGCACGTTGTGACTTAACAATTAGAGCTTGTAATGTGACTTATGCTTATGACACAAGCGGCCTTCATACTTTCAGTTTCAGAATTCCTTTAAGTAAAGCATTTATGTGCAACACAACAAAAACTATGTGACAATAGCATAAGAACTGATCGAGTGTGTTTCTTGTGACATGCTTGATACACGGTTAGAGTAAAGAAGGAAGTTAGTGATGTATATCTTTAATAGCTTTGATTATAGTAATTGTTATAGAGAACAGAGTACCTTAGGTAACTTCACTGATAACAAATATCATGATTGACATAGGTTAGTGAAAGTAGGTTCCCACTGTTCCCAGGATAAACTAGGTAGGTAGGTATAGATATATTACATTTTGAAAGGCGCTCACTACCCATTATAATCTTGCCTCCAATTATATAATTACCTACCCAGATATTTCTTTGTCTGCTCGTAATAAAGCGAGTGAATGCAAACAATTGATCTGGGTCAACGATGCACTTGCAAATAACATATTGCTCAACAAATTGATGTCGATTTTGCCTAAACATATTGGAACATCAGCGGGTAATTTAACCGACGAGGTCGTTTTGTTCCATTATTTATTTGTGGAATGGGGGCTATAACAACTTATGAACTAAATTACCTTTGTGGCCAGACAAACAAGCTGGCGGCCCGCCTGCTGGTAAGCAGTTGCCGCCGTCTTTAGACACCTGCAACTCCACGGGGGGTGTCGTGCCGACCTTGCCCTACCTTTTAAAACTCTATTTACCTGTCGTTTGAAGTGCTCTATTTTGTAGCTCAGCGGAAACACCCCAGAGGGTAGCGCATTGCATTGGGGGTTGAACATCTTGCAAGTAGGTATGTGGCGGAAATGAGGTGTAGATGAGCTTTTTGACGGTGACGAGCTGTGCGATTATTAAAACCTCGATGCTGGGATTTTGAACTGAAACTCTTCAGAGCATTCCCCATTGAAGATTCGTAGAACACATGTAGGTACAGAAAGAACCGATGTCTTGGCGTAAACAACACTTTTCACTCTCTTAGGGTTCTACATCTTTGGTGAGCTCACGATCGTTGGTACCTCGACCTATAGAAACCCAGTACATTTTCGAAATGTAAGCCGTTTAATTGGTGCCATACACCGTACGGACGTTCGCGCGGTCATATCTGTGTGAAGAGCTCCCTAAAAAATATTTTGAAGGACAATTCCGCGGTGAAATCGTAACAAAACACATCAAAAAAGGAGCATAATAGACCTGCTGTGACTTTCCAGTGGTAAGCTATTAATTTTCTTGGTAAATCGTCTAAAATACCAAAAAAGTAGCGTGCGTTTTGAGAAGGCGTTGTTTGGGAACTTACCTTCTATCTATACTATAGAATCTATAGGTACTTATTCGAAGGGCTCATCGATACTTTGGCGCACCGTTCCAGAGGTGAGAGCACTGAGAGCATTACTCCACTAAACAAAGATCCTCCAAAGATCAGATGTCTCCATGTGTTGAGCGTATTCAGCCAATCATCAAGTTAATTTCCAGGTTAACTTTTGGACATTTTCTGTACCTATACCCAAGAGACCTAGAAAATTTTCTTATGATTCTAATTATAGCAGCTTCACAATCAACAGAAACCTTTCCGTTCCGATTGTGAATCGGACTGCTGAGGTGTAGGCTGTTATACCAACTGGCAACGCGAAGGTATTAGTAGTGGTATTAGCAGAGAGTTCCTGAACATCTTAAACCAAGAAATAAAACCATGATCTAAAATTAGTTAACCTACACGTAGACAACTAAAATTGAAATATATCACAGTGACTGGCCTGTTAGCTCAGTTGGTAGTAGCTCTGCCTTCTGAACTATAGGTTGTAGGTTCGATTCCCACCCAGGACAAACATTTGTGTGATGGACATAAGTGTTTGTTCTGTGTCTGGGTGTTATATTGTATTCTATGTATGCATTTACAAACAAAAAGTATCTAAGTATTTCTATATCACAGTACAAGGTCTGCTTAGTTTGGGGCTAGATGGCGCTGTGTGGAATATCCACACATATTTATATATTTTACGCAACGAAAGCTTGAATCCAGCCAGCACTCTTTGGCCAGCACTGCAACAGCGTTGATTCCAATTTAGTTAATATTGCCCAAAATGCCCACCAAAAAGTAACTTCTCGCAAATCGTTGCAGGTTCAATGACCAGTAAAGGGTTCAATGCAAAGCCACAGATTAGTAAATAAGTTACTACGTAAGCAAAATAAGCCTTCAAGGATAAATCGAGTGTCGTCGACCGAAAATTTGGCAAAACAATAAAAAACACTCATGCATGGGCCCATAATTTAAGGGAAAATACGTAAGATGGGGAGATAAGCACCTTTCATGCCAGTGCAGTGAACCGCTGTTATATCAAAAAGCAAAAGTTTCTTTTACCTTTTTATGAGTGCGTGTATATCCGCACTTATCTTGAGGAGCCATAGGAATATGCGAATAGGACAACCCCATCTCATCTCGCGGGTGCCGTAAGAGCCGGCTAAGGGAATATCCAGGGAATAGGCAGCAGCAATTTCCTCAGTCTTCATTATTATCTACTGTGATCACCAATGACTATAAATCCAGTTGACCAATGATACAACTTCCCCTCCTACGATAATTAGTGGTGTATTTCAACCACTAATTTCTAATAAATACCTACTATGAATTTCTAATAAATCACGGGAACCCGTTGATGTCTTTTGTTCCATCCTGCTCTGTTCTTTGTAACTTCGTATGACTTTATCTCGTTTTGTTACCTCGCCCCCTGCCCGCGCAGGTGAGTCGTGTTTGTACGAGAAATTATGTTCACGAGCTATCAACGGGCTTTATAATCTTTGGTGATCCCAAGCTGCCTGCCAAGCGTTGTGATTATGGCAAATCCCTCCCTGTGATAAGTGTCTAAAGTGGCGTTTTATGGGGGAGGCCTATGTTCAGCAGTGGACGTCTTCGGGCTGATGATATGTTCAGACTCCTTTGAATAAAGCACCGCGTGCCCCATTTTCGTCAGTAAATTGAAATAAGACTTCTTTTCACCTTTGATTTGTTTGAAAGCCTGTAAAAAGATCGAATCTTGAGTCTGACATTTGTCACAACTGGCATGTTATGATGTCACATATTATTTTTTCTCTAATCTGTGACGAACATCCTTAAAGAAAATGAGCAAATATTTTTTTGTACATGAGCACGTAAATTCATAAATTACTGCAAAATTATTGTACTGAAACTAATACCTGACAGTTTTTCTTTTATCTCCATAAATGGCGAGGTTGACAAGAAGAGTTTTAGATCTGACTTTGTGTAAGCACTAAATTTGATTTATATCTACAACCTAGGTACAATTCCTGAAGGAACTGTGACAAAACAAACGCGGATTTTCAGTTTTACCAAGAGTCGTCAAAATGATACGTCCAAAAGGCGTTTAATTGCTTTGTACTTAATGCTATTTCTAAATGTTTATTAAAAAGTCCCGTTTGTTCTGTTTGCAGATTCCATTAGAACTGCCCGTCCAGTAATTTCCACCATTTGGGATGCTGCTAAAAGTAAACTAATGGAGACACGAGCTAAGAATCTAGTGGACAATCGAGTGGTGACAAAATTTGAATCAATTCTTGATTCTGTTACCTCAATTGCGCTGGAAAAGTTGACTTACTTGCGTGACCTACAGCTACCAGGAGAAAAGAGATACCTAGAAAAAGAGCTAAGCGAAGTGAAAAAAAAGTTAGGTGAAACCAGGGAAGAATCGCCCCCTTCTGGCGGACAGAGTAGTTCTGGCAAAGGATGTGAAGATAATAAATGATGCTTCAAATTATGTTACTGTGTGATATTAGTTTACTAGCAATTTTTCAACAATTTTTGTATTATTTAGAATAAATAGTACAGTTCTCTTTCCAGCCTTATAAACAGGTGATGACCAAGTCAGTCCATTACAGATTATTACCTGTTTTTTCGTTTTGATACATTTTGAGTTTGAGTTAACATTACATAAAGATCTACTTGTTGTTTCAGCTGCGAGTCTGAAAGTGAGAGATAAAATGGAAATGGCATGGCAATACGTGAAAGTGGAATGTGCACCACCACTGACTTTAGCTGTATTGAATGGCCCTATTGGAGAGAAAATGGAAAATGCTGTGTCTGATGCCACAGCAACTTTTATCAATGTAATAGAAAAACAAATAGATGGAATTGATGCCGCAGAAGAAAGGAAGAAACGTGAAAAAGAAGCAACAGTTATAGCTGCTCAAGAAAAGGCAAAAGCGATAGAGTTAAAAAAGAAACTAGTAGTTGAAAAGAAGGCTCTTGATGCTAAATTGGCCAAAGATAAGGCAGCTGCTGTGGCTGCTGCTGCCGCGAAACAACAAAAGCAAGCAAAGAAACCAGCTGAAGCAGTTAAAAAAGAAATTATTAAAGCGTCGAAAAAAGTGGCACCCAAATCAAAAAAGATTGAGAAAAAAGATCCGAGGAAGAAAAAATAGTTGAGGGCTTATTTCGTCAAAATTAAATCTATGCGCAAGATATTTTGAGATGGTGACTTTATTTTGTACTAGCTGACCCGCCCCTGCTTCGCACGGGTTAATTAGTTTTACGCCTTATCTGAGTCTAAAGGAAGAGAGAAGGAAGAGGGAAAAAGATAAGGGAAAAGGATGAATGTATAAAACGGTGAAAGGAGGCAAGGTACTGGCGCACCTGCCTTCTTTCACCTTCATCCATTCATCCTTTTCCCTTTTCTTTTCCCCCCTCCCTTCTCTCTTTCCCATAGTTCAGGATAGGAGTGGCTTTGGTACCTAAAGGTTGAATGTCTGTAATTTCTGAACTACAAAACCGACTACCTTGATATTATATTTACGGGACAATATTTAAAACCTTTTCAGCAAAACAAGAATGAATGACTTCGAACCACGCGTTAATTACAAACAAGTACATATTTTTACTTTCATCCCCTCTCCCGCGGGAACCGTGCTGAATTTAGGGATTAAAAGTATTCTATAACCTACCTCGTAACATGAACTCAAATCATGCCAAGTTTCATTTGAATCCATTCAGTAGTTTCGGCGTGATGCTCAGCCAAGATACAGGCAGACAGACACACACAAAAATGAAAAAAAATTATAGTTTTGGCTTTAGAATCGATTATAGAGAGCCCTCCAACAAAATTTTTCAAATGTACAGGAATTGACCTTGACAGTTTTATCATAAGGCATAAGTATAAATCTATTTATACGTAGTATCCCCTACTTGGTCTGTGACCTATGTCTATTTCACAGATCAGTATTGGTGCCTATTTGTCACATAAATATCTGTCATTTAACTTTCAGTATTATTTTATTAAAATCCAAATAAATTTTGCTATCGTAGAAATCGTGGTAGAGTGTTATTGTGGCGGTATTATTTGTTTGCAAATTATGGCGTCAAGTGTGAAATCTTTGAAAGTGATCACAGATTTGTTTCGTAAGTTACCTACTAAGTTTAGCTTTTTCAGCATTCATTCTGAATATCTTGGTATCTTGGAGACAATTTTCTGATAAAATCGGATGCGGCTGGTGTTCACGTGACACATCTACACCACTATTATAAAGAGGAAAGATTTGTATTTTTGGGTGTATGTTTGTAATGAATAAACTCAAAAACTACTGTGCCGATTAATATAAATACAAACATTTTAGTTTAATCTATATTATTTATTTAGTTTTTTTTTTTCTTATATTTTGGCTCCACACATAGTGTATTTAGCCAGTGTCAAGTTTTGTAATTTTTCATCGTATTATGGAAATTTTCACTTCGCTGCGTCATCCGGTTCGTGGTCGCCACTCGAGAACCTTTCTTCCGGGCTTCTTACTAGTAAGTAGTATGATATACCTTATGCACTAGCTTGTTGTGGTTATAGAGGGCTGCGTCGTGGCTGAAGGTGGCGGGACACTTGGTGCAGAAAGTCAAGTCATAGTCACAGTCAGAGTAGTCATAGTCTAGTCTAAGTCATAATCCAGTCTAAGGCATGCCCTAGTAAAGTGGTGGCAACTTTACTAGAGGCTTCTATGGAATTTTGGAAGCAACACGAAAAACCACGTTTCACTACATTATATCACTTGCCCACACTCATGCTCGTAATTCAGCATTTAATGCGTAAAACACCACCAATTTTAAACATTAACACTGGAAAAAGCATAAGTTTTGTAAAATAATACAATGCACCGACGTGAACTCTTCCGCGTTCCCGCCAAAACTCATTTATTTAGTTTTTTTTTCCTCTTATATTTTGGCTCCACACATAGTGTATTTAGCCAGTGTCAAGTATTGTAATTTTCCATAATGATAGAATATTTCACGTAAAGTCAAGTCTTAGTCACAGTCTGCGTAGTCATAGTCCTGTCTAAGTCAGGTAGTCTCAGTCCAGTCTAAGTCATGCCCTAGTAAAGTGGTGGCATTTATTTAGATTTTTTTTTTTTTTCTTGTATTTTGGCTCCACACATAGTGTATTTAGCCAGTGTCAAGTATTGTAATTTTCATCGTGCTAAAGAATATTTCACGTAATAATATCAAGTGTTAGTCACAGTCATAGTCCAGTCTGTCAGGTAGTAATAGTCCAGTCTAAGTCATGCCCTAGTAAAGTGGTGGCAACTTTACTAGACGCTTCTCTGGAATTTTGGAAGCAACACGAAAAATCACGTTTCACCACATTATATCACTTGCCCACACTCATGCTCGTAATTCAGCACTTAATGCGTAAAACGCCACCAATTTTAAACATTAACACTGGAAATAGCACATGTTTTGAAAAATAATACAATGCAACAACGTGAACTTTTCCGCGTTCCCGCCAAAACTCCATTTATTTAGTTGTTGACAAAGAAGTAACATGACATCACCAAAGATTATTAAAAAGAAAATAGACCATAGATATCAAGAGTCTGCATGTTTGCTTTGAGGTCAAGATATAACACCGATTTCAAAAATTCTTTCACCATCGGAAAGCTACATTCACCCTGAGTAACATAGGATACACCACTACACGCGAGAAGCCGGGGCGAGCCGCTAGTACACAATATATGGACTGGGCGAAAAACGAATAACGTTCACCGGTATATTATACTTTATGAGTGATCGATTTGGGAATTGGTACTTAACTAGTTTTACGAAGTAGCCATAAATGAATATACCTACCTATTGTGAGCTTTCTGGGACGCAATTATCATACTTCCGTCTGCAAATGTGACGTACCTTTATGTATATGTCTTTAGTCCTCGATTGAGACTAGGATATCCCTATTACATATATATATCCACGAGTTTGAATTGTTAGTTGAATTGTCTTTTATATATATTAATAGTAATACTATACGTCACTCTACCTATTAAGAAAGTGGGGGTCCCACGGATACAAAAAGATAAAAACGTTGGTTCAAATCGCCTCAGATTTTATTGCAGAGCTTTTTCGATTCAAAAGCTTTTCAAACCCACTCGTCATCACGAACTTCCTTAGCGTATTCGAGTTGTTACCTATATTTTCAAAAATACACTCTACGTCACAAATTGCCCACAATAATAGTAGATTAGTAGCCAAGGGCTGTAAGGCATCAATTGCAGCCTGAGATATTTAGGGCGCCTATAGTTCGAGGGTGCAATTGATGCTTACACCCGAGCTAACTACTCTGCTTTACATCTCGATTGTGAGGTAAGTAGAAAAAAACCGGCATTACAAGAATAAAACATTTTTTTAAATTTTTTTTTCAAGAACATAATTGAGCTTCGCCGTTCGATATTTAAAATTGATGACTATTATACTCATACGAAGACAAGGCTGAATAGCGAAGCGACCTCTTTTGTCATTAGGCTGAATGCATGATGTCTATTGCCAGTATGATGGTTAGATGTACGCGGACTTTTTGAAAGAGTGAAGTTTTTTTTTAATTACTTACCGCCCTAGGGCTTTTCTAGCTACATTATTACCTTAGAGCGCTAATTGGTTACCTACAAGCCCCATTTGGGGGTAATAAGGACCTACTTACCGAACATGAGAGATGTAAAATACAATCATTCTATCAAAATCGGGCTGAAAGAAAAAGAAAACAAGTGACATCTAGGTCTATATCTCAGCTTTTTACGTACGTTATTTGTATAGAGTAATATTATGGTCAATGGTCAAGGTGCACATCACACCATCGAGCGAGAGCCCCATCTCGTAGGAGTAGGCATTACCTATCATCTTGGACGAATTAAATTCGTCCAAGTACCTACTTACCTTTCGATTTGACGGCTTCTATAACTCGGTATAGCTCTTAGAATTAGCAAGTTGAAATGGCAATGGGCAGGCCACATCGCTCGTAGAACTGACAACAGTGACAACCTATGGGGAAGAAACCCAAGCAACAAAAAGTGGTTTTGTAGCTTACTCTGGAACCACCATTTATTAGGACTATAACGGGATAGTAAGCTCTTATAACAACGGAAAAGGGCCCAATTTATAGGCGCACTCTTTCTTCTAATACACCCATAGTAGACTTGGTGACTACTACTTAGACCAATTGTATCCTTATAGTTGGACTACGCAGAACTAACCGCTTCCCGCGAAGCCAACTATAAGCGCCTAAAAGAACCATACACGACTCTAACGTACTCTGTGTTTCTGTTTCAAGCTCTTTCAAAAACAGTTGTGATATTGCCTATATATAAAAATATAAAAATGTTTGATAAAAAGGTAAATAATCTGTTTTCTTTAAAGCGTATTATCTAATGAGTCAAATGTATCATTTGCAGTGTTACACATACTTAATAAGATGTGTTCGCATGGCAAACGTATATTTACGGCGAAGTATATTATGTTTTAAAACTAAATTTTTACGCGCCTCTTGAAATTAGCATATTTAACAACTTGCATTTGAAAATAATATTGGTTTTTAATAATGCTTACAATGAAAAGTCTCCATTTTATCTATCTATCTTCCCAAAGTTCATTATAGAACTGTTATACACTTACTTGGTTTCAAAATGGTTTGCATTAGAACTACAGCATCGCCATATTGTTAGGAATTAGGGTTAGTCAGACAACTTTGGTTCGTAATTATACTACACGAAACTCTTATAAAGGTGCTAAGATTATAACTGTGTCAGACAAATCCACAATAAAACCAGGTACACTTACTCTTGGAATAAGCCTTTATAAACCCTTATAAATTCAAGTAACAAGTGCAAATGGTATCCAGTACGTTTAGTTCTATTTGATACTCTTATGAGCATACTTTACTTAGAATGGGTTTATAATGATTCTTGTAGGCAATTATAAGTATAGCTTATCAGAGCGCGTATTCCCAAGCGTGTTTACACCTTTGCAGTACTTTTATAGGACATCTTAGCTTATACTGTGCTGTTAATTTAGGTCTATAGACGATAATAAGTTAACATATAAGAACAGATGTACTACAAGGCCAAACAGATTCCGTACATGCTAGTATAAGCGTGGCAGCAAACTGTAGAACCACTAAACGACCGTTATTAGTGCTGCAGGCCTATAACCCGTGCACTATAGGATAATTTTGTTGCTTGGGAAGGTTCTCGAGTGGCGACCACGTAAGACGCAGCGTAGGCTGGCCCCCGACTAGGTGGACCAACGATCAGGTGAAAACCGCGGGGAGCCGATGGATGCAGGAAGCGAGCAGCCGCTCAAAGTGGCGCTCGTTGTGAGAGGGCTATGTTCAGCAGTGGACATCTTCAGGCTGATGATGGTGATGATGATGATGATGGTGATGATGATGATGATAACTCGGTACCTAGGTATATACTACTTTAGGAAGCAAGGCAGCTCATAGGTATGCAATATGCATGCTGTGGGCTTTATTCCATCAAATAGTGGACCGGTAATGAATGATGTCATTGGGCTTTATTTCGTTATCAGTATGGTACCTATGTTTAATATTCAATTACAGGAAAAAGATCGACCTTGTCGTACGAATTGACCGAACTGTATAGACCATCGATAAACAGGCACAAGGACAAACTAATAGAATTACTAAAAGGTGAGCACTGAGCAGATGATGAGCGTACACAATATTTTCATTGGTATTTGCGCAAATATATTGAATAGACATACTTGGAAGTTTAATTATACGTGTTTCAGAAAAGGCCGAAATCGTTTCGCAATCTCCTGTCGCAAGACATTTGCGTTTACTCAAGGGATATTATAAATTGGAAATGTCCCCTCCAACTTTTGCTGAGGAGCTAACGGTAAATGACTACCTATTACTAAATTTTTTATAATACGCACATTGTGTTAATAAACTTGAAGTGATGTTATAAACACGTCGAAATTTAAGATCATATCTCATATGGGTGAATGTCGATGCTCCCACCGAACACCGAAGCCAGTTGCCTACCTAATGTTAAAGTTTACAACATTAATCTAAAATTTAAAAAAGTCGTAGGCACCTATACCTAAATAGGTAGGTAGGTATCTATACCTACATATAATAAAACTGTAACTGGGCTAAATCTGACAATAGAATATTTTTTGAAAATTTTGATTGCATTTCTTTATCGATGTAGAAGTGGAAAAATTTTTTGAATTTTTTGTCTGTCTGTCTGTCTGTCTTTTTGAACAGACATCACGCTGGACGCGCTACTAAACGGATTTCACTGTTTGCTATGGTTATAGCTAATTTTTCAGAATAACATTTAGGATACTTTTAGTTTTCCAAAACGGCCAAGTGCGAGTTGCACGAATAAACATGTGGTATGTAATTTTTATGCAAGATTTTTGTTTGTATTATTTTTTTATTTATACTCATCCTGTCGAAGGGAAGATGGAAGGGAAAGGAAAGATTTTCTCTTTCGCTTCCCTCCTACCCATAAACAGGGTTAAGGCGTAAAACTAATTAACCCATGCGAAGCCGTGGCGGGTCAACTAGTAATATGTAGGTATAAAACATTCAATTCATATCTCTAGTTCTCTAGAAATATGTAAATGTGAAACGTTGTCTGTCTGTTTGTTAATTTGTCTGGCTTTCACCAAAAACGCCCGTGTAGGTAGGTACAAAATTTTAAGGCTGACACCTATGTATATACTACCGGGGTCAACGCAGGGTGAACATAGAAGACTTTTAATCACAATCAGAATCATTCATTTATTTATCGTGGAAAATTAAAAGCTTCTGCGTGCCCTCTAAGTTTCAATACTTACCTACATAGAGGATTTATATTATGCTTATCTAGTTATATTTATAATGCAGGCGATGCGCAGTTTCGTTGGTTAATTTATTTCTCCATTTATGCAGAAACTCAAAGCAGACATAGGCGTGGTGACTGAATTCATTAAAAGCGGCTGCTACAAGTTCCTTACCATAAGGCAGGCCTGGCTGCTATTCCTGGTGGCGTTGGAAGTGAGCCTGTGGTTCTTCCTCGGAGAAACCATTGGCAAGAGACACATCGTTGGATACAAAGTTTAAAATAATTATATCGGGGATCTTCTTACCATCATCTCGAGTCTCAGCTCAGCTCGGTCCGAATGAAGACCTAAAATGAATAGTGCAATATCGTATTGCAGCGATTTACTTTAGGTTTTCAAATAAATTTCACTCGGGGATGATGGGAGAAAGAAATGTAGACGAGAAGAAGAAGTAGCTATACTTACACTTATGTTTAGGCATTAGACGCCTGTGGTGTGCAGCTGAAGAGCTAGTGATGTTGGAAAATTGTGTATAGTCATGTCAACGAAGCTTTGCAGTCTGAAGTTGGTTGGAGTTGTATGGCTGTGCAGTATAGCCCGTGTAAAAAAATATAGGTATAAGTAGGTACCATTGACCTATACTATACCCTGGTACCCTGGTACCTACCTAGGTTGGTACCTATGACTGTACCTACAACAAGCAAGGTCTAACTTCACAGTGGCAAAGTTTCTTTGTTAGGGTACTTAAATTATAGGTACTTGCGGTCGTACGATAATCAAATTCTAAAAGTTCCTTATGTATTCAAGAATCCTAATTATACCTAACAAACTTCAAAGTGTTGGTGTTGATGTTGGTGTTATTTTGAGCGTTACTGTTTGCTGGCTATGTGGCTGTGAAAATACCTACAATAAAACGTACAAAATTGTTTGCAACTGAATCTTTATTTGGATTGTGTTTGTTGCGACCTATGCCTAAGGCCTAAGGCGATTAAAAAATATATTTTACATTTGTTTGACAGTTTTCTTATACGTCAATTACGTCATTCATTTAACAAAGCAACTTTTAGGGATGCTCCGATACCACCAAAGTATTGATACCTATCCACATCAGTAGTACTCAAACCGTTAATACGACTCTTATGAATAACCTAAAAGTATTAATAATACTAAATAATAAATTGATATTGGAGGCGAGCAGCCGCTCAAAGTGGCGCTCTGTGAGCGAGACCTATGTTCAGCAGTGGATGTTTTCAGTCTGTTGTTGATGATGATGATGATGATGATTGATGCTTAAATTGAAAATGGGGTTATTTTAGGTTTAGGGGTATACTACAAATAAATCACATTTTTAGGCTACCTACCTTAAAACTAAGCGTTATTAGGCTACATTAAAGAAAAAATATAATATTCAGGAGAAGTTTACTTGGCATTGGATTTTTTGCTGATTATACCCTGTTTTGACTTGGTATAACTGATTCGATACGATACAAATACTTTCTTTCCGATAACAAGTAGGTATCGCAAGAATGATTCGATGTAAGGAGAGAAAAAAGTATTTGTAACGAAAGAAAAGTATGCAGTAAGTATGCTTACTTCTTACCCTACTTTTACTAGTATCGGAACGGAACATCCCTAAACCTCATAACTTTCAAAATGGCGTCGAAGGTGCAATGCGGTGTTTCCGCGGAAACGCAAACTGTAGAATTATGATTTAATACGCAATCAAAAAACTTTAAAAAATGTTATTTAATGAGTCTTCGTAGTGCTTGTGCTGTGTGAATTATCTCGGGCCTCACAGGTTCACAATAAATCTATTTGTGTGTTATAACGTGATGCTGCGACGAGTTTACTTTTACTCAATATGTTTCGCATTCGGTCTCAGCGTGCTCTTAATTATAGCTGGAAGTCGATATACAGATAACATAAATTATCGTCCTTCTCCCGAAACTCAAAGGACCCTGAGGAGTTATCTAAAAACCGAAGATGGAGAAGACTCTCTGCTGCAGCCCATACCGACGAACCCTGATGATGGCTCGCCGAATATCGAAAAGATATTGGAGAAAACTAGCTCCAGAATTAAATTTGAGCTATGGAATTACAACTTTACATATTCAGGTGCTCATAAACTAGAAGATTTACTTATGGAATTCGGTGGAAGGCCTGTAAGAAGTGTTATTATTTCTACTTGGCGATCCGGAACTACTTTTCTCGGTGAGGTGCTAAATGCGATACCAGGTAACTTCTATCATTACGAACCTTTATTAAAATATGAAATTATACAAATTAGAGGCCCTCCTCATTCTGATAAAGCTTTAAGCACTATAAAGAGTATGCTCAAATGTGACTATAGGGGTATGGAAGACTATTTTGAGTATGGAAAAACTCATCTGCACCAATTCAGCCATAACACAAGACTATGGGACCATTGTAAATATAAGAAAGAGCTGTGTTTTGATGCTAACTACACTGCAAAGTTTTGTAAGCGGTTTCCTTTCCAAAGTATGAAGCTTGTCCGTGTGCGATTACGTTTGGTTGAGGAAATATTGGAGGATAAAGAGTAAGTTATATGAAATTTTATTTGTTGTTAAATATACTAAGCATGTATTAAAAAAACTAATAAAAAGTTTCAAGTTTGAAATATAGTGAACTGAGGTGCTACTAGTAGCCAGTAAGAATATCAAAACTGACCAGAAAAATAATATCATATTGGGCAGCTCTAAAATTGGTTACATAGTTACTTATGTACATACAGCAATATTAGTAATAAAGAGGAAAAAAAATTGGCAAGTTGTAAAATTAATTTATGTTGCTAAATGAATCAACAAAGGTTTGGGGTCTTGTTTGATCTCATAGTGATGATTCACATAATGCATCCACTTGCTTTCAAAATCGGTTAAGCTATTTCAGAGGTTTGGTTTCATACATACAGACCATCAAAGTGTGTGTTCAAAGTGGCACTCTGTGGGGGAGGCCTATGTTCAGCACTGGATGTCTTCAGGCTGTTGATGATGATACATACCATACATGACTATAAACTTTCTCATTTATAATATAAGAAGGAAGTAGAGCAGGATATCAGTAACCTATTTTTCTAAAATATAATATATCTCAATTTTCAGGCTTAATGCAAAGGTGGTGCTATTGATCCGTGACCCACGGGGAGTGATGCAGTCTCGGCAACACAGAAACTTCTGCCAGCCAGCTCCAGACTGCTGGAAACCTGAGTTGCTATGTGCAGACATGATTAGTGATTATGTGGCGGCTGGGCGTTTATTCCAAAGCTACCCGGACCGGCTTATGTAAGTTTTACATTATTGGCTTACTGGAAGGTCTTACGAGGCACGCTTTGAATCACTATCTGTGAAGAACTACTTCTTAAGATTAACTTTTAAGGTACCTATTTACATTACATCTGCTGTAATGTCCACTCTGTCTTTAGGCAAGTTTTAAATGTGTTAAAAATTAATGTAAGCCTTGTGTAAGGCATGTTCAATTTTTTTAATCAACTTTGAGTACAGAGGTTTTCTTGAAAATACTATAGATTACAATAAGAATTGCTAAAGTGGTGTTTCAGATCTTTATTGCAATACATAAAAGTTTAAATTTTAATAACATTTTTTTATTTTATTTATTTAAATCTTTACAATATTGAAACATATTTAAGAACACAGATAAAACCAAATTGGGTTTGACTTCAGTGTTTTAAAACACTGAAAACTATGAACACTGAACTAAATAGAAAAATAGTATTATGAATAGTAGGTATTTCACTATTTTGTTTTTTTAGTAGACTGGCTGTGGGTTCGATTCCCACTCAGGACAAACATTTGTGTTTGTTGTGTGTCTGGGTGTTGTATTCTGTGTATAATATACAAACAAAAAGTATCTAAGTTATCTGGTTCCCATAATAAAAGCTATGCTTAGTTTGGGGCTAGATGATGCTGTGTGAAATGTCCACACATATATTTATTTATTTTATTTTCAAACAAATAATTGTGAATCAATAAAGCTTCAAGGCATAATGTAACTAGAATTGTGTTACAGGGTGCTTCGCTACGAAGAGCTTGCATTAAACCCCAACATAACCACTGTCAATCTGCTAAAGTTCTTACGGCTCAGCACAACATCATCTGTTGATGAGTTTCTCCATACACATACAAATGTTGAAGTAGCTGGGGTTAGCTCCACATTCAGGGTTTCCCGAGATGTGCCTTTCAGATGGAGGAATGTTTTAGACTTCGATTATGTTGAGGAAATACAGGTACCTACAATAATTTTACTTTATAAAATTGATTAAGTAAGTAATGCAGCTGTGTTGATTTTCCTGGTTTTAGTTTATAGTATGAACTAAAGGTAAAATGCATTTATGTATTTTGTTTTTATGAGTCACGGGATCATAGTATTAATTATGCATGCTAAACTAATCAGACATGCTACAGTTATGTTATAAGTAGATAATGAGTGTAAAAACATAGAGCTATAATAGGATTGTAACTCAATAAGTTCTATTCCAATCCAATTTATGGTCATTGTGTTTTTGTTTTGATGCATACCAAATATAATTTTTTCAACACTGATCTCTCAATTGCACAATAATTGGTAACAGTTAGTCATTGTTTAATACAGTTTTTAATAAGCCCACCACATGTGCACTTATTTTACATGAATTGTAAACTTTCAATAAAAAAAACCTAAATTATCTTTGTCTACATCCATACTGGTGGTCATTATATTAACTGTGAAGTGTGAAGGTTCACAGACAAAAAAGTCTATCATAAACATGTACTTATTTAATTTGACAACAAAAACTAACAATATGTTTTGCAAGGCTATGTACTAATTGAATGTTGTTGTGAAACATAAGCATTACATTGGGATGTTAAATTTGTAGTTGTTTTTACCTAACAAGGAAGCGGCGTCCCAGATGGCTGTTTAATTTTACGTTTTGCTAAACATTTGGGCATGTTATGTTTTAATTTAAGAATAGCCACCTAGTTACACGTTAATTCATTTTTTGACTATGAATAGCATGCAAACAGAAATAACTTGCCAAGAGCATGATGAGCTATGCTTAGTATAAGGATCTGTAGCTGTTATGTCTTACATAATGAAGCATAGTTAAAAAACTTTCAACACAAATAGGTAGAGTGCACTGTATAATAGAGATCACTGGTAGAGTGCGATTCAAACTCAATGGCGGCTGTGAATTTGGCGCGAAACGATGCGCAGTAGCAACAATTAGATGTGCGCGGGCAGAGGTAAGCGGTATGTGCGCAGCGTGCGGGGGGCTTGCAGCGCACTTCACTGCCGCCATTGAGTTTGTTTCGCACTCTACCTATCTATAGCTAAGAGAAGTAAACTATGCAGACGTTAATATTTAAAAAGTAGCATAACCACTAAGCTTACGCCGTGACATCGGTTCACTTAGTGTTTTCTACAAATATACCCACGTGGAATGCTCTGAGGAACTGTTCAACCTCATACCTGCATCGCGGTTTGATCATCGAACTGCTCGTCACCGCCAGAAAGCTCATCCGCACTTTGTTGACACATGGAAATCACACACAGTCCGTTTTACATGGTAATTTCTGCACACACCTGCAAGATGTGGAATGACGGGTAAAGGCGGGTAAAGAGTCTTAAAGGGCAGGCAACTCATCGGTAGCACCCCTGGTGCTACAGTTATCCATAGGCGACGGTAACTGCTTCCCATCAGGCGGGCCGCCAGCTTGTTTGTCCATCCATGTTATAAGAAACAAACATCAAAAGTAGCATCATCAAATTCATTTGTTTTTTTAGGAGTCGTGCAAAGAGGCCATGGACCTGTGGGGCTACCAGCTAGCTCACAACGCTTCGCACATGGCGAGCAAGGACTTCTATCCTCTGCTACCGTATTCCGTCACGCAGTGAGAAATTGACTTGCATTTGAGAAGATTTTATAAAGAGCTGTACAAAATTGAGCGGATATACATTTCGCAAGTTGTAAGTACCATACTTTTTTGACTACCAGCTAACCACTAAAAAGTACGGCGCAGTGCCGTTCTCTGCATTAGGTGGACCCGCTGCGAGCTTAAAATTATGTTGATTTACTAGTCACCTCTCTTTTTAACGTATACCTCTTATCTCTTCTGATGCATTACATTTAACTAGGATGGACCAAGCTCACTAACGTACTTGTAAAGGGTGGAGTGCTAAAGTCCACTTTAGACCTGCTAATATGCAGTATATAGTTAGCTATACAGACACTATAAAATTTTCCTTAATTTTGAAATATATCATATTTTTCCATGATTCCAGGTGATGTTCCATGACTAATGCATTTTCAACTTTTTCTGCCAGTTTCCTAATACTAGAGGCATTGCTATTGCAAGGAATAAACTTAGAGGTAACCACATAAATACTCAAACATGACTATTTTCAACATTGTTTACATAATTCAAACAAGTAACTGAACATGGCATGAGATATAGCATTTACAAATGGAAAGATTTTAAATGGATCTTCAAATTTTCGTATACGACTGTCTCTGTCTATCATAGTACGCGTGAATGAGACAATGCTCGTTCCTATGTTTGCTTCTCTAACCCCCAGTTTCTCGTACGTTTGTTAAAGTTAAATTCTGAACGCAGATTGGTTGCTTGTTAATCATCGGCTGTCTTCATCCAATGAGCGTATAGTATTTGATATGTTAACATGAGTTTTACAAACGTACGTTAAACCGGGGGTAACCTGCTATGCTATTTGTCGTATCATGCTGTTCAGTGTTGAGAGTATTGATATTTTACATTATTTTGTATATTATTTCGAATAAGTTTTTAAATACTTTATTTATTTAATCATGAACAAATAAATTGAACTTTATTAGAATTTTATAATTATGACATTTATTTTACTAATAGTTTAAAGAAACATAGTGGCAGATTGTTTTAGAGAAAAGTGTAAAAATGTTTTGCTGTAAAACACCTTTACCACTTTGGTTTATTTGAAGCTTTACTTCTATTACACACGGCCCAATCCAATATGTCCCATGTCGCACACAGTAGGTACATTATTTTAATCGCATATAAAGACATGGATTTATTGTTAAATTATTTCGTACTCGTCTTCTTTTACAGTAATGGGCGTTGGTTATATTTGCATAGTCAAATATATATAATTTTAATGCGCGTGCGTCTTCCGGTCTCTATGTGTTGCCCATTATAATGCCTATTTCTTACCCCCGGTTTCCCGTACGTTTGTCAAACTCATGTTAACTGAACAGACCAAATACTATGTGCTCATTGGTTGACGGTAGCCGATGATCAACATGCATCCAATGAGCGTTCAGTATTTTTATGTTGACATAAGTTTAACTTTATCAAACGTACGAGAAACCGGGGGTGTAGGTCTACCAGAATCTCATGGCACAATATTAAAAAGAAAACTTGATTTTCATACGGCAATACCAAATTGTCACCTTTCAAGTCAATTTGACAACTGACCACGTTGTTTTGATACTTTCGGTTTTTTGTTCCGTAGACCAAGTAGAGGTCACTTTTTTTAAAATGTAATTGAATGACGCGACGAGCTAGTAGTTCGCCTGATGTTAAGCGTCACGGCTGCCCAATAATGTTTATAAAATTTACTTTATTTTCACTGTTTTGTTTTGATCCAATGAATAACAGAAAAATACGACTTAAAAGTTGATAAAGTTGCGAAACTTAGTTGCCAAGACAGCCGGAAGTAAACGAAGTATCAAGACATATTAATCCATTTATATCCAGTGCTGCCTACTACAAATTTTATTTTCCCTATTTGCCATCAGATTCTGGTAGAACTATAGTCACATGCATTATTTGGCGAGCCATTATCTAGGTTTAGTTGCATTGCGCCGTGTGTAGGGCCTATTCCAACATCGAATTGGATTTTAAGTATTATTTTATTGATCATGTTATGTATCTTTATTTTTAAGACTGAGACTTTTCCATTTATCTAATACTTCCAATATTTATCTATGTAACACATTGATTATTTATAATCTTTGCGCTTGAAAGTATTATCAGATTCCAGTGAAATTCGAGGCGGGTATGATGGCCTGCCGCGAAGGCCTGTTTGCAATGACCAGTACAGATACCTTTAAGAGATTAATTTTTAATGTAAAGGAAAAATACGCTAGGCTGGCGATACGGTTGTAAATCACAAATCTTAAGATACATTTGATTTTATTTAGAATTCTACATGACAGTGTAACGTTCGAAATAAACGCTGCAACTTGCTGCAGATAGCAAATTTGCTTGGAGCGTATCTCATGTAACGTACGCCTGCACTTAACAAAGCCGGGACCAGATTATTAAAACCTGACTTCACTCATGATCACAACGCGGATACAGAAATTTCTTAAGGGGGGCGCACAAATCATTATAGTTCAAGAGGGGAATTTGGGGATTTAATGGTAAAACGGTAAAACACATAAGTGTACGATACAAGACCAATTTGTGCTCTTTTCTTTAAATGATGAATTCCGTGCACCTATATCGTCCTGGTAATTACCGCGCTTGGTGCTGGACTGCCTGCGCCTGCCTGGACTCCCCTCCCCGTATCCGCGCCTGGATCACAATCAAACTTTTTACGCTTGATTTGTTTAAGACCAGTAACATAGTATGTAATTCTACCAGTATAGTCTTTACGACTCGACTTTTCAGTAGATGTTAGACTGTTATAGTTAGGTTTTAACGGTCGATCTCGCGCTTTACATTTTCTATTATGAACGCACAACATAAAATTGAGTGCAGATTTGATATAGTTTTTGTAGTTTGAGGTTGTGTACATACAGCACAAAGAGTGTGTCATTATATCAAATTGTAAAAGATGGACCATTAGAAAGGGATCAAAATCGCTTGGACAAGACTCGGCAAGCTAGCAATAAATCTAAACACTTGCTAGAACAAGTTCAAAGGATTTTGATCTCTACCATTTAAAGCATTTAAATTAAGCTTAGGCGGTTATTAGCACTAACGGAATTGACGGATTGTTGATGCTTCCATTGTAGACACTCGAGTATAGTTTAGAAGTGCATTATTTTTACATAGTAATTAAGAAAGTTGCGTACAATTGAAGTTGAATGAAGTTATTGTATTACATTAAGATTATAGTCCTAAATGGCATCAACTTGCTAAATAAGCGCTGTTAAAGTCGAATAAAAAGTGAAAAAGTTTTCAACTAGGTACTAAATTCGTAAAGAGGCTTTCAGGCAAATGCCTGCATGTGATAATTTACAACAACATTGAGATATCTAGTGCACGCTTACGGCGCACCGATATAATAAACCCAATTACGTAATACGACTGCTGTTAAGGCTGCTATATACGCGGATCCACATCTAGCTCGCGCATTGCTACGTTTTTGAAGATATTAAATAACTGAATCTATTTACGAAAAATCTGGCTAAACCATGTTCTTGTGACAACTGTTCAGCAAAAATATCATATTAATCCAAACAAGTTTTCATATAAAGACAGCATAGAAAGAAAATAAACTTTGATACCGTTGTATTTATGAAATCTTGATTGGATTAATGTAATATCTTTGTTGAACATTCATTTGTAATGTTATTCATAATAAAATAGTTTGGCCAGATTTTTCGTAAGTAAATTCAGTTATTTAATATCTTCAAAAATTACGCAATGCGCGACCGAGACAGAGGATCCGCGAGTATGGGAGCCTTAAAAAGATTGACGTTACAGTGCATGGCAAATAATATGGTACACCAAGCGAAAGGGAATCTCATCAAGGAATAAATCCATCAAAACAAAATTTGTTTAAGTGTATATGTGTAAACTACTCAATGAAGTATCCATTTGGTTCACATATACCAGTTCATATTAAAGTGTTGTTACATTGGCAGCCAAGATTTGATATAAAAAAAAAAAAATAACGCCCAACGATCACATACATAGATCCTGGACCCTAACCAGGATTCCCTGTATATAGGGACCCAAGAACTACGAGGACCATGGTCCCACAACACCCAGACACAGAACAAGTATTAGCGCTTTTTTTCCCTGTGCACAAATATTTCTCATGTCGCGGGAATGAGCCGACCTGCTCAACCACCACGCCACAGAGGCTGAATATTTGGATAATGAACTAAAATTTTAGTTTGTCGATGGGTTTTCTACCACTATCGTCCAACCGGATACTACTACCGATAAGTTTCCAATTTGCATTGAATCACGCTTCTATTTCCTATGACTACCATATTTTTTGCCATCACTGTCAGTTTAATGACTCGGTTCCAGTTAAAATTAAACGTTTACAAACATCGTAATTGTATTTAATGTTCATATTTGAAACTTGTAGTAAGATAATTTAATCTCCGTCCATGAGATATAATACGATCCATGATAACCCCGAAAAGTTAATTCCTGGTGTAAGCTTAATGTAAGTACAAAATATACCTTTAATAGTTGACGTGAGTACGATCGACGTAATACACGCTCTAGTGTCATTGAAAATACATTATTAATTTATTACCCTTGACGACCTTTCGTTTCTGGGGGTAGACCCAGGTCAGGTATCTTTGCTAGACCCCAGATCTCATGTTATTCTGTGGATGAACAAAATAGAATTCCCAAAAATTTTAGAGATGACGACACCGCCATTACTTTATTAGCTACTTTAAATGGAAAAGAGCGAAGAAATAACTCTTAGAATTGTGTTTTTTGTGTCATAACATTTTCTCTTCACGAATACTCTGTACTAACAATTTGGAAAAATTTCAGTATGCCAAAACGTTAACACTTGAATTGAACTCTCATCAACAAACTTTATCTCTCTCAAACACTTCGTTCTCTTTTACGGCTCCTTTTCGCAGCTGCCATAACTTTGATGTGTAATCAAATTATGAGTAGGTAGTAGGTACCCCAAAAACTTCACAAAGAGTTTCACAAACTCTTAAAGCTTACCCAACCCAAATTCAAGCGCCACCATCCAAAAAGTTAGAACAAGTGTGGCTGTTATCACACGATTTCATTCGAGCATGTGTTACGTTGTTCGCGTCTACCCTCACCTAAATAAACATTGAAAATCGGAGACAATAGGAACAATCCGCTAGTCATTTGGCTTTAGACGTAACCGGTAGTTATGGAAATGCTTTGCACAGAGTCTTGAATCCCAAGTCTTGTTTGATTTGAATAACGTGCTCATATCTATGGATAATAAATAACTATTTGTGCATGTGTATACGTAGCTAAGGTTTACTCATGTAAAATGGGCGGCTTTAAAGATGGTCATATACAATTATTGTAAACTTTGTAAATTAAACTTTACAGTAACTATATTGTAAACGCATAATAAGTATGAATATGTACGCTGTACACAATTACAAAGTTAACAACTAAAAAAAAACCAAAAATACAAAGTTTTGGAGTCAAAATAGTAGACGTAAGATGGTTTTTCCTAAAACAGCTTAAATAAAATACGCTGTATATTAAATTGAGCCTTACCGTGTCTGTCCTACATTAGAGATTTGTATGGAAACACATAAGCACTTATATAAATGAAAATAATTATTTCATTATCTCGAGGCTATGCGTCCATTTTACATGATTGATATTAATAATGACTATTCGTGTAGGAATAAGAACGCTAATAAAATTCTAACCAATGGAATGATAAAGTAGTGAGAATTCATTAAGTGCACTTGATTATAAGGTAGACGAACTTAGCATTAAAGATTTACTACATTGATTACGATAAAATTTGAGTGTATTTAGTTCTTGCAATCGTTCGAGTGAAATTTTGAGTTCATAGTTTAATAAATACGATTAGTTACGTACTCGGTATAATTACTTAATGATGGTCCCTCTAGTTTTGCTTAATAGCCGTCTTTACACATTTTTGTAGACATGCTATTTTACTAGCAGGCGCAGGCACTTTAATAAACAGCGAGAAATGTGTATTTTTTAGATTAACGTAGACTTGTTTAAGCAAAACTGGAGTGGTATCGCAGAATGCACGCCAAAGTCATCTTTAAAGCCTCCATACATTGTTGACCCTGGCTATGCGCCGTTTGTATCAAGTTCATACAATTTTGACTGGCCGAGCTATTGCCAGAGTCGACAACACATATGGTGGCTTTTCCCACGTACTCGATGCAAGCATTTGATACATAGACTGATATAATCAGTCGATCAACTGGATGTCAAATGCTTGCAATTGTTTAACCCAATCACCGGTCGTTATGGTCTGCTGCGCAAGCACGGTTTGTCGTATCGTAAGGTTAGCATAGATGTCGCCGTCACGCTAGACACTGTCACGCCATCTAGCGAAGCTATAATAATTACTGGCGACGGATAATTCTCTCTTGGAATTGTGAGTCAATAATTCTATAAATCATCGATATTATATACGAAAATACTCCTAAATTAATAATACCAATGAATTATATTAAACTTGGTTATATTTTATATTAATGTCATAGACATTATGCTGCGGCTTATAACAATAAATACATGATATTATACCTAGCTACTTAATCAATTACGAAATACGTTTACAATCTGAATTGTCTCTATTTTTTAGATTTAATTTGTACCTTTTGAGGTAGAACTACTTACTACTGTCATAGAATTGAAATACTCTGTAGTCTCTCTCATTTTATTAGATGTAATATATTTATTTAATGCCTTTATCATTATTAATCTTGAACTATTTTCTCCAACTATTCAACTGCTATAACTAGAATTTAATACAATAAATTAACATATTTTATGGGCAAAATGAGCACAAAACAAATAAATGTTAAGTTGGACAGAGGACGAATAACAGACAAAGCGTCCGGGCAAATAAAGTTGATATTTTAATATGATTTGAATTAATGGATTTAATCGATATTGAAATATTTGGGGTATAGGTATAATAATACGGTACGACAGTGCCGCTGCCCATTTAACCTTTTAATCGATAAGTGCAAAGTGCAAGACTATAAATAGCTTTAATTTTTGGCAAAGCTTAGCCTGCTTGGAAGAGTGAGGCTCGTCAATGGTCAAGAAGCCTACTCAAACCGCCGCGTTGTTCGCTACCGCTGTGGGTAGCGAATAATAAGCCGGTTTGAATAGGCCTCATTACGCATTAAAATAAAGGATTTGATCTTAGGTTAGAAGCAGTGGCGCTAGATCGAGTAGTTCTACCTTAACAAAGTATGTGACTTGAATGCAACGGGTACACTACCTGTCAGTAAATATGCTGCAACGAGTAAAACTGTTGCACCTACTCATTTAGTAAACCTTTTGGTTTGTGTCAAACTATATTTAAATTAAACAAAAAGCGCACTAATTAGACCCGAGAGCTGGAATCGTTTGTGGCTTTACTTGTGGCCAGGTAATGTACTTTTGCGTTCATGGATGTTTTTGGTTGAAAACCAACGGTAAAGTGAGTTGACAATTGCCGGTGGGTTTTCACCATACGCAATGATGCTTACACATTGAACCTAATGTCAATAAAATACATCAATTACTATATAATAAGACGACATGCTTCCTGATAGTCTGACAATATGATATATTCAGTTATATGCCTTAACGAAATACTGGTAGTGATATAGGTAAGAATTATGCATGTTAGTTCGTATTGAAATTAGTTTAATTGTAAATTCTGGTTGCTGGCTGGTACCAGTGTAGGTTTTTTATCATATCATTAGCATATCATAAGGTACCATAGGTATATAATGTTTATTCAATGTATTAGCTTGGGTTGTATTTTGCATTTTTTTTTACATGTTCTTTTTATTTTTGTCGTCACATTTTGTTAGTTATAAACGTGTACGTGGTCGTACTATTTAGTAGCAATTTTACAAATGGTGTCACTTTTCACTGATGACTTGCTCTACATTTAATACCAACGCTCTAAAAATATCGTTAATAGAAAACAAGTGAAAACAGGGGGTCTAGAAAATGCCCCATTCCATTTGCGTTAACCCCAAAATGTATGGCAATGACATTACCTGTGGTTTATTATCTTGGAGTTAGCGTTTTGCGTTAACGCTAATGGAAAGGGATCTTTGCTAGACCCCTGGATGTGGAAGGTATCCGAAAATGACTATTCTGTAAACTAACATTTTGGATATTTAAAAAAAATATTTTTTGAATTTTATAGTTTCTGTTTTCATGACTGCCTATATTTATCTATTTAATTTAATAAATATAATGCAGACCTTCAATGCAGTGACGTCCATGACACTATTAGATAGTTCTCTTCGTTGTAAACCATTTTATGACACCTACTAGGTAACTCGATTTGTTGATTTTATGTTAACACCAATAAAATTATTAGTCTGGATACATGTTCACTAGACAACAACCGCTGCTGTAGCGTCATTTTACATTATCCTATTAATAATATAAAAAATGTCGAGCAAAACATTAAAAAACGCATCTGGCCATAATAAAGAATGAGAGTAGAATTTAAGGGTAGCCTTATTAGAAATAAGAGTTACAGAAGAATGTTGAAGTTTTAATAAATGTAGAATGTAATAAGCACGGCCGGCGCGTTAATGCAACCTAATATATTACTTATCAATTGTATTATCTTTTTTATTTCAAGTTAATAAAGTTACAATAAACCTATACCTACGTATTTTTATTAATAGCTTCTTAGCCATTTTAATCCGTTTAATTATAACAGTTTGGTACCTACCACAAAGCAAGGGAAAGAATACGCTTCGTGCGAAGCGAAGCGTCAATTTTTTAATGCTCTGTGGTACCTAACCAAGAATATTAAATTATAATACCTTAACTTTAGATGGGGGTAGTTGGGAACAACCGCATCTTGTACCTAACCGACTATTCCGACTAACAAGTTTGGTGAGGAAACAAGTTATTTAGTTCTATATATTTTTATTCTACGATTTTTTCTTTTACTTAGGCTTTGCGACCCCTCGCGACCTTTTTCCAGAGGCTCCGCGACCCCCCGGGGGGTCGCGACCTTCAGGATGAAAAACACTGATTTAGTACATAGGTAGGTACCTACTATTTCTAAGTTAATAATAATAATAATATAATATACGTGTGGACATTTCACACAGCGCCATCTAGCCCCAAACTAAGCATAGCTTGTACTATGGGAACCAGATAACTGATACAATACTTAGATACTTTTTTATTTGTAAATACATACCTGGTACCCTGGTGGTCGTTGGTCCTTCCCAGTCGCCACCCGGGGGCAACTTGGAGTATAGGTACCTTTTTTACCAAAGACACTACTATTTATTTGTAATACTGTGATTTATACCGTCCGTTCCCAGTAGTTAAATTATCAGTTCCATTGACTGTAGGTATAAGGAACTTTTGTGTCTTAATCTTAAAGTTCAATTAATGGCGGATGATGTATATGTACCTACTGCTGTCTGGCCTCGGGGCATACCGGGACTTTTCCCGGTGGGTCGATCCAGACCCAGAGCCAAATACCGGCGCCGTGATGACTGAACTAATTACTTGCCTATGACTAACAAAAAAGTTACCAGATTTTGTATTTTACAGCTAACAAAAAAATCGGGTAATAAAGAAAGTAATTCAGTGTGTGTTTAAAAAAAGTTCAAAATTTGGCTCAACTTTATAAATCAGCACCATTCAAGTTGTAGGAAAATTACATCAATTTTTTTTGCGCTCGCTTCGCTCCCGCATTTATAAGTATTCTTTTATTTTACTTTGTTGGTAACCCATCACTTGGATGTTCTCAATATACCAAAAAATATCACAAATAAACAGTATCTACCTGTGTGGCCGCATTTTGAAACATTATCCCGCCTTATTTTTATGGGTCCCAGACCAACCCTGGTACCTACCAGTTCAATCGACTACTATAGTGGGACTGTGGTGTTTCGCTGATGATTGTACTGCTGACAAATGCCACTAAGTATGCTATAAAATATAGAGGTGCATGAATATTTATGCACCTTATCAGGTAGGTATTATATAAGGTACCGGTGCCTTGTAAGGCCCTCTTTTTGCAAAGTTTTGATATCTTGATGAAATTAAATAATAAATGCAAAAATCTTTCTCAATCCTTTATATTTTTTATTTATGAGATCAATCATCATTAAAGGTTTTACATAATGTTAAATATTACTAACAAAATATAGTATTTTAAAAATGCTTTAGATGGGCCTTGTTAGGAAAATAGTAGCTTAAGTAGGCCCGTTACACAAATTGTTGTATTTAAATAAAAACAATGTCAATAACTCTCAAAAAATTAGGAAACATGAATAAATATGGGGTTGTACAATAAACTTATATTAAATTTTCCTAATTCAGTCAGAATTTACCCTTGGGCCTTCCTAGGACTATCAAAGTTTAAACTTGTTGTAAAATAAATATAACTTATCAAACAAAAAAATTACGTATGTTCATTTACTTAATTAACGAAACTCTGACAAAATCAACACTTAAATCTAAGTTTTTTTAGACATTAATTTTAACCTCACATTTATGTAGGGCCTTACTAGGCTTAAGAAAAAAATCACACGTTGCTTAGTTTGGTAAAAAAATATGAGAAACACAAATTAAGGATATAAAAACTTACAATAATTGCATGTAAAACAGTAATAATTACTATTATTGTGAAAAGTATGCAGAAATTACGAGAAAATCAAACTTTTAGTTGCAATTTGGACACACAAACTGTTCATTATCTTTCTTCGTTAATCCAACGCATTCCTCGTGGTACCAAGCAATGCAATCTTTGCATTGTCGCATGTCTGCAACACGTTCAATTTTACAGGCGTTACAATACCACCCTTCATCTACATCGGTTTTTCTAAAATTCTTATCTTTTTTTTGTCTTTCTTCTTTTCTATCACGTTTCTCTTTTTTATGTTGTTGTTCCTTCGTCTCTTTTGTCTGTTTTCCGTCTTTTTTTGTCATCTTACTTGATTGCAATATTTTTTTGGTATTGTTCTGTTTTTGTTTAGCTTGTTTTAATTGTTTTGGCGGATCGATTTTTGCAGTCTTTCTATCAAACAAATCTTTAGTAATTCTTTGGCCTTTATAATTTAATGCTTTACGCCTTGGTTTGCTCTTCACAGTTGCAAAGTTTGGCGTTGGGATTAGTTTATGAAATGACGTACTGTTTTGTGAAGTTTCTTTCAATTCCGATAATGATACATCATCTTCAGAGTCGTACTGTTCTTGATCAGCGGACAAAGTACCTTTATCCTTTATGTTTGGGCTTATATTTTCTTCTTCAGACTCTGAAGTTGATGAATAAATGTTAATGTTCCTAGGAGGATGGAAATAGCTTTGAAAACGTGCCATGTCCATGTCTTCGTCAGAATCTGATGCAGAAGAATAAATCAAAGGTCGATGCTGTGTAGATATTCTGGAGCAGCTGGGTTTATGGAATTCAGGAGTTTTGTAGCCGCTTATGGCTTTGAGGGGTGATCTGCTATGCTGGTCTTTGACATCTTCAATGGTAGATTCGGATAAGGAACTGCTGTAATCGACCAATTTTCTGGTGTTTTGTAAGTTGCTAGTTTCAATATTACTTACCAACAATGCGTTAACATTATGATCCATCACAGATGCACATACTATTTATGTTATCTTCGCAGTCTGTGATATCATTATCAATGTTATTGTCATCGTTTAGGCATATACGTGACTCTCTTAAATCAGAAGCTTGTACGCTAGAACTTTGGCTGCTAACTTGTAAATCATGCCGTTTTGTCAGTATGGAAGGAGCATATGCTTCGTCTGGAATAGCATTAGGATCATATAGATATAGCCCAGTTGCTCTGAATCCATTTTTGATATTGTCTTGAGTCATGCATTTAGACCACACTTTTGTAAAAATTTTATTAAACCGTGTCTTCGTGAGCTTGCGTTCCGGATGTTGATAAGCATATAGTAACACCTCTTCATCCCAATAATGTTCGTATGATTTGTTCACGGACTTGTCAAGCGGCTGCAATTCGTGGGTAGTGTTAGACGGAAGGCAATATAAAACGATGTCGTTTTCGTCAGCCGCATCTACAATCCTGGCGTCTAAATGGGAAGAAGCGCCGTCAAAAACTAGCAAACATTTTCCTGGTGTTTTAAATTTGGCAAAATGATTAATAAAATTAATGAAAAGGTCAGTAGTCATGCTGCCTTTAGGTGCCATTTTGACCAAACTACCAGCAGGCAAATTGTCATTGAATTCCGGTTTAAGCCGTTTGCCTTTGAAAATGATCATAGGCGGAATTGCTATACCTATAGCATTGACACATGCTGCAATAGTAACGTTCTCAGCATGCTCTTCTGCTACGAAATGCACTCTTTTGCTCCCTTTTGCGGCTAATACCTTTTGCTGATGATGCAAGGTCAATCGACAGCCTTTTTCGTCCATGTTATAAAGTTTCTCAGGATGATTCGAAATGTCCAACTCATCATAAATTTTTTTGATGGTTTTAAAATGCTGTGAGACAATGGGTTTATTCAATTTTTGAGCTCTTGCAGAGTTCATGAATTGAGCTTTGCGAACAGAGATTTCAGGGTTCCTCTTGATAAAATTTCTGAGCCACTTTTTGCCTGCAATACTTTTCTTTTCATTAAAAGGATGTGGTATTTTGTTTGTTTCGCAAAACATGTAGGCTTGTTTTCTAACAAGTTTGGGTGTCAGCGGAATCCCTATTTGGGCCAACCTTATTATGCGCTTTGCTAAACTAGTCTCCTGTGTATCAGTCAGAGTTGGAACTCGCCCAGTTACCTTTTTTGCAACGCCAGATTTAAGGTGATTTCTTAGAGTTCGCCTCGGAATGCTGTATGTAGCCGCTGCCGTACGTTGTGACATAAGACGAGATTTCACTGCATCCATGGCTTCTTGTAGTTGTTCTTCAGACCATTCACCTCGACGTTTTTTTCCAGGTGGCTCCATTATAATCTGGGTATCTAAAACACAAAACTAAATTTCATAACATACGAAGTATTACACACTACTTTACTACTGGAGCTGCACAAAATAATGTTTAAAATGTTCTTAAATTATACAGTTCGTCAATTATTTTCTTGAAATAGCAGCTGTCATTTGAAAATTAACTATTGTCAGTAAATTACTTCGACTTAAATGGCCATGATACTGTAAACTATGTGGTATGTTTCAACAGATCTTAATATTCGAAGCCCTCATAAGGCCCGGGCCTTCTTTGGGTACCTATTAGTGGGCCTTCATAGGAGCTCCTACTGATATTTTCAAAAGGCAGGTAAAAAAGCAACAAGTAAATAGAAATACAAAACTTACCTTAAATTCAATGCCCCGATATCTATTTTAAACGGATCAATAACAAAAACAAGCAAAAAACAACTTTTTGCAGAGAAATTTTCAAAAATGTACGGACTTGAGGTTATAAATCGACCTACATTTGCAGCGTTACGGGTAAACTGACGGCCACTACCAAAATGGCGGCATGCTCGTGTCTGCGATTCGTTTCACTTCGGTCTACGGGTGGCACCGCGTATGCGCGCGAGATTTGAAACTGTTTGAATATAGCAATATGCGATTTTTTGAAAGTGGGCTATCATAGGAGCCGGGCTATCTTAGGCGCTAGTACCTTAATTAGAACTGGCTTAAGCGGGTGCCTGCGTTGCATTATGCATATGTTACTGGCAAAGCTTTGTTTTGCCAGTAAATTCAGACATTGTTTAAAATACCTAACAGTAAATGGAACTAACAATTTATTGAATTACGAGAATGAACGATGATTTTATACAATTATTGTATTAGTTACCTATTTAACTTGTTAACTCGAAGTCAACTTTATTAAAAATAACAGTTAAAAAAACTGGTCATGTGCGAGTCGGACTCGCGTACCGAGAGTTCCAAACACAGTAATAACATTGATTTGTGATAAAACCAAATATTATAATAGCTCCGAAAATATAAACTCTAACCCCCTTACTAATAAACATTGTGTAGCGGAAGAATATATATAGTTAGGTACTTATTCCGTGTTTTGTCTTTCTCTATTGAGTTTGAAATGGACAAAGAGAAAGCACTGTGTAGCTATTCCACTGTAATGCAATGTTTATTGGTAAGGGGATAAATAAATAGTTAGTGGTCTGTGGTTGAAAACCCTTAAGTATCGTAAGTCCAACTCGCACTTGACTGATTTCGTATAACTATTTATTGTTATAATACAGAGTATTACAGAGTATGCGCTATAATCACACCAAGCTTGAGAGCTACCTAATAAAACAAAAATGCTTAGAACCGTTAAAACAATTGCTGCACTTTTTATTACTTGTTTACCTACTTACTTAAGGCGAAGGGTAGGGCAAACAAGGTGTTTTATGGCACTTTTCCTGCCGATATTAGAGCATGTGGACTTTTGAATTTAATAACTATATCATAATGTAGGTAATTCATATGTTTAAGTGATGTTCGTAAATACAAGATAAATAAATGTAGCTCTACTTATAGAAAAAAAATCGCAAACCACCCTCAAAAAATATGAATGTAAGTAGGTAGGTACCAATTTTACTCAGTGTCTATCGAATATATTTTGACTAAAAAAATGAGTGCGTTCCTAACCAACATTCAGATGTTGTCATAGCTTTCAAAATCACAATATAAAATAAACATCTAATAGACATTAATTAAAAATCGTCACAATCAGTCATTGCGTGCGTTGTCTTTGTCGTAAGCGCTCTGAATTATATTTAAGCTGCTTATCTGGCCCTACCATGCGCCTTAAGTATTAGGTAGCCTACCTAATTTTATAGTATGTATTTTTTTCTACTTACCTACTTTAATTATATTTTTATACTGTTTTGCCTAAATATTTTTGACTTTTTAAAGAATACCGAATTATACAGATTGCCGATAACATGGTAGGTATTCTAAGTGAAAAATTGTTATTTGTCATACCTGCGAGTTTTGGATGTCAGTAGAGGGCACTCTCCCCACCCACCTACACCTACAAAAATCTTAAATATGTTTTAGTTTACGTTGTGACAGCTTACGTGCTTGATATATTTATTTCAGATCTGTGGTCTCTATATATATACCTACCTCTTGTGAATAAGGAATTTCGGTACCTGTCTACACGTATTGTAGGTACTTTACATGCCTACACTTGAGTTTAATAAGAACAAAAATGATGCATCGACGGATCAAAGTTAATTTGATTTTTATCGTTTTCGTGCTTGCTCTCATATTTTTAATTGAAAACTGGTGTACAAATAACCCAAAATTCTTAAATGAAAATTACAAAACCATTAATAATAGCCCGAAAACCGAGGAAGAAGAAATCATTGTGCTGCGACCCATACCGACAAACACCAATGGTTCGCCGAAAATAGAAAGTATATTGAAGAAAACTAGCTCGAGAATTAAATTTGACTTGAGGAACTACAGCTTTACAAATTCAGGTGTTCGTAAACTAGAAGATTTACTGATAAAGTTTGGTGGAAAGCCTGTGAGGAGTGTTGTTATATCTGCATGGCGATCTGGCTCTACATTTCTCGGCGAATTGCTAAATGCGATGCCCAGCAACTTCTATCATTATGAACCATTATTGAAATATCAAATAAAACAAATACGAGGGCCTCCTCATGCCGACCAGGCTACAAGTTTCCTCAAGAGCATGTTGAGGTGTAACTACAGTGGCATGGAAGACTATTTCATCTATGGGAAAACTCATTTGAACTATTTGAACCAGTTTAAGCACAATACAAGATTATGGGATTACTGCAAATACGAGATAGAGCTGTGTTTGGATGCAAATTTTACTGCGAGTTACTGTAGTCTGTTTCCCTTTCAAAGTATGAAACTTGTCCGATACAGATTGCATCTTGTCGATGATATTTTACAGGATATGGAGTAAGTTCTCATTATTTATAGTTTCTTTCAAAAGTGAATTTCAGTTTGTAGGTAGGTACGTTCGTTTGCTTTATGCGTGGCTTGCTGAACGGGTTGGATTTTTGGCACAAAGATTAGGTACGTTAGGTTTTTTTTTTTTGGGGGAGGAAAATGCCCACGCGTTCCCCTGCCAACACGGGAGTGGCGGCAGAGGATATGTGGGACTCGAACCCACTAAAAACCTCCCCATGAGCAGTCTACCGCCGTGGTGGGGCGAGGTGGGGTCGCGTTCGCAGTCGAGCCATCCCGCCCCGGCGGTAGGCCCTTTCGGGCTTTTTTGCGCCTTGGGATGAGTGACCTTGCTCACCAAGGCCACTGACCAGACCTGTGGGACCGTTCTATACGGCGGAGAGTCCCCCGAATCTCCACCAGTGGCCCCACTACGAAGGAGGAAGGAGGTGCGCAAAACGCCTCCTCCTCCCTCCCGTACGTCTGCGACGGAGCGGGTCAGCTCCAGCGGCATTCTCTCTGACCCGCTCCGCGGTCTCTTTCTGCACCATCACCTCTTCGCAGAAAGAGACCACTGCCTGCCATGATCTCTCGCTGTCAAGCATGGCAAGCACCACGCTCGGCAGCGAGAGATCGGGGCCTACTGCCATCGAAAGTGTGTGCCGCTGCGGGTACCATGCGGCACACACTTCCAGCGTGTGGGGCGCCGAATCTTCCAGCGCTCCACACTCATGGCAGACGGGGGTCGCCTCCCGTCTCGCGATTTGGTGCAGGTACTTTCCGAAGCAACCATGCCCGGAAAGCACCTGCACCAATCGGAACGTCAGCGACCCGTGGGGCTGCCTCACCCACCTCTGGAGGACCGGACGAATGGCCTCCACCGTCCATTGCCCAGGAACCGGTGGAGCCAGGTCCTCCACCCACCGCTGCAACAGTGCGGCCCGCGCCTGCCGCCGCATGCGCCTTACCTCTTCCCAGCCCGGGGGCTCCCCTCGACACCTCCTCGCCGCCGCAAAGTGATACACTTCGGCGAGGATCTCGGCTTGGAGCTCCCAGGGCGGGTCTCCGGCCAGGACGCACGCTGCCGTCCAGGACACCGTTCGGTACCCGCGTATCGCCCTCGTCGCAATAACCCGCTGCGGACGTCGCAGCAGGGTCTTGTTGCTGCGATCGAGGGCGTCCACCCAAACCAGTGCCCCGTACAACGCCATACTCCGGATCACTCCGGAGTATAGACGGCGACATACGGCGCTTGGGCCACCCACATTGGACAGCAGCCTCCCCAAGGCGGCCGCAGCTCCCACCACTTTAGGGGCCAACTGGGCAAAGTGGGCCCCAAATGCCCATCTCCCGTCCAGGGTAAGGCCCAGATAATCCATCTGGGCCTTAACCGGGACGGGAACCCCATCCAGTACCACCCGTGTACCTGGAGGGGGTCCTCCCCGAGGCCCATGGAACAGAAGGGCCTCGGTTTTAGAGAGAGCGACCTCCAGACCCAGGGCGCGTATGCGGTCAACCACGCGGCTAGTGCCTATCGTGGCTAGCCGCACCGCCTCCCTGAGGTCTTTCCCTCTCGCTACGACCAGGGTGTCGTCTGCGTAGCACGCAACCCGCATATTTGCGGGAAGCGTGCCACGCAGCACCCAGTCGTAGCCTATGTTCCACAGGAGCGATCCCAGCACTGACCCCTGTGTGGAACCCCGCAGGAGACGCGACGGTGCCTTAATCCGTCGCGTCCCTCCACCAGGACCTCGCAGTCCTGGAGGTAGTCGGCCAACAGCCTCCGCAAATACAGGGGCACTCCATGATAACGGAGCGCCTCCTGTATTGTCCCATGCGGGAGGCTGTTGAAGGCATTGGCTATATCTAACGATACAGCCAACGCCTTTTCCCTCTCACCGACCGCCTCCTGCGTCCACCTCTTGAGCCAGAGAAGGGCGTCTATTGTAGAACGCCCCTCCCTGAATCCGTACTGGGCCTCGGACAGCCCAGGCCCCGTCCCCTCCAGGTGCCGGATGAATGAATCATTTTTAAGTTAGAGTTGCCGGTCACTGTCGGTGGCTAAGTGCCGTGAAGTTGCAGACGCAGATGTAGTCACAAGCACGCGGGAAATTCAAGATGTTGTCTGAAGTTGGGTAGTATTTGTTTGCATAAACACCTACCTACCTACCTAGTTGTACCTTGATCAATTTAAGATAAATTACCCCGGTGGATAAAAAAGTTCTCGTGGAAAAAACGCGTAGGTTAAATGATATTTGAACCGCGGGGCGACTCTCTAATAACAACTAATAGGTAATAGTATATGGTCAAACAAATACCTAAAGAGACTATAGCCGAAGATTGGAAACTCCATCAGTGAGGCTGCTGAAACAGGTGTGGTTAGTGACAGGTTCTTACCTGAAAATCTGTAGCTAAACAGTCATTTTCTAATGCGTTACCACCTTAAAGTTACTTAGAATCTGTCGGCATGTCGCCAAGCCACCACCAATTAGTTAAAGCTTGTATGGAAATGTCAAAAAAATTACCGTATCATGTTGAAATTTGACAAGTTTAAAGAATAATACGAAATAAATAAACACGAGTCTCGGCAATTTTTGAATTTCATCTCTTACGGGGCTTAAAAGCACAGAACAAGGTGCCGTCGTAAGATGCTTGCACAGCCAAAACCGCTGAAACTAAATTCTTGAAATTTCGATGATAAGTACATTCATTATATAGTGTAAGGGTGCGCTAAAACGGAACTTTTATCCTGGAAAATGAACGGTTCCTAAGGGATAGTGCATGCGGGCGAAGCCGCGGGCAAAAGCTGGTTCGTACATGAAAATAAATAACCTCTATGGCCTTAATACACATGTAGGTACACACACTTCTCTCCTAATGCCATTCAAGCGACAGGGCCCTCGCCATCGGTCCTCTCTAAGTTTTAACTTTCAACAGGCTTAATGTGAAGGTGGTGTTATTGGTCCGTGACCCTCGCGGTGTGATGCAATCCCGGCGGTATCGGCACTATTGCCAGCCGGCGCCAGACTGCTCCAAGCCCGAGCTGGTGTGTGCTGACATGGCCAGTGATTACGTCGCAGCTAGGAGCTTGATGCAGAAGTATCCTAATAGGATTATGTATGTATATCATTCTTTTTTTTATGCTATTGAATAACGTGACTAGCTAGTCGTTCACCAGATGTTAAGCAACACGGCCGCCCATAACAGTTGCAGTGTCACTCGGAACTTTAAAACAATAAAGTTTCGCGTGACACTGCACTGCGCACGTCATCCTGAGACATCACACAGTCAAGTAGTCAGATTACTAGACTGAGTGATCAGATCATAAAGTCTCATTTGCCCAGTAATTTCACTAGCTACAATGCCCTTCAACCCGGAACACAGTAGTGCTTGCACACTACTGCTTGGCGGCAGAATAACTGGCAAAGTGGTGGTACCTACCTAGACGAACTTCGCAGAAAAGTCCTACCACCTAGTAAAACCTAGGTCCTACTCTACGTATAATCTAGACACCGAAATGTGACGCAAATTATGTGAAGTGGCGGGGAGTAGTAAAAGATGCGGTTCTTGGAAAATCCATAAATTCTAATTGATAATTTATCGTCATCATGCTCTTTGCTTGTTATTGGGGTCGGCTCCCTATCTAACCTGTAGCAGCGAGCTACCAGAATTACACGAGCAACTGCCATCTGACCGCGCAACCCACAAGGGACCAGTGACAGGGATGGTTAGACCAGGTGTCAGATACCAGGCGTCTGACTACCCTTAACGATTGATATATAATTGTTCTTATGAAAACCGGGACCGACGGCTTAACGGAGGCACGGAGCGATGGCATCGAAAAGTGCGCATAACTTCATAGTACCTAAGTCATTGGTGCAGGGCCGAGGATCGAACCCGGTGCCGTAAGATTGCGAAGCGCACATGCTACCGCTCGCCCATCATCGCTCATTGATATAATTTATAGGATGTGAAAATAAGGTGAAACTTTTGGGAATGTCTATTTTATAAGTATACAAAACAGGAAAAAACTTACCACTTTTTATCACGCGTGAGGGTGGAATTATATTCCATGGCAAAGGCTCGCTGACGGACGCAACGTCCCTATATAGGTAGGTACTTATAATATTGTGGAGCGGTTTATGCTAAAAAATACTTTTACCTATTCAAAAAATCTTTCAAATCATTCAATACAAACATCAATTACGATAATTACAGGGTGCTCCGCTTTGAAGATCTTGCATTAAACCTTAACAAAACGACACATCAGCTGCTGAAGTTCCTTCGGCTCGGGCACACACAACCAATCGATGAGTTTCTACACACGCACACGAACCTCAAAATCGGTGATAAAGACTCTACATTCAGGGTCTCCCGAGACGTGCCTTTCAAATGGAGAAATATTTTGGATTTCGCGTATGTTGAAGAAATACAGGTAAGTAGAAAACCATTTTTTTAAATCTACTAATACATTCACCCCGCCTATGTGGAGTGAATTTTTCAAGTGGGCGTCGATGGCTAAGCCCAAATGTATGAGCAATAGCGAAGAGTTCTCAAAGGAGTCTCAGACCCGATTTTGATAAAAACTGAAAACTGCATCAGTGATTTTTGGAAAATCAATTTTCCTAACTAGGAATCGAACCCGTTGATACCTACCTATTGAAATCAAAAAAGAAAACAACACTATTATTGAGCCATTCGATATAGTGTCTATAACTCTAATTGTAAGGACGGAGTTCTGAAAACTGACATACTCCTAATTTGGCGTGAGGCGAGTCGAGCCAATGGGCAGTCTTATCGCTCAGAGTGATCTCTTCCAGACAACCTTGCAGAAAGGAATAACGCAAAAGCATAACATCTTAGTGGCTTTCTTACATTGAGGTACCTACATAATAATAATACCTCAATCCTTTCTTATGGAAATCAAAGCAGCTATATACTATAGGTAGAAGGTAGACAGAGATTGATGTTTCTGATGCAGAAGTTTCTATCGATCGTTTATAAATTACAGCTGGTTTCAATAAATTTTGAAACCACCTATACCTAAATCTTACCTACAACTAGCATGCGCACCGCGAGAAAATTTGTCGTCGCTGTTAGAGTGAGACACACTTAGGCGCTACCATAGTTTTGTCACGGTCTCTCACGAGAAAATGTCAGACAATAATAAATGTATAGACAGCCACTCAACCGCACATAAACAATTGTGTGGTTGTCTCGTCCAAACGTCCAAAGTGTCTACTTACGTTTTGTTCATAATTGTCCACAGCTGCTTAATTGCTATACTGAAATCAACGTATTTGATACATTTTATCCCGAATAAATAACGAGATAAAGATAGGTAATAGCAACAAAGCGTGCTTTTCGCGAATTCGTAGTACCTATATATAATATATATCCCCGTTTTCACCAAAGATCCCTAAACTTTAAGGGACTCTTAAACATATTTAAGTGACATCTGACAGTAATTTTGTTTTCACCGACGATTAAGGGCCACCTAAAGCTTAAGGGATCGTCTAAGTTTACGGGGCCGAAGTTCGACCCCTTAGCGTTAAGTGGCAGGTAATGACGTTTTTTTGTTCTATTGTATTTGGCAACTGTTTTTACCCGCATAACGCCAGAAAATGTATTGGTTTTTAATTTTTCTGATGCATAGGTAATATATTATATTAAAAACTCTAATGCTTATATGAATAAAGCATGTTGCTTGTATTTTTGACGATTATTCTCTAAAATATATAAATAAAATAACAAAACTTGGCAACGTACGGTTTTCGGAAACCGTAGAAAAGAATAAACTGTCACTTTACAATTTAAGTGTCACATAGCGCTGTGAAAACGAATTTGGGTGTAGTTTAAGGATCCTTGGTGGAAATGGCCAGTCTTAAAGAGCCAAGTAGAGCTATACATTATGTAAGTAGGAGGTGCACGTAGGTAAACATAGATACTAGATAGGTAGTTTGGTGTTTGTGCTTTGCGTTTGTGTGAGTTTTTGTAAGTGTTTAAACCAAGTTTAAACCCATACTTTGTGGTGTTGTTTTCAAGTAACCGTAGGGAGTTTTGGCGGGAACGCGGAAAAGTTCACGTCGGTGCATTGTATTATTTTACAAAACTTATGCTTTTTCCAGTGTTAATGTTTAAAATTGGTGGTGTTTTACGCATTAAGTGCTGAATTACGAGCGTAAGTGTGGGCAAGTGATATAATGTAGTGAAACGTGGTTTTTCGTGTTGCTTCCAAAATTCCATAGAAGCCTCTAGTAAAGTTGCCACCACTTTACTAGAGCATGCCTTAGACTGGATTATGACTTAGACTAGACTATGACTACTCTGACTGTGACTATGACTTGACTTTAAGTGAAAATTTCCATAATACGATGAAAAATTACAAAACTTGACACTGGCTAAATACACTATGTGTGGAGCCAAAATAGGCATAAGAAAAAAAAAGTAACCGTAAACCGTACCTACTTATCTAGTAATATTCGTTGTCATAGATCGAAATATATCGGTCAAGCAAGGAGTTTGGGTATTATATTGAATGTACTAACATAATACTTTTTTGGTTTTAGAATTCGTGCAAAGAGGCCATGGAGCTGTGGGGTTACCAGCTTGCGCACAACGCTTCGCACATGACGAGCAAAGGCTTCTACCCTCTACTACCATATAAACTTTAATGAGTTCTGTTATGATAGTGATTTGCCGAATAATTGCCACTATACACTATTATATATATTTTATACACTAACCACTTTACTAATAAGCACTGCATAACAGTGGTATAGCTTTAATCTTTGTGTAAAACACAAATTAGCTATTCGTCCGCTATACAACGTTTATCGGTAAGGGGGTATATAATTATATACAACAATATACACTACCACTATAACTTAGTATTCTATGTAGGTAGGCACCTATATTTTGAAATGTATATAGCCCTACAAGTATATAAATGAAGTAGGTAGCTACTGTACTACACAACGCACTACATAAAACGCCTATAGCATTAATAACATGAATGAGATAATAATTCACAGTTCTAAGATATGCCCGTGGTTACTATATCATATCATTTGCATCACATCACAGCAACAGCCACAGCAGCAGGAAGATGTCCATTGCTTTGCTGAACATAGGCCTGACGCTTAATTATTATAGGGTTAACTACTATAAAAAGCTTTTTTAGATGTCTTTACCAATCACACAAAGAGATTTAAACTTCTGGTTATCAACCGACTCCGATAAATTCAGTTGTTTTTTTATGTTTGCTTCCACATACTTACAAGGTGAGTTTGAATTGGTATGTTATCCCGAAAGGGCAGGACTGGGACCATGATAGCCCACAAGTTGTGAGAGCATTACCTACTTGAAACTGCGCGTTTCCAAACCTCCATTCTGTATGAAATATTTTATGGTAATTGTAATTGATTTTGTCGTTTTTATCACAATAAATAAATACTAAAAAATAAATCCACTCACGAAATGGCAGGTGCGATCGCTACGAGAGTTAACAAGATACTAAAATAAATAAACAAATTAATTTCTAAACACAAGTCGTAAAGTCATTTAAGTGCAATCGGTCCAGGACGAAGTTCAACCACCCAGCTGCGCTAGGGCTATCTTCAACGTAAACTTTACATGGCATTTCTTCAATGAAATTTAGAGAAGTCGTAGAAGAAACACTATCTACCTTGGGGAGTAGATTTACCCCCTTTCATATACCAGTTCAAACTTAGGTAGTATACATATCCCTCATTTATATGTACTGGGTGTAACTGAATTCATTAGCATCCTTTGAAACTAGGTATATAGGTCCTTTGAAACCTATCGTATCGATTTGGTAATTATATTAACTCCAAAAAATGGGATATCTTACTTAATCAACTGCTACAGTACAAAATTATATTATACAGTTTATTTATGATATAAGGGCGGTAAGTTGGTTTTTACAAACCAGTAGACGAATGTAAGTCCGAGACGAAGTCGAGGGCTTACCATAGTCACGAGTTTGTAGAAACCAATTTCCGCATGTGTATCATACAACGTTTTTCAACACATTCGCGAGAAAACAGTACAAAAGGTAAAGAAACAAACTTTCGTTTATTAGTGGGAAAGTCGCAACAAACAACCTTTGACCACAGATCAGTAATATGTAGCTCCTTTGACGTTTCTTATCTAACTAATATGAAAATGGGCTAAAATGGCGGGCATTTACAATGCAAATGGCGCCACGTGCGTGTGGTGAAAATTAGAACTACATCTCTAGTTTCATTTTCTCTTTAGTATTAAAGTGAGACAAACGTATTGAGCAAAATCGCTTCCAAGGAGTTTCGATCATTCAGCTTATTTATTCTCGTACTGTGAAACTCCTTCGTGAAATTCATTTATGTGTTTTACTGAATTTAAAAAAAAACCGTAAAGGTTACGCACGGTGCTATACAAGGAACGATGCGGTAAAATAGGTACATAAGTGAGAGTACCTATTTTACCGCACGCTTCGTTGTATGGCGCGTAATGATAACGTAACTTTCGAACAATGTATACAGGCTTTGTAAATGCATTTTTTGAGCAAATGTGTTGAAAATAACTATTACATTATTAAGTAGTATAGGATACGGATACACGGATTATATTAGCGTGCCGTTCCCAGTCTTCCAATCTTAGGTATACATCTAAGCAGGCAACTTGAACATTTACCTAGGTACCTATTTCACACAGTCATCTTATACTTTTTTGAACATGCAAAGTTTTTTTTATCCTCTCAACCTACTTACTACAACCACACATAGGTAAATATAGCTAAATGAAACTAGGAAGCTACACTAGCTATACTAATAAGTAGGTACCTACACAGAACATTAGTGCTAAGATACCAGTATTAGATACTTCTAATTCAGCATGCTAGCAGTATCACCCCGTTGAATTTCAATGCTGATTCGTTCTGGCAAATAAAAGTACCTACTGTACCTACGGTGTGTAGGTACTTTAGTAATATACTAGTAAGTATACTTGAAAATAGGAATAAGCAAACATTTGTTAGGCAATTTTATTTGTATTCGTTTCACGCAGGCAAGTGGAATAGTCCTACTTTCACAGCTATGTTATATGTGTAATAAATACTAAGTACAGATTGATAAGGAGGTACAAGAACGGAACCCTCAGAGTGCTAGTGTTTCTCGCTCTTGTCAGTCTTCGTTAATTTAAATATCTGTTTCTAAAAGTAGGTACGTACTACAATAACATCAGTCACAATAAGCGTATTCTGTTTTACACTACACTCACGTAGGCTCTTGTTATCCAAAACTGATTGTTTTTGTTACTGTACAAGTATCATACATATAGATGCAGCTGATTACGATTTAGTGTTAGTTCTGTGATGTTATCTTACGCTGAAGGTGGTGTGTTTTTGTGCAACAAAACAATGGTGCGACGAGTCTATCCTGCATATTTACTCCAAATTAGTCTCTATGTCGTCTGTATTCCCTTCACTCTAATTGGAATACGGTCTACCTACTACAGTATTTATAATCAGTACGCTGAACCTCTCTATATGAAAAGAAGTTATCATGAAGTCGAGGAGAAAGGTCTACTGCACCAGTCTGCCCTGACAAACGTCTACGATCCATCGCGATTGGTAGAAGAGACTCTGAAAATGACTCGTATAAAAATTAAACTTGAGCTGTGGAACTACAACTTTACACATTCAGGTGTTAACAGATTGGAAGATCTAGTCATGGAATCAGGTGGAAAACCTTTGAGAAGTGTGATTTTAGCCACTTGGCGAACGGGGTCTTCTTTTATGGGTGAACTGCTGAATGTGATGCCAAGTAGCTACTACAACTTTGAGCCGTTAGGAAACTATAATGACACACAATTAAAAAGACCTCCTGAAATGAGTCAAGCAATAGAGGACCTAAAGAGTCTGTTCAAATGCAACTACAATAAGTTAAAAGACTATTTAAAGTTATCAAAAATTGACCCAAAACATTTCAGGCGTAACACAAGATTGGAAGAGCAATGTCAAATCGTAAAAGAATTTTGCTTTGAGTCTAATGTTGCGTCTAAACTTTGCGAGCTGTATCCCTTTCAAGTAACGAAACTAGTTCGTTTAAGATTAAGTATCTTCGAGAATATATTGATGGATAATGAGTAAGTAGGTGTAAACTAAATAGATTGTATACTTATTACTAGTATGTCCCATTATTGAGTAGGTACCTACCTATCTAATAGTGACGTTGTTACAACAACTAAGTTATAAGTAGTCTGCTGAATAGTAACGATCATTTGTTGACCTCACAACCTATGCATAGATTTTATATGTAGATTTATTGGTTTAGTGCCTTTCACGCCAAAACGGCTGCAAATATTGCTGGTTTAAAAAAAATAGATTGAGCCCGCGTCTGACTATATCCCACCCAACTGATGGTAGCGACGATGCAATGTTGTAGCATGCAGGTTCATGAGATGCCTATTCACTCTTGTCTTTGACCCAGTTTATTTTTATTAGGTAAGAAGCAAGAAAGCTGGGAGCAAATTCAAATTTTATTAAGTACTTAAATTGTAATAATGTTACTTAAAAAACAGTACCCTGGTTGGCAGCGCATTATGGCCTAAATGCATTACCTACTTATGTTGTAACTTCCACGGACAAATCACAAAATACTAACAGAACGCAATCAACATAGCAAGTGCGCTCGAGCAACGTACACATAGACACCACTCACCGACACGATGTCTCGGAGTCTGTCGGAGTAGTGCAAGCGCGAGCGCCACTCGCTTGAGACACGCGTCTGTGAACGTTCTTGTAAAAAAATGGAGCAACTAAAAATAGTTATTATAACTGTAACAGTGGTCGGTTTTTTAAATTCAACATTAAACGGTGAATTGTCGTTTTTTAAGCTACCAGTTGTTTCAGAGAGGTAAGTAGGTAGGGTTTGCTTGTTTTCAATAATCTAATGAGAAAGATGTAAATGTAACATAACCGCATTATTTAGCCATCAAAAAAACTTTATCTAATTATCTTAATAACTGCGAAAAAATTATTTCTATATCTTGTTCCTGAATCTTAGATATTTTATGTAAACAAAGGGGATGACAGTGCAAAAAATATCTTTTATAAAGGTAGGTTACTATATTTGACCAAAAAAATATTAAATATTATTTGTCTAGTCATAATCTGCTTAATTATAAAATAAAAATCGTTTTGTACTATCTATTTTAACGTTATATCTGATATATAAAATTTTATGATCAAGAAATCGATTTTTGGTAGAAAATATTTTAATAGACTGGTAAGACTGTAGAGGATCTAAACATTTTTTCGTTTTCGTTCTGGGATTTATATGATGGTATCATACCATTATATGCCATATTTTCTTCAAAGACACATGGTGCTACTTTCGTGCTCTTTTCGAGATATGATGAAAAGTATGTAAAATATAAAAAAAACAGGTCAAACTAAATATCTTTTGATCAAATATGAATAAATCTCTCGATTTAAAATTACAGAATGATTGTCAGAATGATTTATAAGGTTTCTGGTCGGTTAAAAAACATAAGTAATGTATGTTAATGTTTTATTTACGTCTTCCTAAAATTTTACCTTTAAAACTTTGGAATTGCAAAATCCTACTTCATATCCTACTAATATTGTGTATGCAAAGTTATGCTTGTTAATCAGTAAGATTGATACTCCTTAAATCCATTTAATAAAAATATTTTTCAGAAGTAAAAAATGTTTTGAGCAACTGGCATGTCACTTTGACAGTGACTTTTCGTGACATTACTTTGTTTACATAAAATATCTAAGATTCAGGAATGGAATATATATCAATGGAAGGGTTATGGTTTTAGCAGTCTATGTATGTATGTTTGTATTTACGTATGGATGATAAAAAAAACGGTCATCTTCCGCATTATAGTTATGATAAGTAGGTAGGTACCTACTGCTCGGCGCGGCGAGCCGGCCGCCCACGCAGCCGCCGCCATCCCTAGCGCGAGCGCCGAGCGTAGGTATAAACAGTGAAGTACATACATGTGATTGACTTCTGTAGTATTTTGTGGACAAACCGTCGGGCGCCGTAAAAATATTTGCTTTTGATATGACAGCACGTCAATTTTAAAACGCCAAACTGCCTCCCCGTCGGCAGCCGTTTAATTCCTATCAGGCCCGGGTCAGCTTTAGTACCGATGTCTCCACGAAACGCTCGTGTCACACGCATTCCGACATTTTCTTTGCATCAAGTGACTTCTATAATGTCAAAAGTCAATTGTGTTGTTGTCATGGAAATTATGTACATAACACAACCTAATTAATCGGTATAATTCGTAGTTTTTCTGGCTTTTTGTGTATAATTTCAAATTAATATATGATTATCATCATCTTCTTTGCCTTTTTCCCATTTCGCATTTGTTATTGGGGTCGGCTCCCAAGCTCCCAGTCTAATCTGTAGCGGCAAGCTACCAGAATTACACGAGCGACTACAGGATCGGACCGTGAGTTTGCCTAATTCTCAGCTGTTTTTGTTTTTCGTTAATCCTGATAGTTTCAGGTTTCGCACATTTATAAGTAAATCTAGATAAGACCCGTTAAATTTCAGTGGGGGATGGGGGCCCTTTATCTCCACGGCGCGCTGGGCTGAAGCTCAAATTGCCCTTATACAAGATCTGGCCCTGAGCGACTGCCATCTGATCTCACAACCCATAAGGAACCAGTAACAAGGATGGTTAGACCTGGTATCAGATTCTATCAGGCGTCTGACTACCCGTAACGATTGCCATAGATGGTCTTATGACAACCGGGACCGACGGCTCTCGGAGGCACGGATGGCATCGAAAACTGCACATAACTTACTAGATAAATCATCGGTGCAAGGCCGAGGATCGAACCTGGTGCCGTAAGATTGCGAAGTGCACATGTTACTGCTCTGCTACCATCGCTCTTACTTCAAATTATATACCAATTATCTTAATCAGTTGAGCATGGGCAGTGACTATGGTTATTGATCAACACTATGGCGACGCGAAAATGTCATGTTGAAGCTTGCAACGAGAATCATGGTTGTCTTTTCTGATTCCTACAAATACTGAGCTCAGTGGCCTGTCTTAGTGAACAAACGTGTTCGCCAAAATCACTTTGATATACCCCCAATTTGATGGGATGGGTAACCGTCTTCTGCATGGATATCCTTGTTCACTGCAAATGAAGTGTTGCACGGGATTCCCTTGAGCTTATCTGGTGAGTAAACTCAATTTGAATAGCAAAAATAAATAATTAAAATAAAAATGGTTTCAACCCAAAAAATGGCCTAAAAATAGCAGTAAAAATACAAAGCTTAGGCTAAGAAATAAAAATAAATAAAAGCTATTTCAGTCTCATTTGTTTCATTTAATCCTTATTAGCGGGTGCTTCATCTTCCTGTAGTATTAAAATGTAATAGGTTAAAATAATAATAATAACTTCCTATGTAACTTCCATGTCGATATTTTTTTGGCGTGGCGCGTCACTATGGTATCGATATCGATATTTGAATATGGAGCTAGGTACATCACTATGGCGACACCAGCGTTTCGTGGAGACACGGGAACTAATTGTCGATCATATAGAGCTGTCCTATCTGTCTTTGACTAGTATAGTAGATATCTGTGATTCCTATGCAATTATGTGGAAATGTTTGAATGTGATATTTTTTAAATAAATAAAGGACCTTTATTCTTTTAACTAACTACTACAATAATATAACAACCACTATTAGGTACATAAATACCTACACAACTTACTACAAAAAAACAATGATTTTTTCATTCAACAAAATGTTATTTACTGTTTAGTTAGTGTAGCTAGTAGTATTTAGCAGTAGTTGTCATATTATTGAATGTAATTAGTTTGTATATAACACCTATAATCTATAACAATTTTATAAAGAGGAAAGATTTGATTGTTTGTTTGTTTGCATTGAATAGGCTCCGAAACTACTGAACCGGTTTGAAAAATTCTTTCACTGTTGGGAAGCTACACTATCTTCGGATGACATAGGCTACATTATGTTTACAAAAAATTAGAGATCCTTACTAAAACTCCAATAATGTGGATAGATAGATAGATCAACTCTTTATTGTACACCGTAAAATAACAAAATTTACAAATAGAAAAAACTTAATTAACTTATACTAGTACAATTATATTATTGTCCGTTTATTGTTTAGTATACAGTAGCTAGCTACATATTACTGATCTGTGGTATACAGTTCTCTAGTGTCACGGCAAAAACTTCCAGAGCGATGTTTTTGAAGGCCTCCTCCTTCACCCGACATCGTGCACTGTATGCATGGGGACACCCCGCCTATATAATTATTCCGTTACATTATTCTCTTGGTTGGAGGATCCTGGTCAACCTGGCTTGATAAGTTGGAGAGTTCCCATTGGAGATTTTGCTAAGGGATCCTGCCCCCAATCACCAAAATCTACTTGTGTCTGTCAATATCGAAATTGCAAAACTTTAAATGTACCTACCTATAGAACCTGGGATGGTACTTATTTATCAGTGAAGACATCCGTTTCATATGAAAAGGTTTATTACGGCCTTCTATAAACCTTTCATATGAATATACTTACTAACATTTACTATGTAAGTAATACATAATTATTATAATTTACTTCCAGGCTAAATGTGAAAGCGGTACTGTTAGTTCGAGATCCTCGAGCCGTGATGGAGTCACGACGACGTGTGAAATTCTGTCAGGCTCCAGACTGTTCGGACCCGAAGTTACTATGCGCAGATATGGTCAGGGACCATAAGGCAGCTCAGCGTTTGCTACCATCGTATCCAGGTAGGCTTAGGTACGTGTCAATCTATACCTAGGTACTTTAAAGTATACCTAGAATTCAAAATTATACTACAGTTTTTAGAATGTTTGTCTGTTTGTCTGTCAGTACGAAAATTCTTCACGCATAAACTACTGGAAGGATGAAAGACCGGAAGGTTGAATAAAAGATATTATGTCTGTAAAAGGGAAAGAGAACAAGTAGGTACCAATGAAGAGGAGAAGAAAGACAGGAAAAGTGCAGAGAAAGACGAATAGAGTGGGATGGTGGTGAGAGGCAGGAGGGGACTATAGGCGTAAAACTCGTCTATTATCATTATAGTTCTATTAACTAGATTTTTGGTCTCACTAGTTCAATGAAATAATGTGATTGAACTACTGATACTCAATTGGGGTGGGTCATCTGGGCGGACATAAGGGTAAATAGACGTAAAAGTTATACCTACATAATTAACTAACTAAAGGAGAAGTTGATATATAAGTAAATGGTGTTAAACCAAAGGGATAGACTAGGTCAATACATTTTATACCACCACCTGTATCATTTTGATCACCTAATAAAGGTATCTACATGTAAGCATCTATAGTAAAACATACAAGGTACTTAGGTACTTACTAGGTATGATACAATCAATCATTTGGACATTTTGACATGTGATTGTGAACCAATTAGACCTTAAATCATTCAAAGTGTGATCCATACAATGAAGCCATAGAACACTACCTACTACTAATCTATACTTATAATAAAACTGTAACAGGTCCAATTCTGTACATTGAAGATATTTTAAAAACTTTTGAAGGGTTCCCGCCTCCCTTTTATCGATGCTGAAGCCAAAACTGTTATTTTTTTCATTTTTGTTTGTCTGTCTGTATCTTGGCAGAGCATCACGCCGCAACTACTGAATGGATTGAAATAAAACTTGGCATGATTTGAGTTCATATTACGAGGTAGGCTTAAGGATACTTTTAATCTTGAAATTCAGCACGGTTCCCTCAATAGAGGGGATGAAAGTAAAAATTTGTACTTAATTGTAATTCATTCCCCGTAATTCAGTCCCGTGTGGTCCCGGTTACGAATAGGACCACCCCATCTCTTCCCGTGGGTGCCGTAGAAGGCGGCTAAGGGAATATCCAGGGAATGGGTCGCAGCGTTCCCCTCGGTCTTGGTGGCAATCAATCTTCACCTACTGCGATCACCAAGCCGCCTGCCAAGCGTGGTGATTATGGCAAACCCCCCCCCCCTAATGACAAGCACAAATAAAAACGGCCCCCAGTCCCCGGCAGCTCTGCTATCCCGTGGCTACGGTAGCGGCCACGGTAACGGCAGGGCAAGGGGTGCGAAGAATCCCCGGCAGACGCCCGGCTACCAACCCCAACGACGACCCCTGGCCCTGGCAACACATAACGTGCGCACACTGAAGGCTGACGAAAGGATGGTCGAGCTAGAGGCGGAGATGGGTAAGTTACGCTGGGATGTAATGGGATTGTCAGAAGTCCGAAGACAGGGACAGGACACGATAATCCTAAATTCCGGTAACTTATTCTTCTACCGGGAGGGAGACCAACTCTCCCAAGGGGGTGTCGGGTTTCTCGTCCGCAAGTCTCTCGTCAACAACGTGGTCAAAGTCGACAGTGTGTCGGCCAGGGTAGCGTACCTGGTACTCCGAATAACCAAACGGTATTCGTTGAAGGTTATACAGGTATACGCGCCGACATCGGCACACTCAGACGATGAAGTAGAAGCTATGTATGAGGACATATCCGAAGCCATGCATACTTCCGAAACATACTTCACCGTTGTGATGGGAGACTTCAATGCGAAGTTGGGCACAAGGAATAGCGATGAGCTGAGAGTGGGGCCATTTGGATACGGGCAGCGGAACCCTCGAGGACAGAGGCTGGCTGACTTCATGGAGAAGGAGGGACTCTTTATGATGAACTCCTTCTACGAGAAGCGGCCATCCAGGAAGTGGACGTGGATAAGTCCCGACGGTTCCACTAAAAATGAGATAGACTTCATCATGACGACCAAGAAGCACATATTCGATGATGTCTCTGTGATCAGCAAGGTGAAAACCGGTAGCGATCACCGTATTGTTAGAGGCACATTGAATATCAATGTTAAGCTCGAAAGGTCACGTCTGGTGAAGTCTACGCTCCGTCCAAATCCTGTCCAAATCCAAAACCCCGAAGGCTTTCAGCTGGAACTCCAAAATCGCTTCCAGTGCCTAGCCGACTGTAACACAGTGGACGAGCTAAACGACGGGTTGGTGGAAACTGTCCAAGCTGTTGGATCGAAATTCTTTAAGACCCAACGCCGAAAGAAGACTCAAAAGCTCTCAGAAAAAACTCTTGAGCTAATGGCCGACCGGAGCGAAATGAAGCTGCAGTCTTCAGTTGATATGTCAGCCTACGGTGAACTCAATAGACGAATCTGGAGTTCCTTGCGACACGACTTGCGTGCTCTTAGTACTTCACGTATTGAGGCCGCAATTGAGCGGAACCAAGGCTCTAAAGTGTTCGCAAAGGATTCGTCTATTGGGCAACACCAAATGACAAAACTGAAGACCGAAAATGGTAGCGTCATTTCATCCAAGCCTGAGATTCTGAGAGAGATCGAGAACTTCTATGGACAGTTATGCACCTCGACACGTAAGCCCGCTACTAACACAGCTCAGGACATCAGAGCCAAGTTAGTCCGACACTATACCGAAGATATCCCGGACGTCAGCCTGTACGAGATTAGAATGGCCCTCAAACAGCTTAAAAACAACAAGGCACCAGGTGAAGATGGAATTACGACCGAACTTCTGAGAGCGGGTGGTAGACCGGTACTTTTAGTCCTCCAGAAGTTATTTAATTCTGTCATCCTTGAAGGTATAACGCCAGAGGCATGGCACAAGAGCGTGGTGGTGCTCTTCTTCAAAAAAGGCGATAACACCTTATTGAAGAACTATAGGCCCATCTCGCTCTTGAGTCATGTGTATAAGCTGTTTTCGAGAGTCATTACGAATCGTCTCGCACGCAGGTTTGATGAATTCCAGCCTCCCGAACAAGCCGGTTTCCGAAAAGGCTTTAGCACCATAGACCACATCCATACGCTGCGCCAGATTATACAGAAGACCGAAGAGTATAATCGGCCGTTATGCCTAGCGTTTGTGGACTATGAGAAAGCCTTCGATTCAATCGAGACTTGGGCGGTGCTGCAGTCCTTGCAGCGATGCCAAATTGACTATAGGTATATCGAAGTTTTGAAGTGTTTGTACAGTAAGGCCACTATGTCAGTCCGACTACAGGACCAGAGTACGGAACAAATTCCATTGCAAAGAGGCGTGAGACAGGGAGACGTTATTTCTCCGAAACTGTTCACAAACGCATTGGAGGATGTTTTCAAGCTCTTGGAGTGGAAAAGATCTGGCATCAACATAAATGGCGAGTACATCACTAACCTTCGTTTTGCCGATGATATAGTCATAATGGCGGAATCGCTCGAGGACCTTAGCACCATGCTCAACGACCTCAGTAGAGTCTCCCAGCAGGTTGGTCTTAAGATGAATATGGACAAGACAAAGATCATGTCTAATGCTCATGTTCCACCTATACCGGTAATTGTTGGGAACGATACTCTCGAAGTTGTCGACAAGTATGTCTACCTAGGACAGATTGTCCAATTAGGTAGGTCCAACTTCGACAAAGAGGTGGCGCGAAGAATCCAACTCGGCTGGGCAGCGTTCGGGAAGCTTCGTCCTATCTTTTCGTCCAAAATACCGCAGAGCCTGAAAACGAAAGTTTTCAATCAGTGTGTGTTGCCAGTGATGACTTATGGAACTGAGACATGGTCTCTTACTGTTGGCCTCATTAGTAAGCTCAAAGTCGCGCAGCGAGCTATGGAGCGAGCTATGCTCGGTGTTTCCCTGCGAGATAAGCTCCGGAACGAGGAGATCCGCAGGAGAACTAAAGTGACCGATATAGCTCTTAGAGTTAGTAAGTTGAAGTGGCAATGGGCAGGCCACATCGCTCGTGGAACTGACAACCGATGGGGAAGAAAGGTTCTCGAGTGGCGACCACGAACCGGAAGACGCAGCGTAGGCCGGCCCCCCACTCGGTGGACCGACGACCTGGTGAAAGCCGCGGGGAGCCGATGGATGCAGGAGGCGAGCAGCCGCTCAAGGTGGCGTGCTCTGGGGGAGGCCTATGTTCAGCAGTGGACGTCTTCAGGCTGTTGATGATGATGATGATGATGATGTAATTCATTAACGCGTGGTCCGATTTCATACATTCTTTATTTGTTAGAAAGGGGGTACCTACTTTAAATATTACCCCGTAAATATTTCAAGATCGTCGGTTTTGTGATTCAGAAATTACACACATCCAACCTTCAGTATTAGGTCCAAAGCCACACCTATCCTGTACTATGGGAAAGAGAAAAGGGAGGGAGGAAAAGATAAGGAAATGCCAGCACCTGCCTTTATTCGCCGTTTCATCCATTCATCCTTTTTCTTATCTTTTTCCCTCTTCCTTCTCTCTTCCTTTAGGCTGAGATAAGACATAACACTAATAAACCCGTGCGAAGCCGGGGCGGGTCAGCTAGTAATTAATAAATGAATTTTACTGCTTACTTATTTAATTTTGTCTTTAATAATTTTTTACTTTTTATAATACTCACGTTAGTTTCTATAATATTCATGAATTTTAGTTTTAAATTCCAGGGTAGTCCGTTACGAAGACTTCATATTAAACCTCAGGAAGGCAACACAAGAACTGCTAAAGTTCTTTCGGCTCGGCCCCACGCGTTTTGTCGACGAGTTCATAAGCATGCACAGCACAGTCGCTAACAGTGAGGTTTATTCCACGTTCAGAGTATCCCGGAAAGTTCCATTCAAATGGAAAAGTTATGAGGACTTTAAATACGTTAAAAAAATACAGGTTTGTAGAACCATTCACGCTTAGAATAATTTGTTTAAGCATTCATGGCAGCCCTACTATTATAATTAATTCATGTGCCATTAGAGCCCATATTACCTTCAGCTCGGATGTCACACGCGAGATGGTTTCAACACGGTTCAGTTTCTATCCGCTGCGCCGCCCGCGCCCGTGTCGAATGGTGTCAGCGAGAGCCGCGCCGCCACCATCCACAACGCCGCTGGTGTTGTGTGGTATGTGGTATGTAGTATGATCTAAACAAGACTGACCGCCGGATAGGAACTAGACACTGTTGAAACCGTCACATCTGTAAAGGCTTCTTACACAGCATTTTAATAAAGAGCAAACAGCAGCACGTTGCTAATGGCTATTTAAAGCCCAAAGCTATACTACAGATATTTTAAAAATTTTAACACTGACGTATGCATACCGACATACAATACATAGGCCAGAATTGTTCTGTGGAGTCCCTATGATTTTGTTTTGCCAAGTGAGTGAAGTGTGGGCCTATAGTTAGCATGTGTTACACGGACTGGTACGGCTGGTCTACCGGAATCCACTTGGTACAACCGGGACTGTCAGTGCTATGAATGAATGAAATAACCTTTATTCCGGACATACAATATCGCATATTACACAAGGACAATTAGTAGTAACTAACATAACACAGTCCACAGTACATATATCGTGCGATACTGAGCGATGTCAGGAATAGGTCCCGGCTTAACATACGACTGCACGCAACAACCTCAGTTACTGATTTTCAGACGGGACCCATTTTCATGACATCACCGACGCACCGTAAAACCATAAACATAACAATAGACAAAAAACCAAAACATACCTACAGAATACTTATAATATTAGCCGAAAAGTAAAACAACATTAAACATTTCTTTCTGGCAACCCAGAAAGAAATTGGTATTTATTAGGTTGACGATTGCAGTTTTCAGTGAAGATCGGTGATGATGTAGTAGTCACCAACAGTTTAATTCCTCTTAAGGTACATAATATCATGACCCTTAAAAATAATATATAAATTTCCAGATAAAAATTCTATGGGACTGAAAGTATTTATCCTTTCACTTATCAAAATAGCTTTTCAAAACGGTTTATAAATGACGGAGATTATAAAATACTAGCTTTTGCCCGCGGCTTCGCACGCATGTATTATGTTATTTCTACGTTTAGGTAGTCTAATAATAGCTTAGTTCATGCATTTCCTCTATACCAAATCACAAAATCCACAAAAAATTTTCGAAGCTCAGCACGTATTAGCAGATTAGGTAGCACACGTGTAAAAGTGTTGTTTAGGTTGTAGGTAGGTATGGCTTTTCACGTGTCATCAGATCACCTACACATTGATAAAATAGTCAGTTAGAAACTCCAAATCATATGTATGTACCTACTTAGACCTACCTTATACTTAGCCGTTAGTTTTTTTAAATATACGGTAGATCTAGGCATCTAACGAATAAAAGTTTTATGGTATACCTACATACCAGTGATACGTTCGATCTTTTCCTTGTCATTTTCACTTCAACAGATTGTTCTTGTGTTTTCACCATAAAAACCGTTCAAGTCTTGATAAGAGGTTCCAGTAAATTTTGTTTAGGTAGTAGTTGTACCTACTTAAGTACTTACCTATTATTTAGGCAGTTTAGAAAAATACAAAACAAACACACATGGTCAGTTTTTCACATCCGCGCGCTTTTGGTTCCCTTCCAAAGAGTATCTTTGTTGCATTCACCACATATTTTTTTTGACTTTCATAAGTTTGACTCCATACGAATTGAGTATTTAGCCAGTGTCAATAATAAGATTATATAATACTTACTTTACAGCTGGAGTATTGCATTAACCTATACGTACGTAATTAGTTTTGTTAATACTAATTAGAAATCACAAGTATTTACGTACGCCACTGTAAAAAGAGTTGACATTTATATTATGTCCGGTATTTACCACGTTGTCTCATTCCCACTGCACTTTCAACATAGTGGGGGGAGTGAGAAAATAACATGTGTACAAAGCTCTAATCAGATTCACTTTTGCAAAGAATGTTCCATTGTTAGGGTTCCGTAACAGTTTTAAAATAAAGGAACCCTTATAGGTAACTGTACTTACCTAATAATATTAATAATATGACATTGATAATACTGTTTTTTTATTATTTGTTTTATATTGTATACATTAAATGACTTTTTTTTTAAATATTTTATTTGTAACGCCTTAGACGCTTTTTTGTACTCTTATGTTACAAACTGTGAAATAAATTGAATTTGAATTTGAATTTGAATATGAATTTGAGGTAAGATCACTTTGTTGTCCGTCTGTTTGTCTTTCTAAATATCTGTCGAGACCATTACTTATTTTAGGAATAACGGAAAGAATTAAGCTGAAATTGATATCTATGATCAATTAATTCAAATACGGCTATCATCATCATCATCATCATCATCAGCATAATCATCATCACCAACAACAACGTCCTGAAGACGTCCACATTCAAAGAGCTTTCTTCTTCTTGCCAAATTCTAATAAACTTTACAACTTATCCGTAGAGCCAAGCAATTACCACCAAAAAAGGAAAAAGAAGTTTACATTCTGATTGCATAAATACACCCAAAGATATAATTAACCTTCTTGGAGCAACCGAGTAACCAATAATTTTTACTCTAACCTGTGGTTTGTCCCAAATAGAATATAGTTTGTTCGTTGAAAAGCCCACAGACCTAAAATATTTTAACTATTAAAACTCATTTACTTACGTGAAAGAAGAAGAAGAAATCAAAATCGAACGTTACACGGCCATGTTGCTAATTCGAGGATCTTACCATAAAGTATAATTATCTTACCTATATCTAAGTACCCTTAGAGTATAGACTAAAAGCATAGAGAGAACTTCATTCTCTGTCAAGCGTACCACTTTTTTGGACACTTTTTATAAGAAGTGGACACTTTGATGTGAATGAGTCTGACAGATTTGCATAGAAAAATCTTAGAGTATAGACTAAAAGCAAAGAGGGATCATCAAAACGATAGTATATTTGTACTGCTCACACGTATCGCTACGTCAGTGGCGAAGGAAAGAAACAAACATATAGTAATTAGCTACACTTGCGAAATTTCACCGTACCATTTTTTCGACTCGAGTCAACTGTTTTTTCTGTTTGAATTTTCGCAAGCGTAGCTAATTACTTTATGTTTGTTTCTTTCCTTCGCCACTGACGTAGCGATACGTGTGAGGAGTACAAATATAATATCGTTTTGATGGATATCTCTATGCTTTTAGTCTATACTCTAAGTAAGTACCCTTTTAAAACATTTTTCATAAAATATTTCGTATCATTGGCTAAGTACAAATGTTGTCTAATGCCAAAATAAAAAAAAACATCTACTTTCACACTATTAATATTTGTTGGTATATGTATCTATTTAACTTCTAAAATGCTAAACAAACCTGTAAAAATATAAATAGGAAACCTATAAAATGTTTTGTTTCTCTTAGAGTAGCGATACTAATATTACTCTTTGGTCATATCCATTCACAGAGTCTTTTTCTTAAATCTTTGCCTCCAGATAAACATGTGGCACAGAGTGTAGTCGATTGTTTTTTTTTTGTAATCTGTGACAATATGTGGCAGCTTACAACTTACCGTTATGGCGGAAACAGTAGCCAACTTAAAAAAAACTTACCTAAAACCTTTACCTAAAAACCTAACTTAGTAACGTACCTAAAACCTTCCCATTCATTCAATAACGCATTTAAAAATATTGATAGACAGAGGAGAGTTAGTTGAATGAAACGTGCGCTACACTTATACGTGTAGCGCACGTTTCATACAACTAACTCTTTTCTCTATGGGAGTCCCATCTCTTCAGCGTAAGCGGTTATTTTCTCTATGCTTACTATAAGTAACCAAAAAAAAACCATCAAGCGGCCATGTTGTTTACAACTCCGATTCGTTACGTTATGAAATCTTAATAATTGTCATCAATTTTTTTTAACGATATTTCAATTTTAATATATCCTATGTTAAGCGCCGGTTATTTCTAAGCATATTAGTAAAAACCGCATGAAAATCCATTCAGTATTTTAGGAGTTCAGTCATAACAAACAAACAAACAAACAAACAAACAAACAAACAAACAGACAAAGTGTTTAAAAAGTGGCTTAACGTGATCAGCGGCTAATTTTAAGCCAACCTGTGTATTTTTTTTGTTGATATCTTGCAATTACAGACTTTTTTATCTCTACAGTTTTATTATATGTATAGATGAGGTACCTACACATAAAATATACAACCGAACTGAGAACCAGCTCCTTTTTGAAGTCGGTTGTTAAAACACTATTTTCCGCCTAATCCCGGAAGGGTTATACTATGGATTAATATCTTTACTATGGATTAAATTAACTATTTAATTTTTTAGGAGGCGTGCATGGAAGCCATGAAGCTGTGGGGCTACCAGTTGGTTCATAACGCTTCGCACATGGCGAGCAAAGACTTTCACCCTCTGCTACCATTTTCCTTCACAAAGAAGTAATATTTACATAACATTGACCATAATAACGATAAGACTTTCAAAACCAAAGAAAGATTTTCACGGTGATTTTTTTAACCAACTTAAGCCATGAATTCAGTGTTAAGGGAAAAAGCGAAAAAACTCCCAAAAGAGTTCTTAAAACTATCTAAAACCGCACCGTGAAAACAATTTTGTGAAACATGTACCTACCTATGTGTTATTGCAGCATCGCACCATCTGATAATATCACTTTAGGATAAAATAAAAACAAACGGAAACGAAAATTATGTTTATTTTTATCCTATTTATTAAGCCGCATTTCCGATGTTTTTGGTCAAGAAAAAGTCACCATAATTATTAATGTTGGGTATCCGTGGGCTAGCCTATTTGTTTGGAAAATTGTTATAGATATCTCTTTAGGTAAAATATAATTTGGAAACTTTGGTTTAGTATTTTCTCCAATGGATATCAATGGATTTTTACAATAATAGCGAATGTCAGTACAATCACAGCACACACAAACATGGCCATCGCAGACATGTTAAGCATACTTTGCATTATGTGGCTGAATTCTGGGGCAGAACTCCTCAGAAACGGATGCAGGATCACTGATGAAAGATGATCGGAGACCGCATGATCAACTGAAAATAAAAATTGCCTAATTAACTGGCGTAAGTCATATTGTTCACAATTAAATCTTTGCCTACATTATAACATCATTACTAAATTATACAACCGATGGGGAAGAAAGGTTCTCGAGTGGCGACCACGAACCGGAAGACGCAGCGTAGGTGGCCCCCACTAGGTGGACCGATGATCTGGTTAAAACCATGGGTATGGATGCAGGAGGTGAGTAGCCACTCAAAGTTCACGATTTAAAAAAAGGGCATTATTTATAAGGAACAGAAGACAGCTATTTTCAAAAGGGTTCTACAGGGAAAGCGTATTTTTACAAGGAATAATTCAAAGTTTCATTGACATTATTTTTATATCACTCAATGCTGGAATATTTTTGATGAAATGTGTGCAAGTATAGGTACGTATATAGTATCTTATCTCTGGTGTAAGTTCTAGTATTAGGGAACATGAACACCCTTTCATTCATTTACAATATTGATTTCAACGACAATTACGCTGTACGCTGTACGCTGAAACACAGACGATAAGTCTAGTTCGGCAGCAGCTAGCCAACACAAATTGCAAGTGTATATATTTTTGCCTTAGCTATAATATGTCTTAAATATCTGTATCTTTGTAAAATAAAGAAGAATTTACTTATAAGTGTTTTCAGAATACTTAGTCATATTAAAGAGGGGTACGTAAGTACTTTTAAAGAGAAATTGTGTCCACGTGGGCAAACCGCGCCCGGTGGCGTTCTTTTTTTTACATCTAAATAGGCCCGCATTTGACCGCAATCTCACCTTATGGGAAGTGACGATGCGATCTACGATGGTACATGCTTGCCTAGAAGATAGCTATTCACTCGTGACTTGAAGAGCCCCAGATTCTTTGCGTGGACGCAATTTTGTTCTGAACACAATTTTTGAACTGATAATGCATTAGCCTGTGATTAAATTAATAGGGAAGGCGTTGAAAAAAATTGTAATTAAATAATTAACAATATTATACCCAGTATGTAAGTATGACTAGAGCAAAACGTACATCATATTCGTTTAATCCGCCATAATATAACGAGTAACGACTATGGAAAATAAAGCTTAAAAAAACGATGTTAAAGAACTTTTTGCAAACAAAGTACCTAAAGTTGCCAGTTTATCGGTTTTTTATAGACTGCATTTTGGGGAGTGTGCGAAAGAATTACACGATCTTATTCCCTCCATCTCCCTTCTTTCACCGGACATACCGACAGCGGACCGGACATACCGGACATAAAAACACAGCACCTATACCTACCTATATGGTTGAAATTCCATCAACCCACACTAAGCGTTTTGCTATGCACTTTATAGTGCGAACAGCCAATGAGTGGAACACCTTGCCGGCGTCCTTGTTTCCAGCTAACTATGATCTAGGTGTCTTCAAGACGAGAGTGAACAGGTACCTATCTTCTAGGCAAGCATGCACCATCGTAGACTGCGTCATAACTTTCCATCAGGTGAGACAGTGGTCACATGCGTTGCCTATAAACAATAAAAAAACCAAACTTACCTTCATTTTCTGATGATGACCAAATAAGCTCATTGAAAGCCAAAAAGCAGTTATCCATTTTTCCACTCTTCATAATTATTATATGTGACCACGAAGATAACGTTTGAATACGCTGGCTAATTGGTACCAGCATCGATTCCCCACAGAGCTACACTGAAAAAAATATACCCAAAATATTTCGACGTTTTTATTGGTTTGATAAAAGCTTATCAAACTGCACTCGAGTGGCTTTCGTTGGCGCAAACACTGCAAACACTCGACTATTCTGTATATAATAAAATTAAGTATTGAGTCTACAAGCTACTCGGAGACAGACAGTAACACTCCAAAATTATGTTGACAATAAGACCATTCCAATCCGCTCGTGAGAGACATTTCACATTTTTTAAATCAATTTCAACCTTAAACAAAAGAACAGCTGTGCAACAGCCGTGATCCCAAAGGATCAAGACAAATTAGGAAGATGACAATTTAGGAAATGGACAATTTAAGAAGTGGACCAAACCGACCGGAGAGAAATGAGATAATCCGAAAATATAGCACCAATTTTAAAACATGACGAAAAATAGTGTATTCCTAAAGCAGTCCATAACTGAGATATAGATAAATGCTATTTTATTAATAAAAACAATATTATAATTTATTTTTAAAGCACTACGCTACGAGTAACTAACTACTTAAGTATACTATATACTATAATTTTGGGATCGGGTACTTAGAGATTATAACCGGACGCTTATTTGTACATGAAAAGCCTTTTTGCTACCTCGTCGAACGAACATTTATTTACACTGAAATTACCTAATAAGTAGCTTTATAGTTCTAGGTTTAGTATTTTTATTTCATTCATTAGATTGATTAGAGTGATGGTGGCCGAACGGTAGCATGTGCGCTTCGCAATCTTACGGCACCGGGTTCGATCCTCGGCCCTGCACCAATGACTTATCTATTAAGTTATGTGCAGTTTTCGATGTCATCGCTCCGTGCCTCGGAGAGCACGTTAAGCCGTCGGTCCCGGTTGTCATAAGAAGATCTATGGCAATCGTTATGGGTAGTCAGAAACCTGATAGAATCTGATGCCTGGTATCACCACCCCTGTTACTGGTTCCTTATGGGTTGCGAGGTCAGATGGCAGTCGCTCGTGTAATTCTGGTAGCTCGCCGCTACAGGTTAGATTAGGAGCCGACCCCAATAACAAATGGGAAAAGGCAAAGAGGATGATTATGATTTCTATCATTAGATTCCTTCCGTTGTTGATAGGGTGAAAACAGACAAATAAATTAATATTAATATTTTATAATAATAATAATTTAAGTACCTGAGGTTTGTGCCTAATAATCCACTAATTTCTCTGGTCCAATTCTTGAATAATCTCCACCCGAAGTCGTTCCTTTCAAATATGCAATGTAGTTGAGAACTACCGGTGCTGTGGTAGGCTCAGGAAACAACTCACCTATGAGACCTTTTTATTAAAAGAGGGTATTTCAGTCAAGCGAGCATATGCCGATATATATAGCTGTTAGAACTAGCAAGTTGAAGTGGCAGCGGGCAGGCCACATCGCTTGTAGAACTGACAACTGATGGGAAAGAAAGGTTCAAGGAGTAGCGACTACGATCTGGAAGACGCAGCGTAGGCCGGCCCCCCACTAGGTGGACAGACGACCCCCAGCCTTATTGTGTAAGTCTGGTGGCGACTGTGATCATATGCTCTCTTGCTCGCACTCACAGACTTGTAAATGGACGCATGCAGGATAACAGGCGATGCTCATTACCAGAATGGTTACGCGGTAGGGGTGCTGGTCAGAACCACGGGGAGCTGATGGATGCAGGAGGCAAGCAGCCACTCTGTGGAGGAGGCCTATGTTCAGCAGTGGTAACCTCAGGCTGATGATGATGATGATGATGATAATGAGCATATACTGGATGTTGCTTATACGTATACTACGTACTTATGTATAAAAACTAAAGCTTTCTATTAATAGATATAGCATTAAATAATCGCGCAACAATATAACAATAAAAAGCAATGAAATTATGATGAATGATCAAATGGTGATGATGATTGATTAAAATTTTTCCTTTACATTAAAAATTAATCTGTTACTTGCATTGAGCCCACAAGCAGAGAAGTATAGTCATAAATAGGCAACCAACGACTCCTACGAGATTTAGAACTAAAAACACATAGGTCCGCTTTGCGCCACTGCTATTACTGAAAATAAAGGAATTTATTATAATCATCATCATTATCCAAGGTCGGTCTGGCCTCAGGCCATACTGGGACTTTTCCCGGTGAGCCAGTCCCTCCTTGGGCCGGTTCAGAACCAGAACCTAACATCGGCTGAAGTCAAAGTTTTAAACAGTGGTTTAAATAGTTCTAAATTTGGCTCAACTTTAGATCAAATAGGTACCTAGTTGGAAGAAAATTACCTACCTTAAAAGTTTTTCACGCTCGCTGCGCTCGCACATTTATACGTTATGCTGCATGTAGGTACATCATCCGAGAAATATAGGTTTCCCCCATATATACTTAGGTATGTTTTAACTTATTTAGCGTCTAGAGTGGCAGTCACAGAATATAATTATAATAGTCCTACTAGGGTGCAGCGAAGAACGCTGCAGATTAATTGAACCCTCCATTTTGCAGATTGTTTCATGCATAGACGGGCGACATAGACTAGTATGGTATAATCGGGAGTTCTGTAGATTCATGGCAAGTCGGCAACTGAATTTGACTCATTTAATTGTCATTCATCATGCCGAGACGACTGGGCAGTATCTAAATAACTAAATAAGTATACCTTCTAGCTATAGCCTGTTCCATTGAAAATACTTTTTCTTATGTTTAATTTTATATTCATGTATACCACTGATCTCTATTATACACAGAGTACGGACCTACACTAATACCAATACATACACTACAATCTACTTCATAACTTTTCAATAAATAGTGTAACGCCTATGTACTGGGTGGTGCAAAAGTAAAGACCCTATTTGGTTCAGCTATAACATTTTTTCTAAATTAGAAAACTAGATTTAGGTTTTTTTAAATGTATATTTGTGCCATTAAATTTCGTACCATTAGGATTTAAAGATGATGTCTTTTAAATGGTGACCTCCAGAGTTGATACACATTTGAGCCCTATTTATGACATTTTGCATAACTTGCCGTAACACTTCCTGCGATATGTTCGTTATTTCTTGACGAATGTTTTCTTTTAGAGCTGCGAGAGTCTGTGGCTTGTTCACATACACCCGAGATTTCAAAAAACCCCAAAGAAAGAAGTCTGGACTGGTCAGATCGGGTGATCTTGCAGGCCAAGGCAAATCGCCAAAACGAGAGATAACTCGGCTTGGAAAAGCGTCCCTCACTAAGTCCATAGTGTCGCGCGCTGTGTGTGCCGTAGCGCCGTCTTGTTGAAACCAGATGTGCTCCAGCCCCAATTCGTCCAAACTGGGTATCAAAAACTCACGTAACATGGTTCTGTAGCGTTCTCCAGTGACAGTTATCGCATTGCCTCCAGCGTCTTCGAAAAAATAGGGTCCGATCACTCTGTCAACACAGATGCCACACCATACAGTAACTTTTAGTGGGTGTAGAGGTGTTTCTTGAATAATGCGCGGATTATCAGTGCCCCAGAACCGAGTATTCTGCTTATTGACATGCCCTGAGAGATGGAAATGCGCTTCGTCACTCATAACCAATTTTGAAGGAAAATCATCTTGCAAAATGTCATAAATAGGGCTCAAATGTGTATCAACTCTGGAGGTCACCATTTAAAAGACATCATCTTTAAATCCTAATGGTACGAAATTTAATGGCACAAATATACATTTAAAAAAACCTAAATCTAGTTTTCTAATTTAGAAAAAATGTTATAGCTGAACCAAATAGGGTCTTTACTTTTGCGCCACCCAGTACCTATTACCTATAATAAATCAAAGCGTTGTATACTCTTTGTAATAAATTACAGGTAAAACGACAGAAAAATCCACAGGAAAAATTAAAGCTTCACATGAGAAAGACAACATGACGTAGGTATAATTAAGGTCGTATTAAACTCTTTGATCAACACAAAAAAAAAATTGCAGAAAACAAGCAGCAGTCTTTCGCAACTCAATATAAAATTCTCGAAGTATGAAACGAGTGCGAAATCAAACTTCTGCGTTTTCTAAACTACTTTAACATATAACCTTGTCTCTGTTTTTGAAGGACGTCAACATCACTTCGCCAGCGCCATATTTGTTTTTTAATAGCTTTGTTTATTAGCCACTTTTGCCGAAAACCATTAAAAAAATTATTATATTATTGTAAATAAATAGAACTAAGTTACTTTTAGTGCCCAATAAACTTTCATAGGCCACATCGCTCATAGAACTGACAACCGATGGGGAAGAAAGGTTCTCGAGTGGCGACCACGAACCGGAAGACGCAGCGTAGGCCGGCCCCCCACTCGGTGGACCGACGACCTGGAGAAAGCCGCGGGGAGCCGATGGATGCAGGAGGCGAGCATCCGCTCAATGTGGCGTGCTCTGGGGGAGGCCTATGTTCAGCAGTGGACGTCTTCATGCTGTTAATGATGAAACTTTCATATTGTGATTATTTATTCATATGTTAACTTTAAGAGGGTGGAAAACGTTCATTTTGCCAATATTTCCAATGGACGAGGCAAGCTTCGTGGCATTTTTACTAATATTACTATAATAATGTGTCGTGATACCATTTTATAAGAGATAAATACAATTTTGTAATGATTGTAGTTCCATATTAGTGTTGGGACATCAACCGGCCAAAATCGATATCGATAGGCAATTTTACGGTATACAAATGTATTTGTCATTATAATCTTGACCTCATGTCGCTAATATTTTAATGACCATCATTTTAATGCTTATAACTGTTCCTTGGTTTTTTACAGATGTAAACTGTGGGTTAAGCGGTTGGAAAAAAAGATGCATTTGTTCCGATTTAGAAAACCTGCACATACTCAGACACGTATGTGGCACTCATCTCAAAGCCAAAGATTATAAAAAGCGTTTCTTCTGTCCGTTACCATTGAAAAATATCAGATAGTATAAAAAAGCAGAGCAAGGTATTAAAAATGTGTAGGTAATATAATAAGTAGTCTGTAAATAAATAAATAACTACTCATACAAGCCTTGTATTTTTTTACTCCTCAAATAACATTACCTTCCCATTGAATCAATAACACTTGATAATATGGAATGTACAGAAGTGCATAACACTATTTTTGAATTGTCAGGTTAGCAGCATTTACAAATATGTCTCTAAGATTTGTAGATGTTGGCATTATAAGTGTAGCATACGTTTCATACAACATTTTTCTTTATAGGAGTCCCATCTCTTCAGCGTAAGCGGTTTATTTTTTATGACAAGCAGAAAACAGAAAACCATAGAGAGTAACACACACACAGATTAGAGAAAAAACAATTGACTATAGTAACACAACATTTTAGTCTCTGTTAAGGTAGATCCCGATAAACGCGGGAAACGGCAGCGACTGACGCCCGGCCGCAAATGCGGTCAGACGTCAGATGCTGCGTAGGTACATAGGTTCCGAAGCCGGCGGCATGGGCGGCAGAGACTGCTCTTTTTTTATACTTCACAGCATTACTAAGTCTTCATCAAATGCAGCCAGTTTTATCGCACGAAGAGCAAGACGACGATGATTTATTATTGTATTATTATTACTTATCCAGAAAACTTATACCGCCATTGTAGGATTTGGTACTCAAATAGACTGGAAAAAGGCTCTTATGAAACTTTAATGATAAAAAGACATTTGAATGATAATGAAGACTTTTCAGACGTTCAAATAAACAGGCATGTTGAGTTGAGACTATAAATTAACAAAATCTTTGCTTTCTTCGTCTGTCAAAATTATTGGACGGCAACGACAGTACTATTTTTGCACGGATGTACCGTCTGCCGCAACGCAGCAAATCAAGTAACGACCTGCCGCGCGGCAGTTGCAGTCGTACATCTTAGAACCAATCTCATACAAATCAATACTGAATACTGCCGCTGCGGCACGTGCTTTCGGCGACTGCCGCTACCGTCTGCCGCGTCTCTCGGAATCGCATCTTAGTAAATGAAAATGAAATGAAATGAAATGAAAATGAAAATGAAATGAAAATAATAGGTACCTATAAATAAACTCATTGCATTTCAGAAAAAACGAGAAAACTGAACAAACCAAGAGAAAACTCAATGATATGCACAGAGTTGTACACCAAAGAATAAAAATTACAATATACTTACTTAAGTACTTAACGTATACTACAATAGTATAATAGGCGGCCTTTTTGCTTAAAGCGCGATCTCTTCCAGATAAATAGTTATCAATTGTTTTTTTTTACTCTGTGATGAAAGAAGAATGTTGCTACCTGAAAATTAAAGTTTTTGTAAGCACCTAAGTCCTCCGATACCTGCAGAAATACCCTCTCAAGAATTGATTATAAATAACCTTCTTGGGAATATTATTCCCTTCTCAAAGCCTTTTTTTATAACTAAATAGGCCCGCATTTGACCGCAATCTCACCTGATGGAAAGTGACGACGCGGTCTACGATGGTACATGCTTGCCTAGAAAAACCTAAATCAAACCTTAATACTGTGAAGCTTTTATAAGCTGTGTTTCTCACCTGAAACAACATTATAGAACTTCTGAAAGTAGGTAAATAAATAACAAAAATAAAGCAACTAAACGCCTGCTGCAAACTTCGTAGCGTGTAGCTACGCGGCACCTAGGCACAGGTTAAATAATAGTATGGCGTAGGCTTTCATTTTTAGCCTAACATTTCCGGGCAGTGATAGCATACCTGTCGCCGATGATGTGATGGTGAGGGGGGTGCTTCGGAGACCTGTGAAGAAGCTGGTTCAACAGGGCTAAACGTTCCTTATAGATTTTTTTATACTTTTTGATGTCTTTTTGTTTTAGATTAATCTATTTCCGATGGTTGTTGTGTTGTGTGTGTTCTATTTGTTTTTTTTTTTTATCAAGGAACATAAATATACTCTGCTGAGAGGTTATCACAGAACTATAGGTAGGTACTGGTGGTAACCAAAGACACCAGCGATTTTTCCTTCATCATCAACCTGAAGACGTCCACTGCTGAACATAGGCCTCCCCCACAGAGCGCCACTTTGAGCGGATGCTTGCCTCCTGTATCCATCGGCTCCCCACGGTTCTGACCAGGTCGCCAGCCAGCCTATGTTATGTCTTCCGGTTCATGGTCGCCACTCGAGATCCTTTTTTCCCCATCGGTTATAATAGCTTCTACGCTTTACATTTGATAATGTGCGAGAGCCCACTGCACAAATACCTACGTCAACGGGTACCCTAATAGGCTATCTATAGATCGTTAACTGACATCTAAATATGTAAAAAGAATCAGGTCTGCCAGTTCCGATCCTGCCGGGTCATAGAAATAATTGAAACTTATTGACGTATTTTTTTTTGTCAAAATGTACCCGAATGAAAGTTCAGGCAACAGTTAACCAATGATTAATTATGTAAAAAAAAATTGGTCTGCCATTGCGCACCCTGCCGGAAGTACCTGGCAGACGCCTAAGAATGTGCCCTTCACACCCTTTACCTACCTCAGCGAATACCCTGATGAAACCTACGCCTAATAATAGCCAAGGTGACCCTGATAATAGATTAAAAGGTCTGCCAGGTCTAAACTTGGCGAAACTAAGTATTCAAGGCATTTGAAGTTGGTGGAGGTGGATTATTTCCATGACCCGGCAGGATCGGTACTGGCAGACCAGTTTTTTTACATGTTTAAGTGTCGGTTAACGATCTAGAGATAGCCTATTGGGGTACTCGATGACGTAGGTATTTTTGCAGTAGGCTCTCGCACCATAACTAAAACTGTATTAAAAATTTTATATGCGTATAAGGTTAAAATATGATTCACCTCAAGTGGTATTGACCGGCTGTTGTAACACATGTTCCTCCTGCTACCTATAAGACTTGGTCGTTCATTATGTAAAGTTATATACTTGCTTACTGGTTTCAACAAGACGGCGCTACGGCACACACAGCGCGCGACACTATGGACTTAGTGAGGGACGCTTTTCCAAGCCGAGTTATCTCTCGTTTTGGCGATTTGCCTTGGCCTGCAAGATCACCCGATCTGACCAGTCCAGACTTCTTTCTTTGGGGTTTTTTGAAATCTCGGGTGTATGTGAACAAGCCACAGACTCTCGCAGCTCTAAAAGAAAACATTCGTCAAGAAATAACGAACATATCGCAGGAAGTGTTACGGCAAGTTATGCAAAATGTCATAAATAGGGCTCAAATGTGTATCAACTCTGGAGGTCACCATTTAAAAGACATCATCTTTAAATCCTAATGGTACGAAATTTAATGGCACAAATATACATTTAAAAAAACCTAAATCTAGTTTTCTAATTTAGAAAAAATGTTATAGCTGAACCAAATAGGGTCTTTACTTTTGCGCCACCCAGTACAAGCTGTGTTTGTATTGGTATGTGTCATATATATTACAAACTTCATTGAGTATCTATTTAAAAAGAAAAAAATAACAAGAAATAACTAAAATGTCAGTTTAAGAAAATAAATACATTAATGCAATCGTGTTTGTAAATTATTTAATACTATGTTATCCCGAAAGGGGGGGGGGGGGGGGGACTGGGACTGGGATGATAGCCCACAAGTTGTGAGAGCCTTACTTGAAACTGCGTGTTTTCAAATCTCCATACTAAAAAACAGATCCACTCACAAAATTGCACGTGCGATCGCTACGAGAGTTAACAAGATACTATAAATTCATTTCTAAAGACAGGTCGTTAAACTCATTTAAGTGCATTCGGTCAAGGACGAAGTTCAACCACCAAGCTGCGCTAGGGCTATCTTCTAACGTAAACTTTACATGGCATTTCTTCAATGAAAAACTATCAATTTAGAAAAGTCGTAGAAGAAACATTGTCTACCTTGGGGAGTAGATTTACCCCCTTTCGGGATAATATACCAATTCAAACTCAGATAGTATAGGTAAGTACCTTTTTTTTTTTGGGGAGAAAAATACCCACGCTTTCCCCTGCCAACACGGGGGTGGCGGCAGGGGATATGTGGGACTCGAACCCACTAAAAACCTCCCCATGAGCAGTCTACCGCCATGGTGGGGCGAGGTGGGGTCGCGTTCGCAGTCGAGCCATCCCGCCCCGGATAGGTAAGTACCTACCGTAACTTACAATGTATGTAATATATTTTACATCAGCTAGTAATTATATTTACAATTGTATGTTTTTGTGTGAAATTAAGATTTATTTATTATTATTTATATTTATAGCTAGTATAATTATTACAGTCAGCTAGTATTTTGTAAATAATTTTTAGTACAATAGCGTATTTCTATCATATAAACATACCCAACGACAAAGTTATTATTTTACTTTACTAGACCATAACATCACAAACTAGGTGGGTACAGTCAGCAAAAAAAAGCCGATCAAAATTCAGATTTAAAACTATATATTAAAACTTACTCGTAAAAATTTAATTAGGTAACTATAGCTACCTACATTCAATTTAGGTTGAACAGGTTTTTTTAATCACCCTAAGTATTGTACAAGAGTGGCTACATAGTAATTTAAATATCAGGTTTTACGTAGACACTATTAAGTATTCTGTAGCTTTACCTTAGCCTTGTTCTGCTAAGGGCCATACTCAACATGCTCAACTCATGTTTCAACTCAAAATCTTGTCAATGACGTAACGCAGTGCTCTAAAAAACAGCAGTTGTGTGTAGTGTGTAGGTACCAGCAGATAACGCTGTTTATCACAAAGTCGAGTCAAATAGTGCAACTTTATTATTAGACCGGTTTCACACTGGTGGGGACTGTCAGTCAGTCGGTGCGCGGGCGCGGAACACGTAACCCACTTGAACTAAAGCGTAATAAAACTCCTGAACCGAGTATTTTAACGTACTCTTTGTTTACAAACAACAAAATCCTTGATTGTAATCGACATCAGACATTCGGAGTTGAAGGTGAGTTATTTTTATTCATTTGTGTATTTCACATTTAACAAATGACTGGATGTATAATAATATAATTATGTTTGTGTTGACGTGAAAACATGTGAAGTAAACAGGTGCATTTTATTGGAAGCTACGGGTACCTATGTCATCTTTTAGTGTGTGCAGTAACAGAGCCTATTGAATGCTTTAAAATTTTTCGATGCGCATTGGAATACGTACCTGCATTTTCTTTTTTTACTTTATTTAGAAAATTGTTTGAGACAGGCGTGACCTATAAAGATATTGTAGTTCTTAAAATTTAATAAAAAAAAATATTAATAAAAAAAAATTAATTAATTACATATTTTTTTTATTTGTTGTGTTTTTTTTAATTTTTTATTTATTTTAAGAACTATAATATCTTTGTAGATATACCTGAAGTGTGGTTTACACTTAAAAATCAATCCATGACAGGCGTTACCTCTCGGAAGTTCATCTTAAAAACAAAATGAAACAAGATTGTCGTTTTATACCATTCATTTATTTTTTCCTTTTTATATTTTAACATGATCGTGTGTTTACTGTCGTGTAACCAAGCTTGGAATGTGATATTTTTTAAATAAATAAAGTACCTTTATTCTTTTAACTAACTACTACAATAATATAAAAACCACTATTAGGTACATAAATACCTACACAACTTACTACAAAAAAACAATGATTTTTTCATTCAACAAAATGTTATTTACTGTTTAGTTAGTGTAGCTAGTAGTATTTAGTAGTAGTTTTCATATTATTGAATGTAATTAGTTTGTATCTATCACCTTTAATCTATAACAATATTATAAAACGGAAAGATTTGATTGTTTGTTTGTTTGCATTGAATAGGCTCCGAAACTACTGAACCGGTTTGAAAAATTCTTTCACTGTTGGGAAGCTACACTATCTTCGGATGACATAGGCTACATTATGTTTACAAAAAATTAGGGATCCTTACTAAAACCACAGAATATAGTACAGAACGCAATCAACATAGTAAGTGCGCTCGAGCAACGCACACATAGACACCGCTCACCGACAGGATGTCTCAGAGTCAGTCAGAGTAGTGCGAGCGCGAGCGCCACCCGCTTGAGACACGCGTCTGTGAACATTCTTTATGCAAAAATGGAGCAACAAAAAAAAGCTATTATAATTGTTTAGTGGACGGTTGTTTAAATTCAACATTAAACGGTGAATTGTCGTTTTTTAAGCTACCAGTTGTTTCAGAGAAGTAAGTAAGTAAGTAAGTAGGGTTTGCTTGTCTTCAATTATCTAGCGAGCAAGATGTAAATGTAACATAACCGCATTATTTAGCCGTCAAAAAATCTTTATCTAATTATATTAATAACTGCGAAAAAATTATTTCGATATCAATGGAAGGGTTATGGTTTTAGCAGTCTATGTATGTATGTTTGTATTTACGCATGGATGATAAAAAAATACGGTCATCTTCCGCATTATAGTTATGATAAGTAGGCAGGTACCTACTGCTCGGCGTGGCGAGCCGGCGAGGCCGCCTGCGCAGCCGCCGCCATCCCTAGCGTGAGCGCCGAGCGTAGGTATAAAAAGTGAAGTACATACACGTGATTGACTTCTGTAGTATTTTGTGCTAAAACTCCAATAATGTAGATAGATAGATAGATCAACTCTATATTGTACACCGTAAAATAACAAAATTTACAAATAGAAAAAACTTAATTAACTTATACTAGTACAATAGGCGGTCTTATCGCTTAGAGTGATCTCTTCCAGACAAACTTTGCATAGGAACGATATCAGTATTTAAAGTTATGGGTTTCGGTGTACAAATCAAAACAACATAAAAGTAAATAATAGAATGATACTTGGAAATACTATTACAAAAGTTTTATTCTACTTAGACTATAATGCAAAAAATATATACAAATAATAAACATACATACAAATATACATACTATATGAAATAAAGTAAATATATAACAACCTATAAACATACTTATAGATACCTTCTTTATTTACTACCTAATATATTATGATTGGAGTTATAGTACCAACTACCAATAAGTACTTTACTTCATACCGATTTGCGACAAGTAGAAATTTCTTACTTGATCTTTAAAGATTTGCAGTGACTGAGCCAGCGTGCCGAATCGACTCCGGCAAACTGTTCCAAAGGCGAACACCGAATAGATTCTATAGTGAAAGAGGCATCATAAAAAGAAGATATATGCAAAGGCATATGTAGAAAAAAGGTTTTGGTCAACCTCAAGGTGCGGCAGTGCTGAGCGTGAGCAAACCCAAATCTTTCTTTTAGATAGCCTGGGGACAAGGGGTTAAACAGTATACTATACAGCAGTGAGAGAATACGAGTATTCCGACGAAGGCGTATAGGACGCCACTTGAGCTTGTGATAAAAATTGGAAACGTGGTCATATTTGCGCAAGCGAAACGAGCGACAAAGGTTTAGCACGTTTATTGTAAGAAAGTCTAAATAAAACACGTCAAATTGCAGCTTTTTTCAAAATAAAAGGTTTCAATCTTAATTCCATGGGGACCGAGAGCTCATCGCGTTTTCCAAAGTTTATCAGAGCGCCTGGTTGATGCCATGCGTGACCATTATGCTGCTTATTTGGCTCAACGAATCAGCATTAAAATTCAAAGAGGCAATGCTGCCAGCATGTTGTACGCTACCTACCGGTAGTAGGCTGCAGCATTTGGACTGTCTATAGGCTATCGCGGCTAGTATACAGTCCAAATGTTCTTTGTAGTAGATAGTGTAGCTAGTTTATTAGTTTTTATTATTTTAGTAGTCAGTTTAAAGAATAAAGGCACATTGTCCGTTAAAAAAAGTCTTAATAAATTGACTGACATGAAAACAAATGCGAAGCCAGCGCAAAAAATTACGTAGTTCATAAATAAATTACAATGAATTCGATAACAACGCGAGTGTAGCGAGCGCAAAAAGTTGTACACGTTTATAAGTAAATCTAATAAATCTTGATAAAACACGTAAAATTTCAGCTAACAAACTGTTTCGCGGGTGACAGAGAAAAGGCTGATGAGATTGACGTATACTCTTCAGTTTGGAATATAGGGGTGAGTCCACATGTTGCTGCCCGTACCTTGCTACGCCCATAGTCCGTAAGCACAACAGACGAACAGTAACCGACCTTCCGCCCTACCTCGTACTTAGGTAGTTTTGTACACCATTTAAATCACCTTTAACTTTTTATGTACCTATATACCTATATATATTTTTCAGTTAGGGATTGGAAAAGATTATTTAACTTGTCTTGTAATCTCAGCTACGTGTACAGCTTTTTTTACATCGGACTTATGACATTTGCCCACGTTCTTATTTTAATCTTTTATTTATCCTAAAATAGGCATGTGTTTGACGACCTCACCTGAAGGGATGTGGCATGGAGGTATGCATAGAAATATAAATTCCTCTATGTAGGTAGGTATTAGTATATACACGTAGTACTTGAAACAATATTGCTAATAATGACAAATACCTCCACAAAAATGAAACCGGTGAGATACTTATATTACAGGTGTTTGAAAAATACTTACGCAGCCTGCGCTCAAACAGGTATAATACTTTTTTATGTTTATCGGGATAAATCGATATAAGTATACCTAATTCGCGTTGAGAAAATAAAAAAAAACCTCTACGGCTACCGTGATTTAGATAGGCCACAGATAACCCCCAATAGATACCGCATGAAAGACGACGACCGCGCACCACGCATTGGCGTAAATGGTTCTATATAAATCGCCGCTTCGCAGCACGGCCTTAATTTCGACCAATTATTAGAGTTCATTATTAGGGCGTCACTCGAAATAGCCAATAATAGCGCATTGGCTCCAGTCCCCGCAACCCGCGCCTTCCGCCAGTTTTGGTGAGCTAGGATCCGAACAAAAATCCCGTAATGCGGTATCTATTGGGGGTTATCTGTGAGATAGGCATACCGAAATAAAACTGTTACGGCAACTTCAAAGTGAGGTGACTCATTGTTTATTTCTGTTGTTTTCCTTTTGTTCGCTATCTGTGGCTGAAATACCTATTAGATTTACATTGTAATGGCGCAGTACGAGAATACTAAAGTAATATATGACATGATTGTTAGTTCATTTTAGATTAAATATAGACGTTTTTATGATGCTTATTGGAGCGATGGTGGCCGAGCGGTAGCATGTGCGCTTCACAATCTTACGGCACCGGGTTCGATCCTCGGCCCGCACCAATGACTTATCTAGTAAGTTATGTGCAGTTTTCGATGCCATCGCTCCGTGCCTCGGAGAGCACGTTAAGCCGTCGGTCCCGGTTGTCATAAGAACATCTATGGCAATTGTTACGGGTAGTCAGACGCCTGATAGAATCTGACACCTCGTCTAACCATTCCTGTTACTGGTCCCTTACGGGTTGCGAGGTCAGATGGCAGTCGCTCGTGTAATTCTGGTAGCTCGCCGCTACAGGTTACATTGGGAGCCGACCCCAATAACAAATGGGAAAAGGCAAAGAGTATGATGATGATGTTTTATGATGCTTATACCGACATTTTTTAATAAGGATTTAAGGAGAAAAGACTAGGTTAGAGTTTTACAGAAGGCCGTGGTAACATGATATGTAATCTAATATTATTATCTTCGATCATGTATACCCGATATGTATATAGTTGTGTACTTGATCGAAGATTAAATTGGTCTTGTATCGTACTTATGTGTTTTACCACCATATCCAAAAATTCCCCTCTTGGACTCCCGTAATATAATGATTTGTGCGCCCTCCCTTGACAAATTTCTGTATCCGCGCCTGGTATTATGTAGGTACTTATTAATAAGAGCCTTTTTTGCCACTCGAGAACCTTTCTTCCCCATCGGTTGTTAGTTCAACTTGCTGATTCTTAAGAGCTATAATCTACTTTAGTTCTCTATACGGATCTCCTCATTTCAGGTTTATCTCGCAAAGAAACTCTGATCATAGCTCGATTGTGAGCTTCTAATAAGGCCAACAGTAAGAGACCACGTTTCGGTGCCACAAGTTATCACTGGCAACACACTGGTAGAAAAACTTTCATTTTCAGGCTCTGTGGTATTTTAGACGAAAAGATACCGAGTGGTGACCACGAAGCGGAAGACGCAGCGTATTTATGCCGGCCACCCACTAGGTAGACCGACGACCTGGGGGTCTAGCAACGATCCCTTTCCATTAGCGTTAACACCAAACGATAACTCCGAAATGTATGGGAATGATATTACCTGTGGATGTCGCTTTTCCGCAGGTAATGTGAAGTCCATACATTTGGAGTCATCGTTTGGCGTTAACCCTAATGGAAAGGGATCTTTGCTAGACCCTGGTCAGAACCGCGGGGAGCCGATGGCTGCAGTAGGCAAGCAGCCGATCAAATGTGGGGGAGGCCTATGCCCTATGCAACAGCAGTGGACGTCTTCAGGCTGCTGATGATGAAAAGCCCTTTTGGCCCGAGTGACTGTCTGACTGACATACAACGTTCAGCTGCACTAGTACTATTTGTATATGTGGTATTAGAGACTTTATATTTGAATGGTCACCCGTTTTCAAGTCCTGGGTGGCTATGAGGATTGGTATGTAGGTACCTACTTAATTACTTAGTCATAGACAGTTCTTAATTACAGCTTACGACTGTTGATATTATTGCGCTTTTTATTGTAAAAATACACGTTGCATTCGTTTGTGTTTGCAAAAAACATGTACCTAAAATACTATTTCCACAGCTGGGACGCTGTGTAAACAATGGTTTCTTTCGTTTTGTTGATTTTTGTTGCAATCTAATATACTTTAATAAAACTGCAAAAAAGGTAAAGTCTGTATAAAGACCAAAGTGGTCCGTCTAGGGTCCGTTCTTGCATATTTTATATTTAATTGTAATTAATTCTTTACGATGATAAGTTATTGACCCAACCACTTATATATGCTTGACAACCATGTTTTTTCTCTAATATGTGTTGACAACCTTTAAAAGTAAGGCCGTCCATAAATTACGTGAGGTGATTTTTGCAATTTTTTGACCCTCCCTCCCTCCTTGGTGAAATATCGTGAGATTTGGCTTGACCCCGAGTCTCAAGTGAGATTTTTCCAAATGTAATTTTTTTGTGTAAATATGTTACTCTGCTGAGTAAGTGAATTTTCGCGTTCGCTGCACTCGCGCATTTTTTTGGGATCTTCATGAACACCTATTTTCTACAACAGGTGAGGTGTTTGCAGATCAAAGAGAAAAGATTAAAATGCTACTACCTATACAAATATGCATATACCTACCTATACTTTGACAGCCTCCGTGGTGCGGCGGTTGAGCAGGTCGGCTCATAACCCGGAGGTGGCGGGTTCGATTCCCGCGACTAGATAAGTACTTGTGCATGAGAAAAAAAGCGCTAATACTTGTTCTGTGTCTGGGTGTTGTGGGACCATGGCCCTCGTAGTTCCTAGGTCCCTAAATACAGGGAATCCTAGTTAGAGTCCAGGATCTATGTATGTGATCATTGGGCGTTATTTATACAAAATTAGAGGCCTTAATAGGTGAAGCTCCATCGGCCACAAATTTTTATGGGGTTGGCCCCCCCTGAAAAATATTCCTAGATACGCTAATGCTTGGTTGTGTTGGATTAATTTAAAAAATACATAATTACTTTTGAACTAACTAATAAGCTAGCTGACCCGCCCCAGCTTCACACAGGTTAATTAGTTTTACGCTTTTCTCCGAGATCCAACGCGTCATCGTGCATCGGTGAGATACAGCCACATCTCTGTGAAAAAGTCATGGAAAATTTCATGAAAAGAGTAATGGCCTGTCATCAGAGCCATTTGACGGATATTTTATTCCATACTTAATCGGAACATGTCTACTTTATAATCAATGAAAAACAAAAATGAAAAAGTGCATTCCTTACTGAGACACCCGATATTAACATTTATTCATTGTTTTTAATATATTTATCCTGGATTTGAATAGGTAGGTTGAGTTGTGGAGATGAAAAGACAATATTTCACAGTCACGAATAAATATTATCCACCATTATTACACACTATAAATGTGCCCCAAGATTTCACCTTGAAATTTTCTTGAAAAACCTACAAATTTCCGAAAAACTATATCAACATATTGATTTTGGTATAAAATATGTAGGTATATGTAGGGATGGTATGTGCAAAATTTGATCAAAATTGGTTCTGTCTTTTATAGTAAGTATTATAATATAGGAAAGTGGATATACCTAAACAGGATTAGAAACCAGTGCCTTCAGCGGAACATAATCGCGTTTCCCGTCAAACAAAACCCAAGATTGCGTTTTACCTTGGTAACTTGTAACTAACTATTAACTTACTTTAGAGTAAAGACCTCCAATATTTCTACAATAGTCAATTATTATGGTATTTACGGTTATCATAACTAAGTCACAGCCTTGAATTGCAAGACCGAAACGCATAGCTCGGAATTGAGAGCACGTCTACTTTGTACCTATAGGCACCTACTTTACTTTACATTTACATTACATTTACTTTGTTAATAAAACTAAACTACCGTGACGGTGGATTTTCAAAAGTACAATATGAAATTTTGACAACAACGGATACCGTCTACTGTCGCCAAATTACTTGTAGGTATTGTACAATTGTTATTGTAAGCCACGTTTGTTTTTTTCTGTAATCTGTGGTGGTAGCGTTAATTTTTTTTGCTTGGCATAATTTACAACACAACACATTGTCAATTTGTCAAATTTTGTCATACCGTAAAAATTTGCACGGACTCTATTTGACTCCGTGAGTTTTGATCAATACCAGCACGGTCCCTGAATAACGGGTATTTAACTGAGTAGGTTCCTGCGATGTGGAGCAGTGCGGGAGGGGCGAGTTTTTGTTGACGCAAGACTTCAGTCGTAAATATCGTAAGAAATATTACCAATCACGTGTCACGTTATTCTCTTCCGCACCGCTCCACTACCGCAACCTGCTCAAGCGCTAAGACTACTTATAGTTGCCACGGTCCACGATCAAACCAAATTTTAAACCAGTAAGTTTTTTTTTTTTTTTTTCTTTATTTTCAAGGATCAACGAACAGTATCACATACATTGTTTTACTTTAAAGTATTACTAAAACATCTAAACAGATGTGCTACCAACATTGTTGACCACAAATTACCAAATAAATATATTACTTACAGATATCAAGACAAGAGACCTTATATAGATTATAATTATACAAGAACTATGTTATTGTATTGTGTCCTAATAGTCTAGCGCAAAAAGAACAAACAAGTTATTATTTAAAATGTGATCAACCTATATTATAACACCTATTGTTAGACATCTATTTTTAAAACTTTATACTATTAGTTATAACTATAAGCACTCAACAAGATTTATAACTATTCGTGAGTAACAGTCGGATACATATTTATTTAAGATTTATAACTACGAAAAAATTAATACCTACTTATAATACAAACCCAAGTGAACCTATTTGTTCTTCAAAAATAACAATAACGCAACGGTAGGTATATACGAGAAAAATCAACTATACGTTGTGTTTGCACGAATTAAAGCTATTACAGTAAGTATGCTTCACAGTTACATAATTATCCAATAAATAAACCACTGAATAGGAACAATAACAATTAAAATGTGTATACTATCTATAATAAACGAAAAAATTAAGTAAAATTGTCTTTTAAGATTGACGTCAAATCAGTGACAGTGTGACCTAACAAGTTAGGTAGGTACCTACCATGTAACTCCCACTATAACTGACCGATGCCAACCCCGCAGTCCCCACCCAGCAGGCTTATCACCGATCGCTTAAAACATCCCACTCGATCGTTAAATATATCTAAACAGTTAAATTTATCATTATACGTTTTAGTCATGCGGTAAAGAGGTGATCGATGACCGGAATTGGTACGGCAGGTAGCCGTGAAAAAGGTTTTATGACTAACTGTATCACGCGGATGCGATCTAAATGGCACTCTTAGGCGAATCCTGTTGACCAAGTCCGGGCAGTCATATCGGTTGTGACAAAGGTCAAACAGTAGCATAACATCTAGCTGTTGTCTCCTAGATTTCAAGTCTAGTCTCAAGTCTAGTCTAGTTTTTAAAGAACTTAAGTGATGACATATATTTATTTATAAAATTAATTTATAAGTTACCTAACATAATAATTATGTACACTTAACTAGAAAAAGTAAACCTAAATATTGACCAAAACTAAAGTTTATAGGTAAAAAGAAGTTATAAATAAAACGCAGAATTTAGATCACCTTTTGCGGGGAGCGTTCCAAAAAGCTAGTGACATTCCCTCGTTGAATAGCCAGGCTGATTCGTTAGCCGAGACCGAGGTGTGTCGCGTGTCAGCTCAACCAAGCGTCTGGACACCTTCTTGGGAAAGAAGGCGTGCCTGCGAGCCCCAGGGACCCATTGTTTCAACCCCAGAACAAATATGTAACCCGATCACCTAAGGATTCATATTTCTTCCGTTTGAGGCTTGCTGCAGCTTCTGCCGCTGCGCATGCTCCCGAGCTGAGCTGTTAATTTGGGAAGGCGCCAGTGTCACAACGCAGGTAGCATCCCACACTAGCGGCCTTCCACGACTCCACGGAATTAACGTCATACCATCAGGCCTCCTACCATCGATACGTGAAATATATCGCCTCTATTGACGGTGGCAAGAGCCCGGCAAATAACGTCATTCAAAGCGCTATAGCGCGACAGACGCCTCACTGCGGCGGCAAGATGGTGGCCCAATCGGTCCACCTCACCCCCGCCACTGCAGAGATGCGGTTCTGTCCTGGAGATGGCCAGATGTAGGCCCACTGCAATATCACATAAGTCAAATAGTTATATTGTATTGTGTTAGTTTATTAAGCCGAAGACCAAGAACTTTTTAACATGTTGTATTATTTGAGGGATTTGCCATAATCACCACGCTTGGCAGGCGGCTTGGTGATCGCAGAAAATTTTTATATACCTAGAAGAATGGTGCTGCCCATTCTCTGGATATTCCCTTAGCCGGTACCCACGGGAAGAATTGCGGTGATCCTATTCTCACACCGCGCCGGGACCACACTTATTTTATTTATATATACAGACTAGTATTTGCCCCATGCGCGGACCGCAAGCGGCCCGCGAGTACGTTATCGTTGCCACTTCTTTCAATGAAAATGGCAATTTGGCTAATCTTGTAATTTCGCAAGTAAGTATATTGACTCAAAAACGGCATTTTTGTTCAGTAGGAAAAGCAATTGCAATTGCAATATGGTAGCCATCTTTAAAAATTGGGGGTTTTTTTTAAATATGGAATCAGGGGCCCCAAAAACCCTGATTTTTGCAAGTAAAGTATGTTTCACTTACCCCACTGTACCTTATATATTGTATTAGGTATATCATTAATAAAACACCTAAGCTCCGTTTTTAGTCGTAGAAATTCAACACCATTTACGTAACTTGGTTGAGGTCTGGTTAAGCCCTTATAATATTACAAGGTGTTTGTCGTTCGAGTCAGGTTTCGATGCTTGAGGCCTGAGTGAGGTTTTTGATTATGCAATCACTAGTTTGTACTCCTGCTCTTTTTTCTTTTATACAAATACAAATACAAATATCTTTATTGCAGTAAATGTGGTACAATTTGGTCTTAATATAAAATTTTTAGTTTCGTCACATTCAGCTTGAATAAGCATACAATAGTCATATTATTTCTTATGTCATTTCTTCAGAATCTATTATTATTAAACTATTAATGTTTAGAATTATGTAATCGAGTGTCATAATGAGCGAGGCGTTAGCCTGCTGTTAAGCGTCAGAACCGGCGGTGTCACTCGAAACCCTATAAAGGATAAGCATAAAGATAAGATAAAATTAAGAAATTAAATAAAATTAAAGAAAATAAAATTGAATAAAATTATTAATGAAATAAGACAAAATTCATTAGCATAAATTCAGTACATTTATAGTACTTCATTTATTGATGATTATTAAAACGTAAAGATTGCAAATAAAAATATTTTTAATGAAAATTATGAAGATTGCCGCGGCGCTTAACGTAGTTGGCACGAACAATTTTAATACTTTTAAGAAAAATTATACCTCGTATTTAAATACGAGGTTAATTAAAAACAGTACCTAAATAATTATTTTAATTTAATTTTGTACTGTAGCAGTTGATTAAGTTAGTGATCCCATGTTTTGGAGTTATTATAAATAACAAATCGATACGTTAGATTTCAAACGTTTTGGCCCACACGTGATCAGTATCAGGAGTAGGTACCTAGTTTCAAAGGATGCTAATGAATTCAATTACTCCCAGTATACTTACCTAGTTATTACCAGTAATTTTTTTTTTAGGTGTTTTAGTGTGTTTAAGTTTTATATTGACCTGGAATGTTACTTCCCGAGTGACAAAATAATTAATTGTATACAATGTAATAGACTGAACAAATAAAGTCAAAAACATATTAAGATACAATAATTATTGTACTTATTATATCTATGTAAGTATACAAATACTGTAGAGTAAATTCTTTGTCAATTAAAAACTCATTGACCGAGTAGTAAGCCTTACCGATCAACAACATTTTAAGCTTGTTTTTAAATATATTGTTAGAAATATAGCATTTGTTATATACCTATTCTGGTAAATGTTTATAAATTTGAGCACCTTTAATGTTAACTGATTTTTCTGATTTTGTGAGTCTATGGGGCTGGTGTTCTATACTTGTTTTTACTACTTCATCATCATCAGCCTGAAGATGTCCACTGCTGAACATAGGCCTCCCCCAGAGTGCGCCACCTTGAGCGGCTGCTCGCCTCCTGCATCCATCGGCTCCCCGCGGCTTTCACCAGGTCGTCGGTCCACCGAGTCCGGCCGGCCTACGCTGCGTCTTCCGGTTCGTGGTCGCCACTCGAGAACCTTTCTTCCCCATCGGTTGTCAGTTCTACGAGCGATGTGGCCTGCCCATTGCCATTTTAACTTGCTAATTCTAAGAGCTATATCGGCCACTTTAGTTCTCCTGCGGATCTCCTCATTCCGGAGCTTATCTCGCAAGGAAACACCGAGCATAGCTCTCTCCATAGCTCGCTGCGTGACTTTGAGCTTACTGATGAGGCCAACAGTAAGAGACCATGTCTCAGTTCCATAAGTCATCACTGGCAACACACACTGATTGAAAACTTTCGTTTTTAGGCTCTGTGGTATTTTGGACGAAAAGATAGGACGAAGCTTCCCGAACGCTGCCTTTTACTACTTACTAACTAAGTAATATTTGTTTTACATTTTTTTATTTGGTTTATTTTATCTATTTTGGCCTACAGAGGTCGTAAGGACTTCTAAGGGTAGATTAGATAACCTATGCCCGTCTGCAATAAAATTCGCCAGCTCTTAAGTTCGCACTTAGGTATCTCTCTAGCCAGGACGTACCCACATGTGTTGCAGTAGGTACATACGTCATAGGAGGATAAGAGCGAACTTATAACCTGTCAAATTTTAGTGCAGATGGGCATTAGTCTAATGCAATGTCAGATTGTATGATTGATGAACGAGATCGTATAAAATATACTTAACCGTGAAGCACAGAAACCTCACGATTCCACAAGAAACTTAAGAGGACTGTCCATTTGAAAATGTTGTTGCCGTGTCGGTCTACGTTTGATAAAGACAATAGAGCCCGTGAGTGGAATTACCTACATTTTAGCGTTTCAGGCTAAACGGTTTTTACGAATTTTCAAGTTATGACGAAGAAGAGTACCTAGTTATAATAATTATTATTATTTTACAACTACGTACATTTCTTTATGATTATTACGCAAAAAAGATCGTGACTTTACGTGGCTATAAAAATATTGTGAAGATAGATAGATAACTCTTTATTGAAACACCACATCACAAACAATAAAAAACTAAGTGAACAAACTTAACCAAAGTGTAACAATGGGCGGGTTTATCGCTCATAGCGATCTCTTCCAGACAACCTTGCACGGAAAGGAATAACGTAGTAACACATGAAGACTCATAATAGAAGACGTAAGAGCATAGTTTTTCACTGTGTAAACAACAGACCTAGAATATTTTCGTACATCCTACATCCTACATCTATAGTGTAGACAACATATAAAAAATCATCAAAATCGAATAACATCCAGGGGAGAACAACTTTGGCGTTTTTTGTATGGACAAAAGGGGGCTATAAAGTACTCTTTTCTTTAAACGATGTCACGCGGGAACTTTACAGTTCAACATTGAAGTTCCATATTTTACTTGAAGAATGGGATGATTAAAATAGTTAGTTGTAATGCAAGGCTGCAAAATTGGTTTTTGGCGCGAGTAAACTTGTATTGAAACCTGAGCAAGCGAAGGATTCTAGGATTGAACCACGAGCGTAGCGAGTAGGTCAAATATAGAATCCTGAGCGTAGCGAAGGTTTCAAAGGTACGAGACGCAGGATAACTTTGCTGCCGAGCGAAACTTTTCACCTCACTTACAGCTTGCTTACAGCGAGGAAATGCAAGAAAACAGCTTAAATAATATATTAATCTTTTACATCAAGTGAAAGACTAGCTCATCATGTCGTTTATTAAAACATTTAAAAAGCAGTGTTCTTCATGCAGTCGTCGGGCTGGATAGCGTAGCGGTTAAATCTTTTTAGTGCTGGACCTTCGATCATGTATACAACGGACAGAGCGATTACTCATTTTAAAAATGAGGTTCGCACCTAAGAGGTTCTCTCAACTATCAAGGTTGGCGCACTGTCATGTAGTAAGAAGATTCAGTGGACTAGCCAAGGGCGTAGTGAATGGCGGTATAGAAAATTATTGAATAGGATGGTTCGCATTGTAAAAACTCTTTCCACACTAGCAGGTAAAACGCGCGTTTGCACGCGATTTCGAATGACAAAAAGAATCTTTCCGAGCCTGTGAGGTGAAATAAAATATTTGATAACGGTGTTGCAAACTGTTCTATGCAAAATGTCATTGGTTCAGCTGTTTACACTCCATCAAAGAAAAACATAAAAATACACACACACACACACACACACACATACATACATACACACATACATACATACATATATACATTATTTAATCAATATTTAAGTAGAGTTATTTTTCCACTAGGTGGTAGGGACGTACGCAGTGTAGTTATGAGCAACCGTGACGAACGATAAGGTCGTCACGTCATCTATACATATAATAAAACTGTAGAGATAAAAAAAATCTGTAATTGCAAGATATCAAGAAAAAAATGACACAGGTTGGCTTAAAATTAGCCGCTGATCACGTTAAGCCACTTTTTAAACACTTTGTCTGTTTGTTTGTTTGTTTGTTTGTTTGTTTGTTTGTTTGTTTGTTTGTTTGTTATGACTGAACTCCTAAAATACTGAATGGATTTTCATGCGGTTTTCACTAATATGCTTAGAAATAACCGGCGCTTAACATAGGATATATTAAAATTGATATATCGTTAAAAAAAATTGATGACAATTATTGAGATTTCATTACGAAACGAATCGGAGTTTTAAAAAACATGGGCGATTGATTTTTTAATTGTTTTCAAACTGGAAGGCACCTGTGAATCTTATGTAATGTCATCTGTCACATGTCAAAAAACAATTTTAGTTATGTGTAGGCCAATATTCGGTTCGATAATTAACGATTATTTTAGATACATAATACCGATTAACGATTATTTTTAGACACATATCATATAATCATGATATCTATCTTAGGTAGACCTACCTACCTTAGAGTGCATGGTAAATAATATATTATTCCCATTGTTGAAATTAGAGGAAACACAAGTACACGTGGGTGGGGTATAAAACGTAGGTGTCGATTTAGATGATAAGAATTTATTGAGGAAATCAAACCCTTGACGTTGTCATCGGAATTGTGTATCAAGTATCGGCAAGATTCGCTGAAAACTATGACCTGTACGCGAGTCGTACATCCAATTCCGGACAGACGAAAGCAAAAGTTGCGAGTTGAAACCAGACTAGCAATGGATGAGTGCTTATTTGTGGAAATTCGTTCTCACGATATCTTTTTTAATTTCAAACCATCGATTTTTCTTTTAAAAACCGATTTTTCAGGTAATTTTTGCCGAATATTTTTATTACGGTTGGCAACACCGTATTTTGTGCCCACGCTATCTATACATATAATAAAACTGTAGAGATAAAAAAGTCTGTAATTGCAAGATATCAAAAAAAACAAGTTTATCTGGAGGCACAGATTAAAGAAAAAAGTCTCTGTGAAGAATGTATATGACCAAAGAGTAATATTATTAGGTATGATACTATAAGGCGTGATTTTTCAATCATCAGATAAAAGTTGTTCATTAGATAAAACAAAACACTAAAAATAAAACCCAAATGAAGGGTGTCGCGAAATGCGATTTTAATCGAGAGGTAAGTAAGTGAATCGATTCTGAGTTTTAGGTTATCTGTGCTGGTAACATTCTATTGTATGAGAGAAAAAAGGCGGGAGTGGTGCCTTGCCTTGGTTTTATTTAGAAAAAGATAGCGAAGCGAGTATGAAGTAAAACGATATTAAGAAAATTTGGTGTAGCAATGAATAACCTCAACGAAACAATTACGAGAGGTAATTGTTAATAATCCTGGCTAGGCTGAGTAAGTGGTTCAAAGATTACTTTTTATATTCCAAACTTATAACACGATTCATTTAAAAACTTAGATAACATATAATAATAAGTATACTAAACTAAACTAGACCTAAAAACTAAGATTACTTGTGATCAAAGAGTTCCCTTGTGATGATAGTTTAACTTTTGATGTGAGTCTTATTGAAAGGGAAATAAAGAGGAATTAGAAAGAGTTTTGCACGGTGGTAAGGGCGGGTCAAATGGGGAAGGCTGGTAGACCCTCCTTCGGGACCTTCGGGTCCTGAAGGTAAGGTGAGGAGAAGTAAGTTCGCATCTGATAATGACTTCACTCGTTGGTGAGAGGATCCTACCACTTAGTTGTGGCTCTTGGTGTTTTCATGGTATCAAAGGCGACTCTCACCTAATAAGTAAAAATAAGAACTGTTTCCTCTATTCCTTTCAATGATGCTCTGTAACATTTCATTTGTGGCGTACATTACACCTAACCTATAATGGAACCTTAGGCAGCCACGATAGTGTGGAGACGTACTTGTCATGTCATGCTCAACTTCGCCACAAAGGGTTTCTTTATTTCAAAACTGTTACGGAACCCTAAAAATGAAATATTCTTTGCAAAAGCGATTCTGATTTGAGCTTTGTACACAAGTTATTTCCTCACTCCCTCCACTATGTTGAAAGTGCAGTGAAATGAGACAACGTGGAAAATAGTGGACATATAAATGTCGACTCCTTTTACAGTGGTGTACTTAAGTATTTGTAATTTCTAAATAGTATTAACAAAATTAATTATGTACGCGTCGTATAGGTAAATGCATTTTACACGTGTGCTAATACGTGCTCAGCTCCGAAAAGATTTAGTGGATTTGTTGTTTGGTACATAGAAAATGCATGATCTATTATTAGAGTACCTAAACGTAGAAATAACACATTTCAAGCGTGCGAAGCCGCGGGCAAAAGCTAGTGTTTACATAAAGAAAGCTACCTAACTAATACATAAATCGGATTTAGTTACTACAGTAAATATTTAATTTTTTTATTTTTTTTTGTTTAATAATCATTTTAAAATTATAAGCAGAATTAGGCCTTGATTAATGCACTGAAGTAGGTTTTTAAGGCAGCTAAGATATTTTAAAACGTCCTCATTTATATTTGTTAATCTACTAATTACCTTTAACTTGACTAATTGACTTTAAAAACGTTGTTCTATCGACTTTTAAAGTAGTTTGTTTATAAAAAGCAATTTGTTTTCTCTGACAACAGTCGTTAACTAAAGACTACCGATAAGTATAATGAGAGCATAATTTGAAAGTCTAATTTAAAACCATTAAACTTGTTTAGCTAGACAAATATTCCTCATTGAGCTATCACGATTCGTGTGACCTAGCTAGAGACTACATTTTAGAAAACGGTGTAGGTAAGTATACGGTCTTAGGATGGGGTTTTTGATCTGTAGTCATCATCATCATCAGCCTGAAGACGTCCACTGCTGAACCCTATGTTCAGCCTCCTCTATAGAGCGCCACTTTGAACGGCTGCTTGCCTCTTGCATCCATCGGCTCCCCGTGCTTCTGACCACGTCGTCGGTCCACCTAGTGGGGGGCTGGCTGACGCTGCGTCTTCCGATTTGTGGTCGCCACTAGAGAACCTTTCTTCCCCATCGGTTGTCAGTTCTAGAGCGACGTGGCCTGCCCATTGCCACTTTAACTTGCTAATTCTCAAAGCTATATCGGTGACTTTAGTTCTCTTCCGAATCTCTTCACCAACTACACCATGGTGGTTACCATAACTACGGATCAAAAAACGCACCCTTAGCAGTGAGTGTAAAATATCATTGACTCAGTCTTTATTAAAGTACCAACTACCTTTATGATGTTTCCCGATTTTTTTTTTTTTGTTTCTATTGTTTGTCCAATCATGAGATTTGCCAAATAAGCAGTTATTGGTCTTTATAGTGGATCCAAAAACAACCATCCTGAATTCATAATACCAAGTACTGTGTACTGTGTACTGGTACTGTGAATAATACCAAGAGCACCTCTTAAACTTCTGTTTATTAAATGCTTCATTCTTCAAAATATACATTGTAAATTTTGCACTAGCAAACCAAAGTCAAAAGCCAAAATAAATTTGACTTGAATCACGAACGGGATTTGAACCCGCATCCAAATAATAACATCAAAGTTAACTGATGATCGTTTTTTCTGTCTGTTTCCACCTGATTCCACTCCATCACCCAACTGTTTACAGTGTACACACACTTTTTACGATGGAACGTTTTGCTAGCGCGGCAAATTCAAATTTTCTTGCGTTCTTTTGCCAATAATAGCTTAATTACTAAACGTGATTACATTAAAATTGATTTAACGTAACGAAATAGAATGTATCAATAAATTACAATTAAAAATATCACCTACCTACATATCATTGGTTTAGCGCCAAATGGCAATAGACTGAAAAACTAAGTCGAAATTTGTTTATTGCCATATTTTGTCGCTAAACCAATGATATCTCAGAGATACTTTTAATCGTAATTTGATGATACATTCTATTTCTTTGCGGTAAATCAGTTTTAATGTAATCACGTTTAGTAATTAAGCTATTATTGGCAAAAGAACGAAAGAAAATTTGAATTTGCCGCGCTAGTGAAACGTTCCACCTTAAAACCCAGGCGATATGACTCTAACCCCACCCCACGCACTGTTTGCCACGACACTGTCAGACACGCATAACATATTATTAAGTTATAAAAACATAGAACGGTCAAAGCAACTAGTGTAAGTCTCACAGGATAAAAACTCTTAAAGCTTCCTTTTTGGACCCCCCCCCCCCCCCCATTTTTTTCTGCCACTGTCACTGACCTAAGCTGGTGAATTTTGTATATCCACAAGAAACACGTTAACTCGCACTTACTTTCATCATGATGACATAAGGAACTCAAATTACCCGGTCGTGGCAGATTACAACAGGTAATCCGATCCGATCCGATATTTAAAAGTTGGTTGTTAATTAAGCAAAACATTAATTTATCGATTCCATCATTAATTAGACCACTGAAGTTGTTGTTCTCATTCTTACTGCCATCAAGTGTCTAACTTATCAAGTTGATTATAAATAAGTAGGTCTGTTATCATTAATAGCAAAATATAATTTACCTACTCCAGTTACGTATTTAATATCAGAAATATCTTGCAAATTTGTTATAGTAGATGATAAGTTTTGATGTTGTGATGAGTTTTGATTGAACGTTCCAAACACTTGGTTACAGATTCTAATAACTTGTGTTTTTTTAGATTAGGTACTTATACCTTCAACAACTTCAACATGTCCAAAGTAAAAGTGATTTTTAAGAAATGTTTTAAAATGCTTTTTGTTTGCTATTGCAAAAAGACCAAAAAGGTGGTGAGTAGGTAATTGACCCGCACGCACATTAGGATATTTGTCTCAGTTTTTTTTTTCATCGAAAGTTTTGCTAAAATTATTAATAATAAATTGCCTTTCGATAATTCTACATATAAATAAATTCCTGCTTATTTTTTCTCTAGATTTATTTCTTTTGTGCTATAATTTCTTTATCTATACGGGTATTGATCATGCGTAAAAATAACATATTGGGCCAAAAATAAACCTTTATAGTCGATAATATAGAAAAGGCAATTTTTTTTCTGAGCTCAGCTTGTATTTTTGTCGTTGTCTAGAAATATTAAAACTTGTATAGACAATAAATTATGTATGTTTTATAAGGTTTTATCTGAGTTGTAATTTACAGAACCTTATTGTTACGAGGTCTATCTTAAAAACTAAACAGACATTATTTATTCTTGACACGAAAATATCGATTTAAAAACTTGTTTTGGATTATCGAGGCCGTGGAATTTTTAGTATTTGATACCAATTTATTTATTTATTTATTTATTTATTTGGCCTTATAACAAACACGTTACACTAGGCAAGTCAAATATACAATGTTTTAAAATTAATTAAAAAAATCAAGCAATAAATACACAAAATAATTCAACATTTGATTGATAAATAAATAATTTAAGTAAAATGTAAACAGGTAGCAAACACGCAAAATAATTAACATTTGATTGATCAATATATAAATTAAGTAAAAGAACGTAAACAAGCAGCAAATACGCAAAATAATTAAAGATTTGATTGGTAAATAAATAAATTAAGTTAAAGCATGTAAAGAGGCAGCAAATATGAAAAATAATTAAAAATTTGATTGACAAATAAATAGAATCACAATAGCAATTATTCAATTTTTTTTGTTTTTTTAAATTAATTTTATATGAAAAATAGCAGTAAATACTTAAAACAATTAAACATTTGATTGACAATGAAATAGGATCATGCTAACGATTAGGTAATAAATCTACTCACTCACACAAATGAAGATTGAGTCAGACGCTTCTCCATAAATTCTTTTAACGAATAGAAAGGGTTAGCCTCCAAAAATACTTTCAGTTTTCTTTTGAAATCATTTTCGTGTAATTGAGTTAACGTTAAAGGAAGTTTGTTATACATAGATATTTTGATGTACATGCCCTGTTTTTGGACCTTATCCAATCTGATTCTCGGGTTAAAAATTTTTTCTTTATTTCTTAGATTATATGTACTTATGTATTTGTTCATTTTTCGTGAGGTTTTCTTTTTCTTCGTGTATTTCTAGTAGGCTGTTATAAATGTATAAAGATATCACGGTCATTATTCTATTTTTCTTAAAATGTTCCCTGACTGATGTACACTTTCGTAAGCCAAACATTATTCTCATTGCTTTTTTTTGCATCTTTAGTACCTTACTTATGTCTGCTGCGTTACCCCAAACAGTAATCGAATATCTGGCTAAGGACTGTACGTACGCATAGTACACTGATAAAAGAGACTTTTTATCTAGCAATGGCTTGAGCTTGAGCAGTGCGTAATTTGCGCTCGCCATCCTTTTACACAGTTTATCAATATGGGCTTCATGGCTGACTGTATAATCGACAGTGTAGCCCAAAAATACAGTTTCCTTTACACCAATATTATTTTTCGCACATTTTCGAGCTTGGTACTGCATTACCACGCTTTTATCAGCATTAAGTATAATTCCGTTATCATGAAACCATTCCTTCAGGATCCCTAAAGCTTTGTCTATTTTACTATCTAATTCGTTTTTACATTTATCTCTCATCCCCACATGGGTGTCGTCAGCAAATAAGCTAGTATACGTCCACTCTGGTAACGAGTTGACGAGGTCATTTACGTATATTAAAAATAGCACAGGACCCAATATAGAGCCCTGTGGCACCCCTATATCCAAAGTACCAACTGCTGAGTCAACTCCATTCACAGATGCGACTTGACTCCGATTTTGCAAATACGTGCGCATTAAATTCAGCTCAGTTCCTTCAAAGCCATAGCCATAGTACTGAAGTTTCAATAACAAGATGTCATGCCTCAGACAGTCAAAGGCTTTAGACAAGTCGCAATAAATACTGGCACATTTTTGCGACTTGTCTAATGACTCAAGAATGTAATAGATTACTTTTCTTATGGCCATTTCGGTTGATCGCCCTTTTCGGAAGCCGTATTGAGATGTAGTAAACAGACCGACCAACAATTTCGACGACAATTTCAACCAGATTAGAGAAAAAAACAAGTAGCCGATACCGACAGACTAAATGATCCTTTAGGTCACTTCCCATAACGCCATTCCCTCATCTTCCCCTAAAGTTTACCTACCATGTTCTGTACTCAAAGGGTAATAAAAAACGGGACCCATACCTAGCTACAATTTTCACAAAATATACCTATTACGGTTGTATTACGGTGAACTCCTTACAATAAATAAAAATTACCATTATTAATTTTAATTAAAGAGGGCCCCGCATACAAGAAACCGTTTTACGGTTTTATTTTTTATTTTTTTCAAAAACGGTAATGCAGACAAGCATAACGACAACATTACTGCGTATTTTGTAGATGTTCTGTATAGTATAACAACAACTACAAAAACCCAACCAAGTGTGAGTTGCATTTGCGATAAAGGGTTTCAACCATTAAGTACTTACCTATTCAATTTCGCGAACTATTTTATTTGGTCTTATGTAAGTACCTTGTGTGTCCGGACCCTTGGTGCGCGAGTTCCACTGGCATTTAGCCGGTTTTTCAACGAGTAATAGCAAATTTTTCAAGTTTACATTTATTTTTATCTTTTCGCAGGTGCAGCCCAACGAATCGGCCAGCCAACCTGTCAGCAAGCCGGCTAGCAAGTCCGCCAACATGTCCGTGATTACAGAAGGCATGGACCTGGAGCTGGAGTACTCTCCCAGCAAGTGGTCGAAGCGGTTCCCGACGCCACAGGAAGTTTTGCAGCATCACGTGCAATTCGTTACCACAGGTTGGCAATGTTTTAAACTTGTAATTCCCTACTATATAAGACTTTCCACCTGCAAGAAAATGTCCAACAGTTTGTCAGACAAGCTTGCAAGTGTAAGCTAGTAGTAGCTGCCTTTACACTATAAAGCCTGAATCACACCAAATTCAGTTGCAGTCCGTGTGCGTTGCAGGTGCAGTGAGGACTAGTAATGTATGAAATTCTATGCAAGACGTCCAACCTACATGCAGTACGTGTGCAGTCCATGTGCAGTCACGCGTACTGCATGTAGTGTGACGTCTTTCATAGAATTTCATAAAATATTAGTCTTCATGTATAAGTACTGCTTCCGAAACGGACATGGACTGCAGCTGGATTTGGTGTGATTCAGGCTTAAGCAAGCTGCTTACGGTCTGATTGACTGTCGGACACTTCTTGCAGAAATATTATTGCAGGTGGAAGTGGAAACCCGACCTAAAACCGAAAGGAAGAAGGCTGAAAAGCTATAGGCAACTCAAAATCTTTAATCAGACCACACCCCCTTAACCACCATAGAAACTTCATATAGTTACCTACTTTCGTCGGGACGTTATTACTATTATGTACCTAAAATGTATATAAAACAAACAAAATGTATGAAATTGGTTATTATAATGACTTCAGGACTCGTATATACAAATATGTACGCAACCACTCATTCATAACTTGCAATGGAGATAAACTGAAAAATGTATACCTACTGTGAAAAATTTAGATATATAGAATGATATGTGTAGGTATATTGTGTAATTATAATATAGTCATCATCATCATCATTAACAGCCTGAAGACATCCACTGCTGAACATAGGCTTCCTTCATAGAGCGCCACTTAGAGCTTGCCTCTAGCATCCAGCGGCTCCCCGCGGTTTTAACCAGATCGCCGGTCCACCTTGTGAGTGGGAAGCCAGCGTACGCTGCGTCCTCCAGGTCGGGGGTATAATAATAATTATTGTGTATGTAAGTAATTAACATCTTAATTATAAAATGTCGTGAAAAGCGGTCTATGAATGGAAATAAAAGAAGTGGCCTATCTTTTTGCGCCTTCATGAATTGGATGAATATGGTACCTACCGACATCCTGAATAGAGTCTGACTCTTGTGAAGCGTTAATTAAAAAATACGCTTTTAATTATGGCATCCTAAGACATTTGATGCTCGTAATGTTAGTAATATTAAGATGAAGAAATATCACTCAAGAATACAAATCAAATTTTGAATGTGGCTGAGAATATGCTTTTTAATGAATGCAAATGAAAAGTCCTGAATGCTTTTCCTGAATCATTTTACGTAACTGTTTTTGTTGGCTTCTTATATAGATGCTTCATGTACGTCATTTCACTTCTTCTTCCTTTCAGTAGCACCAAAGCAAAGTAAAAATTTTGTATAACAGGCTGAGAGCAAATCATACCATCATTTACCTAGTTACTTATAGATTTTTTTTTTTGAACGGGCTAATGCTGTTGGTCTCTACCGACCTTTACAGCGTCACCGGGTGGGAGGGCAGACGCTTAAGGCACCCAACCGTCAAATGTGGGAGGCAACTAGCACAAGGGCACCCCTGGGGTGCGAGCCTCGGCTTGGGCCGTTGCCGGGATAAGAGGATCGAGAAGGCTACGTCCACTGGAAGAGTGGACCCTATGGAAAGTCGCAACCGTTCTAGCTAACCTACGGGGGGTACGTCGACCTCGCCGGCAGGGTCAGTGTCTGATTGTGTTACGCTGGTATCCTATACCGGTGCCGAAAGCGGTACCTGAGCCAGAAGGGCTAGACTGATCCGGTGATCCTAGCGCAGCCGACACAATGGCTGCTATAGGATCATCCGTGTCGCTCAAGACGTCTCTTGGGCGGCGACGACGGGGTGAGGCAACGACGACGGGGTGAGGCGGCGACGACGGGGTGCATATATAGAAAAATAGGTAACATTTTAGTATTTATGATTTTTGTAGCATCAGTACTTATCGCCTGCTTAGCGTAATCTACAGATTATTTTATCCTAAATACCCTAAAGTTGGTCCGATAAGTTGGACAACAAAAAAAGGTGAAAATGTGAGGTGGTGGTGGGGTGTGGGGTTGTTTAAAAGGTGAAGGATAAATTTGCACATGAGACTGTTTGTAACGGTAAAGCATATCCCGGCTAAATGGACGGATGTATGCGGATTGAAATCCCGTTCGTGATTAAAAAAAATCCTTTGCATATTAATGTATATGTAAAACTATCCCATGATTTTTGTAATAAATGAATTTTATTACACAATACCGCAACGCATATGCTCACGCAATAAAACAACCGACGTGTAGGTAATTGGCACAATACAACTAAGGGTCAAAGGCATGAACAGCAAAAGGAAACATCGAAACCCTAAAATAACTCCATGCTGTGGGAAGTCCAAACCCACTTTATCGTCATATAGCTAAGTATAGATATTAAAACTATTCACGCTGCCTAAATAAAGATCGTGCGAGCTATTAATAAAAACGATTATACTTACTTAGGGTGGGTTTTTGTCCCTAGTTAAGGTAACCAACGCTTACAAATTCTAACCAATGGCCAAAATTTGTTAGAGTTTTGAACCATTGGTTACCTTAACTACGGGTTAAAAACCCACCCTTGGTAATTATGCTGCTTGTAAACTTACTAGGTGGCAGGACTTTTCTGCAAAGTTCGTCTAGGTAGGTACCACCGCTTTGCCAGTTATTCTGCCGCCAAGCAGTAGTGTGCAAGCACTACTGTGTTCCGGTTTGAAGGGCACTGTAGCTAGTGAAATTACTGGGCAAATGAGACTTTATGATCTGATCACTCAGTCTAGTAATCTGATTACTAGACTGTGATGTCTCAGGATGACGTGCGCAGTGCAGTGTCACGCGAAACTTTATTGTTTTAAAGATCCGAGTGATACTGCATCTGTTATGGGCGGCCGTGCTGCTTAACATCAGGTGAACGACTAGCTCGTCACGTCATTCAATCGCATAAAAAAAAATCTTTGCTTACCGGCTGGCACAAACTAAAGGTAGGAAACTCTTATAACAGGTACGTAAATATTTATTTTTATTAGTATTACCTACAGGTTAAGTAATTCTATTACCTATAGGTAATTGAAGCTACGGATCGGAGTTATCAATACTACATATGTGCTGGATTGCTTGCACCTGCAGTGGAAAAGAGAACTTCTTTTTTTTTCAAACTGACATTATTGTAATAGGCTTTCTATATACAATTTTTGACATTACGCACTTTGTTATTTTATATGCTTAGTATTTACTAAGTTTTTAAGTACCTATCTCATTTGACTTGTAAAAGTGCTATTAATAGCCTACTTGCAATAAAACGCTTTGATTTTGATTAAAAACTAATGACTGTCACGATCGTGGTAAAATTATAGCCTAGCCGGCTGATATAAAAAGTATATGTACGGTCTACACCCCAGAGTCACCAACCGTTTAATAAAAAACTGTCTCTGTTGTACTATATGTACTCTATTGTAATTAATGTATGTCAATTCTAACCATTATTATAATAAATACTTAAACAAAGGCATTCTTTGCCTCAGCTAGCACCATATTCTCAGTAATGTACGGCAGAAGCTGAATACATAGCATTTTCTTACTTCAGTCCTCTCTCCATATATGAGTTATGCCCAAATTCCATAACTAAATACCTGCTTTCATCATTCCAGCTAGCGAGATGGCCACGAATAACATTCCCCACAAATTGGAGATCGAGTACGGCTCCACGCCCGGACAAAAACTAGACATTCTGGGGACTGACCTGCCGGATGGTAAGACGTATTTTTAATATCATCTATAAATGCTATGAAACAAATAAGTTTCATGCTAGTGTTTTTTTTTAATTCTCGTGTTTGTAGAGAGTCATGTTACCGAAGATTTGGAAGCCATGTCAAATACCAATAGGTATCATTATATTATCATGGATCGTAAATGGTCGCATTTTATTTGGTCAAAATAAAAAACACAATAGAATACTTTTTATACCTAATTGGCTCTATTTTTATTTTATTTTTTTCTCTTATATTTTGGCTCCACACATAGTGTATTTAGCCAGTGTCAAGTATTGTAATTTTTTACAATGATAGAATATTTCACGTCAAGTCAAGTCTTAGTCACAGTCTGCGTAGTCATAGTCCAGTCTAAGTCAGGTAGTCTCAGTCCAGTCTAAGTCATGCCCTAGTAAAGTGGTGGCAACTTTACTAGAAGCTTCTATAGAATTTTGGAAGCAACACGAAAAACCACGTTTCACCACATTATATCACTTGCCCACACTCATGCTCGTAATTCAGCACTTAATGCGTAAAACGCCACCGACTTTAAACATTAACACTGGAAAAAGCACGAGTTTTGAAAAATAATACAATGCAACGACGTGAACTTTTCCGCGTTCCCGCCAAAAAACTCGGCTCTATTTTTTATATTGATCTTTGTTATAAGGCGTCTTATTAAAAAAAAAAGTATTTTATGTATGAACCAATAGATGGCGCCAGTTGTGGTTTTACCAAAATCTGTCACTGTCACGCATCACGCACGTGTTTCAAGCATAGACCACAGGTTAGAGGAAATGTGTCACGATACTGACTGACAACTCTGAACTCTTTCGTTTTTTTATTTCCGTTGCGCGTTAGTTCGGCTTTGTTTTGGATCATATTAACGTTTATCTATCTAGCAGTTCTACTTTACTTCAATTTACTTAAGAAGAATGCACCACATACTACTTAGAAGATAATACAGACAATGTACTCGTGGTCCACTCAACTGAATTTGACATTTCTTTGTAGGTAGTCTGAGCATTTTCTTATGTTTAGTTAAATCATAAGAAAATGCTTTGTGGTTTGAAAGGTTTAAACTATGTACTTACTGCGCCATTTAGTTAAAGAAGCGGAACTAGTTTTTTTTAAATAAAACGCCTCATTGTGGGTGCTATACTTGTTTACGGGCATGTTCACGAGTGAACTAACTGCGCCGAAATATCAGGAACGCATAAATTAATTTAATTATGTAGATACGGTAAGTATTACCTATAAGTACCTACTACTTATTAAAAATATAGTGATCAATCACAAACGTCCATTCCCGATTTTTATCCCAACAACGCCACTATTATTTTGAAATTTTAATATAAGAACAGAAATATAAAACTAGTCTTACTTCAAAAAACAAGACTACGTATCTTCTTTGTAGATATTGTAAGCTGTTTGCAAATAATTGTAAATCTCTTTTTAAGGTTAACAATATAATATGAAGAGTAATATGAATGTGACAGAGATAAGATAATTTAGAAAACAGCACTCGCTTTTGTTTCGAGAGGCATTATCAGCAAAAGATAACTACAATGTAAGATTACCTAAATAATATACTGGGCATATCTAATATGAGACTTGCGACCTGAATGTGTCAGGATGGATGAGTGCAATGCAGTCTAAAGCCCTATTCAAACCGGCGTATTATTCGCTACCGCTGTAAGTAGGTAGCGGTGAATACCGCGCAGCATCCCACGCTGGTTTGAATATGCCTTTACGTTTTGCTGGGGATGTCAAAATCATTGTTGCTCTTTGATAATAATAATAAATATAGTTTCGTCCATTTTATCTTTTTTTATGTAAACGAATGACGTGACGAGCTAGTCGTTCACCTGGTGTTAAGCGACACGGCCGGCCATAACTGATTGCAGTGTCACTCAGATCTCCAAACTGAAATTTCACGTGACACACTTCGCGTGACACTGCGCACTGCGCACGCCATCCTGAGACATCACACAGTCTAAAAAAGTTTTCTAGACTGTGAGATCAGTTCGTAAAGGCTCATTTGCCCAGTAATTTCACTAGCTGCAATGCCCTTAATTATTTATTCTGTACTTTGGGCGCAAGTACGATCAACAATCGTTCCTTGTGGCGTCCAATCGCGCCGGAAGCCTTTATTCAGTGGTACTGTGCGTGATAGAGGCAATCTACTGAACACACTGAACAATTGAAGATCTTATGTTACTCGTAAATTCCTTCCTGTGATCGGACCATAAATACACAAATAAGGTTCAGTTGGCAACATTACCCATGACGTCACAGCTGGAGCTTGCATTGCACCACTCGCCATTACCAAAATACGATGTCGTAAAAATAAACAATAAGAAACCAGATATCCTGTTTTGCATGACAGGTTATTTCACCCACATCAACCTTTTCAAGTGGGATTGGATATTTTTCACAGATCCCAATTTTGCCTTAACTAAAACTTGTTACATTGACAGTGACAATATTTTATTCCCACTCCATCTCGTGTGTCAAGTGTGCCAGAGATTCATTAAAAAAATTAACATAATTAATAAGTTACTTGGCTTATTCATTTAATTAATTATATCGTAAGTGCAAGTACCACAAACCTAGAATTTTTTCCTAAGTCTATGGCAACTACCTACAATCATTGTAGTCAATTTCATTACGAATAACATGTTTACCATATTAAAATTGTCTTAAAGAACATATTAAAGTTTTTCATACTCGTTATATAAATCCAACATATAAAACAGTGTTTAAATGTGAAATTACAATTGCAGTACCTAATAAATCCATGTCACAGTGAGATTTATTTATTGCGGCTTAGTGCTGACTACTCACATTGGATAGGGGCTTCTTTATTTTAAATTGGTTTTGAAGTGCTGAATCTTTCAATTCATTTGAAACAAACAATATCGCTGAATATCTAATTCTTATGTTAGGACAATGTGACAAATTTTACGCGCCTGCTTTTACCAATTTTTTGTCATAGGTACTTGATAGGCTATTTTTATCAACGATAGGCTAACATTTGACCACGATCTGACCCGATGGTAAGTGACGACGCGGTCGACGATGGAGCACGCTTGCTCAGGAGATATCGGTTCACTCTAGCCTTAAAAACTCCCATATTATATATGTCAGGAAACAATGACGCTGGTAAGGTGGAACACCTTCCCCTTTGCTGTCCAAATTATAAAAGAACACAAAACGCTTTGAAAAAAAAATTAAATATCCTCGAATACGTCCTAACGTATTCAAGGAATATTTACGATGTACGGATGCCATGTTTCTGTGCTTCGCGTCTAGTTGTACGATGGAAAAAAGGGGATGGAGGAATTAAGTTGTGCAATTCCATCGCACACTCTCCGAAGTGCAACTTGTAAAAATACGATAGCCTGGCTGGCAGGATTGCGTTCATGGACGTATTATCTTGCGTTTGGATACATTTCTAATGATGCTATAAGCCACAATGTAGCACGCTCGCCAATAAGAAACTGTTTACTCTCCCTCTTGAAACGTCTAGGTTCAGCATTTCAAAGTGGGCTTTTAAAGACCTTTTTTAATCGAGCTTAGAACACACACACCTATAATATACGCACATATTCGTACGTGAATACAAAAAATCTTACAGCCATCCCGTAAAGAAAGATTCAATAGCAATTTGATCTTGTTTCACGCACGATTTACGCACATGGCATGAAATTTCAGCCCTCGCCCTCGCCCGAAATAACTCTTGATGATGTGTCGCATACGGGAAGCTAAATTAAAGACATTCATGTTCTGAAGTGTTCCATAAAGACCTCATTTGTGTGTTTTGTTGACATTCTAGCTTCGTGTGTGTGTATAAGGATGTGGTGGTAAAAAATGCCCTTGCGAGTTTCACGTACTCAATATATTTTTATGCGCCCTACGTAGATATGTTTGTCTTAAAAATATAGTTTATTTATACTGTAATTTTGACGAAAAAAACCTATCCTAAAACATGTATAACAATGAAATAGCTATACTTAGTGCTGTGACTATGACTATGACTATGTATTCTCTTGTTATATCTTTGCCCATTTCAAACTTGATAAAGAGAAACAAAAACACAACAAAAGCTTCTAAAGATTGTGTAGTATAAAAATAGTTACCTATTTTTATACTACACAATCTTTATTACCAAGGTAGTAACTATGCACAGAATGTCATGTTATACGTGTCACATAATATGGCACCACATAGGCATACTATTATTCCGATTTCTAGGGTGCTACCACACAGTTTTTAAATAATTATAGGTAGTAGTTACGTGGCGAATCGTATGGTTCACATAAACCCTACATATTGTCTATCTAGTAGATATATAATTTAGGTATCTACGGGTATGTACAGGATTATATACATGTAATTACTCAGCCACCACAATGCTCGTCAAATTGATTTACAGGTGATTCATAAAATACGTGTGGATTGGTCAGATACTTGAGGAAATGCAACACCATGTATTACTATAATAAAGGTATCAGCATGGTACTTATTACACTAGTAGTTCTGGGAACGGTAGACCTCTCGTTGCTTGTGTTCAGTCTGTGCATAATCACATAAGCAGCCGGAAGACGTGCTGAAAAACGCATAAACCGCATAAAACGCCACTTAGGATGCTTTTCATAGGGGGGTTTTCCATAATCATCACGCTTTGCAGGCGGCTTGTTGATCGCAGTAAATTTTAATGGAGGAGAATGCTGCTGCCCATTCTTTAGATATACCCCTTAGCCGGCGATTACACAATCCATCCTATTCTCACACCGCTGGGACCACACGGTATGAATATTACCTAATATATCCCGAACTCAGACCGTTATACCTCGACAACCTCTTGACCAATTTTACTCATATTTGAAATACTAGTATAGAATCGAGCACCCAATTTGTTCGGCAAATATTATCAGTATAGGCCCATAGATGGCACCGCAGCAAACATCCCCCATTTTTGTTTTTTTAACGGGCAAATTGCCTTTATTACTCAAGCTAACTACTACAGTAATAAAAACTAAACTAAACTAAACTAAACTAAGCTAAACTAAACTAAACTAAACTAGCTACACTACCTACTACAAAGAACACTTATGGACTGTATAATAGCCGCGATGGCCTATAGACAGTCCAAGTGCTCCAGCCCACTACCGGTAGGTAGCGTACCCAATATGCTGGCCGCATTGCCACGTTGAATTGCAATGCTGATGCGTTGGGCCAAATAAGTGCCAGCATTTTGGTCACGCGTCGCATCGACCAGGCGCTCTGATAGACTTTGGAAAACGCGATGAGCTCCCGGTCCCCACGGACCCAGGGTCTCAACACCAAACGGCTCAAATATGTAACCGCTACCGAGATTACTATATTTGCGCCGTTTTAGCTGCTCAGCAGAATTAGCCGCGGCGCCGGCCCTAACGTGTGTCTCGGGAAGGTGTGACGGCGCCATAGTATCGACGCAAGTAGCGTCCCACACTAAAGGCCGCCCCATCTTCCAGGGAACCAGAGTCATTCCGTCGGGTCTTTTACCATCGTCACGCATGAGACCATTCGGTTCGAGAATGGCTGCAACATTTTGTTCGTCAAGATTCGTTGAAAATGCGACCTGTACGCGAGTACGTACATCCGGACAGACGAAAGCAAAAAGGCGAACTGAAGCAGAGACTTCACTGACTTCGTTCGCTCGGTCAATAAGTTGAACCTTGAAATCACACTATGAATAGCGCAGTAGGAAATGATAAATCATGCACTGGAGAAGTCACTACTTCACTGCCTTTCGAAGGATGTATATATACGTGGTACTACTATGTATCATTAATATCATTATGCATGTCTCATCAAATCAATCCGTGTCGACTTAATGCTGTTTGTACTGTATAGGTTAGGGCCTGGTCTCATCTCCTTTACATCACAGCGTTAGCATCCCAATTTAGAATTTATCAGAAAGTTTCTGATTTGGATTCTACACTCTCCGTCATTTTGAATGAAAATTAAAGAGGCAAAGACTGTAGATCCCTAGTCGGCACCAACGTAAGGGTTGAGGACTCTATAATTTGGTAGTTATCATCTAGCTAGCCTCATTTCTCCGGTTTTTAACTGATTGCCATTACAATAAATTAATTAAAGTTTTATTTTATCTTTTTCTGTTAGATGCACCAATTTTAGTTTACGTGCACGGGGGCTACTGGCAGGAGTTGTCTCGAGAAGTGTCCCGGTACCCAGCTGAGCCGCTCTACCGATCCAGGGTCAAGACCATTGTCGTTGGCTACGATCTCTGCCCTGCAGCTACTTTAGCAGAAATCGTTAACCAGATACAAAATGCAGCGAGATTCGTGTTCGAATATGCCGAGAAGATGGGATCAAGGTAAGGATTGGAGATAAGATCCGAAACGGAGAGATCCTCTGGACAAATAAGTGACCGATATAGCTCTTAGAATTAGCAAGTTGAAATGGCAATGGGCAGGCCACATCGCTCGTAGAACTGACTAACGATGGGGAAGAAAGTTTCTCGAGTAGCGATCACGAACCGGAAGACGCAGCGTAGGTCGGCCCTTCACTCAGTGGACCGACGACCTGGTGAAAACCGCGGGGAGCCGATGGGTGCAGGAGGCAAGCAGCCGCTCAAAGTGGCGCTTTGTGGGGGAGGCCTATGTCCAGCAATGGATGTCTTCAGGCGGTTGATGATGATGATGATGATGAAGGATTGGAGGCTATCTGAAAACTAAATATGAACCAAGAACAATTATTTATAAATCTGTATGTTTATTTATAAATATGTTTGCAGTTATATACGTAATCCTATCAAACAAACCTTTGCCATTTGTTTTTAAAATGATGTAATTAACAGAGGTCTACCGATATCTTAACTTACCATTGAACCACAGCTGATAAAATGTTATATTGGAGTGTTTGATAAACCTTCAGACTCATTTATGTTACATTAGTGGTTTTTGTATATTTAGTTTCTCATTTAAACTAACGTAGGTATACCTAAATTAACTTATTAAAACCGGCTGGATGACTCGAGCTCATTACAAACTGGTTTTGAAGAAGATCAGGTCGTAACATAAATATTGTTATTTTTACAGAGGTATCTACTTTGCGGGGCACTCAGCAGGCGCGCACCTGGTCGCCAAAATGCTAGCAAACTCGGATTTCCTTGACAGTCTCGCTGGCTCCCATCGTCTTCAAGGCGCTTTTTTGGTGTCCGGAGTATACGACCTTCGGCAAGTCGTCCACACTTCAGTTAACAGCGCCGTCCAGCTTCCAAGAGAGTGGGCGATCCCTCTATCACCTCTGTTCGACGATTTCACACACCTTCAAACTAGAGGAGTACGGATTTACATATTGGCCGGGCAAAACGACAGCCCTGCTTTCAAGAAACAGTCTAGAGAGCTCTATGAGATTCTGCACAACACCTGTCTCATGCAGAACATGTACCTGGAAATCAAAGACAACATGGATCACTTCGATATCGTTGAATGCTTCGCGCACCATGATAACTTTTTGAAGAATTTGTTAGTTCATGATGTGCGGAAGCATTTGTAAAATAAAGAATATTTATTGGTACTTTGTACCTGCGGGGGCCTGCCAACGTCATTAGCAAACGATTTATTTAGGAGGCAAGTCTATTGAGTCGGTTATGGTAGGAATATAAACTGAATCGTAATTACGTTGCGCTGGTACATAAGCCCTTTGATGCTTGTCTTGATATTTCTTCTCGAACGGGTTGGAACTGGTTTTGAGAGAACTTGTTCTGCATGTGCAACGTAAAATTTGTTTCATTTTAAGGTCGTGGAGTTCAATTTAAAACAAGCCTCTCATACGATATGATAGACGTAAGATAACGTCATACCATGGAACAAGTAGGAGAGGAATGCCAATGCACCATGTAAAGAGCGTAGATCAGAAATATGCCAAAAACCGATAGAAAACTAGATAGCGTTGCAAAATGAGCGGGCTATAAGTTGAGCGTAGAACAGAAATATGCCAAAAAACCGTTTTAAACCTAGCCCACCGTAGCTAGCCGTATAGCCCGCTGATTTTGCAGCGCCATCTAGTTTTATAACGGTTATTAGCAAATTTTTGGTCTACGCTGTTTGGTGTATTGGCATTCCTCTCCTACTTGTTCCATGGTCATACTAACTGAAAATAAGGATATGACCCTGATTGATTTCCGCTTTTGTATAGTGTGGAGTGTAATCCTGCTCTGAAAATTATGACGAAAATTAATTTTGTCATAATTAGTGGATATTATGTTTTCAAAATGAGCTCTCAGGGTATAAATTATTAATTTGAGATTTCTAAGGTCGATATAAGAAATTAGGTAGGTACTTATGCTAGAAATAAGAAAATAAGTTGAGTGACTGAAAAATGTGTTCATTTTGGAAGTTATGTTATGGTTTTTACCTGTGATAGTATTACAGGTAAAAAAATATATTTTATAGTACGCATTTAAGTTTATTTACATCTAAGTAACTTAGAAATAAGTACCTACATAAGTAATGATTTATTTTATTTTAAAAATGTTTAACGGTTTGTTGAATTCAATTAATTCCAAATTTAAATTTCTAGATACTCGTAAGTAACTAAGGCAGTCACTAATGGTTCGGTTTTTAAAATAAGCTTTTATTATAAATTAGTTTATAATTGCCTAAGCACTTAACACCCTTGGCATGTTAGGAAATTACCTATAGTCTCCAACGAGCATCAATTCATGACTAGCCCCGTCTCGCAAAGAGCCTTTTTTATGAGTCGGTGTATAAATGGTGGATGAAACAGAAAATAGAAATGTCTCATATAGTCATGACAGATTCATTGATGGGAAAGTGTATAAACATAATCATTGCCACTTTCAAAACTATAGGGGTAATTTTATTTTTTTATACTGGCTGAAATTTAATTCATTAGTATCCTTTGACACTAGGTCCACCACACCACCGGTCACTAGGTCTTTGGTCTAGGTGGCTCCTGACAAAGTGTGGACCAAAACTTTTGAAATCTAACGCATCAATATGGTATTGACAATAACTCCAAAAAAATCGGATAACTTACTTAATAAACTGCTACAGTACAAAATTAAGTGAAAATAATGAAGTACTTGTATTTAACTAATACATACAAGGCAAAAAAAAAACTTTTAACAGTATCTAAATCATTCGTGCCAACTGCGTTAGGCGCCGCGGCAATTTTCATAATTTTCAATAAAAAATATTTTAATTTGCACTCTTTAATAATCATCAATAGAGGATAATACTATCATGCACTCAATTTATACTAATGAATTAAACTGCACCTGCATATAATCTTAAATCTTGTTTAATTCATTTAATGTATACTACCTATACCATATCTATGTACACAATAAGGCTAAAAAAAAGTGGGTATTAAAACGTTATAAATTTAAAAAAAACAGAATTTAAGTCATTATCTGCGGGTAGATTGCTCAAAAAGCTGGCCACATTCCCTCGTTGAATGGCCGGGCTAATTCTTTGGCCGAGGTATGTGCCAGCCCTTTGGTCACTCGTCAAGAAATTGTTTTTTTTTTATTTATAAGATTCTTAATTTATAGCGGGAGAATAGTTATTTTGTGTTTTTTGTTTGATTTCTATCAAGTTTGAAATATGCAATGATTAAACAACAGAAAACACTGAATAGCTATTCCACTTTTATACAGTGTTTTTTAGTAAGGGGGCTAATGTTTAGACGGGGAGCCCCCTCCCCCGTCCCGTCCCCCCCATTGGGGTTTACTTTATTTTCTCTGCAAATAAGCATTGAGGTATAATTTAATGTTATAAGATTAATAATGCAATAATAAATTTAAATATTTTTACATTTTGTTTTTCATTTATATGTACCACCAAAGGCCGCGTCATCACTTACCATCAGGTGAGACAGTGGTCAAATGCTATGCCTATAAATTATTTAAAAAAAACCTACACAAATTATTTTTTTTTGTAGCTTTTCCAAGTTTTTCCTACATTTTTATAACATATGAAGTTGACGAACCCTAAAACGGCTGTTTTTATGCAAACTGATGCATAGAACGCCACTACATAATTTATTCTTTGCTACCAATAAGGTTTTCGTTGGTTGAAACTCCCGCTTTATTTCAACGGTGATAGCTTCGTGTGCTAAAAGCATTTCATTAGTTTAATTACGTGCTCCTTCAGCACTTTACCCACATTTGCACCGTCATGATGCATTCTCAAGGACCTGCGTGCCTCTGCGTACGTGTTTTATGACCTCTCTAACTAGATTGTTACATGGTGAACGAACACACAGTATGGCAACTTAGGCGTAGTAGGTAAACTCAAGCATTAGGTAACTACACAATACCTATGAAGAATATTTAATTGAAAGATAAACGGCGCGCAAAAATTGTAGGCAGAGCAACGAAAGCAGAAGGTGATTTTTTTTATCAACGATAGGTTAACATTGGACCACGGTCTCACCTGATGGTAAGTGACGACGCGGTAGACGATGGAGCATGCTTACCTACAAGATACCGGTTCATAGCCTTAAAAACTCCCAGGTTATATTGTCAGGAAACAATGACGCTGGTAAGGTGTTCCATTCCTTTGCTGTCCGAATTATAAACAAAGAATCAAAACAAACGCTATGTACGTACTCGAAGAGTTTTTTACCATATATGGATGCCGTGTTGCCTTGCGTGTAGTTGTACGATGATAAAAATAATCGCACATTCCTCTTACAAAATATTGTGAGAGAAAATTCTCACTCTTTTTTCTTTCTTTTAAAAGTGCAATCACCACTCCTTCGCAACTACCGTTTGATTGTAAAGTGGGTGTCTTATACCATGAAAGGGGTCTGTGTAATGTAAACTTTTCTAGAACAGCCCTTACTGTTTCTATCGTCATCATGATTTACGCCGTCTTAATTGCGGAGGTCCTAAAAGCACCAATTCCCGTAATTTATGCTCAGCGGTCGCTGTTTTACGCCAAAATTAATGCTCTATAGCCGTTTGTTTTCTTTGTTCTCAATTTTTAATTGCAAGATTTTAATTGAAACGCTTTTAACAGGCTATTCTTAAGCAAAATTCAATATTTTATTAGTCTATCGTGAAGAATAAGATTTTTATTCAATGATTTATTGGGAATCACAATGGAATTGCGAGTGCTGTATACAGTACCCTGGGGGATTGGGCTAGCTAGGGGATTCAATTCAAGTGGAAGGTCGAAGTAAAAAATTTAGTAAATAGACATGGTGGGTAAATTAAGAATGGCATGAGTCTAATGGCTAAATTACATAATACCTAAGGCTACAATCAATCGATCAATATAAATAAAAGGGTCCATAAAGCTTCAACTAATATTACTGACTAACGTCAGAAAGACCGTTGCATGTAGAGACTTGATACTTGATATTTGGAAGCAAAACTTGGTCCGTTTTAATTAAAAGTGTACCTAATAAGAAAGGATTTTTGAAAACGCAACTTCTAAAAAGGTTGATAAGGTACTATTAAAGATTTCAAAATATGTTTAATTTTCGGTATCTGTGAACGATGGCGCCTAGTTTTTTATTACAGAAAGAACCCTCTGAACGTCTATACTCTAAGCTCTGAATGACCGAAATTAACTCGAAAACCACGCACGTGCAGAAACCACGCGGCTTATTTATGGTATATATACAATACAAAACACTTTATTGACAACAAGATACGAACATGAGAAATAGTTATTTGTTATACAAGGCTGCAAAGTTGGTTTTTGGCGCGAGTACTTGAATTGAAACCTGAGCAAGCGAAGGAATCTAGGATTGAACCACGAGCGTAGCGAGTGGCTCAAATGAAGAATCCTGAGCGTAGCGAAGGTTTCAAAGGTACGAGACGCAGAAAACTTTGCTGCCGAGTGCAACACACAACTTTTCACCTCACTACTGCGAGGAAAATGCAAGAAAAACAGCTAAAAGGCTAAGAAAACATTCGTTTTTAGCTTATTAATTGAGCTATGGGTGGCGGTAACGCTTAACATCAGGTAAACGACTAGCTCGTCACGTGATTCATGGAAAATTAAAAAAAAAGGTGTTTTTCATCCATTTTTCATGCAGTCGCCGTGCTGGATAGCGTATTGGTTATATACTCTTTGGTGCTAGACAGTGCGATTATTCTAAAAATGAGGTTGGTGAACGAGAAAAAGATGGTATCTTTTAGGAGGTAGTCTGTGGTATTAATGAGTGTTCAGTGAACTGGCAATATCAAGAAGGTTAAATTCGGGCAGATCTGTGATTAAATCCTCAATTCTTGAAGAGAAAATTATTGAATAGAAACGTTCGAATTTTAAAAACACTTTCCACTCTAGCGATTAAAATGCGTTTTTGCGCCCAGATTTTGAATGACAAAGAGAATCTTTCCGAGCTAGTGAGGTGGAAAAAGAATTACCTACATAGTTAGGTGCAATGGGCGGTCGTATCGCTGAGAGCGATCTCATCCAGATGTTCCAGACAACCCGTTAAGTGACACGGCCGCCCATAACAGTTGCAGTGTCACCCGGAACTTTACAACAATAAAGTTTCGCGTGACACTGCACTTGCGCGCGTCATCCTGAGACATCACCCAGTTTAGTAACCAGATTACTAGACTGAGTGATCAGATCATAAAGTCTCATTTGCCCAGTAATTTCACTAGCTACAATGCCCTTCAAACCGGAACGCAGTAGCTTGCACACTACTGCTTGGTGGCAGAATAACTGGCAAAGCGGTGGTACCTACCTAGACGAACTTTGCAGAAAAGTCCTACCACCTAGTAAAATATTATTTTAATTATACCTATATCTTATTCAACTTCATTTTTAATGTGATACATAATACCAATAACACAGGGTATTAAGTTTTAGTAATACCTCTTTGCTCGCACGCACGCTACTTTTGTAAGTAAATTATACTCTTTGGTACTTTGAATATTATATGGTCGGAAAATGTTGCGGTTATCTGTGGAGGGAATAGGCGTGCGAGCTCACTAATTATTGGAAGGGATAGAACAAAGAGCTGTAAATGGTTATAAAATAGTTAAAATAGTTGAAAACTTAATAAAAGCTGATGGTATTATATCCAAGGTATTCTTATTATACCCAGTTCCGACAGTATTTTTGTGTACTATGGAGATTCCATCACAGTACATACTTAGAAGCAAATCAAATTATCAGAGTTGTTAAAATATATGAATAATATAACAGAAAGAACATGAGTAAAACTCTTGTCTATTTCTGGCTGGAATTGCGAAATTTGTTCGTTGCATCCCTTTCACGTATTTGCGGGTCGCGGAGATCTTTAGCAGGAAACATAAAAGAAAACTGTCTATATTAAACATTTAATTTTTCTATTGTTTTGACACTTTCATAAACCTTCCTATACCTATACCTACATACTTGAACTTGTTGAAATAAACTTGAAGTATGATAGATACTTCAAGTTTATTTCTAACAGTTATCGTTGTTTATTTGCCCGTCCGCCCCTTGTGCCCCTCCCAGAAAAAAATCCTGGATCCGCCTGCCCTTGAGTATCGACGGATGGATTAGTCATATAGTAAGTATATAAATGTATAAATATTTATTCTCTATTAAATGGCGGTTATTTTAATACTAATGTTTTCTGGCCGTTTATAATTCTGGGGTACGAAAACGTTACGCGGGTCCATATTGTTGCATAGACAAAAGCATTGTAACCTCAAAAGCCGCAAGCTCTGTAATAAGGGCGGCGTTCTGACAAAAAAACATGTTTTCATGAAAACGTATTAATCTCCGCGGATGAATAGATTATAATAACAATGCATGCGACAGAAACGTTAATGCATGCAAAAACGTTAACATTGTTAATTTTAGCCTTTTGATCTAAGGCGTAAAGGCGTTTGACCACTAATTGCCTTAAATATTTTATTAACATGTTTACAAAGAGAAGATAGGAAAAGGTCAGTACCGATTCAGCCCAGGATTGTTAGGTTATATGTTTAAAACTAGCTTATCTAAATATACTCCAACCCGGACCATTTCTTACCTATTACTTCCCCTTAGCTAAATATTGGCCCCGCGATAGTTTTTTATTGAAATGGTATATACACAGTATAAATAAGAATCCACTCATCATCATCATCAACAGCCTGAAGACGTCTACTGCTGAAGACAGGCCACAGAGCACCATTTTGAGTGGCAGGTTGCCTTCTTCATCCATTCGGCTCCCCGTAGTTTTAACCAGATCGTCGATCCACCTACTGGGGGGCCGGCCTACGCTGCGTTTTCCGGTTCGTGGTCACCACTCGATAACCAGGTAAATAATAACCAGACCATTATGTTCCCACTGCCGGGCCAAAATCCACTTTATACGCTGGCCAAGAGCGGGTTATTGGATTCATGTCCTCGAATTTTTGTGATTATTAAAAATGATGGTTTCCTTGGGCTTCTCCACTGTTGTAAGAGCGAGTGCATATTTCGCACATAACTTATAAAAGACCGAGCGAGATTCGAACCAGGGTGCATCCGGTTTAAAATTCGCACAGTAGGTTACCTCTGAACCATGCCCACCCATAATATTATGACTACTGCAAAATATTCATATTTTACCTTGTTATCTTTAAATATCAATTCATTTACTTCTCGTAAAGGATTATAATATAAACAAAAAACTTAATACTGGCATGTGCTAAACCCATTTTCTCTATCGCTCTCATTTTTCTTTCTCATTCTTCGCAAGCTCTTAAGGTGGAACGTTACACTAACGCGGCAAATTCAAATTTTCTTGCGTTCTTTTGATAATAATAGCTTAATTACAACGTGATTACATGAAAACTAATTTTGCGCAAATAAATATAATGTATCAATAAATTACAATTAAAAGTATCACCTACTTATCATTAGTTTAGCGACAAATGGCGAAAGACTGAAAAACTAAGAAGAAAATTGTTTATTGCCATTTGTCGCTAAACCAATGATATCTAGAAGATACTTTTAATCGTAATTTGTTGGTACATTCTATTTATTTCCGCTAAATTAGTTTTCATGTAATCACGTTGAGTAACTAAGCTATATTGGCAAAAGAACATAAGAAAATTTGAATTTGCCGCGCTAGTGCAATGTACCACCTTAACATAAGGAATTACACGAAATACTTATCACATCGTGATGGTTGTTCAACAAAACGAATTCGCTCTGCGTTCAAGAGTAATCACTGTGAAGTGCTCGTGCACGTTCTTGAATTTACTGCGCGAACTCTATCACCGATTATAATAGCCTATATACGAAAACGAAAAGAAAAATACTATTTTTATTTATCATAGAGTTAGGATGTTAGGATGTTGGGAGTAACGAAATTCTAGCTCTGTGGTATTTATAAAGAAAATCGACTTTAATGTGGAACGTTTCACTAGCGCGGCAAATTCAAATTTCTTTCGTTCTTTTGCCAATAATATCTTAATTACTCAACGTGTTTACATTAAAACTGATTTAACGTAAAGAAATAGAATGTATAAACAAATTACGATTAAAAATATCTCCTAGATATCATTGGTTTAGCGACAAATGGCAATAAGCAAATTTCGTCTTAGTTTTTCAGTCTATTGCCATTTGTCGTTAAACCAATGATAAGTAGGTGATACTTTTAATTGAAATTTATTGATACACTATATTTATTTGCGCAAAATTAGTTTCCATGTAATCACGTTGAGTAATTAAGCTATTATTGGCAAAAGAACGCAAGAAAATTTGAATTTCCCGCGCTAGTGGAACGTTCCACCTTAATAAGGCCGCTAGAGGGAAGCAGTACTCCCCTCCACTGGCGCGTCAGTTGACCGCCATTGCTATCTGGTTTTTGTACTGCTTTATTCTAGAAGTACTTTTAATTTAAAACTTCAATATAACTAAATATTAAAATCAGTAAGTGGAATCAAAATTCATAATTCATATAAATATGATTTACCGCAAGATTTAAAAATACATACGACATAAATGTGTATGTATTACAAGTTACCATATTGATTAAGGTGGAACGTTTCACTAGCGCGGCAAATTCATATTTTCTTGTGTTCTTTTGCCAATAATAGCCTAATTACTCAACGTGATTACATTGAAACTGATTTAACGTAAAGAAATAAACTATCTCCTAGATCTCATTGGTATAGCGACAAATGGCAATAAACAAATTTCGTCTTAGTTTTTCAGTGAAAAGTGAAATTCGTTTATTGCCATTTGTCGCAAAACAAATGATATCTAGGAGATACTTTTAATCGTTATTTGTTGATACATTCTATTTCTTTACGTTAAATCAGTTTTAATGTAATCACGTTTAGTGGTTAAGCTATTATTGGCAATAGAACGCAAGAAAATTTGGATTTGCCGCGCTAGTGTAACGTTCCACTGTTCGTTCACAGTCAATTGATGTACTATTTACAAGACTAGTCTTATAATAAGCCATCTTATTTAGTATTCCTATCCTCAAAACTTGTTTACTTCGTCCTAAGCGAAAGTTAGATCAACCTGCGTTTTTCATCATTCTTTTAATTACAACTAGGTTGTGTATACTGCGTATTGTGTAGTGACCTTCTAGGTCCAGACTGAAATATTATAACGGGCGGCAGCTGCAAATTTTTAATCTGTAATAATTCTGCGGCTTACTAAATGTCTTGTAGCTCTTTTGCTACAAATTAGTTTTTTCATTCTGTATTTTTGTTGGGTATGGCACAGGGTATGGTAAGTTTCATGCAGCCGGCTCCCGGTTTATACTTATCTACATACAAATAGGAAAAAAGACTTTTAATGTTTATGAATGACGTGACGAGTTAGTCGTTCACCTGATGTTAAGTGACACGGCCCATAACAGTTGCAGTTCCACTCGGAACTTTAAAATAATAAAATTTGTGACACTGCACTTCGCACGACTTGAAATTAACACCAAAACACGGGTACGTTATTGAAAAGTCATACCATTGTCACATTTTCTTGACAAACTTGCCAACGTCTAGATCTTTGGATTATATAAAGAAATAATAATAAATAATAAATAACACCCAACAATCACATACATAGATCTTGGACCCTAACTAGGATTCCCTGTATCTAGGGACCCAGGAACTACGAGGACCATGGTTCCAGACACCCAGACACAGAACAAGTACTTGCGCTTTTTTTTTCCTGTGCACAATAACTTGTCCTGTCACGGGAATCGAACCCGCAGCCTCCGGGTTATGAGCTGACGGAGGCTGTCAAAATAGCCAAAGAGCAGTAGGATGATATCGCCTGCTTAGTAAATAATCAGATTAAATATATCAGGATTTTTAGATGAGCAAGGAAGAAAAGAAAGAAGAATTATGCGAGAGAAAATGTTAACTGCGCGAAAGCAAGGCCTATATGCAGTGATCAGGGACAATCAATTGTTTATAGAAGGAAGTAAAAGTAGCATAAAAGATGTGACAAATGAAAATAAAAATAATGAGCCATCTTTGATTTCGGCCACTAAAAATGGAACTCCGCAAGATCATGATAAAGATGTTAACATTGAGAGGAATTCCTTTCGGAACAGTAGTTCCTTTCGAAAATACAGACCAAGAAGAGTTTAAAATACTTTTTCAAAACTTTCAAAGCCTCGGAAATAAACAGCATCTATTAGAAGCATTTACGAACCAAAATCCAACTTATAAAGCCATTTGTATATCTGAAACGTGGATGAAAAAAGAACAATTAGATCTAGTCCAACTCCATGGCTACAAGACTGCTGCATCTTTCTGTAGAAAATGGCGAAATGGCGGCGGAGTATGCATAGCATTACAGGACCACATAAGTTACATAGAGAGAACTGATATCACCGATATGTCCATCGAATATGTTCTAGAAATATGCTCGGTTGAATTGACAAATGCAAATACATTAATAGTTATTATTTACTGGAATAGGAGAGAGGAGGGCGTATTTTATAAACAGTTAAGATTAATTTTAAAGTACCTTAATAAAAAATACAAGCAGTATAAAATCATTTTTGGGGGAGACTTCAATACAAATTTTTTGAAAAACTGTCCGAAAACCAATGAATTACTTGATATAATGTCAGATTATAAATTTACACAACGCATAAAAAAATCTACTCGCACAACTGATAAGTCCTCAACTTGTATAGATTTAATATTTACAAATTTTTCTGATATTTTCTTATGTGCAACGGTAGAGGATTTAGGTTTCTCAGATCATTTAGGAACTAGCGTAAGTGTGTCATTGCCTAGACAAACGAAAAAAACTGTTTGGTTCATAGAAAAAAGGTCATTTAATGACATAAATACAGATAATTTCAAAGCAAAATTAAGTGAAATAAACTGGTCCAAAAAGTTAAATACCTGCAAGAGCATAAACGATAATTACCAAATATTTACAGAAACATTGTCGGAAGCATTGAATGAGTGCATACCTAAACGTCGATTGCAATTAAAACAAAATAAAAAAAAGCATTGGCTTACAGTTGGTTTAAAAAAATCATGCAGAAATAAAAGACTATTAAAAATACATACATTAAGATCAAAAAAGTCCATATTAACAAAATACTATAAAACGTATGAAAAAGTATTAAAAAAAGCAGTCAACACATCAAAAAAAATATAATATATAAAAGAGTTAAAAAGATCTACAAATAAAACCAAAACAATGTGGAAGATAATCAATGAAAGAACGAATGAAACCCCTAAAAAAGACAAGCATAACATAAAACTACAAATTAATAACACAGTAGTAACAGAACCAAAACAAATCGCTAATCACTTTAATAGTTTTTTCTCGTCAATAGGCAAAAATCACTTAAACACAACCCTTCCCTCTGCCTCGCACAATAAACCATGTAGTAATATAAAACCTGTTTGTCAGCCTACTACAAATACCATGTTTTTATCTCCGGTAACGCCTCACGAAACATACAAACTCATAAAAAGCTTAAAAAATAAAACCAGCCATGGAATTGACGAACTTCCACCTAGCCTGTTTAAAAAATGTGCCTATGAACTAACTTTGCCATTCTATCTCTTAATTAATCAATCGTTTAGCGATGGAGTTTTCCCAGATCAACTTAAAAAAGCTATAATCAAACTGATTCATAAAAAAAACTCGAAAACTGATACAAATAACTATCGTCCCATTGCCCTTTTGCCTTCTGCATCTAAGATATTTGAAAAAGCAATGAGCGACCGGGTCTACTCCTTTTGCGAAAAATATAAAATATTTGATGAGTGCCAAAACGGGTTTCGTAAAAATAGGTCAACAGCCCTAGCGGTCTATAAATACATGCAGGAAGTGCTCAATATAATAGATAAAAAAAAGTACGCGGTAGGTGTTTTGCTCGATATGACAAAAGCATACGATAAAGTACAGTTCGGGATTTTGTTACATAAATTGTATGATATAGGTATCCGCGGTGTAGCTTACGAGTGGTTCAAATCATACCTAAGAAACAGAGAACAGCTTGTAGAAATCGTCTATTACAATTATAAAAGTAAAGCCATAGAAAGTGTTCGCTCTGAAACTACGGTTATGAATGCTTCGATTCCCCAGGGAAGCGTCCTAGGGTGTCTCCTGTTTTTGATTTACATAAATGACCTCCCGAAGGTTATAACAGATCCATGTGTTTGTTTCGCAGACGACATTTCCCTACTTACCTCTGTAAAAAATAGCTCAAGTGTAGAACAAAAGCTCACGGCGATGCTCGAACAGACAACTAACTGGATGTACGAGCACAAACTTGAACTTAATTTAACCAAAACTAAAATTATTACGTTTCATCCGTATCAGAAGCCACCACTTCAATTCGACTACATCTTCCACGGCACAAAAATAGAAAATGTAAATGAATTCACTTTGTTAGGTATTGTTATTGACACGCATATAAACTGGCAATCTCACGTTAGGAAAACCAAATCTAAACTTTCATCTCTTACGTACGCACTCCGGGAAGTCAAAAAGACAACTGATTTAAAAACTGCAATCACGACATACTATGCGAATGCACATTCAAGTTTAAGCTACGGGATAATTTTATGGGGAAATAGCAGCGCTGCATCCGATCTTTTCATTGTTCAAAAAAAATTAATTCGTATACTAGCTAATATAGAACAAATTGACAGTTGTAAACCTTATTTTAAAAAGTACAAAATTTTAACTCTGCCATCTGTATACATTTTGGAAGTATGCAAATTCGTAAGAAACTTTTTATTTACAAAACCTACAAACTTAAGCGAAACAATTCAAGAAAAAAACCGTCTAGTGCTACAAATACCAAAGTCCCGATTAAAAATGCACTCTTCTAGTACATTACCTATGGCTATAAGAATTTATAATGGGCTATCAGATGATATAAAGAACATAGAAAATTATAATAGGTTTATTCGTACTTTGAAACAGTTCCTCACTCAAAAGGCCTATTATAATGTAAATGAGTATTTAAACGAAAATAAAATATTATGTACAAATGAAAATTTAAGATAATGAATAGTATGTAGGTACCAACATTTGACATTAAAAATTTATATCATATTAGGTATTTAGAATCGATAAGAATGACATTGAATGATAATTAATCAGTTTTATATATATATATATTTATGTACTCCATTGACATTAAATTAATTAATAAATACAATTAAAACATTGCGAGTAAAATTTTATCATAGTCAAACTAATATGTTATTATTCTCTTTGTAAGTACATATTGACTCTTTTGTGAAGTCGTCCTTCTCTCTCCAAATTTGCTGCGCCCGACGGGGTCCATAATGAGCCTACTTAAATAATTTTATACTTATTCCACCTATGTACTCTATGGAAGCAATAAAATATCTGAATCTGAATCTGAATCTAATAACTGTATTGTCCATTACAATAAAACTAATCTGTAGATAAACACCATGCGTTATGATTAATAGAATGTTGCTCTCATTCTCTCTCGTAGATTTCGTATTCTTTTTTCGTATTCACTTTTTGGTTTTAATGAGCAAACTCTATTGTTATTTTAGTCTAAGCTATAGGTACGTAAAATACACCTGTTCTCGACTAAAGTATTGTACCTATAGATAATCATGGTAAGCACATTAATCATCTAAGATTAGATTCTTTAAAATTAGCCAATCTACTAATTAGCTAGAGTCTGGAGCACTGAAAAATTATCTGTACCTACTTTATAATCGCTTTTTGTTTTAAGTATACGTTAATTATTATCTATTTGATATATTATGGATTTTGCTTATTTATACTGTATTTTAATTCAAGTGTGCAAAAAATTACAGCGAGCTTTCGGAACGTCTGTTCGAGGCAACACGTGACCAGAATGCTGGTCTCCATTTGGTACAAAAGCATTGCCATTCAACGGGGCAATGCCGCGAGCATTTTGGCCAAGTGGCCTGTACTGGTAGCAGCTTCTCAGTTTGTTCAGGTACTACTGAATTGTGTTTAATTTTAATTTTAGTGTTACAGTAATTTTATTTAATTCTTAGGTTGGAATTTGAAAATTCGAAACAGGGTGGCCGCAAACGAGATTTTTATAAGAAAATAATTAGATATATAGAAGATTTATTATCTTTAATACGTAAAAGGATACTTCCAGACTTCTGTGTGAAACGATGCCTTGTACCTACCTATGACTGTTTATACCAATACGGTAGAAGTGATTTGATGATCTGGATGTAATTTTACAAATAGGCTGGCTGAGGTAGGTACTTTTTGTCCATTATATAAAAATAAAAAAATATTTTTTACTTTAACATAATTTATGATTCAAATTACTACTATCTTTTAATTGAGAGTTCCATCGGTAAATTAGAAGCGAAGTGCCTCTGGTATACTTATATCTACGGTACTTCAGCACTGGAATTACTCCATTTGGGTTTAAATTAGTTAATTTATCAATATCTGGACACATTCGCTAAATTTAAAGATTATAAGTAATGTCCCATACTCCGTCTTAGAGAAGTCCTTAATCCCAGCAGTGGGAATATGTTGATGAAGATGTTTGTATTTAAAAAAATAGATGATAACATCGCTGTAATGCATAAACAGAACTGAGATACATTTTGAACCGACTGGTTTCTAGTTAGGCGGAAAAGTGACGAAAAATACAAAACTTTTACAACAAAATTGTAACCGGAAATCATTCTTACATATAAGAAATACTGTCCAATATAGAATTTATTTATATTACTTCTACAATAGCAGAAAATCGTACGCCTTGCTACGAGCTACGACTAGCTACGGTGCTACGACGCTACGATGCTACGTTCAAAGTTAGGGCGGGCGGGAATCCGACGGCAGAACGCTCCGCGCCATTGCCCCGTACATACGCGGGCTGAAGATGTGAACCTAATAATGGGATCGCACAAAAACTTCGGCTAAACAAAACCAAATAATAACCATAATATAATAAATATTCAATATTGTCTTAATATTAACGTGAGGCTGTAAAGCAATACCAATATAATCTCAACTAGCATTAAAAAGTTTCAAAGTAGTTTTTAGAAAGTATAAAGTTATAACACCAGTTCGTTTTTCGACGTGTTTATATAGATTTACGTAGTATTGTTCGTCTGTTTGTCACCTGTAGTGAAGGTAAGTTTTTTCATATATATCTATGTGCAATAAAAAGTTATAAGTAGGTAACTTTATTTTAACTAATCTTTGTAATGTTTGATAAAAATCGTTATTCATCATCGTCATCATCAACAGCGTGAAGACGTTCACTGCTGAACATAGGCCTCCCTCAGAGAGCGCTACTTTGAGCGGGTGCTTGCCTCCTGCATCCATCGTCGGCTCCCCGCGGTTTTCACCAGATCGTCAGTCCACCTAGGGGGGCCAGGCCACGCTGAGTCTTCTGGTTCGCGGCCGCCACTCGAGAACCTTTCTTCCCCATCGGTTGTCAGCGAGCGATGTGGCCTGTCCATTGCCATTTCAACTTGCTAATTCAAAGAGCTCGGAATCGGTAACTTTAGTTCTCGCCTCTGCGTACGTGTTTTATGACCTCTCTAACTAGATTGTTACATGGTGAACGAACACACAGTATGGCAACTTAGGCGTAGTAGGTAAACTCAAGCATTAGGTAACTACACAATACCTATGAAGAATATTTAATTGAAAGATAAACGGCGCGCAAAAATTGTAGGCAGAGCAACGAAAGCAGAAGGTGATTTTTTTTATCAACGATAGGTTAACATTGGACCACGGTCTCACCTGATGGTAAGTGACGACGCGGTAGACGATGGAGCATGCTTACCTACAAGATACCGGTTCATAGCCTTAAAAACTCCCAGGTTATATTGTCAGGAAACAATGACGCTGGTAAGGTGTTCCATTCCTTTGCTGTCCGAATTATAAACAATTTTTTACCATATATGGATGCCGTGTTGCCTTGCGTGTAGTTGTACGATGATAAAAATAATCGCACATTCCTCTTACAAAATATTGTGAGAGAAAATTCTCACTCTTTTTTCTTTCTTTTAAAAGTGCAATCACCACTCCTTCGCAACTACCGTTTGATTGTAAAGTGGGTGTCTTATACCATGAAAGGGGTCTGTGTAATGTAAACTTTTCTAGAACAGCCCTTACTGTTTCTATCGTCATCATGATTTACGCCGTCTTAATTGCGGAGGTCCTAAAAGCACCAATTCCCGTAATTTATGCTCAGCGGTCGCTGTTTTACGCCAAAATTAATGCTCTATAGCCGTTTGTTTTCTTTGTTCTCAATTTTTAATTGCAAGATTTTAATTGAAACGCTTTTAACAGGCTATTCTTAAGCAAAATTCAATATTTTATTAGTCTATCGTGAAGAATAAGATTTTTATTCAATGATTTATTGGGAATCACAATGGAATTGCGAGTGCTGTATACAGTACCCTGGGGGATTGGGCTAGCTAGGGGATTCAATTCAAGTGGAAGGTCGAAGTAAAAAATTTAGTAAATAGACATGGTGGGTAAATTAAGAATGGCATGAGTCTAATGGCTAAATTACATAATACCTAAGGCTACAATCAATCGATCAATATAAATAAAAGGGTCCATAAAGCTTCAACTAATATTACTGACTAACGTCAGAAAGACCGTTGCATGTAGAGACTTGATACTTGATATTTGGAAGCAAAACTTGGTCCGTTTTAATTAAAAGTGTACCTAATAAGAAAGGATTTTTGAAAACGCAACTTCTAAAAAGGTTGATAAGGTACTATTAAAGATTTCAAAATATGTTTAATTTTCGGTATCTGTGAACGATGGCGCCTAGTTTTTTATTACAGAAAGAACCCTCTGAACGTCTATACTCTAAGCTCTGAATGACCGAAATTAACTCGAAAACCACGCACGTGCAGAAACCACGCGGCTTATTTATGGTATATATACAATACAAAACACTTTATTGACAACAAGATACGAACATGAGAAATAGTTATTTGTTATACAAGGCTGCAAAGTTGGTTTTTGGCGCGAGTACTTGAATTGAAACCTGAGCAAGCGAAGGAATCTAGGATTGAACCACGAGCGTAGCGAGTGGCTCAAATGAAGAATCCTGAGCGTAGCGAAGGTTTCAAAGGTACGAGACGCAGAAAACTTTGCTGCCGAGTGCAACACACAACTTTTCACCTCACTACTGCGAGGAAAATGCAAGAAAAACAGCTAAAAGGCTAAGAAAACATTCGTTTTTAGCTTATTAATTGAGCTATGGGTGGCGGTAACGCTTAACATCAGGTAAACGACTAGCTCGTCACGTGATTCATGGAAAATTAAAAAAAAAGGTGTTTTTCATCCATTTTTCATGCAGTCGCCGTGCTGGATAGCGTATTGGTTATATACTCTTTGGTGCTAGACAGTGCGATTATTCTAAAAATGAGGTTGGTGAACGAGAAAAAGATGGTATCTTTTAGGAGGTAGTCTGTGGTATTAATGAGTGTTCAGTGAACTGGCAATATCAAGAAGGTTAAATTCGGGCAGATCTGTGATTAAATCCTCAATTCTTGAAGAGAAAATTATTGAATAGAAACGTTCGAATTTTAAAAACACTTTCCACTCTAGCGATTAAAATGCGTTTTTGCGCCCAGATTTTGAATGACAAAGAGAATCTTTCCGAGCTAGTGAGGTGGAAAAAGAATTACCTACATAGTTAGGTGCAATGGGCGGTCGTATCGCTGAGAGCGATCTCATCCAGATGTTCCAGACAACCCGTTAAGTGACACGGCCGCCCATAACAGTTGCAGTGTCACCCGGAACTTTACAACAATAAAGTTTCGCGTGACACTGCACTTGCGCGCGTCATCCTGAGACATCACCCAGTTTAGTAACCAGATTACTAGACTGAGTGATCAGATCATAAAGTCTCATTTGCCCAGTAATTTCACTAGCTACAATGCCCTTCAAACCGGAACGCAGTAGCTTGCACACTACTGCTTGGTGGCAGAATAACTGGCAAAGCGGTGGTACCTACCTAGACGAACTTTGCAGAAAAGTCCTACCACCTAGTAAAATATTATTTTAATTATACCTATATCTTATTCAACTTCATTTTTAATGTGATACATAATACCAATAACACAGGGTATTAAGTTTTAGTAATACCTCTTTGCTCGCACGCACGCTACTTTTGTAAGTAAATTATACTCTTTGGTACTTTGAATATTATATGGTCGGAAAATGTTGCGGTTATCTGTGGAGGGAATAGGCGTGCGAGCTCACTAATTATTGGAAGGGATAGAACAAAGAGCTGTAAATGGTTATAAAATAGTTAAAATAGTTGAAAACTTAATAAAAGCTGATGGTATTATATCCAAGGTATTCTTATTATACCCAGTTCCGACAGTATTTTTGTGTACTATGGAGATTCCATCACAGTACATACTTAGAAGCAAATCAAATTATCAGAGTTGTTAAAATATATGAATAATATAACAGAAAGAACATGAGTAAAACTCTTGTCTATTTCTGGCTGGAATTGCGAAATTTGTTCGTTGCATCCCTTTCACGTATTTGCGGGTCGCGGAGATCTTTAGCAGGAAACATAAAAGAAAACTGTCTATATTAAACATTTAATTTTTCTATTGTTTTGACACTTTCATAAACCTTCCTATACCTATACCTACATACTTGAACTTGTTGAAATAAACTTGAAGTATGATAGATACTTCAAGTTTATTTCTAACAGTTATCGTTGTTTATTTGCCCGTCCGCCCCTTGTGCCCCTCCCAGAAAAAAATCCTGGATCCGCCTGCCCTTGAGTATCGACGGATGGATTAGTCATATAGTAAGTATATAAATGTATAAATATTTATTCTCTATTAAATGGCGGTTATTTTAATACTAATGTTTTCTGGCCGTTTATAATTCTGGGGTACGAAAACGTTACGCGGGTCCATATTGTTGCATAGACAAAAGCATTGTAACCTCAAAAGCCGCAAGCTCTGTAATAAGGGCGGCGTTCTGACAAAAAAACATGTTTTCATGAAAACGTATTAATCTCCGCGGATGAATAGATTATAATAACAATGCATGCGACAGAAACGTTAATGCATGCAAAAACGTTAACATTGTTAATTTTAGCCTTTTGATCTAAGGCGTAAAGGCGTTTGACCACTAATTGCCTTAAATATTTTATTAACATGTTTACAAAGAGAAGATAGGAAAAGGTCAGTACCGATTCAGCCCAGGATTGTTAGGTTATATGTTTAAAACTAGCTTATCTAAATATACTCCAACCCGGACCATTTCTTACCTATTACTTCCCCTTAGCTAAATATTGGCCCCGCGATAGTTTTTTATTGAAATGGTATATACACAGTATAAATAAGAATCCACTCATCATCATCATCAACAGCCTGAAGACGTCTACTGCTGAAGACAGGCCACAGAGCACCATTTTGAGTGGCAGGTTGCCTTCTTCATCCATTCGGCTCCCCGTAGTTTTAACCAGATCGTCGATCCACCTACTGGGGGGCCGGCCTACGCTGCGTTTTCCGGTTCGTGGTCACCACTCGATAACCAGGTAAATAATAACCAGACCATTATGTTCCCACTGCCGGGCCATAATCCACTTTATACGCTGGCCAAGAGCGGGTTATTGGATTCATGTCCTCGAATTTTTGTGATTATTAAAAATGATGGTTTCCTTGGGCTTCTCCACTGTTGTAAGAGCGAGTGCATATTTCGCACATAACTTATAAAAGACCGAGCGAGATTCGAACCAGGGTGCATCCGGTTTAAAATTCGCACAGTAGGTTACCTCTGAACCATGCCCACCCATAATATTATGACTACTGCAAAATATTCATATTTTACCTTGTTATCTTTAAATATCAATTCATTTACTTCTCGTAAAGGATTATAATATAAACAAAAAACTTAATACTGGCATGTGCTAAACCCATTTTCTCTATCGCTCTCATTTTTCTTTCTCATTCTTCGCAAGCTCTTAAGGTGGAACGTTACACTAACGCGGCAAATTCAAATTTTCTTGCGTTCTTTTGATAATAATAGCTTAATTACAACGTGATTACATGAAAACTAATTTTGCGCAAATAAATATAATGTATCAATAAATTACAATTAAAAGTATCACCTACTTATCATTAGTTTAGCGACAAATGGCGAAAGACTGAAAAACTAAGAAGAAAATTGTTTATTGCCATTTGTCGCTAAACCAATGATATCTAGAAGATACTTTTAATCGTAATTTGTTGGTACATTCTATTTATTTCCGCTAAATTAGTTTTCATGTAATCACGTTGAGTAACTAAGCTATATTGGCAAAAGAACATAAGAAAATTTGAATTTGCCGCGCTAGTGCAATGTACCACCTTAACATAAGGAATTACACGAAATACTTATCACATCGTGATGGTTGTTCAACAAAACGAATTCGCTCTGCGTTCAAGAGTAATCACTGTGAAGTGCTCGTGCACGTTCTTGAATTTACTGCGCGAACTCTATCACCGATTATAATAGCCTATATACGAAAACGAAAAGAAAAATACTATTTTTATTTATCATAGAGTTAGGATGTTAGGATGTTGGGAGTAACGAAATTCTAGCTCTGTGGTATTTATAAAGAAAATCGACTTTAATGTGGAATGTTTCACTAGCGCGGCAAATTCAAATTTCTTTCGTTCTTTTGCCAATAATATCTTAATTACTCAACGTGTTTACATTAAAACTGATTTAACGTAAAGAAATAGAATGTATAAACAAATTACGATTAAAAATATCTCCTAGATATCATTGGTTTAGCGACAAATGGCAATAAGCAAATTTCGTCTTAGTTTTTCAGTCTATTGCCATTTGTCGTTAAACCAATGATAAGTAGGTGATACTTTTAATTGAAATTTATTGATACACTATATTTATTTGCGCAAAATTAGTTTCCATGTAATCACGTTGAGTAATTAAGCTATTATTGGCAAAAGAACGCAAGAAAATTTGAATTTCCCGCGCTAGTGGAACGTTCCACCTTAATAAGGCCGCTAGAGGGAAGCAGTACTCCCCTCCACTGGCGCGTCAGTTGACCGCCATTGCTATCTGGTTTTTGTACTGCTTTATTCTAGAAGTACTTTTAATTTAAAACTTCAATATAACTAAATATTAAAATCAGTAAGTGGAATCAAAATTCATAATTCATATAAATATGATTTACCGCAAGATTTAAAAATACATACGACATAAATGTGTATGTATTACAAGTTACCATATTGATTAAGGTGGAACGTTTCACTAGCGCGGCAAATTCATATTTTCTTGTGTTCTTTTGCCAATAATAGCCTAATTACTCAACGTGATTACATTGAAACTGATTTAACGTAAAGAAATAAACTATCTCCTAGATCTCATTGGTATAGCGACAAATGGCAATAAACAAATTTCGTCTTAGTTTTTCAGTGAAAAGTGAAATTCGTTTATTGCCATTTGTCGCAAAACAAATACTTTAGATAGATACTTTTAATCGTTATTTGTTGATACATTCTATTTCTTTACGTTAAATCAGTTTTAATGTAATCACGTTTAGTGGTTAAGCTATTATTGGCAATAGAACGCAAGAAAATTTGGATTTGCCGCGCTAGTGTAACGTTCCACTGTTCGTTCACAGTCAATTGATGTACTATTTACAAGACTAGTCTTATAATAAGCCATCTTATTTAGTATTCCTATCCTCAAAACTTGTTTACTTCGTCCTAAGCGAAAGTTAGATCAACCTGCGTTTTTCATCATTCTTTTAATTACAACTAGGTTGTGTATACTGCGTATTGTGTAGTGACCTTCTAGGTCCAGACTGAAATATTATAACGGGCGGCAGCTGCAAATTTTTAATCTGTAATAATTCTGCGGCTTACTAAATGTCTTGTAGCTCTTTTGCTACAAATTAGTTTTTTCATTCTGTATTTTTGTTGGGTATGGCACAGGGTATGGTAAGTTTCATGCAGCCGGCTCCCGGTTTATACTTATCTACATACAAATAGGAAAAAAGACTTTTAATGTTTATGAATGACGTGACGAGTTAGTCGTTCACCTGATGTTAAGTGACACGGCCCATAACAGTTGCAGTTCCAGTCGGAACTTTAAAATAATAAAATTTGTGACACTGCACTTCGCACGACTTGAAATTAACACCAAAACACGGGTACGTTATTGAAAAGTCATACCATTGTCACATTTTCTTGACAAACTTGCCAACGTCTAGATCTTTGGATTATATAAAGAAATAATAATAAATAATAAATAACACCCAACAATCACATACATAGATCTTGGACCCTAACTAGGATTCCCTGTATCTAGGGACCCAGGAACTACGAGGACCATGGTTCCAGACACCCAGACACAGAACAAGTACTTGCGCTTTTTTTTTCCTGTGCACAATAACTTGTCCTGTCACGGGAATCGAACCCGCAGCCTCCGGGTTATGAGCTGACGGAGGCTGTCAAAATAGCCAAAGAGCAGTAGGATGATATCGCCTGCTTAGTAAATAATCAGATTAAATATATCAGGATTTTTAGATGAGCAAGGAAGAAAAGAAAGAAGAATTATGCGAGAGAAAATGTTAACTGCGCGAAAGCAAGGCCTATATGCAGTGATCAGGGACAATCAATTGTTTATAGAAGGAAGTAAAAGTAGCATAAAAGATGTGACAAATGAAAATAAAAATAATGAGCCATCTTTGATTTCGGCCACTAAAAATGGAACTCCGCAAGATCATGATAAAGATGTTAACATTGAGAGGAATTCCTTTCGGAACAGTAGTTCCTTTCGAAAATACAGACCAAGAAGAGTTTAAAATACTTTTTCAAAACTTTCAAAGCCTCGGAAATAAACAGCATCTATTAGAAGCATTTACGAACCAAAATCCAACTTATAAAGCCATTTGTATATCTGAAACGTGGATGAAAAAAGAACAATTAGATCTAGTCCAACTCCATGGCTACAAGACTGCTGCATCTTTCTGTAGAAAATGGCGAAATGGCGGCGGAGTATGCATAGCATTACAGGACCACATAAGTTACATAGAGAGAACTGATATCACCGATATGTCCATCGAATATGTTCTAGAAATATGCTCGGTTGAATTGACAAATGCAAATACATTAATAGTTATTATTTACTGGAATAGGAGAGAGGAGGGCGTATTTTATAAACAGTTAAGATTAATTTTAAAGTACCTTAATAAAAAATACAAGCAGTATAAAATCATTTTTGGGGGAGACTTCAATACAAATTTTTTGAAAAACTGTCCGAAAACCAATGAATTACTTGATATAATGTCAGATTATAAATTTACACAACGCATAAAAAAATCTACTCGCACAACTGATAAGTCCTCAACTTGTATAGATTTAATATTTACAAATTTTTCTGATATTTTCTTATGTGCAACGGTAGAGGATTTAGGTTTCTCAGATCATTTAGGAACTAGCGTAAGTGTGTCATTGCCTAGACAAACGAAAAAAACTGTTTGGTTCATAGAAAAAAGGTCATTTAATGACATAAATACAGATAATTTCAAAGCAAAATTAAGTGAAATAAACTGGTCCAAAAAGTTAAATACCTGCAAGAGCATAAACGATAATTACCAAATATTTACAGAAACATTGTCGGAAGCATTGAATGAGTGCATACCTAAACGTCGATTGCAATTAAAACAAAATAAAAAAAAGCATTGGCTTACAGTTGGTTTAAAAAAATCATGCAGAAATAAAAGACTATTAAAAATACATACATTAAGATCAAAAAAGTCCATATTAACAAAATACTATAAAACGTATGAAAAAGTATTAAAAAAAGCAGTCAACACATCAAAAAAAATATAATATATAAAAGAGTTAAAAAGATCTACAAATAAAACCAAAACAATGTGGAAGATAATCAATGAAAGAACGAATAAAACCCCTAAAAAAGACAAGCATAACATAAAACTACAAATTAATAACACAGTAGTAACAGAACCAAAACAAATCGCTAATCACTTTAATAGTTTTTTCTCGTCAATAGGCAAAAATCACTTAAACACAACCCTTCCCTCTGCCTCGCACAATAAACCATGTAGTAATATAAAACCTGTTTGTCAGCCTACTACAAATACCATGTTTTTATCTCCGGTAACGCCTCACGAAACATACAAACTCATAAAAAGCTTAAAAAATAAAACCAGCCATGGAATTGACGAACTTCCACCTAGCCTGTTTAAAAAATGTGCCTATGAACTAACTTTGCCATTCTATCTCTTAATTAATCAATCGTTTAGCGATGGAGTTTTCCCAGATCAACTTAAAAAAGCTATAATCAAACCGATTCATAAAAAAAACTCGAAAACTGATACAAATAACTATCGTCCCATTGCCCTTTTGCCTTCTGCATCTAAGATATTTGAAAAAGCAATGAGCGACCGGGTCTACTCCTTTTGCGAAAAATATAAAATATTTGATGAGTGCCAAAACGGGTTTCATAAAAATAGGTCAACAGCCCTAGCGGTCTATAAATACATGCAGGAAGTGCTCAATATAATAGATAAAAAAAAGTACGCGGTAGGTGTTTTGCTCGATATGACAAAAGCATACGATAAAGTACAGTTCGGGATTTTGTTACATAAATTGTATGATATAGGTATCCGCGGTGTAGCTTACGAGTGGTTCAAATCATACCTAAGAAACAGAGAACAGCTTGTAGAAATCGTCTATTACAATTATAAAAGTAAAGCCATAGAAAGTGTTCGCTCTGAAACTACGGTTATGAATGCTTCGATTCCCCAGGGAAGCGTCCTAGGGTGTCTCCTGTTTTTGATTTACATAAATGACCTCCCGAAGGTTATAACAGATCCATGTGTTTGTTTCGCAGACGACATTTCCCTACTTACCTCTGTAAAAAATAGCTCAAGTGTAGAACAAAAGCTCACGGCGATGCTCGAACAGACAACTAACTGGATGTACGAGCACAAACTTGAACTTAATTTAACCAAAACTAAAATTATTACGTTTCATCCGTATCAGAAGCCACCACTTCAATTCGACTACATCTTCCACGGCACAAAAATAGAAAATGTAAATGAATTCACTTTGTTAGGTATTGTTATTGACACGCATATAAACTGGCAATCTCACGTTAGGAAAACCAAATCTAAACTTTCATCTCTTACGTACGCACTCCGGGAAGTCAAAAAGACAACTGATTTAAAAACTGCAATCACGACATACTATGCGAATGCACATTCAAGTTTAAGCTACGGGATAATTTTATGGGGAAATAGCAGCGCTGCATCCGATCTTTTCATTGTTCAAAAAAAATTAATTCGTATACTAGCTAATATAGAACAAATTGACAGTTGTAAACCTTATTTTAAAAAGTACAAAATTTTAACTCTGCCATCTGTATACATTTTGGAAGTATGCAAATTCGTAAGAAACTTTTTATTTACAAAACCTACAAACTTAAGCGAAACAATTCAAGAAAAAAACCGTCTAGTGCTACAAATACCAAAGTCCCGATTAAAAATGCGCTCTTCTAGTACATTACCTATGGCTATAAGAATTTATAATGGGCTATCAGATGATATAAAGAACATAGAAAATTGTAATAGGTTTATTCGTACTTTGAAACAGTTCCTCACTCAAAAGGCCTATTATAATGTAAATGAGTATTTAAACGAAAATAAAATATTATGTACAAATGAAAATTTAAGATAATGAATAGTATGTAGGTACCAACATTTGACATTAAAAATTTATATCATATTAGGTATTTAGAATCGATAAGAATGACATTGAATGATAATTAATCAGTTATATATATATATATATATTTATGTACTCCATTGACATTAAATTAATTAATAAATACAATTAAAACATTGCGAGTAAAATTTTATCATAGTCAAACTAATATGTTATTATTCTCTTTGTAAGTACATATTGACTCTTTTGTGAAGTCGTCCTTCTCTCTCCAAATTTGCTGCGCCCGACGGGGTCCATAATGAGCCTACTTAAATAATTTTATACTTATTCCACCTATGTACTCTATGGAAGCAATAAAATATCTGAATCTGAATCTGAATCTAATAACTGTATTGTCCATTACAATAAAACTAATCTGTAGATAAACACCATGCGTTATGATTAATAGAATGTTGCTCTCATTCTCTCTCGTAGATTTCGTATTCTTTTTTCGTATTCACTTTTTGGTTTTAATGAGCAAACTCTATTGTTATTTTAGTCTAAGCTATAGGTACGTAAAATACACCTGTTCTCGACTAAAGTATTGTACCTATAGATAATCATGGTAAGCACATTAATCATCTAAGATTAGATTCTTTAAAATTAGCCAATCTACTAATTAGCTAGAGTCTGGAGCACTGAAAAATTATCTGTACCTACTTTATAATCGCTTTTTGTTTTAAGTATACGTTAATTATTATCTATTTGATATATTATGGATTTTGCTTATTTATACTGTATTTTAATTCAAGTGTGCAAAAAATTACAGCGAGCTTTCGGAACGTCTGTTCGAGGCAACACGTGACCAGAATGCTGGTCTCCATTTGGTACAAAAGCATTGCCATTCAACGGGGCAATGCCGCGAGCATTTTGGCCAAGTGGCCTGTACTGGTAGCAGCTTCTCAGTTTGTTCAGGTACTACTGAATTGTGTTTAATTTTAATTTTAGTGTTACAGTAATTTTATTTAATTCTTAGGTTGGAATTTGAAAATTCGAAACAGGGTGGCCGCAAACGAGATTTTTATAAGAAAATAATTAGATATATAGAAGATTTATTATCTTTAATACGTAAAAGGATACTTCCAGACTTCTGTGTGAAACGATGCCTTGTACCTACCTATGACTGTTTATACCAATACGGTAGAAGTGATTTGATGATCTGGATGTAATTTTACAAATAGGCTGGCTGAGGTAGGTACTTTTTGTCCATTATATAAAAATAAAAAAATATTTTTTACTTTAACATAATTTATGATTCAAATTACTACTATCTTTTAATTGAGAGTTCCATCGGTAAATTAGAAGCGAAGTGCCTCTGGTATACTTATATCTACGGTACTTCAGCACTGGAATTACTCCATTTGGGTTTAAATTAGTTAATTTATCAATATCTGGACACATTCGCTAAATTTAAAGATTATAAGTAATGTCCCATACTCCGTCTTAGAGAAGTCCTTAATCCCAGCAGTGGGAATATGTTGATGAAGATGTTTGTATTTAAAAAAATAGATGATAACATCGCTGTAATGCATAAACAGAACTGAGATACATTTTGAACCGACTGGTTTCTAGTTAGGCGGAAAAGTGACGAAAAATACAAAACTTTTACAACAAAATTGTAACCGGAAATCATTCTTACATATAAGAAATACTGTCCAATATAGAATTTATTTATATTACTTCTACAATAGCAGAAAATCGTACGCCTTGCTACGAGCTACGACTAGCTACGGTGCTACGACGCTACGATGCTACGTTCAAAGTTAGGGCGGGCGGGAATCCGACGGCAGAACGCTCCGCGCCATTGCCCCGTACATACGCGGGCTGAAGATGTGAACCTAATAATGGGATCGCACAAAAACTTCGGCTAAACAAAACCAAATAATAACCATAATATAATAAATATTCAATATTGTCTTAATATTAACGTGAGGCTGTAAAGCAATACCAATATAATCTCAACTAGCATTAAAAAGTTTCAAAGTAGTTTTTAGAAAGTATAAAGTTATAACACCAGTTCGTTTTTCGACGTGTTTATATAGATTTACGTAGTATTGTTCGTCTGTTTGTCACCTGTAGTGAAGGTAAGTTTTTTCATATATATCTATGTGCAATAAAAAGTTATAAGTAGGTAACTTTATTTTAACTAATCTTTGTAATGTTTGATAAAAATCGTTATTCATCATCGTCATCATCAACAGCGTGAAGACGTTCACTGCTGAACATAGGCCTCCCTCAGAGAGCGCTACTTTGAGCGGGTGCTTGCCTCCTGCATCCATCGTCGGCTCCCCGCGGTTTTCACCAGATCGTCAGTCCATCTAGGGGGGCCAGGCCACGCTGAGTCTTCTGGTTCGCGGCCGCCACTCGAGAACCTTTCTTCCCCATCGGTTGTCAGCGAGCGATGTGGCCTGTCCATTGCCATTTCAACTTGCTAATTCAAAGAGCTCGGAATCGGTAACTTTAGTTCTCCTGCGGATGTCCTCGTTATGGATCTTATCCCGCAGGGCAACACTGAGCATAGCTCTCTCCATAGCTCGTTGCGCGACTTTGAGCTTACTAATCGTTATTGCTGAACACCATATTCATTTATTTTATACCATCCTATTTTTATGTGCGAAAATATTAAAAAAATTATTAATTCACAGTCTCTTCGAATAATTTTGCTATTGATTTATTACTACATACCTAACAATTTTTTTGTTTTTTATGTTGCTATAGTTATCAATTAAGTCGATGTACAAATCCAAAATTATGAAGTGCATGCTGCGCCCTATTGCTTTGACGCATTTTATTTTCTTCTTATGTCCTCTAAGCTATATCTATTTAAATAATACAATTGCGTTCAAGAGCGCTGAAGAAGTAACAGGCAAACAGACACACTTTCAGATTTATAACAATGGAATCGTGGATACAAAAAACTGCATGGTGTTAAGACCCTGTTTGATGCTACTTATAACTGAAAAGCGCTTTTAGGTTCAAAAGTTTTGGAACAATAAACTTTAAGTTTTTTAATGTTTGATGATGACGTGAAGACGACGAAGATATACAGATGTTTAACGCATCTTTTTAAATTCAAATTCTTTTAATGAAATAGAAATAAATTACCTATTACTAAATTACAGGTTTTTGCGCCTTTACAAAGTGTTGTTCAGCACACAAAAGATTTCCCTAGCGGTGACAATAAAAGAGCTCGTCAAATCAAAAGTAGCTTTTTACTTTTTACCAGCCGTCCTGAATTAATTGGATCTCCCAGTAAAATGTAATTAAATTGTTCACATAGTCCAGCGTTTGTACACACGACGACGACGACGACCTCATGACGATGTGCTTTATCTTTGAGCAAAAAATATTAGATCGAAAAACATTTTATTGTAACGCCTGCATATATTCTAAGAAATAGTTTAGTATTATTGAACGATGATGGCACAATGGCGGTTTTAACTTGGGTTAGTTATAAAACTCCCTTTAGATTTTTTTTAGTTGCTTTTATTTCAAAATAAACGAGGTAAGTTTTAGATGATAGATTAATCCAAACAACGAATCCAATCCCGACGGATTTCATGCTCAAAAAAGGGAAAAACGCAATCCAAATAACAACTACGCATAAAACCGTTTATTGACAAACAATATATGCAACATTAATCATAGAGTATTGTCGGCTGACCGTTAAACCTTGGTTGATCCATTTAACAGGTGAAAGCGTGTCAAGGCAACACGACACGAGCCAAGTTATGCTAACTATGCGGGAAAATGATTTTTCGTTGATAATAATCTATATTAGATGTCTGTTTATACGAAAGCTAAGCGTTGGTAAGGAATTAATTAGAAGTTGCAGGGTTGATTAATCATATTTTATTGGATGGTTTGTTATTTACTACTATTTCATTTCACACCCGATGGGTATTTGAGATATTATTTTGTGAGATTTTCAAGATTTCTCGAAGCTCACAAAGTACCTGCACGTAATATTGAAGGAATCGAATGGAGATTGGTACATGGCACATTCGGATCATAATTTTTACTGCTATTCACTGCTGCACGTGCAGTCGCTTTGAGAGCTGAGCATCGTATGAGCGAGAAGATGCTCATTGGCATATTTGCAGTGGTTGACAATGCAAGTTAGAGAAGTCCTGTCTGGTGTATACATAGAAGTCTTTGACATAAACGGGTTAGGGTCAAATCGTGCAATGTGAAGCTCTTAGAGAATTTATAGCCACACTGTTGGTGGGCTCAACGTTCCCTGTCGCATATTGCAACCTCGTTTTACAAAAAGTGTTTGTTTATGCTACTTAAGCTAATTGAACATGATTATATTGCCACATGTACAATATAAATACTCTTTTAGAATTTGCGATACGATATGTGTTTTATCTTCCTACATGAGGCAGCCTCAGAAGCTCTTGACTTGGCTTGAACTCTGGAACAATAGACACGTAGGTACGGAAGTAGTAGGTAGACTTACAGAAGTATTGTATTGAAGTGAATAGATTTTCAATAGACGTATTCATTTCCTAACAACCAGTACCTATCTTAATTCATTGACTGCTTTCAATACCTAATGTTTTCAACGACCGCTTTCGTTTGTCTAGTCTTCTTCACATTCGCCCACGGAGATTCAGCCCGCAACAAAATCCGCTTACAAACCACAATTTATTAAGAGAAGCGTATACCTCTTGTCCATACAAAAAGTGCCAACGATTTCCCACCTCTAAATGTTATCCGATTTTGATGATTTTTTTATATGTTGTCTACGCAGTAAAACAATACGATCGCACGTCTTCCTTTTTTAAGTTTTTACATTCAATCAATCAATCAATCAATCTAATATTTTTATTGACATAATTTTAGGTACAAAAATTATTACACAATTATTATTAAGACATTATCTTCGTATTTATGGCTACCTAAAGGTACGAATTTTTGGCGTCAAAATTATGACGAAAAAAAGTAGTTGTAACTAAACACGAAACATATTTTCTAAAAAATCAAGACGTACAAGTATAGATTGCATGATCTATTCAAACGATTGATACTAAAATCAAAAGATTTTATGAAGTTTTAGAGGGTGAAAACCGTTGGCGCCAGAAACGCTAAAATGTAGATAAATTCACACATGAGATCTATTGTCATAGAGACAATAGATCTCATGTGTGAATTTACATACGTGTGAAGAGCAGAGTGATGACAAATAAAAATTCAAATACCACGACGGTCCTCTTAAGGTGGAACATTTCACTAGCGTGGCAAATTTACGCTCAGTTTTAATGTAATCACGTTGAGTAATTAAGCTATTATTGGCAAAAGAACGCAAGAAAATTTGAAGTTGCGGCGCTAGTGAAACGTTCCACCTTATGCTTTTGGTTCAACTTCATTACATTTTCCATTCGATCACCATCCGCTTTTGAAAGTTTTTGTTTGTCATATTTAAAAAAAATGATAGAAAGAATGAAGTAACATAAATAAAATGAATGTTTTACCTTTAATATTTACTTATGCAAACTCGATAAAGTTATAAGTCGCTGTCTCAAAGGACGACGTGAATTAGCATACATCGTCACAGAATATCTGATAATACAAACACCGTCTCAAATACTTTCCGTGCCTTGATTATGTAAATATATAATATATAAGACTCTATATTATATTGAGTTAAAGCAAACGAATATAAATAAAGTGAGTTTTAAATTAGGATAAAGTATGTTTGTTAGTGAGTTATCAATCGCCATTCTCTAAAAATATAGAAATCTTACCTATCGTCTTTTAATCCCCAGTACATCATACAAAACGTAAAACGTGTTTATTTGTATGTATATTTAATTTTTGTTTGACTTACGTATGCTATAACAACTACACTAATTTAGATGAAACTTTACAAATACGTTGTTTACACGACAAAGGTACACCATGGTGGAACGTTTCACTGGCGCGGCAAATTCAAATTTTCTTACGTTCTTTTGCCAATAATAGCTAAATTACTAAACGTGAGTACATTCAAACTAATTTAACGTAAAGAAATAGAATGTATCAACAAACTACGATTAAAAGTATCTCCTAGATATCATTGGTTTAGAGACAAATGGCAATAAACAAATTTCATCTTAGTTTTTCAGTCTATTGCCATTTGTCGCTAAACCAATGATATGTAGGTGATACTTTTAATTGTAATTTATTGATACATTCTATTTATTTGCGCAAAATTAGTTTTCATGTAGTCACGTTGAGTAATTAAGCTATTATCAGTTTTGCCAGCAAAGGAACACAAGAAAATTTGAATTTGCCGCGGGCTAAATCAAATTCAAATTTTAAGTTAGTAGGTACTAAGTAGGTAATAAGTAGGTACTATGGTGTCGTTGTAGTTGTACCTGTGGACTTACAATGGTCTTCGTCTCGTATAGATTTTGGTTTCAAGTCTTTGGTTGCCCTTTGATTAGCTAGTTACAGATAATTCTAGTAAGTGGTAAGGGTAACTTAGGATTGTGTTGAGCATCATTTAAAAACGTCCTTACCCCTTAAATCAAATATAGTATAGATACAGTCTCTATGAAAACCAAACCACAAAGGTGTCCCCGCGCCAAGCTTTATACAGTTATATACCTCTTCAGCTAGCATAAAATAGTCCATAAGCGGTTGTTTCATTTTAATAATGAAATAGCAACCTGTAATATAATAATTATTATGTGAGTTACATCGCTTTCGCACGCGACTGAGAGTAAAAACAAGGCATATGCCTTGTTTAAACGGTGCCGTTTTCGAGGTGGTGATCGTGGGCCCTATATTTCATCGCAGCTTTACCTTATCTAAAATGTTACCTAAGTTTTAATTGGCGACTCTGTAATAGACGTAAGAAAATCGCCGGAGATCCACCCAAGTCGCCACATTTCTTTATTTCACTCGGATAACCAGCAAAGCTAGTGTCACCGTCGAAATGGAAGAGTTAGCCTCGTCAGCCCTTAAATGAGATCTACCGATGGTGATCGATTCCTCGGAAATTCCGAGCCCAGCAATTAGCGCAGACTAATGACCATTTTATGTTGATCCCTTTCTTTCATTACTTGAACTTCTTTTTGCATTCATAAAAAGATCATTAGATATTTATAGGCTGGCGGTAAATTTGTCTAAGCGTTTAATGACGTCACAGCTAAACTCTACACGAAATTTTGAAAGCCATTAAAGGGTATTAAGACATTCTAACCGGAGCCACAGTTTTATGAGAGGACATTAGTATTATCAACTAGCGATTAGGCAAACGGGACGTCTCCTTTTATTATTTATCTATTAAGTAAGCTTCTACTTATATACAAACACTAATTAAATTAATTTAATTAATGCTTTTAATACGTTTCGTTTTCGCTCGTGACATTTTACGTCTGTGGGAAATTGGCAGGATTTTTTAAGTATTGATTAAATTTAATAACCGTTTATAAGTAACGCTGTTTGCATTTATGATGTCTAAATAGTTAAATAGTTTTTTTTTTAATGAGATAAGTGGCAAACAAGCAGGCGGCCCACCTGATGGTAAGTGGACAGCACCGCCTATAGACATCTCCAATATCGAAGGCATTGCCGGTGCGTTGCCTACCCTTAGAGAGGACTCTTAACACGCTTATGCGGAAAAACCTCAGGAGAAAGATCATTCCACATCTTTCACTTTTGGTACCAGGGTTATGTAATTTCTCATGTAGGTACTTCGTATTTTTTTTACTACCTACATATAATATACGCAGACACCATTTATATTTGTAAATATATTATTTAAAGTGAATGTTTAATATAATATTGGTATTAAAAGATAATCTGACTGAAACGACTGATCTCACAAATCTCTTGCTTTTGTTAGCTCCATATATATCCAGCTGATACATGCAAGTAAATCCACAATCCACGCGTAACAAATCTTGTAATCGCTTTAGATCGTTTGAGATTTAGAGACGTGTCATCTCATGTTCTCATGCATCCTCCAGTAAAACAATACGTAGGTACATTACCTATATATTTAAAGGTAGGTTTAACATACGCAGGATTTTTACTGCCGTACCTATGTTGTAAGTATAGTACCTATAAAAATTTCGGGTTCCTTTAAATTTTATTTCAAAAGGTATTGTACAAAAATTACTTGATTTTTGTTTAATTAGTAAATACAGATTTTTACTTTTATGGAGTTCATCATCATCATCACCATCATCAGCGCCACTTTGAGCAGCTGCTTGCCTCCTGAATCCATCGGCTCCTCGTGGTTTTCACCAGGTCGTCAGTCCACGGAGTGGGGGGCCGGTCTACGCTGCGTCTTCCGGTTCGTGGTCGCCATTCGAGAACCTTTCTTTCCCATCGGTTGTCAGTTCTACAAGCGATGTGGCCTGCCCATTGCCATTTCAACTTGCTAATTCTAAGCGGATATTCTCGTTACGGATGTTATGTCGCGGGGAAACAGCGAGCATAGCTCTCTCCATAGCTCGCTGGGCGACTTTGAGCTTACTAATGAGGCCAACAGTAAGAGACCACGTCTCAGTTCCATAAGTCATCACTGTCAACACACACTGTTTGAAAACCTTTGATTTCAGGCTCTACGGTATCTTGGACGAAAATATATTAAGTCGAAGCTTCTCGAACGCTGCCCAGCCGAGTTGGATCTTTTTTTTTTTTTTTTTAATCTTTGTTTGTTTTGGGGCTTTTACCCATTCTGGTATTTGGATCTTCGGCGACCTCTTTGTTATGGAGTTAAAAAGATAACATCAATCTTTCTCTTATGTTGATTTAATTTTGCCACAAACATAACAAAGTCATACGAAGGATATAAGTACCTAAATGAATTTAAGTTAATAACGTGCTGTATCAACAGCACGTTATTAACAGCTTCATTCATATTGCAGACTCTGGTAGATTACAATATGAATTGATTTTAATTAATTAAAACGAAACTATAACTCGCAAAATGAGGTAGCTATAAACGTGACCTACCTTTACCCACAACATATCAGTTACTCCGCGGAATATTTCATTTTCCGGGATAAAAAGTATCCTACCCCATTTGCTCCGGTTATACAAAAATTTCGACAAAACTTCATCTCAATTGGGTAAGCTATTTTGTAAAAACAAGACAGGCAAAAAAACTGACAACGTTTCTTTTTTATTTATATAGGAGTTCGGGTTAAAGTAACTATAGCATAAAGCTTTGCTTTTATTTAGTACTCTAGTCGATAACGCTGTTTAATTTAGGTAATAAGTGCTACGTTTATAGATGAATCTGTTAAAGATGAGGAAATGTTACTTCATCACTGGTTTGACTGGCCTGATAGCTCAGTTGGTAGTAGCTCTGCCTTCTGAACTGTAGGCTGTGGGTTCGATTCCCACCCGGGACAAAGATTTGTGTGATGAACATAGGTGTTTGTTCTGTGTCTGGGTGTCATATTGTATTCTATGTATGTATTTACAAACAAAAGTATATAAGTATTGTATCAGTTATCTGGTTTCCATAGTACAAGCTATAATGCTTAGTTTGGGGCTAGATGGCGCTGTGTGAAATGTCCACACATATTTATATTTATATTTATTTTATTTATCAGGACGTGTCCAGCGTAACTGTTACAACAATACACAAAAGTATTACTAAGTAGGCCTCGCACTGCTTAATTGCCACTCACGATGGACAGATAGATAAGCAGTAACCTATTATTATATTTAGGCTTCGTTTTTTTTACCTTGACACGACTTTTTGTACCCACTCTGTTGTAGCCAATCTATCTTACTCGTAGTTTTATTTACATTCTTTAAAAAAGTTCGATTTTACTTTGGGTTGGCAAAGTATTTAAACAAGTCAACTAAAATACTAGCACATAAACGATTCATCTCCCTAGTTCAAAAACTTTTTACGAAGTAAATAAAAAAGTTATTCACTTATCACTTTAGGCGATTTCACCTCAAACTTTTGCAAACACAAGTGCGGCAAAATCCCATTTTTCCCTAAAAATCTATTCACTTTTTTATCTATACTTTTTTATTACAATAACACAGTAGAGTTTCAAGTTTCTTTTAGATTTTAGAGGAGGAGGATTTTTGAGGATTTTTTTTAGGTTTTTTTACTAGGTGGTAGGACTTTTCTGCAAAGTTCGTCTAGGTAGGTCAGTTATTCTGCCACCAAGCAGTAGTGTGCAAGCACTACTGTGTTCCGATTTGAAGGGCATTGAAGCTAGGGAAATTACTGGGCAAATGAGACTTTATGATCTGATCACTCAGTCTAGTAATCTGATTACTAAACTGGGTGATGTCTCAGGATGACGTGCGCAGTGCAGTGTCACGCGAAACTTTATTGTTGTAAAGTTCCGGGTGACACTGCAACTGTTATGGGCGGCCGTGTCACTTAACATCAGGTGAACGACTAGCTCGTCACGTCATTCAATCACATTTAAAAAAAAGAATAAAGAGGATTATACTTACATATAAAAATTTAATACCTACCTATGTAAAACCAAATCTAAAAACTCAAGCGTGGCATTAAATATAGGTCTAAATAAATACTCACACAAAATACCACAAATCAGATAAAAATAGATTATCTTAAAATACCACATAAGTTTTCCGACCTGTCCTTTATTTGACAAACTTGGAGTGGCAGAGTGAAAACATTTTGCGGACTTAATAGCCAACCTGTCCCGCAATTATGTAGGGACTATTCGTATTTTGATGACAGACCCTCGTCCCTACATGCATTAACTGTTATACTTGCTGTGGTATTTAGTGTGCTTTGAGTTTAATGTCTTTACTAATTATAAAATACTAGCGACTCGCCCCAGCTTCCCACGGGTATAACAGTTTTCGCAGTGCACGCGATGTAAAGAATATTTTAGGTATTTTTTTACACTTTGGGTTACATTATTGGAGTTTTAGTAAGGATCCTAATTTTTTTCGAAATATATTATAGTCTATGTCACCCGGAGATAGTGTAGCTTCCCAACAGTGAAAGATTTTTTCAAATCGGTTCAGTAGTTTTGGAGCCTATTCAATGCAAACAAACAGACAAACAAACAAACAAACAAACAAACAATCAAATCTTTCCTCTTTACAATATTGGTATAGAAATACCAGAAGAACTAAAGCACTCTTGCAGAAAGACGTACTAATTCTTATTATTATTTTTATTTTACATGGAGGTGGTACCTGCGCTGACGTCCCGCTTCTTGTGTATTGTGTGATTTTTGTGTGCATTTCCCCTTGCCAGCATCTATCCAAGCTAAGCCAATCCACAGCTCCTTGAAGTGAGTATAGGCTGCTGGCACAGCTGCTCCAGCGGCACTGTAAAATACAGACATGGAAGTGTTTAAGTGGTAGGTAATATGTATATACCTACCCCTCTAACACCGGAACAATCAAACGCGTGTTTTACGTGATTCGTTTGTCGTCCTATTTCGTTTTAACTTGAGATATTAATTTACAATAAATAGACACTAATTAATATATATTTTAATTCAATTAATTTAAGTTTTTTAAAACACCTTAGAGGCACCACAAGTCTGTCTTGGTATTCTAAAACTTGTTTTATTATTTATTCCATAACTCAGTATGTGGATTAAATCTTCAGCATTCACAGGAATATTAACAAGACTACTATAATACGAACCTATCCCATTAAATGTCGACGAATTATTTTACGAGACGTTTCTACATTAAGATAATCGGATTAATGGACCTTTAGCAATCGAATTAGAAGTTACTCCTGACTTTCTTTAATAGAGCAGCTAAATTGAATATTGCCGCCTTTAAACCGATACGACTATATATATACAGCCCCTACAGTTACGTAAGTACCTACCAACATAATATCTCTAACATTAAACAGATTTTTACCAAAGAAATTGAAAATTAAAATGTTACTAAAATAAATACTTTACTTACCTGCCATGGTTTTATGTAGGTACATGTCCATGTTGATTTAGAAGGGGACCCGAAATAAAACATGACGTACCAAAATCTTCCAGTTTTATAATGTCTTTGATGGATTTTCGTACTTTTTTTTTAACTTTGGTAGATTTTGGTCATGTTTGATTTTGGGTTCCGTTCCAAATTTCGCAGATTATGTTACGTCGTGTTACTTACTTCTCTAGGTTTTTAGTAAATTCATTGAAAGTTTGTTATATTATATATACCTACGAAGAACATACGAAATGCATTCTGCACATTACACATATTATACACATTATACATACATACGTAAGTACATTACCTATCTTCATAATTGCCAGCATGTTGGTTAAGTAGCGACCTAATGTGGACTGGAATATTTGAATTGGCGCGCGTGATGACTATAGGTACAGTATATGTAATAATTTCATAGGTATAGTGTAGCTAGTAATATTTAGAAGTAAGTTGGTATGATTATCTTAAAGAATATCATCATAACTTAAAGGTATTGCTGTTCACGTTTAGGTACACAAGCCATGTCTGCAAATAACTAAATTACTTACAAAAGAATGACCATAAGGGCAAACCCTCAGAGTCAAATCAAAACAAATCTAGGCTGGGTTAATAGAACAAATGGACCCAGAGTGGTCCGACCGGAAGGCTAAGTAACGATATTGTTCCAAATAGTCCCCAGGCAGGCCGTCGTCGCTGCCGTCGTCAGTAACAAATGAGCTAGATTGCAGGACGAGATTTGCGACAAACTGACTTAGTCAGAGATTGCCCTTAACTGCATTTTCTGAGATGATACTTCGCCGAGATTCTATTGGAGAGCAGGTGTATATTTTTCATTAAAACTTTTATTTCTAAAGTAGAATTTTAGCTTGAAAAACTTGCAATTTTTATATTTTACACTAAATCTTTAGATTTCAGACTCTATAACTCTCTTATCATAAATGAACCTGTTATAATTTAGGCATCAGTTTCAAATAGCGCTGACAAAAGCCTATTAACAAAGTGCCCTGATTCCTGATGATATTAGCGTAGAATATCTGTAATTATTTTCTTCTCTTCTATTCTGTTCTATTTTATATATCTCTGTCAGACTATTTTTTTAAACGGTTAATATGCCTTTATTCTTTAAACTAACTACTATAATAATAATAAGTACTAAACTAGCTACACTATCTACTACAAAGAACATTTGGACTGTATACTAGCCGCGATGGCCTATAGTAGTCCAAATGCTGCAGCCCACTACCGGTAGGTAACTAGTGTACCCAACATGCTGGCAGCCTCGTTGAATTGTAATGCTGATTAGTTGAACCAAACAAGTGCCTTATTTGGCTCAACGATCAGATTATTACTTACTATGGTATCTATATGGTTTTCGCGCTTTTGGTCTACGATAAGTCTGCTCTAGCAATATCACCAGGACACAATTTTTTTGTCTAGTTATCTACACTGCACTGTGCAGCGTTCATGTCTTCCTAAAACATTATCACAGCCAAGTGTACCTTTTCAAATAAAAATATTATATTATTATTTGCATTTAGTTAGTTGCGGATATCAAAATAACAAACAGTATGGACTTAATAAGTTAAAGTACAAAGCATTTACACAAAACGAGAGTAGACCAACTAAAAGCGAATAGCCCAATCCGGTACAAGTCCACTCCAACTCGATTACAGAGGTATTGTATGACGCAAAGACATTTTTTGATAGCCTTCGCACTCAGACCTTTCAAAGACTCGGGTCGCGGGTCGAAAGTGGATCCAAGCCTGATAGACTTTGACATTGTGAAAATAGCGAACCTATTTCGTGTACAGTTTGATAGCACAAGCAACTAGTCACTGTGGTTAAAAAGTTTCATAAGTAAGGCATAGTTTCATAATAAGGCCGTAGGCAGGGTGGGGGTTTTGGGGGTTCAAACCCCCAAAATCCCCACCCCAAATCAGCGCTGGTCCAAGAGTAGAGCAAGAATGATTGAATTGCCATACTTATTTTTTAAATACAATACAGCAAATATAAACATTTTCGCGCTCGCTACGCTCGCGCTTTTGATATTTCTACTGTATTTTGTTTTATAAGTCTAACGGGGTCAAATCGCATGATCTTGGTTACCAATTCACGTCACCTCTGCGAGAGATAACCCATTCCCTCAGACCGTTCATGCAGAATGTCCATGTGTCCATGTGGTAAAAGACGGGATGCACAAATATAACTACATAAATAAAAACAATACAGGAGTAGTAATACAGGATGTGTTTTGTTTTATTTTAAATCAATGGTTTTGATTCCTGGCTAGGACTATTGATTATTCAAAAATCCAATGACAATGATGTTGATTTTAGCTGTCATCAAAATCGGACTCGTGACTCCTTCGAGTACTTTTCGCTATTCCTCATAGTTTCGGATTTGGCCTACCACACCCACTTGAAACAATGAACCTGTATATTATAGGTACCTAGTGCGTAAAACTGCTATTACTGTAAAAGTCACTATTACGTATGTTACTATAGAATTTAATAACCATGGTAGTTAAAGGGGTCGTAAAATATGCTAAGTGACCTCTCAGTTTTCCTTTCTTTTAATAGCATTACAGTTTTAATATCCAGACAGTCAGCTTGCAGTTGATTTGTTCTGGTGATATTGAAATTTTGTATTCACAATCCAATAAATATGTTTTCTTTGTTAGAGCTACGTGATATTTTTTAATTTATACAGAAAAATTGGCATAATATCCAATAACAATAGTCGCTCGCCTTTGTGATGCAAAGGCGAGCTACTATTGTTCCAATAACAGTTGCAGATTCACTTGGAACTCTAGATTAGGTATAAAGTTTCGCGTGCCATTACACTGCGCACGTCATCCTGAGACATCAGCACAGCACAGTGTATGTAATAATATTTGTGGGCTGTGAAATCAGCGGGGTGATCATGTAACTTTGATAGCAATGCAACAGGAGAAATTTCATTCCAAATTTGAAAATTTCCATAGTAACTCTGTATATAAACTGCGTACTGAAACTGTCAAATCCATACATTTTTGTGTTTCTATCAGTTGCAAACAAGTTACATGATCGCCTAGGTCATAAAGTCCCATTTGCTTAGTAAATAGTAATTTCACTATAGCCACCGCTTTTCTACCGCATTCAACAGTAGTATACCTATGCAAGCTTTACCAGTTCACTTTCACTTTGTAACCCTTCAAAGCGGAACACAGTAGGGCTTGCAAAGGTATACTGCTGTTGAATGCGGTAGAATATCTGGCAAAGTGGTGGTACCTATACCAACTTTTTATTATTTGATTTTTTTTATGGTTTGACGATGCGGTCTAATACACGCTTGCCTAGAAAAGTGCCTCTTGCATTAAAAATTCCAACCACCTAGTAACTCGGTACGTTTATAAGGTTTGCACAAACTAAAGACATCACAAATTCTGACACCAAGGAAAAGGAAGAAAAGCACAAACATATAGTCTTTATTCCATCCCCCACTGCGGTTAGATCGTAACATTCTTCCAACAGTGTGAAAGCTCCCCGAGGACTCGACACCCGACATTTATGGGTATAACACTGATATTGTATCGTCACTTTATGTTTTTACTACTCTACAACTATATTTATACCGCAAAAGTGCTACCTATAATATAAGCCAGGTCTATATGGGATGGGTTATAAGTCACGAGCGTTAATTCCGTGCAGCTCGTATCACAGACACATCATTTCTTTAGCTGAAAACATGTCAAGATAATAATGACGGAGGCTTTACAATACTTACCAAACACGACTGAACGCCTACCCGACGAAAAGGCATAAAGTGTCATCATCAACAGCCTACACTGATTTTTAATAAATAATGACAGAAACGCTATCATGCATTATTTACGTCCAAAAGGCTGAAATATCTTACTCAAATATTTAATCAAATAGACAGAACATGCAAATATGTTTAGGCATTCGAGGCGATTAGGCAATATTCTACATTGTCATAAATTGTACTTAACACTGTATATAGCAAATTGTTCATATCCTTAAATCCCGTGAAATAGGTAAACGAACAAAGGACTGTTTGTTTTCACGCGTTGTTAAATACGGGCCCTCACTTCAAAGGTTTCCGTCTAAGGGCAGTTCTCTATATGCAATCCTTAATTAAGCTAGCACCTCAGACTTGGAGCTCCTCTAATTCGTCAATTCCGAAAGTTTTAAAAAGCCCGAAGTTAGGGGTTCGTTTTGCGGGCGGACCTTTCACCAGTGAATTCTGTCGCAGATATAAGATACATCATCACCAACAGCCTGATGTCGTCCACTGCTGAACATAGGCCTCCCCCAGATCGCGCCACCTTGCGCGGCTGCTCGCCTTTTGCATCCATCGGCTCTCCGCGGCTTTCACCATATTGTCGGTCCAGTGGGGGGCCGGCCTACACTGCGTCTTCCGGTTCGTGGTCGCCACTCGAGAACCTTTCTTTCCCATCGATTGTCAGTTCTACAAGCGATGTGGTCTGCCCATTGCCATTTCAACTTGCTAATTCTAAGAGCTATATAAGATACATGAAAGAAAGAAAAGACATTAATTCAGGACATACAACACTCATTAGTAATAGATGCATAAACGAGACGCACAATAGAAAAAAAATTATGCAATGTTGTGTGATTCATAACCTAAGTCCCGACTCAGCATGGAATTAAGGTCAGCGTGTGACCTTGATAACTGATTCTCAGTCGAAACCCACAGTCAATGACATCACGAACCTCAGAGATAGAACGACATGGCGTTTCTATACGTATACAGATTTATTTGTAACGGAAAAATTTTAATCACGATCGGGATTTGGACCCGCATCCATCCGTCCCTTTAGCCAGGACATGCTTTACTTAAGGTGCCGTGACAAATGGTCTCATGTCCAAATTTATCCTTTACCTTATTTTACAACCAACTTATGGGGTTGGTGCTTCTACGTATGTTATGGGAAGAAAAATCATATAATACGTATATGATTTTTCCTCCCACGTCATGTTCTCACTGATCGCATATTCTATTAGATAACACCAAAAGTATGAAAAGTAGGTTCGTATGGTACACATACGTTAAGCCATGTTGACCCGCCTCAACGTCATTTGATTTGACACTTCGGGCTTAGGACCTTTCATTCCAATTCAACACATCGCATTGTTTTCCGCTAAAATAGATTTCAATTATTATTGTTATGAATGAATATTAAATTTCTTGTATCCACTGCTGGCAAATGCGGGAGTACAAACCTTGCAATAGTTGATTGTAATACAAGAGATGATAGGGAATTTAATAGGCACGATATAGTTTGGCTCACGAGCACAGAGTACCTTTTTATAAACCTCACGAGCGTAGCGACAGCGCGAAAAGGACGCCAACGTCAATAGTTCGAGTGTCTAAATAGGTCTTTCACCTGAGGTAAATAAATACTCTGCTTCTCATTTCGAATATTAAGAAAGTAAATAAACTCATTTTTCAAAATATATCTGTAGGTATATACGTAAATAATTACCTACCTCACTGCCTCATTCCACAAAACAACTGAAGATCGAATTGCCGCTTTCCCACCTTTTTATGTTTATTTCTTTTTTGTGGAATATACTACCAGCCAGTATTTGTGGTGATGATAAAATATGATAAGTAACAATATAGTGAAAAGTAAATTCTACCTATAAAGTCATGTTACAAAATTGTTGTTGTTGTTGTTGTTGTTGATTGTTGTTTGTTGTTCTTAATTACAATTTTTCGCCACGGTTTAACAGAGTGGCTGTATAAAAACTTGAGACATGGCTTAAATAGTTTTTAATTTTTTTGACAGTATCAACCATTTGTCATAACTATCTATGAAAGAAGATTTTTTCTTCACTGATTCAAGTAGTAAATATGTCGAGTCAAGTCATATGACTTCCAGTTGAAGTCTAACGAAAGTTACGATATAGAGTCGAAGTAACAATGTACTCCCAGAAGAGAGCAGTGAATATATACTGTAGACTGGTAGGTAAGTACCTACTGAAAGTATATGTTTATAATTTTGGGACAGAGAATGAACACGTTTTTCCATTTTTTATTTACACACACAATTTGTAATATGTTGAATAGCTATCAAAATTAAATCTGGAATGATTACTGTTATGGAATTACATAGGCGTCGACTTTTAGGCTTTGAAAATTGTAAAATAAGCAAGAATGTAAAAAGTCGTAAGCCGCAAATTTCGCGGCCTCGATAAAACACCAGCAAAATGCAGTAAAAACAAATTGAACATCGTAGTAATTCGCAGACTGCTTCATCTTGATGAGATTATTTTTTAAAGCTTTGGTATCAATAAAATTTGTTTTTGGAGCTTCTATTTGTCGAGCTATCAAAAAAATTAGGAACGAAATGGAAACACCTAAAAAATTTTACGATAAAATCCTAAGTTACGTCTAGGTTTTAAGATTTTCTTTTGATTTAATATTAGTATCAATGTTAGTAAAAAAAAGAGAATAGACTTTTCATTTGAAACGCAAAAAGGTTCAGAGCATACACCTATATCTTCATCTAGGTATTTACATCTTGGTCATAATGCGATAGATACCTACGTTAGATAATTTAATTTAATCGTATGGGCAAGTATACTTCCAGATGAAATTCTGTTATTCCTTATCTAAGTTTGCTCGTTTTTCTTAATTGGAACTTTCAAATTAAGTATCTCCGCTCAGGCCTACAACACAGACATTTCCAAGATGGAATCTAGAGCCGTAAAGCTCAGAACGCTTACTATATGCTAGGGTCACCATACGCAACGCTATGCATTCCGCCCGGTGACGCTGACCGCCCGGTGACGCTGTAAAGGTCGGTAGAGACCAACAGCATTAGCACGTTCAAAAAAAGGCGACGGTATGCCAGTGGCCACTTCCCGGCGTTTAGCTTCTTCTTCTGGTGCCTCTCCAGTACTGGAGGTCCACCGCCACCTCCGCAAATCTATCTCGATCCTGTGCCAAGTGAAACACGTCTTCTACGCTGCCAATTTAAAAATTTGTCCACTCCCGGATGTCTCACAGCCAAGACTTTTCCTCTTCCAACACGCCGTTTTCCTAATACTTTTCCCATCATTATACATGAGCTGCAGAAGTTGGTATCTCTCGTGTCTCAATACGTAGGCGTTTCTAGCTTACTTTAAGTCCACTTGATGGCCACCCCACCATACTATTACATTAAAGCCAAAAGTAACTCTCTACGTGTCCGCATGCCGCATTGCAACAATTATTTTACAAGTAAACGCTGAAACTGATCGTAATGAAATTGGGTAAGTATAAAGATAGATTGAACCTTGGGGAGAAGACATTATCGCAATAAACTCTTGGTAATCCACGCGTATGAAACCACGGGCAGCAGTAACTAAAATAGAATTTAAAAAAATAACGCGCAATCTTACCTACATCCACTGCAACCGTTATGGGCGGCCGTGTCACTAAACATCAGGTGAACGACTTGCTCGTCACGTCATTCAATCACATAAAAAAAAACATAGTCCTGTGTGAACTAGGGTTACCCATACCTAGGGACCTATAAGGACTATGAGGTTCTACAACACCCAGACACAGAACAAGTAAGTACCTACTTCCTCTGTACACACTTACGCCTTACTTCTCCTGTTGCGGAAAATCGAACCCGCAGCTTCAGGGTTCTTATTCTTATTCTTATTCTACATGGGGGCGATAAGTCCTGCACTGACGTCCCGCTTGGGGTGTATTGTGCATTCCCCCCTGCCAGTATCTACCCGAGCCACCCCAGCTCCGTAAAATAGCGGAGTGTGGCTCTAGGCTGCTGGCACAGCTGCTCCAGTGGCACTGATGTTGGGTGATGGAGTGATGATGATGAGGCATTCGAAATTTCTTGGGTAGAATGTTGTGTGTCTTCTCGTGTTAGCAGTCCTGACGTGTATCTGGCTTTCTCTGTAGCTGTGCAGTATCTCAGCACGTGTTCCACAGTCTCGTTTTCTTTCAGGCACCCTCTGCATAGGGGGCTATCCGTCGCTCCGGTCTTATACAGATGGTAGTTCAAATTACAGTGACCAGTAATGAGACCTACCATAAGCCGAAGATCCTGCCGTTGCAACTTTAGCAAGTTATTAGTGATTTTCCTGTTAATGGTCGGAAAAACAGCTTTTGCATGTTTGCAGTCTGTTTTCTTATCCCAGATTTTTTGCTGCTCTTCTTCAGTATGCTGACGCAATGAGTCCCGCACTTCCATCGCTGATGGTTTGCAGAGACCTACAACGTCGTCATTGACTTCTTTCTTGGTTCCTTCTTTGGCAAGAAGATCCGCCTTAAAATTACCCGAGCATGAGCCATGGCCCTTCGTCCATCTTACTATTGTTCTGCATTTGTGAGACAATTCTTGTAGAGTTGCGTGGCACTCTGCCAGAACTCTCGACCTGGTTGTGGGCCTTCTGAGTGCATAGACTGTTGCTGCGCTATCAGTGGTGAAAATGAGAATCTCCTTCTCACTTTGCCGCTGTGGGACAGTTATTGCATCCAATGACAGGAGTGCTCTAGCCGCCAGTAACAGACCCATGTTCTCTGCTTGAAACGCAGAGGTGTTTTTGTGCAGGGCCTTGGAGTCCGAGATCCCAAGTTCCGGTGAATGATAGCCGCAACCTGCCCCTGTTTTATTTTTTGCACCATCTATGTACATGTTCCAAGAGGGTGAGAGACCTTCCAGGGCACCCTCCTCCGTAATCAGCTCATACCTCTTACCGTCAAGGTGTGTGCTGGCTATCTTATCAGTACCATGCTTTGCTTCTGGAATGATTTTTATCGCTCTCTCTAAGATTCTGCTATGAGTAGTGATAGGTGAATTGCCTTTCCACTGGTTTGTAGATTTTATTCTCAGAGCTGATGCCATTGCCTCCTGCTGTATATGCAGGTGCAAGGGAGTCAGACCCAGAATAACGTCCAACGCTGCCGAAGGTGTCGTTTTTGTACACCCACAGATCAGGGTACAAGCCAGCCTTTGGATTTGCTGTAGTCTGGCGATTGTTGTCACCAGATTTGTGCGAGCCCACCATACTACGCAACCATATGTGAGGACCGGTCTCACTATGACTGTGTATAGCCAGCGGCAAAGCTTCGGTTTTAGACCCCAGTCCTTGCCGACGGCTCTGGTGCTTTGCCATAAAATGTTTGTAGCTTTCGTGACAATGTGATCAAGGTGTTTTGACCACAAAAGCTTACTGTCTAACCAAATGCCTAGATATTTTACCTCCTTACTAAGGGTCAACTGTGTACCAAACAAAGTCGGAAGTTTAAGTCCTGCTGTTTTTGTTTTCCTAGTGAACAGAACCATCTCTGTCTTCTGTGGGTTCACAGACAGACTGTGGCTTTCACACCATTTCTCGACAACCCGGAGTGCCCTCTGCATCTTTTCGCAGAGGGTCGCTTCGAATAGTCCGGAGACCATAATAGCTAGGTCATCAGCATAGCCTACGGTCATGATGCCATCTTTATTTAGAAGTTGGATGAGTTCATTTGCCACCACAACCCAAAGCAATGGTGACAGAACTCCTCCCTGCGGACAGCCTCTCGTGACAAGACATCGTGTTGCATTTGAGGTTTCTATCATCGCAGCTCTGTTTGAGAGCATGCTTGTGACCCATTTATTCACTCTGTTGTCCACTCCCTGGTTATTAAGTCCGTTCTCAATGCTTGAAAACGTAGTTTTATCAAAGGCCCCTTCAATGTCAATGAAGGTCGCCAAACAAGACTGCTTGTTCTCCAGTGCCGATTCGATCTTATGGACGACCTGGTGAAGAGCTGTCTCCGTGGATTTGCCTGATTGATAGGCATGTTGGTTCCTGTGCACCGGATTTTTAATCAACGGTTCACCTCTAATATATTTGTCGCAAAGTCTCTCCAGAGTTTTCAGGAGGAACGAGCTCAAGCTTATAGGCCTGAAAGACTTGGGATTGGTGTAGTCTGCTTTACCTGGTTTTGGTAGGAAAACTACTTTGACTTCTCTCCATGCTTTGGGTATATACTTCCACGCAAGGCATGCCCTGAAGATGGCAATTAAATGTGTTTTGATCTTGTTTAAACTCCATTGCAGAAGTGCTGGAAAGATTTCATCTGTCCCAGCGGCTTTATATGGTTTAAACGAGCTTACGGCCCACAGAAGGGCTTCTTCTGTGACTATTAAGTCTGCAAAAGCCCAGTCTTCGCTATCCGGTTTTTGCATTATCTCTGTTACCCATCCCTTATCGCTATCCATGCGGCAGCCGGGGAAATGGGTCTCTAGCAGGAGTTCAAACTGTTCCCGCTCCGATGCTGTGTAGGTGCCATCGGCTTTCTTCAGAGTGCCCAGTTTCATCTGGCTATCTCTGGATAATACTTTTCTGAGCCTCGCGGTCTCACTCTCAGATTGTATGGAGTTACTGTATTTTATCCACGAGTTGTCACGACTCTTATTTACACTCACTTTGAGTTTGTGCCTAGTTTTTCTATAATCTTGCCAATCTTTTTCGAGATCTGTGTTCATGGCTCTATTAAAATGGTGTCTTGACGTCTTCCTCAGCTTGCTGAGCTTTTTATTCCACCATTTGTCTTTTTTGTCCAGTATTTTACTGTTTTCTGTTTTCAAAGGACAGGATCCTTCGTAACTTTTCTTCATCGAGTCAGTTATAGACTCGATTGTCCTTTCAATTTCGTTGGGCGAAAACTCCGTGGTCGTTTCAACTTCTGGTAATTCTGCCAGTGTGTTCTCTAGCAATTCTCTAAACACCGCTCCATCGGTTTTCTTCGGATTTCTATACGTGCGTGGTTTGTGCTCCCCTACCTGCAAGCTGAACCTGACCCTCCTGTGGTCCGCACAAGAAATATACGCGCCAGTCTGTTATCGTCTCTGCGATCTCGCTGGTGGCTATTGTTATGTCAACTATGGTCCTTGCCCAGGACGTGACAAACGTTGGTTCCGACCCTCGATTCAGTATATTCAGGTTATGTCTTAATATAAAATCAAGGATATCCTTTCCTCTCTCGTTTGAGTCTTGACATCCCCAGACAGTACAGTGGGCGTTTGAATCACATCCCACCACACATTCTAGTTTGTTGTTTGCGCAGAACCGCATTAGCTCTTCAAGTGCTGGAGGCGGCGCTTCGGCTCCAATATCCATGTAAGCCGAGGCTATGACAATGGTGCTAAGATTGCCCAGCAGTCCCGTCTCCATTTTAACTACAGTGAGGTCGTCAGTACACAAATGAGTTACCAAAGACGCCTTATATGGGTTAGGCACGTATATAAATGTTCGCGTTTTGTTATGTCTGGGTGGAGCAAAAACATTGCCTCGCAAGGCGTTGAAGCCACTCACCTTTCCACGACTTAGGTACGGTTCCTGGACCAGTGCTATTGTGTTCGGTTGCTCCTCCAGGGTTCTTCGCAGGGCGGCGAAACCTGTGATGCTGTGTTGGATGTTGGCTTGTATAATTTCGATTCCAAATTTACTACTGATACCTAGCCTATGTGTGCTCCCAGCTGCCGTAGCAGTTGGTTTTTTAGTGTTATGTGGATTTTTGTTATCGTGGGAATCCATTATTAAAATTTTTAGAGTGTGTGATGATCTCACTGACCATCCTCTTTATTCCGCCATGGGGTTGACGGAGGAGCCGGCGGGCCGGTCCGTGTCCATGGACGATGCCGGCGAGAAGATATTGAGGCCCATTATATCGCCTGCAATATCCTCCTCGCCCTCATCACCCACATCCAACAGCCGATCTACCTCCTCCCGCGTCCACCCCATGCTCTCCGTGAGGCTCTCATCGTCAGCCCCGGGAGTTGCCGGCACCACCCCGCCGCTTGCTGCGGCGTGGACCGTGCCCACTTCTCCCGCCGTCGCCGTCGATACACCTCCGGGTCTATGTCCTCTAACCTTCACGAAAACTCGCGCTGTTATATAGTGCAGACGAAAGTTTTCGCGACGGATATTCTCCAGGTCTTCAGGCGCTATGCCCATTACCAGTATGTGATTATAAGTACCGCCCACTGGGCGGACTTCGTGGGTGAACATTTGCCACCTTTCTACCCCTACTCCCGGATTAAGGGCCACCAGGAAATTCCTCAGCAGATCCGGCCTCCTGGTGAGTTCCTCCCTGCCTCGTCCGAAATCCGGTATGTAGATGACTGCAGTGTGGTACCGGGGCACTTTGCTCTCGGGAACGACCATGTACCCCCCCGACCCCTCCCATAGGCCTGGCAGCCTAAGGACTGTCTCGGTGAGCCAGGTGAGCGCGTAATCGTCCCGAGGTGTATACCTAACGCCACCGCGGAATAGTTTCGGCAATGACATGAACCGCGGCAGGACGGTGTCCTCTCTGCCGCCGTTGTCTAGGAAGATGCCGAGAACTGCTTCCTCGATGACCTTTCTCACTTCTATGGCACGGAGCTCGTTCATCGGCGTGCGGTTTCGGTCCAGGACTACTACCTCATAGTGTGCCTTCGCCGCTTCCGCATACGACGAGGGCCCCGCACCATCATTTACCACACTTACTACGGGTTGGGGAAGCTTAGCAACCGGTACCGCGCAAGCAGAAGCGGTAGCTGACCCGCCTTCCAAGCGTACCTTTTTATCGGCCGCCGTGCAGCCGGTGGGCGACACCAAGTCGCTGCTCCGCTGCCGCTTCGCGCCCCTGGTTGCATCCTCTCCCTTGACCGTGTTATTGCTTTCATCCACGGGCACTGCGGTCCCAGCTACCCCGCCATCGGTCGCAGCGCGCCCCTTCATCCCCTTTCCCTTCCCCTTGCCTTTTGACGGGCGCGGTTGAGGTTTAGGTTCAGTAGGGGGGCGGACTGTACACGGGGTAGCCGCATCCTTCAGTGCCGCATGTGTCCCTGCAACAGGGTGTGGGGGCAGGCTAACGTTCGCCGAAGTTGGGCGCTGCTGCAGCTTGCTGCCCTGTCCTCCAGTCTCTGCTTTCGCAGAGGAATCCGGATTGGGGGATTCAGCTACATCGGCGACCAGCGCAGCGTGCGGGTCGACACGTGTCATACATGCCACGACTGACGGCGCAAGCGCCGTCATGCCGGGCAAGTGTATAACGCCTTCCCGCCGCTCTCGGTAGAACTGGTCTACCAAATCGGCTTCCCGCTTCCTGCGCGCCCTCTGTTCTGTCTTGCGGTTCTTACCGCGGTATGAGCTTTGGGGAGTGGTCAGCTTGTTAGGCTTTCCGTTACCTCGCCCGTCACCTGTTTCCAACACAGCGTTAGGCGCAGTCGTGTTTTCGCGCCGCTGCCTCTGCTGGTTCCTCTTCTTCAAATTGTAGCGCGCCACGTGTCCGGATCCGGGCTTCTGCACTGGTCCAGGTAGTGGCGCTGCCACGGTCGTCGTCGTCGGTCCAGTAGTATCTGCGGCCGACGAGGCCTGGGACACCACCCCGCCGTCGCCTTCGGTAGCCAACTTCACACCCCCCGGCCCGGAAACCAGAGGGCGCCGGGTGCTGGCCGGGTCGCATGGCGTCTCAATATTCGTTTTATGACTCATCATTAACTTTTTTTTAAAAGGAAGGAAGGGAGAAAAGCGCTATGATCTGTGGAGCAAAGATGGCTATTAGCGGGGCAAAAAGCAAGTGAAAGTAGTCGCCCAATCTACTTCCCCCCAGTGTTTCGCGTGTCATGAGTGAAGGAGATATTCGGAGTGAATCCCTCCCCCTCCCTTAACACACTGGCCACGGGCTGCCGCAAAAAGGGGGGGTGCAAAGCTCGGCATACCAACGGATGAATTGAAATGCCGCGCCCCACACCCACCCCCCTGTGCCCTCCCCCTTTATCCGGGCTTGGGACCGGCACCATAGGTAGTTATTGTGCTGAAGCGGAAGCAGCGGATGGTAAGCAATGACTAAATATGGAGGCGGGGTTACAATATGGAGGCGAGCTTCAGGGTTATGAGAGGACCTGCTCAATCACCACGTTACAGAGGCTAAGGGGGAGCGAGTATCTATAAACCATTAGCCTGAAGACATAAACTGCTGAACATAGGCTTCCCCCAGAGCACGCCACCTTGAGCGACTGCTCGCCTCCATCGGCTCCCCGCGGCTTTCACCAGATCATCGGTCTACCGAGTGGGGAGCCGGCCTACGCTGCGTTTTCCGGTTCGTGGTCGCCACTCGAGAACCTTTCTTCCCCATCGGTTGTCAGTTCTACAAGCGATGTGGCCTGCCCATTGCCATTTCAACTTGCTAATTCTAAGAGCTATATCGGTCACTTTAGTTCTCCTGCGGATCTCCTCGTTTCGGAGCTTATCTCGCAGGGAAACACCGAGCATAGCTCTCTTCATAGCATCTCTCTCTATAAACCATAAAACCTTTAATTTGGAATGAACCCTGACAATATATTGTATAGACTTGAGCCAAAACCACACTCAAAAGCCATTAAGTACGCGTCATCAATCATTCAGCTTAATAGCTCCGTGAAAGTGTAAACAAAACTTAATGACGTATCTCTGTGGTGGAGGGCGCATTGTGCTCATATTTTAATGGGAAACTTAACTTTAGAAAATAAATTAGAATATGTGTGAACGACCTAATGAAAGTTGAGAAAGTATGTGATAATCTACTAGCTGTTTAGGGTAAAACTTAAAAGTAACCCCAAATCCCAAGTAACCGTCCAAATATCTTGCTTTGCAAAGTCATACCTAAAGTTAGGTATTATACTTATATTAGGTGCTTTCTCTGCACATTGGTATCAACTGTAGACGTACAGGTGTTTCCCGCATAATGGGCGTGTCAAGTCTAAGTCGCTATATAGTACAAGTGACTTGATTAGCCTCCAAGTGAATAATGTCTAGCTTAAGTAATTATGGGCTCTGCCTGAAAGATATTATGATTTACTGGAAGCCTAAGTTGTAATTTACAAGAGTAATTCCTAATTTTGTTATGAGATTGAAATACAAAATTAATTTGACCGTGGCATTTTCTTTTTGATGAGGTTCCGTTAATTTTCTTTGGAGAGATGCTAAGGTATATATTTGCACATCAGGGAAATGACATTTCTTTGATATCTGCTGAGAAGATGCGGAGAAAATGTCATAATAAAATATGCTGCCAGCTGGGTTAGCATGGATGGTAGACAAAATTCTCTTTCCCCGTTTTACGTCACTTTCTTCATACTTGCTTGGAATAAAACAGGGGAAAGACAGTTTTGTCTACCGGCTGTGCTAACCCTACAGGGTTAGTATATGTCATGAGATGATTGGTACACTTACTTTACCTATACTGTATTAGTTAGCAAACAAGCTCTCCTTGCCTAGTGCGGACGATAGAGAAAATTGTTTTCCCCGTTTTATGTCACTTTCTTCATAGGTACCTGCTTGCTTGTCAAGTGGAGTAAAACAGGATAGACAATTTTGTCAAGCATCATGGGAGATTGGGCGATGGTGGCCGAGCGGTAGCATGTGCGCTTTGCAATGTTATACGGCACCAAGTTCGATCCTCGGCCCTGCACCAATTACTTATCTAGTAAGTTATGTGCAGTTTTCGATGCCATCGCTCTTTTCCTCGGAGAGCACGTTAAGCCGTCGGTCCCGGTTGTCATAAGAACATCTATGGCAATCGTTACGGATATATATAGTCAGAAGTCTGATAGAATCTGACACCTGGTACTAGTTCCTTATGGGTTGCGAAGTCAGATGGCAGTCGCTCGTGTAATTTTGTTAGCTTGCCGCTACAGGTTAGACTGGGAGCCGACCCCAATAACAAAATGGGAAAAGGCAAAGAGGATGATGATGATGATTATGGGAGTATTGGACATCTATAACACTGGACGTGTCACTATTAATGTGAAGCTAATTATTGTGTGAAAACTTCCTATGCACTATAGCGGTCTTGATAAGAAATCATACAGCTATACAGTGACGTCATCGAAATTTGGCACAGAATAAATAACAGTTACAAGTACTAGTTGAGAGCCCGCCCCAGCATAGAGGATCGGAATGGAATAGCTAGTACTATCTTGGTCTCCTGGCGACCTGGATTAGTGGAAGTATAGCGATTTTTACAGTTAATAGGTATATGAAAAAGTGCTAACTGCATAGCCATCTAACCAAACTTTGCACGACATCATCGGTATAAAGTTTTCTGTTTCTATGAAATCCCTTGTTTAGTTCGACTTTCTGGACAGGCAAATTACGAAATAAAGTATTATGTATCTTGACTAAACGTGTGGGCGGTACAATATTGGTTACAGCCACCCCCAAATAACGGTCAAGGAAACGTATTATCTCCAAAGCAAATTTGTTTTACGCAAATAAGCCAATGTGATAAGGGACGTTGAAATTATTATTAGCTGGATAAAATCCTAGAAGAAATAAAGGAATTGTTTCATAGGTTAATTATAATTTTATTTGTCTTATTCTGTAGGCACATCGTATCGCTATTTTAGGCACAAAAATGCGCCAATTTAATATATGCGATCGCGTTTTCTAACCTATTTAACTCAAATCCCTAGTAAAAGACTTCAGTCAAGTAAAACCGTAAGTAATTAGTTAAAAATATAATTTTTCATTACTCATACACGGAAAGTAGGTCGGGAGTATTAATTAAAGAATATATTTTTTGAATGACGTTATTATAATTCAGGGTCAACTATTTCTTTAAAATAACATAGATTTGGGCAAAATGTTCACAATATATTCAATGATGGAAATGAAAAATAATGACTCAATAGCTGGCCGGCCACAGAAAAAAAAACAAAATAGGCGGGAAAGCGGCAATCCAATCTTCATTTGTTTTTTCGAGTTGAAGAATTTTGTTTATATTTCCGTATAGCAGAAAGTATTCACTCACTTTTTTCTTTAGCTTATTCATGTTTTTATTTATATTTTCCTTGTATTCGTAATAAAAAGCATAATGTTTACCTCGGGTTAAATACTTATTTAGTCGTTCGAGCTAACCCCGTCTTGGGACTAAATAAGTTACTTTCATCCCTAGAGTAATAATGTACTATTACTTAACAACTTCTGGCGTAGGTATATATCAATAAAATTAAAATATAAGGTAAATACGTGAACAATTTTTCACAATTTATTGATTCTTGACTTTGCTAAGACTTGAGCCGCTGCTTCATGAGATTCAACTACAAACAAAGTTCATCCCTACTATCCTAGTACTCATATAAAAGTATTAATGGCACAGGTCGACGAGGTACGAGGTCAAACATTTTTACAATCAATTTCCAATTTCTCACATCATAAACTTCCTGCTATCGAGTACACCTACATAAATCCACCGCAGAAATGACTGCATCAGTGCCTACCAGAAAATGTTACACAAAGTAGGTCAGCGTTAACGGATCATAAATATCTATAGCTAAAAAGTATTGTACTTAGAGTATAGACTAAAGCATAGACAGAACTTGATTATGTGTCAAGCGTACCACTTTTGTGAACACTTTTTATATGATGTGGACACTTTGATGTGAATGAGTCTGACAGATTTGTATAGAAAAAACAGTTTACTCGAGTCGTAAAAAAATGGCACGGCGCTTATCGCAAGCGTAGCTAATAATTCAGATGTTTTTTGCCGAGTAATTTCTTTACGGAGAGTGCCAAAGTAAGTGGTCTATCGTGTAGTCAATTTTAATAACAGTTTTAAAATAGTGATTTAAAACTGATGTGAAAAGCTTTTCGATTTCAGTGTTATCTGGCTCGTTAGCTAGTTAACTTGCGTGTTCTATTAAATATTATTTTTAAACAATATAATATATGTACATACATAAATAATTGCATATATACACAAATTTTTCCAGATATAAATACATCATCGATAAAATTATTGATTTTAATTTTCCCAGTCTACAGTAAATAATTGTAGGTAGTAGGTATTTTATATTCCATAATATATATATATTAGATACTTACCTAAATAAAACAGAACAATGATTTCTAATGTGATCCTGCCACTCGGTGGAAACATGTTTTTTTTACGATGCACGATCTAATGAATGTTTTATAGGCACCGCTTCTTTAATGTTTTATTTTTTTGTTTTGTAGCCCAATTCCAAACTCATGTTCATTCATGAATGTTTCACGCAAGAATATCCTTAATATTTATATATTGGACATACACCGTAAGTATCACCGAACTCAGTCATCCTTGAAATATATATGGGAGCTTTCATATGCTGAGGTTTGACGTAACAGAATTTTGGTTTCTCATCAACATTCATATTTCATTTTAAGCCGGCGTCATAACACTTTTTTGAGGAGGTCTCTAGTGGTTTTTGTGTTTAAATTGTATTCGGTCACCGTTCTGCTTTGTTTTATTTCCTATTATATAAATATTTTTTTGTTTTTTTTTTTCGTTGATAGGCAAAGCATTTGACCACTGTCTCACCTAATGGAAAGTGATGACGCAGTTTACGGTGGTGCATGCTTGCCTAGAAGATAAAATAAGATAAGATATTATTTTGCCATCTTATTATTTGGATGCTTCACGCGACACTGGGCCTTTAAAAATGGTGCTTTTTGTTGATTTTGAGATCCCACTTTATGTAAAAGGAGAGTGTTTCTCCCTAGTTTCGTTGAAGAACTTTTGGTACCTATTATACGAACAGAAAAAAAAGTTTTACCATCATAATTTTACACCAACGTTTATCAAGTTGCCATTTTCAAGCTCAGAATCTCTTTTGCGTCATTATCTCACACGAGTCCCTATCGCTGAATGGTCTCGATTGAATAACGCTGGGTTAAGTGGATTTTAAACACTATTGAGTTACGCACCCTAAAAGGATCCGGTCTCGCGCCCTTTATAACGTGGCTGCTGCTATTATATATTGGCAAGATATAAAAGTGACCCTTTTGATATAAATATAAGTTATATAAGTAGGTATACTTTGTTTGTTGCTTAGTTTTGTTACTTAAAGAAAAATGAAGATAATTTTATATGACTTAATTTTTTTATGGACTGAGTAAGACCGCATTTCTTGAAGGCGCTTGCTTTGGATATATTTCAGACTTAAAATGGTATTTTTGTTAATAAGCAATGTGCCTTTATTTATTCTCTAAACTAACAACAAAGGCCAGCACTTACTACAACCATAATATCTACTACTGCTAAATGCAACTAGTTTCACTACCTTACGATATTTGGAATGTATACCTACTTACTGGCCCAGTCCACATATGAGGTCTGCCACTACCAGCAGATAGCGTGCCTAAGCTTTCCGCAAGATTTTTTAGCCGTTTGTCTGATACGCATTTCCTCTATATTGTTTTTTGTCCATTACGCAGTACAGTTATAGGCAGTTCGTCATTACGCAGTTCGTCCATACACAGTTTATCCATTTATAATACGCGTTGGATTGCAATGCTGATTTATCTAATTGATTCAATTCAATTGATTTTAAACTGTCATGGTCACTAACACTACTACAATATTGTTTATTAACGGGATATTTACCATGTATATTATTTGTTTTGAGTTGCCGATATTTCGATGCTGTTGCAAGCACCATGATCACGGACGGACTGAAGAACTTGCGGGTGGATGATAATAAGTTATGGGCAACCGTAACGGTCAACAAATAATATACATGGTAAATATCCCGTTAATAAACAATATTGTAGTAGTGTCAATTCAATTGGTTCAAAAGTGACTCAAAAATAATTCAACTGATGTTAAAAAGAAATTTCAATAGATCTATGAAAGATTCAACTATATTTACCAATATAATATATCTTTTTTAAAATCTTGCAGTTATTAAGTACCTTGAGTGAGTCACTATATTATACAGCCAGGAATTCACGACCAAATAATGCACGGCCAGTATTGTACGACCTGTATTGCACAGCCCAGCATTTCGAAACCATGTACACGGATTCCGGGCTGTACATTCCGGGTCATGCATTATTGCCTATAGCAACATTGCACGGACAATATTGTCTGAGTCTGATATTTGGAAGCCATGTACACCAATTCCGGGCCGTACATTCCTGGGTCGTACAATTTTGGTCGTGCATTCCGGTCTCCCTCTTGAGCCACTTTGCGACTATGCCGGCACCATTGTGTACATTCACTATAACTTAATTCTTAACTTTTTTTATACGGGCAAATTGCCTTTATTACTCAAGCTAACTACTACAATAATAAAAACTAAACTAAACTAGCTACACTACCTACTACAAAGAACACTTATGGACTGTATAATAGCCGCGATGGCCTATAGACAGTCCAAGTGCTCCAGCTCACTACCGGTAGGTAGCGTACCCAACATGCTGGCCGCATTGCCACGTTGAATTGCAATGCTGATGCGTTGGGCCAAATAAGTGCCAGCATTTTGGTCACGCGTCGCATCGACCAGGCGCTCTGATAGACTTTGGAAAACGCGATGAGCTCCCGGTCCCCACGGACCCAGGGTCTCAACACCAAACGGCTCAAATATGTAACCGCTACCGAGGTTACTATATTTGCGCCGTTTTAGCTGCTCAGCAGAATTAGCCGCGGCGCGCCGGCCCTAACATGTGTCTCGGGAAGGTGTGACGGCGCCATAGTATCTTATATTCTTATATTCTATATCTTATATTCTTAACTAATTCGTACAACATTTTATACAGCGCTCTTGCTGTTTCACAGTGTGGAGCGAACAAGACATATTTTGCATTTTCACGATTGAAAATAATCATAGTTTGATGGCAAAAAAACTATTTAACGACATGCCATCAATAATGTTATCTTGTTCAACATGTCCAACGCACAAATATACCGAAAAAATTACCAAACGCACAAATAAAATTGAGCTATACGAAAAATAGCGCCAACCAATTTCGTAAACCTTAACTTGATTTATAAAGAAAGTTACCACAATCAACCACTATTTTTTACCGAAAGCGGTCGAATTCCGAATTGGGTCGAGCCGAGGTTTGCGCGAACAGATATGTGTACTTATTCTAGAATGATTGATGATAATATTATGTCACATAGGTGGATAGACACCACGAGACGTGGAGATTAGAGACCCGTGGTACCACCCCTACACTAAATGGATCGGAAATAAAATACTTAGAAAGAAATAGTTATTTGTTATACTAGGCTGCAAAGTTGGTTTTTGGCGCGAGTACTTGAATTGAAACCTGAGCAAGCGAAGGATCCTAGGAGTGAACCACGAGGGTATCGAGTGGTTTAAATAAAGAATCCTGAGCGTAGCGAAGGTTTCAAAGGACGAGACGCAGAAAAACTTTGCTGCCGAGTGCAACACACAACTTTTCACCTCACTACAGCGAGGAAAATGTAAGAAAAACAGCTAAAAGGCTAAGAAAAGATTAGTTTTTAGCTTATTAATTTAGTTATGGGTGACATCAGGTAAACGACTAGCTCGTCACGTGATTCATAGAAAATTAAAGAAAAAGTGTTTTTCATCCATTTTCCATGCAGTCGCCGTGCTGGATAGCGTATTGGTGTTATACTCTTTGGTGCTGGACAGTGCGATTATTCTAAAAATGAGGTTGGTGAACGAGAAAAAATGGTATCTTTTAGGAGGTAGTCTGTGGTATTAACAAAGAGGTATATGTACTAACGTACTAGAGAAGCTATTCAAAGCACAAATAGTTGTAATTTTTTGTATAATTAAACTAAAATCCGCTACAGCGCTTTACAAGATTAAATCGTCTAACCAACGATCACAACACGCAGCGCTAGTGCCATGGCACATTCGGATCATAATTTTTACTGCTGTTCACTGCTGCACGTGCAGTCGCTTTGAGAGCTGAGCATCGTATGAGCGAGAAGATGCTCATTGGCATATTTGCAGTGGTTGACAATGCAAGTTAGAGATGTCCTGTCTGGTGTATACATAGAAGTCTTTGGGTATTAATGAGTTTTCAGTGGACTGGCAATATCAAGCAGGTTAAATTCGGGCAGATCTGTGATTAAATCCTCAATTCTTGACGAGAAAATTATTGAATAGAAACGTTCGAATTATAAAAACACTTTCCACGCTAGCGAGCAAAATGCGTTTTTGCGCCCAGATTTTGAATGACAAAGAGAACCTTTCAGAGCTAGTGAGGTGAAAAGAAAATTATGTATCTAATATTCTATTATTGTTGTAAATCATCAAAAACAAAGCCTTTATAAATTTTCCTGCCTATTTATTTTACTTATTACTCTCAATTCTAAACGTAATACTTTCTATTTTTTTTATACGTACAGGGGAAGCCACAGGAATACGACGAGTCGGCCCCATAGATAATTACTCTTTCTAAATCATCATCATCATCAACAGCCGGAACACGTCCCCTGCTGAACATAGGGCTCCCCCATAGCGCTACTTTGAGCAGCTGCCCGCCTCTTGTATCCACCGGCTCCTCGCGGTTTTCACCAGATCGTCGGTCCACCTAGCGGGGCGCCGACCTACGCTGCGTTTTCCGGTTCATGGTCGCCACTCGAGAACCTTTCCTCCCCATCGGTTAATAGTTCTACGAGCGATGTGGCCTGCCCATTGCCGTTTTAACTTGCCATTTCTAATAGCTATATCGGTCAATTTAGTTGTTCTGCGGATCTCCTCACTACGGATATTATCTCGCAGTGAAACATCGAGCATAGCTAAATGGTCCCAAGAAATTAAAAAAAGAACTAAAGAGTATTTTTCGTAAGATCCAATGAGAGCTCTCATTTTCTGCTTATCTATGAAGCAAAATCAAAACATAGTTTTCAACTTAGACTACCTGTTGGAATTCTAGAGGTGTTTGAGTTATCTGTCTTCATATTTTTAGTCAATCCATTGTAAGGTGACTGTTGGTTCAAGGAAACATCCTACTTTATAACTTCGGTTATTCGCATTCACCTTCTTCTCTTCCCCGGCGTAATAAAACTCATTTAATTATTATTACCTATATGTTAAGCTGGCCGTGCAGTGATGTAACTTAAACAATAACTGAGAGCTGCACAGCTTTATTTGCGTAATTACGTCAAAACTTAAAAAAACAAGCAAGCTGTTTAATTATAATGAAAGGCGGACTCTTATTTGCTTCATTAATTATTTATTGGCTAATTAATCATACTCTGTCGAGTCCGAAATTTTGTTAAAATTTGTTTTGAAGATATTACGGAAAGTTATATTTTTGTGCTAGCTCTAAAACTTTTTATTTGTAATTTGAATTAATTATAATGTTTTTATTTTGGTGGATTTTAGACGGTAACTGAATCAAGGCTAATTACTCTGTTCAATAGTTCTTAGATACAATATGAGCGGAGCTCTACATTAAATAGATAAATGAATATAAAATGTAGGTTTGAAAATGAATTCTCAATTAATAAATCCTTTTAAAAAGAAACCGACTTCATTCGCCTTAATTTCACACTAAGAAATACTTGGATGATACTATCTCTATATCTGAGATAACAAACATTTAAAGAAATGCATCTGAATTTAGAGTCTCCTTTTTAGAAGTCGGTTGAACATACAACAAAACAATGGCATAGTTTATGCAAAGCTGACAAGCTTATGTTTCGTTTCATTTCGTACATTGAACTCCGTCAGAACGAGTACAATAGGTATATAATAGGTATTGTTGTGATGTCTAGAAATTAGGCATGGATCATTTCACAAGGAGCAGGTGAAAAAACATATGATTTTATTTTTCATTAGTCACTCCTGCTACTTTTGTCACACACTCTGCTACGAATCACAGTGTGATAATCGCACTTAATGAATCATGGCGCGGTGAATATCAAAACATAATTTTGTTTATGCTTCAGTAAACAAACTGAGACCTGTGTAGAGTGTAATTTTATAAACACTGTGCCTGTGATGTACCTAGCAGTGAACTTTGATCTTTTTTAACTTATGAGAGTAGCGTTAGATTACTTAGTAATCATTTGTAGCAAGTCGCAATTTCACTAGGTTGCTCCTAAATCACATCTCTGTTCTATTTCATAAAGCACCGCCAATCATCATTGATCATAAATTCATTAGGCCTATGAAAAATCATAGTCTGTGAAAAATCACAGGTGAAATCGCAGTGAAAAAAATAAATCACATGATGAAACGACAATGATTTTAAAGTAGGAATCATTTCCAAGCTTACTAGAAATACCTATTACAAATCACTAGATAAGTAGTTACGCAGGATTTCATTATGCTTTACGGCGGCTAATATGTATGGAAGCCTTCTCAACTAGAAAATATTTTCCAACAGAACGACTCTTTTGTACTCTTCGTGTGTACGTATAATGCAGCTTTATTACTCTTTTGTTACTATTTTTACGGAATAATAAGCGTAATGTATTTATTGTTACTTGATATTAAATTATGACGTTCCTACTGACAATTATCTGTAAATATCTATTTCTATTGAAATTACTTACTTATAGAAGAAGAAAAAATAAATTTATTTAGTGACAATAAATAAATATAAATCGATTCGAGGATTTATTTCAGTACCCAAACGATTTTTCCACCTGCAAAATAAAAATTCTCACGGATTAAAGTGCTGTCTCTAGTTGAAAAAATTGTAAAGAACAAAAATATAAGTATTTTTAGCCGTGTTAAGATTCTTGGAAAATAAAAATGGAGAATTTACGAGCGAAAAGTTTCTAAGTACAATGGCAGTTGTCGCTTAGGATTGAGTTGTGCATTCACCGTGGAACACACTTGAAATACACTTTGAAATAGGGATGCCATTAGTTTGTGACACAAGTCGATATCGATATTATATATATATCAACATTTTGAATATCTCTGAAATGGAAAAAAAAAACAATAAAATGAGAAGTCCTCGGTATCTACTTGTAATTATAGATTCTCATAAAAATGTAGCTTCAAGCAACGCCATTACACTTTAATACTACAATTTAAATGTTATTTATGTATTTTTTAGAGGTGCAGTGGGTCTGTCTCATCTGTCCGTATCGTCTTGTCATAGTCAGAGGCTCTATCCACTTTATATTGTGATCTCTAGACGTTATTTTAATGGTATCGATTATTTATTGTTATATTATTAATTATTTCCAAAGTTTATCAGAGTGCCTGGTCGATGCAATGCGTGACCAAAATGCTGGTACTTATTTGGCTCAGCGAATCAGCATTGCAATTCAACGAGGCAATGCTGCCAGCATGTTGAGTACGCTACCTACCGGTAGTGGGCTGGTACATTGGGCTGTCTGTGTGGGATGTCTTTGTATTAGGTAGTGTAGCTAGTAGCTTTTTGGTACATAGTATAGTTTTTATTATTGTAGTAGTTATTTTAAAGAATAAAGGCATATTGCCCGTTATAATATCGATATTTTTTCATATCGACATTATATTTTGTCATAAGACAACCCTATTCAGAAACGCCATTTCACTTCACTAAATGGAAAGTAAAAGACAAACTTAAAGTTACGCCCTAGCTTCCCACGTTAGAACTTTCATCTCTTACGAGATGTTATTGCGTAGGTCCCCAAAATGAAAACGAATTTTTCCTGCTGCTGCTTAATCAATACTATAAATTATTAATATATATATGTATAAGTAAAACACTATCGCTGACTGATTGTCATACAATTTTCCGCACTGATTTACATTACCGAAATCAACATAAGGTACATTCTTAGCTGGGGATAACGAGAATAGAAAACATAGAATAAAGAAACAATTAAATCAATTATGGGAAGACCTGCCTTTTACAACACAGTTTAATAACTAAAGCGAAAGGCAGAGCTCACTTTTATTATGTAGCCTAATTACTATTTTACAACAAATTATTTGTATTTGTAATAACTAAAACTAGTTCCCTTTGGCGCATAGAATAATATTTAAAAATATAACTAACATCGAAGAGTCGACCTACATTGGCTTTGAACAGACGTGGCGACGAACTTAATTTACGTGTTCTTTATTAAAAGTGTTATAAAACAACTCTCAATGAATTATAAACGATACCATGGAAGAGTCAGTGATACGAGACCATTGCATTTATACTGGGTGTAATTGAATTCTTTAGCATCCTTTGAAACTAGGTACCTACTCCTGACACCGGTCACGTGTGAACCTAAATATATAAAATCTAAAGCATCTATTTGGTATTGATAATAAACTTCAAAAAGCTGGTATAAATTACTTAATCAACTATTACAGTACAAAATTAAATTAAAATAATATTTGTTTTTACATACAAGGTAACAAAATCTTTTAAAAGTATCAAAATCATTCTTCCCAACTACGGTAGGCACCGTGTTCATAATTTACAATAAGAAATTATCTTCTTTTACACTATTTACTCTTTAATCAATAAATTTACATCAATAAACGATATAGGTACTATCATGTACTCTTATACTAATGAATTCAATTGCACCCTGTAGAAGTGTAATCCCGTGACACGAATTTTCTTAAACGTTATAAATAACTTTTTTCAATTTGTGCGCTTAAGTAAATTTCCCAAGGGTAAAACTCTCATATCGGTATTTGCAAGTTTCATATTAAGTCGCATCTTCGTGCGTTGCCCATATTTTATGCGACTTTGGCATCTTGGGTTGCAAATTAAATACCTTTACGCGTAAAAGTGTAACACGTAAGTATTTTTACAACTTTAATAGTACAGTATACTTCTTCAAAGGGAACGCTTAATAATCTGTAAAAAAAAACTCCTGGGGTCTACGAAATTTCGTATCACATGCTACGAGCTCACGAGTACATGTTTTACTTTTCATATCGTAAGGTTCTTGTTTTCTATTGTAACTGTATCGTACAAACAAAGATTAAACAGTATTGTACAATGAAAAAACTCATATAACTCACTTTTCAATGTTATATTCTCTCTCAGGGGACGTAAAAATGTGAGAGAACTGGTCACCTGTCACCGAGAGTGATGTACACTGCTGGTCACCCATCAGTTTTATCCTATACATCAAATATTATTATTTCAATGGACAACCTCATCTCTTTGAATCCAATCCTTTAGGTACATAAAGAACACTTTTAAATTTCCTTTTTTTTTAAATTTCTATGGTCAATGTTAGAACATTGCTAAAATATTGTTTTTTAACGGGATATTTACCATGTAATTTATTTGTTTCGAGTTGAGTTGCGAGTGAGATTTCAGTACTTTTTTGGGGGGGGGAGGGGAAATGCCTTCGATCTTCCCTGTCTCCACGGAGGGGAAATGCCTTCGATCTTCCCTGTCTCCACGGTGATGGCAGGGGGTATGTGGGACTCGAACCCACTAAAACCCCCCATGATCCGTCCGCCACCGGGATGGGGGGCCTCTGCGCCAGGGGGTGGGTAACCTTACACCTCGGTTACCCTGTTCATGATCATGGTGCTTGCAGCAGTACTGAAATATCGGCAACTCAAAACAAATAAATTACATGTCCAATATCCCGTTAATAAACAATATTTTAGTAAGTGTATGTTCGATTGCATCAACACCAAAATCAAACAGGGCGCGCTCACATGTGGTTCATTTTATCTCAAGCAGATCCATATCATTTAGACAAGGTGGCTCCTTATCTCAGATGGAATTTCGTCGGAACGAGTCGGGAGGAACGTGTTGACGCCATTCACGTTAACGTTTCGTTAGCGTAATCTCATTATCACGCTCAGTGGAGCGTACATACAGGGGAGCATACGCGTTGCATTCAAATGAAATTTTCAACGAGAATGATTCAAACTCAGAATATACCATCGAACGTGATGTTTTAACTAAAGTTATTTTCGGTCATATCACATTTTTGCCATTCGGGAATACTTCAGGTAGAAACACTGAAACAAATACAACACAAGTTAGTTGGAATTGAAACCGCCACTTACCCACGGCACTACCCACGGTCCTAACTGTGGTCCTACTATTACGGCTTTATTAATAAACACGGAATAGTTTTAGATTAGTTAGGTATCAGCTTTTGTTCTTTTTTGACATTTGAATATTGAAAGTGATCGAACAAGACAAAAGATTGTGTAACTAATCAAAAGCTACAACGCGTTTATTAATAAGGCCGTTACATTTTAGTCTGTGTTCATTCTGATAACGATGACACTATACATATTATACACCGTATTAGCTGCACAAGTAAATCAAAAGCTATTTGTTATGAAGTTTAGTGGAACGAACGCCGGGTCCAGCTAAGTTTTGCAAGTGTCTTAGAAACTGAGATGGCTTACGGTCTCCGAGTTCCTCGTGCATGAGTAATTGCTTGGTCTTCTTTTCTCGTGAGACGGACAGTCGCTTGATAAGCTCAGACTTCAACTTCTCATACCTGTTGGTGTCGGGCGGTGTGAAGTGTAGTGGGTACACTTAATTATTATTAGAAGGAGGTCCATGGGTCGGCAGTAAATAAAGATAATGTTTTCTCTCACAACGCGATGTATAATTGACTCGAGAAATATTTACAAAATAAAACGTAAGACAATTTTTTCTCTAAGACGTAGATTGACATCCGTAGACACTTTTTCATTGGCACGCCAGTTATAACGCTGTGGATTATATCGTCCATTACTTTTAACTTCGAGGAAAATAACAATGGTACAAGCCAAGCGGCCAAGCGGTGGTGGTGGTGGTGGTGGTAGTGTTGCAGATGTCCATATAGGCTATGGTTACCGCCTTCCATCATAGGCCGTACGTTTTTTTGTCGCTCATAACATAAAAAACCGCCCAATTGAGAGTCGGAGTCGCGCACGAAGGGTTCCGTGACATTATCTATAAAAACGAGTCACAAAAATGTCACGTTTGTTGTATGTACGGACCCCCCTTAAATATTTATTTTATTCTCTTTTTAGTATTTGTTGTTATAGCGGCAATAGAAATACATCATCTGTGAAAGTTTTAGCAGTCTAACTATCACGGTTCATGAGATACAGCCTGGTGACAGATGGACAGATAGACAGACAGACGGACGGATAGCGGAGTCTTAGTAATAGGGTCCGTTTTACCCTTTGGGCACGGAACCCTAAAAAAGCTCTCACGCGTCTTGCGTAAAGTAGGTAACTATATACTGACTGTTTTTTGGAAAATGCAAGTGAGGAATGGGGGAGAGAAATTCCCTTGACCTTCCTTACTACCACGGAGTGAGACTCGAACCCACTAAAACCCCCGTGAGCATATCCCACCGAGAAGGGGCAAGATGGGGTCTGTCTCAACAAAAAGTTTCCATATGTGGGCGTAATTGTATTTAGATAATGGAGGACATTAACATCACAAAATCAGCACTCAATTCAGAAAACAAAACCGTGCAGAAATAGCTGCTTTTATCACTATTCTAATATGTGATCACGCAGTCATACCCCTAAATTTACTTCAAGAGCACTTATTCGTACGCTCCACGCATTTATACATAAATCATCGTCTGGTACGGAGATTTTATTCGCAAACCTCTTTGCCTCTTCACTAAAGCTCCGTTAAAGTGGTATTTGAAATAGAGTATTCACCCAATATTGGTAGCCATGATTTTATGTAAAAATTCCAGGACTAGATCCTATCTAGGCCTGGGATTTTTACCATTTTTTAAGCCTTGGATAGTAATTGTCCTGTTAATTTCTCGCTGACATTAAATTACGAAAAAAAGAGCATTTGAACCATTGATTAAATGTAAGTACTTATCGTTTTAAGTAAGGCTGTTTAATTTTAGATCACTTATACCGTCATGTTGATTGACATTGATGGGACACAGAGCTGGGACTGATTTGTCCCACTATAGTCTAAGCTGGTTTGTTTATTACTGACCAAATAGTTTTGACTTGCACATCTTTTTTAGAAGTTTTTTTTTACATTGATGTTACAAAGCACAGCACTGCACTTGACCATATTAAAGCCCTTCTTCTTTTTTGAACTGGCAAGTGGCTGGGGAGTGGATGGGAGGCCTATGTTCATTGCAGTAGTGGACGTCTTGAGGCTGTTTATGATGATAATAATGAATTGACTAGCACAATTTTCAAGCTTCCGACATGACTCTTGGAATAACACATACGTGGGACCGTGAATTATCACCTTTGCGGGTAAAATAATGTCCGCTGAAAAGTCCAAGTTGGCTACCCCAACTATAGTGTTTATGTAGTTATGACCCAATCAATCGTCTATACCACGAATTGAAGTTTTTTTTCGTATAACCAACCGTTACTACAGGTTTACTAGAAATCGTAAAAGTTTTTCGTAAATCCGAATGAATCATGAAATATGACTTTGAAGTAACCATTTACACGGCCACTTGTTATTAATGATCAAGAACCATTAGTAATTGTGTTGTATCTTTTCACTATATCTATTATTGCAAAGGTTCAATAAAAGGTGATTCATAGAAGTTCTCATAAGTAGTTATTTTTCAATGAGCCAGTATTAGTCACGCAGGGGCTGCAAATTGCGATGTCATTCATTTAATTTACAGTATTTTAAAGGCAGCCGTTACTTGAGTATCGATGTTTTCAATTATAAATTAAAAATTCATATTGAGAATACGACAAGTGTTACGCGAACCCGTGTAGGAGTTATGAGTATTTATGAGTCGGTGGTAAAACTCAAAGATGTTCTTATTTTTGCAATGCCTATTGACTGGGAACTGGTCACTGACCTCTATTATACTACTAGTACAATAGAGGTCAGTGGTACTGGTGTATTCGATAGTAATCGTGCCATAGACATAATCTAGCAGCGTTTGTACGCCATAAGGGTTCACTCGTATTCCTATAATGATCGAAGAGAGCGTGACAGTTCATTTTTATGAAGACAATATAAATAAATATGCGTGGACATTTCACACAGCGCCATCTAGCCCCAAACTAAGCATAGCTTGTACTATGGGAACCAGAATAACTGATACAATACTTAGATACTTTTTGTTTGTAAATACATACATAGAATACAATATAACACCCAGACATAGGACAAACATCGATGTTCATCACACAAATATTTGCCCTGGGTGGGAATCGAACCCACAACCTATAGTTCAGAAGGCAGAGCTACTACCAACTGAGCTATCAGGCCAGTCGAGATATAATGAGATTAAGGGTGGGCTTTTTGATCCATAGTTATGGTAACCACTGGTCAAAAATGCTAACAAATTGTAACCAATTGTCGGTATAGTTTTAAACCACTGGTTACCTTAACTGCGAATCAAAGATCCCACCCTAAAAGCATTAATACACCGTGTAGTGTGAAATAGACATTTCGGCTAACGGCGAATTATTTTTTGAAGCATGGGCCTAAATTGTCTGAAATAAATTTATTTTATTTATTTTATTTTATGGGTACTTATATCGGGTTTTCTTCCTATTTTTAGGCTATAATATATTATTTTGTAAAATTAACAAAGTAAGTATTTGTATGAATATTTTTAAATAGGTATTTCAGTATCACTAAGTGTCCCCCAGCTAGCCCTATAGCTCGCACTTTCACATCACAATGAGAAAGTGCCCACGGCCCTAAAAGCTTTATAAAGATGTATGTATGTCTCATTTTAGATACATTATTCCGACTTATGACAGCATTTTCATTTTCTCGTGCGCTATGTGTTGTACTTAGATGGATCTAACCTAAGGAAAATGAATAGATGGATCTTTATTATTATGTGATTTACCATCCATTTTGCTATCTCTACCATATTTCTTTGTTTTGTTAATAAATAGGCCATAATTTAAAACATTATTGTGATTTATGTGGATTTGTGTCCCATAATTTTAAATTAGTATTTGCTGCGCAATTTCCCAATAGCACAATTTAATTTCATCATCAAATGCGACCACTGCTGAACATAGGCCTCGCCCAGAGCGCGCCACCTTGAGCGGCTGCTCGCCTCCTGCATCCATCCTCCTGCATGCAGTGGGGGGGCTGGCCTACGCTGCGTCTTCCGGTTCGTGGTCGCCACTCGAGAACCTTTCTTCCCCATCGGTCGTCAGTTCTACGAGTGATGTGGCAATTTAATGTAGCTGTCATTAACTTAACATGCATTTTAATATATTCAAGTGCGTTATGCATAAGTACTAAAATTGGCATTAAGTAGTCTTTGTTACTACCCACTATTGTTTATGTTCACATACCATGCACAAATTATGTGCCTATTTTCATTTAGATTTTTATTATTTACATAGATAGATAAAACTCTTTATTGAAACACCACATTACAGGAACAATCGAAACGATCCATTTGTTGCTAAACCAATGATATTTAGGTAATACTTTTAATCGTAATTTGTTGATACATTTTATTTATTTACGTTAAATCAGTTTTCATGTAATCACGTTGAGTAATTTTTTAAACTATTATTGGCAAAAAACGCAAGAAAATTTGAATTTGCCGCGCTGAGTGAAACGTTCTACCTTAAGCGATCTCTTCCAGACAACCCAAAATTATTTAAATTTATAAATATAACTTTTTTTATGTAAACGAATGACCCGCCGCTGCTAGTCGTTTGCCTGTAATTATAAATACATTATATGTAGCTATAAACATCGCTATCCTAACTTTAACCAATTTTACTTATGTTTGCACGACCTAACGTAGACCAGTCAGCCACTGTCGACATTGACGTGTCGTTTTTTGTTCTAATTATCGACGCTAGGCTTACGTTTTTTCTTCCACAGTGTAATTCCAAGGTTGTTATGCCGAAGCATCGATCTTCATTCATTAGGAATAGCTCCAGCGTTCATTAATAAGCCTTTATTGGCTGTTTATACTGACATGAACTCGCTAAATAAGCTAATTGACCTAATGATGTTATTTTAATCATATACATAGGATGTACAGTAACGAAAGTATTCTAGGTCTGTGATTCTAATAATGCTAGGAAACTAGGACACAGCCTCTGTGGTGTGGTGGTTGAGCAGGTAGGCTTATAATACAGAAACAGCGGCGACGAGTTTAATTAAGTACCACGACAAAAATAAACAGCCGTGAATTTTTTAACTACCTATTGAAATTGGTTATTATCAGCAAGATTTATTTCTATATTGTTAAATCGCCGTTAAATTGAGAAAAAAAATTGTTGGGCACTCATGAGGTCCAGCTTTGAACAGTTTAACTTTTCGAAGTATTATGTTATTTATTAACATAAAAACTTAAATAACATATAATATATACTAAACTAAACTAGACCTAAAAACTAAACCATATCTACCTAAAACCAAATTAAAATCAAACTAAAATATAAAACTAAAAATAACAAACTAAAGGAATCTTGAACTATCTATAGACCGGCAAAGGTCTATAGATAGTTCAAGTAATCCATCCAAGCATGATACCACGGATTGCTTTAACTTTTCTGTTTTTTCTTAGAGAGTTTTAATTTAGTTTAATTTATCTCTGACATTACAATGAATCTATTTTAATTAATCTATCTATTACGCTTTTGTTTAGCAGTAAACATCTTCAGACTGTTGATGATGATTATTTATAGATCTATTACTGTCTATCCAAACGTTCTCAAAACAGATTGTTCCAAGCGACATGCCACCATTTGTACTACCAAATCGTCTTTTTTTAAGGTACACATATGTAAGTATTTTATATACCCGAAAAACTCAAATTTTCGCGGGAAATAGAAAATAAATCATAGGGAACCTCTAGTATAGGTGTATTTCTATATGAGGCCGATGGAATACGATTAAAACGTTGTAAAATTAGTTATAATCTATTACCAAACTTATTATCTCTCATCTGCAAGGGTACGCGGTAACATGTAAATTAAGTCACCTAGTGTTGACCTCGCTATAACTACCCTTACTTTACTAGATAAAAATGAATTAATTTACCATTATTCACAGATTTAGAGACACCTTCGTATGTAACTCAGAAGCCACTTTTATATCACACAAACTCTATCTACTCCCTTGAGAAACTGCTTGAATTCTACCAGACCTATTACATTTATTATTTAGGTACCTAGTAATGATTATTTCAGTAGGTATATTAATACTGGAAAAAATAATCAGCGAAATAAATCACTCTGTATACCTACTCATCTTGTTTTTTCAACTTGAAGAAATTCTAATGCTTTTTAAGAAAATGTCTAACGTATTATATGTTTTGTTGCAGATGCAGAAACTACTGGTCCCAGTGCTAGTTCTGGCAACAGTGGCGTTGTCATCGAGCAACTATCTTCCAACACTGTCCATGAAAGAACTGAATACAGAGCCACTCGGATTCAACTATCAAGAAAATGACAATACTTTTAGTAATAATCACCAAACAAGGAATAAACAAAATGAAATCTTCTTCAATGTAGACGTTGGACCGGACATTGCAAAGATACCACAAATAGATTATTCGGACAATAGTGAAGATATTAATAGCATCAGTAAAGATGACAATTATAATGTCAAAGGCTTCAGGAAAGAACAATGGCACAACTACCCGAGGCAGTTAGATCGTCTCAATAGATATTTTTACGAACATCAAAGTACCGATAAAAGAAATTTAGATCCTGACGACCCTGGCAACACTTACGCCGATGAATCAGTTGAAAGCCTTAAGAAAAGTCTTGATGAGGAAACACCCAATGAATTTCATCTAGAACATGATTCTGAACCACGTATAAGTAACAATGAAGCTGAAATAGCAAGCGCGGTTATCAACCCCTTGTTAATATTTAGAATACATTTGTCATGTTTCAAGGCTATTAATCAGCCGCGTCAACTAGAAGATATTGATTTAGAAAACGATAAACTACGAGAGCCAAATAAAGAAGAAAGTCTTTCAAACGAAGTGAGCCCCGGATCGAATCTAATTAAAGTAAAACGTGAAGACAAGATTAATCTGGAAGACGACGACACAGCGCGTAAGTGTTTGCTTGTTTTTGTTTTGGAAATAAAAGGGAACGCAATATTACCGCCTTCCCTTTCATTCAACTGACAGGAGGGAACTTAACTCCTTTAATCAAACTCGTTAGCTTTATTATAGTTATTCCATATATCAAACGTGACGGGTTGATATCAGCTTACAAAGGAACGTATCAATTCAGATGTCTTCTATTCTTAGCTATATCTTCCTTGAACAATTAACACGTTTTTCCTTTGTTATATTTTATTACTCATGAATATCTTCGAGTATAATATACACTAATAGAATAAAATCTGCCCACTTAAAATAAATCAACTTCAAATTATTTCAGAAAATTCGTTGGGTCGTCGGACGATAAACAAACGAATATTTTCGCTTTGGAGTAGACTGCAGAGTCTTAACCCGAAGGGTCATCAGCTGCATCAACGACGGCGTCTTTACGCATTATATGGTCTTCCGGATTCTGAAGGAGGAGGCGCAGGGGTGCTTACAGCAGAAACCAGAGCTACATTCATGAGACCACCAGGCTCGCCTTTACGATGGGGTTAACTACGCTTTTTTAATTTATTTGCGGCAGTGAGTAGGAAATGTGGTATATAACGTATTCTGAGAAACATAAAGCCGACCGATTCAAATCGGTCGAATATCGGTATTCAGTGAGTTCTATAGATGGACATTACATACACTACCTGCCTTACTACCTTTGAGAGATGTTTTTGAGTAGTAGTTAATGCTCAGACTTTTTTGTCATTATATTAAAAAGATATTTTCGGACAGGTCGACCTCGCCTTATTTCTTGGATCGATGCCAGGGATCCGAAGTACCTCTAGCTGATTAAAATAGACGGTATCTAACTTTTATCTTAGCTTTGCGGTAGATAGAGCATATATAATATCGTTACCGACTCAGTAAACAATCTATTTTCCTATATATACCTGTGTCAACGAAATAAATGTAGATTTCACAGTAGAAATAAATAAATATTGTACTTAAAAATCATGTTTTTTTCTGTATAGGGTTTATATTTTGGGTGGTCCTTTACTTTTGTTAATAATTACTTACTTGTCAGTAAACACAAAATAATTTTATGATGTAATGGAGTATAGATAATTGTATTATAGAGAGATAAGGACAATATTGGAACAAAATAAAACTTGTAAAATTAGGAACCCATAATGATTTGTATGTTTCTCAAAATCTAACCGTTACAATAGCAGTAGTATGAGTCTAGATCCTAGGATATGCCGAACGAACGTACGCCAGTATCGCCAGTGCAGTTTCTAATGTTAGTCAACGGACCGTCTGCATTAGACTGGTTAAATTTTGCGTTAGGCAGTTATTGCTCAAAACAATCAAGCTATTGAAAATATAAAAAGTCAAGTTCTGATGTGAGAAAAACTTGATCCATTGATAGATTACTGAATACGATGATGAGCTAAAAAGTACAATAAATTGACCAATACAATACCTAACCTAGTTTTCCCTATAGTAGTAGATTATATCAAGGGATAATATTGACTGTATTTACAATATATTAAACAATTTAGTACTTAGTTTATAGTCATAATAATTAGAGTTATACTGACATTGCTTCTCGATATTAAAATATATAAATTATTTATATAACTAAATAAAAATACAATTCCATGCCTATTGAGTCGTTTGAAGCATATATTAACTTTCGTAGTAGTAACTAAAGATAATTATTGTCTAATTATATGTAAATAAATAACATGTATATCATCAGCTATACTGTTTTATTCTATAACTAGCTGCTGCCCGCGGCGTTGCCACGCGTGGACTACATTACCTATAGTAATAGTTATAGGTACTTAGCCACGATGCAGACCGGCCACCGTCCACAACCACCGATGGCTGCCACGCACCACCGCAACTTACATTCGATAAAAATATGCCTTAAACCTAGGTTAGGTTTGTCCAGACATATGGAAACTTTATGATACTTTCGCAGCAGTAACGTTTACGCGCGACAGCCACCGGTATTTGGAAGCTGCCACATCTTATGCTGTGCAGTCTCATGCTTCTGAATAGGTTACGTGTGTCAGTGTAGTCTTTGTTCTGCATAGTATACTTCCTACCTGCATTGCATAGGAATGAAAAAATGGCTTTATTTTTAAATCCACAAGCCAGGACCTTTTAATTCGAAAGATTTAATAAAAATTTAAATTATGTAAGCTTTAATATATTATCTTTTGGTACGTATCTATTTACTCCTAAAACGCCATACAAGTCATACAACCTGTAAGGCATAAATAGAAAAACTGTAAAATAGATAGGTAGCAAAGAAGGTTAAGTTCTCAATTACTTATTTTACCTACCTACCTCTTAGAGTAGCGGTTATAATTATTACTCTTTGGTCATATCCTACACAGAGATTTTTTTCTTTAATCTGTGCCTCCAGATAAACAGCTAGGCACCAGATAGGTGACATAAAGTTACCATCAGTGGTCAAAAATAACCTCACCATCTCACCATGAAGCGGCTATGTTGTTTATAATTCAGTTTCGTTTCGTAATGAACACTTAATAATTATGACCAAAAAATTAATGAAATTTCAATTTTAATATATCCTATTTTAAGCGCCGGTTATTTCTAAGCATATTAGTGAAACCTGCATGAAAATCAGTTCAGTATTTACGGAGTTCAGTCATAACAAACAAACAACGACACATCACTGTCCCTAGATGGCGCTGATACAAATAAAATTTCATAATGTATGGAAAAAGGGCAAAAAGCCGCGGGCCTGCATCGCGCAAGCGATATTTTCTAAACAATAGAACCTATGGGATAAATTACGTTAGTTATAATTATGGGTGTGTTCCAAAGCATACCAGAATTTCACATTTATTATATGTAGGGATAGGGATATGTAGGGATAGGGATAGGGATAGGGAGGATAGGGATTTTAAAATTTTCGCCAAAAATGTCCTAAGTTGTGGATTGTAAATACCGCCATCTATACAAAAACTGCTGTACTTATTTCATTTCGATCAAACAAAGATCAACATAGATCACTAGGTACTAACACAGATAAACTATCTGTGTTATTTGACTGGAGACGTTTTTTATCTATTACGTAGATAGATTATTATTACTTATACACATAATATCAACTCTGCATACCTATTCATTGTTATAGTTTGGCATAACTGACGTATCGTCTACTTGGTCTGTGATCTGACCTATATACGATACGTCCATATTCTGTGCCTATGTGTTTATAAACTTTCCCATCATACCAGCAACAAACATTTCATTGCCTTTAACTGGTTGATAGGTTAAAAATACAAACCTAGTCGAGAATTTACCAATCAGTTTGCAGTAATGGTAAGTCAAAATAGAGTGCAATTGTGATTTTGAAGCCGTAAAATAGGTACCTATATAAAAATTAGGCAGGCAAGTATAATTTTAGATATGTAAGAACATTGTGTTTTATCCAGTGTTAAAGTTTAAAATTGGTGGTGTTTTACGCATTAAGTACTGAATTATGAGCATGAGTGTGGGCAAGTGATATAATGTGGTGAAACGTGGTTTTTCGTGTTGCTTCCAAAACTCCATAGAAGCCTCTAGTAAAGTTGCCACCACTTTACTGGGGCATGACTTTGACTGGACTATGACTACCTGACTTGGGCTGGACTATGACTGTGACTATGACTAAGTGAAATATAATATGTATAATGCAGACTATGTAGACTTTTTAATATTGCGACTGAAGGACTTTGTATCCAGGTCAAGAACTAATTCTAAAAAAAAAAAATATGTAAGAACATAATATAATTATGTGAGTAGGTATATCTAGGATTAGACACACAAAAGTTAAGAAGTAATAAAAGGTATGGATAAATCGAGAAAGAGCAGTTTATAGCTGTTGTGCCTATGTATTGATAATAATTTAGTAGTAGGTACTTACTACCATTTAATTTTCTAACCTTTACGTAATTATAGGTATTTTATCATGTAATTAAATAGGTACCATTATGTTCCATATATGCTATATTCTATATAACGTATGCAACATTTTAAAAATAGGAATAAACGTAGTTTAATATTAATTTTATTAGAATTGGAATTGTGACGTACTGGTAAGGAAATAAACCGGTAAGTAAACAGTAGGCCATATTATCGTCTTTATTAACCCCAGATTTAAACAGAGTTTTAATATATATAGTTTTTATTATTTTGACGCCTATATAGGTATGCCTAAGACTTTTACGTATAGTGTAGCTTTATATTTGAAATAAAAAAAGAACACATTTTCGTGTGTCATTATTTTTCCGACGATCTGGTGAAAACTGCGGGAAGCCGATGGATGCAGGAAAAAAAGTGGTGCTGTGTGGGGGAGGCCTATGTTCAGCAGTGGACGTCTTCAGGCTGTTGATGACGATTACTTCTCAGAATTCGATCCTTATTAGCACTAGCCGCCGGTTTTTCGACGTTTGTCAAAATAGGTACTGTCCGCTCATTGGATGAAGGTAGCTAAAATTCTGTGATGAAGACAACCGCTGATCAACGCTGATCATTGAGCGTTTAGTATTTTTAAGTTGACATGAGTTTAACTTTAACAGATGTACGATAAACCGGGGGTAGCACTACCAAATGGTGTAATATACAGTATGTTCTCTTTTTTCAAAATTCCTGACTAGCAATACTGATTTTTCAAAAATCCAAATATGCAGTTTTAGTTTTCATCAAAATCGGGCCCGAAACTGCTTTGAGTACTTTTTGCTATTCCTCATAGTTTCGGATATAGCCCCGCCCAATTCAAAATTCACCTTTATAGGAATCGAACCCACAACCTACAGTACAGAAGACAGAACTAGGATCAGATCTATGAGGTCAGCTATAAATAAAATCATTAAGTCATTGTTATTTGAAAAATAGTCATTAATCGTGTAATCATTAAGGTTGAAACTCGCGCAATCCTCTACGGTTTCTGGGCATCATCATGCACTTGGCGCGTCCGGATGGCTCTCCACGTGAAGAATATACCCTACGAGGAGCGCTCAGTGGACATCGTCTCTGAGAAGGACCAACTTTCGGACCAGTACCGCTCCATCAACCCGGCGCAGAAAGTACCAGCATTGGTAATTGGTAAGTTTTCCTTTAGTTATGAGTACATCATCAACAGCCTGAAGTCACCCACTCCTGAACATAGGCCTCCCCTAGAGAGCGCCACTTTGAGCGGCTACTCGCCTCCTGCATCCATCGGCTCCCCGCGGCTTTCACCAGATCGTCGGTCCACTGAGTGGGGAGCCGGCCTACGCTGCGTCTTCCAGTTTGTGGTCGCCACTCGAGAACCTTCCTTCCCCATCGGTTGTCAGTTCTACGAGCGATGTGGCTTGCCCATTGCCTTTTCAACTTGCTAATTCTAAGAGCTATATCGGTCACTGTAGTTCTCCTGCGGATCTCCTCATTCCGGAGCTTATCTCGCAGAGAAACGGCGAGCATAGCTCTCTCCATAGCTCGTTGCGCGACTTTGAGCTTACTAATGAGGCCAAGAATAAGAGACCATGTCTCAGTTCCATAAGTCATCACTGGCAACACACATTGATTGAAAACCTTCGTTCTCAGGCTCTGCGGTATTTGGACGAAAAGATAGGTCGAAGTTATGAGTACCTATGTCCGGAAATGCAGTCACCACCGCCTCCGCGAGACTGTTTTGTTCTGTGCTTTATTTTGTCTGAATCTGTCTTGTCTTCGTACACGACAATTACCTTCTCGAACGCAATGGTAATCTAGCTCTAATAATCAACAACTGCTTTCTGCAATTCTTTCTGCTTTGTGCTTTTTACTAGCAATATTACGACGCTATAGGTAGTCTTTATTTATACAAAAGTTATTTCCGAATGACTTTTATTCTTTTTGATATTGATTAATATTTACAGCTTGTTAAAGAGGTGCCTAATATACACACATACACATATACACATATATACCTACATTGCGATAACGCTATGACAATAGGCTTATTATGTCGTGCTATTTTTTTTATTGGACAAATTAATAATATTCCTAAAAAAATAAACAGTCGTGAAAACAAAAATTAAATATCTCACAAAATTACAAAGTTACAAGCATTTTAAAATACAGGAATAGCAAGAGACGGTTCAAACGTGCAGTGACGTCAGTTCTTGCTCCTTCATAGTACCTCATTACTAAGCTGTGGTAGCTTTACATATACAATCTCTTTGGCATGTTACGTCACTAACGTGCGTTTTCGTAGTAACTGTCGGGAAGCTCTGTTTTGCGAGAAAGGGACAGGCGATGCCCTCTCCAGAAGCTTTAGAAGCTTGTTACTCCGTGATTTATTTACTGATTGTACCATTTTTTTTTTCAATTATTGCGTTCATTTTTAACCTACTTTATGAAAATAATATTTAAGTTGTTAATTTTTAATATCTAGCAGGACACTAGCCGATCAAGATTGAGAGGTTGCAGAAAGGCTAGAAATATAAGCCCATCAAGCTAACAAACTTACACGTTCAGGTCCCCCTACAGGCCCCCCAATACACGTTTAATTTGAATGATCAATTAAATTGACGAGTCTAGTTCCGTCAAGGTTTTCTCCATACAGTAAACCGAAAAACATTGCTCAATACTAACCCTACACGACCAATAAAATTGATCAATCACAAAGATTGATCAATAAAATTGAACGCGTATAAGGGGCCTTACTTACATGTAATAGTTACCTATTTATCATAATTTATACCTAACGATATTTTATCGACAGTTCAGCCTGATATATTTTCAACTTGCCTCAAACCGTTTAAGCCAATGCAGTCAACGCAAAGGTTGATTACCACAATGTCCCAAAAGAACCTAAAGGTAATTTCCCCTAGGCAAAGAAATAATAAGGCTTCGTGCAAAAAACATTCCGTACGGAATATGATTAAATATAAGACGCCTAAAATGATATTCAGTTACGGCTTGTGACTTGCGTACACACGACTTGAGATCGAGTTGACTATATTATGGCGCACGTTCTACATATTCGCACGTCTACAAAACCTCCCTAATATACCAATATCCGTTCGATTTACTACAAAGGAAATTGGAGGGAAGTATTCGCGCTTTTGATCCAATAGGCATGAGCACAAACCCGCACGTTTCTCATTTTTCGAAAACGTAAAAAAGTTGAAGGAAGACCAGTTAGAGCCTCCGGCATACCTGAACGACAACGCATTCAAGTCAAAGGTTGACTGGAAGAGATTTCTTTTAGCGATAATTCCGCCGATTGTACTATAGATTAAGCTACCTCAATATGTTATTAGTACGCGTTTTGGCAAAATAACAGTTTTTAGACTGAAGCTATTTGAAAACTGATGATGATTTTTATTATTATAGTTCTTCTGTTCCATTGAATGAAAATAGCAAATGAGTTTATAAATACGTGTAAGATAGACTAGACACCAATGCACATAAATTAGTGTAGGTAATAAATAGCAATTGCCCATAAATCTATCTTGATGTCCCAGAAAGCCTGATTACTGACTACATCGCGTCGTGCATATTTAGTTCAATAATCGCTGATGCGATGTCATGCCGCGCCGGCATCGGCAGCGGCACAATGGCACTTCAAATGAAGTACACTCTGATGGCTAATGGAACGTCGCAAACAAGCCCGGCTGGCGGCTTTACTTCAACAAAATACAGGAACAAATTTAACACAACAATTAACTACCCAATACTCAATACTCAATAATTTATTGCAACCATTATTATACATTATATACAGGTGTTAATAGCGTGTTTAAAGGTAACATAATGACCCTGCTTGGGTATAGCAATAACGTAACCAAATTAACCCTCGCCTGAGACAGCGGGGTGTTATGAGTTTTACTCATCAGCTCATCACTTTGTGGTATCGTAGCTCCCAAATGGATGAACTGAATTTGCTTTTTGTTTGAAAGGTGACTTGATCGAAATTGATTGCCGATCATAAAAATAGGTTAGGCTTTTGAACCCGCGGGCCAAGCTATTGCGGATCCTATAATCTTTCTTAGCTATTACATGTTTTTTGTGTAGGGGGTATTTCATATTTTCAAACTGTTTTCTTATTACATAAAGTGTATTTCCAAACAAATAAATTAGCAAAGCTGTTACCGTATAATTAGGTAGTATTTATTTCATATTACCAAATTAAAACATTAGTAGAAATAATGTTGAAACTTATAATGTAAACCCACGGCATAAATCGATCAAAACATTCTAGTTGTGTAAGTAGGTATACCTACATCCTAATTTTAACCATGACGTGCTTATGCAGTCCGCTCCCTCACTATACTATTATCAAGATTGAATCCATGTAGTAGGGAAATAGTAACCCACAGTATTTCATTTCAATGGTCATCAAAATCGAAGCCCAAATTGACATTACGAACCATCAATCAAACTGAGATGCGGGCCGCAGATAGGTTTCTGTCAACTTGTTGAAATGTAAAGGGCCACTTGTGAAAGCTCAGTGTGTGAGAGGCCCATTAATCAAAAACAGAATTTTCTCATGGAACCACAGAGTAGGTACTTTTTGCCCTCTTCATAAGTATATATGTGCACGAATCGACGCCTTCCCTCAAAAGTGCAATGATTAATAAGAAATTATCATAAATCATAATGAAGAATTATGATGATATGACGAAGAAATATAAGAAGAAATATTAGAATTAAGACCTATGCCTAAAGTATTTCCAAAAGTCCAAAAGAGCAACTCGGAGAAAAGAAAAGACGCCTTCACTTTCTTTTGTTTTCTACATGTTATGTCAGAGTCAGAAACAAAAAAGCCACTACCTACTGTAATACGTATCTATCATGGGTACCTAATACCTAAGTATATGTATACCTAATACATTAATTTATATATGTACCTGCTGCTCTAAACAACCGATCGCGAGCACGACGTTTCAATTTACACTGATGGTGCTCCCAAATCGAGAGGAAAGATTGCTTGTTCGAAATTGAAATGTCAATGTGTGCGATGATGGCAAAGCTATCTGTCGCATACGCCAGATACCGCCCAGATACTATGACAAGCTAACCAAAACAAAGTGTCTAAATTATAAGGGCAGAGCTCGGGCAGCATGGATGTCGCTCAGTCTGCCCACAACGGTATAATAACAGGTGTGCATCATCGCCAACCCCTAAATAAATTATTAGAACGTTGGTAACAGTGTATCTAAAAAAACTCTGAAGATTTTTTTATCGGACCCTTGACATGAAATAAAAAGAGGGACGTCGCTTTTAGTATAAATTAAATAATCAGCAAAAACCCTGAGCATCGGTTCTGTTAACCCAGCCATGAGAACAAAAGCTTGTACCTTAATTAGTGTAACCTTATACCTGACTGATTGACATTTTATCGGTATTGATGGTGTTTTTAATTTTAATAGCTATTTATAATGTACCTACCTATACGTGTTATTTTGGTAATGTTTTTATGGTGGGTGATTTTTTTTTAATTTTTGCCTTTGTTCAATTCATATAGACTCTTGATTTTTATGCATTAAATGCTGTTTTATATTTCAAGTAAGTAATTATAAGAGAAGTCATATAAATTATTTCTATACACCAACAGAGAACTTCATTCATATTCAGTTCATAGTAGAAATTCATGCTAGATTATATTTACTCTCAAAGTTTAACCTTCAGCATGCAGGTAGGTAATTTAGTTTGGTATGGGATATTATGTTGATTTAATAAAGTAAATGAAACATCCGTGCTTGAGAAACTAAAGTAATAATATTTAAATGAAATGATCATTGAACTGGAGTACCTATAATCATTTTAGATTTTCTTTAGGTATTGGCATGTATTATTGTATATTCGCATTCATGGGTATTATCTATTGATCCTATAGGTAATAGAGTCTGCTAATTTATTGGTCGAGCAAGTGCGAAGCACGCGCAAGGTGTCTCCGTTTCAGGTTGAGCAAAAAATATTTCGTTTGTCCTTGGTTTGTCCGGAGTCCGGCTGTTCTCATCTACAGGTTCTCAACCGATCCACGTGAAATTTTGTGACGATGTTCTATAATTATAAGATTTTTTTGTTGATTCAGTTTCTGCAAGTACTTCTAAATAGCGGAGCAATGGCGGTCGACAACGTAAAAAATAGTTTTTCAGTTTTAGCTATGCAAAGACAGACTAGCGCGCAAGGTTTGCAGCTCAGAGAGCCACATATTAGAACTGTATAACGCAGATGTTGTTAGATTCATAATGTTCAATCCCCAATATGATATGTTCAATGTGGTCTCCTTCTGCAAGGCGGTGATGACGTAGAAGGAGGCCGCGGAGCGGGTCAGGGACGATGACTCAACTCTGACCGGCTTTGGCGCAGACGGACCGGGGGATGGAGGAGGCGTTTTGGGCGCCTTTTCCATCCTCCGTAGTGGAGTCGGTGGTGGATAGCCGGGGGACTCTCTGCCGCACCTACACGGCCCCACACGTCTGGTGGGTAACCGAGGTGTAAGGTGTAAGGTTTACCCACCCACTGGCGCAGAGGCCCGAAAAGGCTTACCGCCGGGGTGAGACAGTTAATGCTAGCGCGACCCTATTTCGGCTCATCCCGGCGACGGACGGATCACGGGGGGTTTTAGTGGGTTTGAGTCCCACATTACCCCCTGCCATCACTCTCGTGGTGGCATTTCCCACCCTCAAAAAAAAGATGTTGTAGATCCATAATGTTAATTGTAACAATTAGGGACTTTATAGATATTGATAACAAAAATTAAGTTTTAACTTTTTCAATCCATTAGGCGTTTTCTTTTGCAACACTGCCTTTATACATCATTTAATTCAATGATCCTTTTCAGAATCATGGTAGAATCATTTCTATTCCAGCGGATGTTAAAAGCGCACCTCCGAACTGTCTTTCAACCGTAGGTACCTACCTACCTAATGAACTTTGTCCAAAATGTGTAAACATCCTTCATAAAGCGACTATTTTCCTTGAATGGACCACAGTCGCAGAAATAATTCACTTAAATTATCTTTGTATTTGATTGGCAGCTAAATTAAGTAAACTATACAAAGCTCTTGGGGTGGAAAGGGTCTAATAATATAATGATCATAAATGCCAGATGCCATTGTATTTAAGAATCAACCTTACGATGTTAATAATATGGCAGTTTCTTCTAAGGATAAGGGCAACCTCTAGTAATAATGCTTTGATCACTGTTGCGAAAGTGCACCTGGGTGGTCGAAGGACCTTAAATAATGTTTGCGAAGCTTCAATAGCCACACAAATAAGACATCTTCGTACCTTAGTGTATAATAATTGAAAGTCTGGAGTGATACGGTATAGGAAAAATAGTTTCTCTTATTATAGTTGTACGTAACTGTTGTTTAGGGTTCCGTACCCAATGGGTAAAACGGACCCTGTTACTAAGGCTCCGCTGTCTGTCTGGGTCTGTCTGTCTGTCCATCTGTCACCAGGCTGTATATCATGAACCGTGATAGTTAGACAGTTAAAATTTTCACAGATGATGATTTCGGATGCTGCTATAACAACAAATACTAAAAAACAGAATAAAATAAATATTTAAGGGGCTCCCATACAACAAACGTGATTTTTTTTGCTCGTTTTTATAGTTAATGGTACGGAACCCTTCGTGTGCGAGTCTGACTCGCACTTGGCCGGTTATTTTATTACACATTAGGTACGGTGGTGGACGCCTATATCTAAAATCTTTGTGATTATATTGATTTTCATGAAACAAACATAAAAGGCTACCCAGAATTTCAAAGAATACTTTACATAAACAGCATCAAAATCTATCCAGCTTTAGCTTGATGAATTTTCAAATAGATAGACAGATCGGCGAAAAATCTAAAATAATATTTTTGGATTCTACTAGTTTAACATAAATAGTCCAAATTGACGAATCTGGAGTTCCTTGCGACACGACTTGCGTGCTCTTAGTACTTCACGTATTGAGGCCGCAATTGAGCGGAACCAAGGCTCTAAAGTGTTCGCAAAGGATTCGTCTATTGGGCAACACCAAATGACAAAACTGAAGACCGAAAATGGTAGCGTCATTTCATCCAAGCCTGAGATTCTGAGAGAGATCGAGAACTTCTATGGACAGTTATACACCTCGACACGTAAGCCCGCTACTAACACAGCTCAGGACATCAGAGCCAAGTTAGTCCGACACTATACCGAAGATATCCCGGACGTCAGCCTGTACGAGATTAGAATGGCCCTCAAACAGCTTAAAAACAACAAGGCACCAGGTGAAGATGGAATTACGACCGAACTTCTGAGAGCGGGTGGTAGACCGGTACTTTTAGTCCTCCAGAAGTTATTTAATTCTGTCATCCTTGAAGGTATAACGCCAGAGGCATGGCACAAGAGCGTGGTGGTGCTCTTCTTCAAAAAAGGCGATAACACCTTATTGAAGAACTATAGGCCCATCTCGCTCTTGAGTCATGTGTATAAGCTGTTTTCGAGAGTCATTACGAATCGTCTCGCACGCAGGTTTGATGAATTCCAGCCTCCCGAACAAGCCGGTTTCCGAAAAGGCTTTAGCACCATAGACCACATCCATACGCTGTGCCAGATTATACAGAAGACCGAAGAGTATAATCGGCCGTTATGCCTAGCGTTTGTGGACTATGAGAAAGCCTTCGATTCAATCGAGACTTGGGCGGTGCTGCAGTCCTTGCAGCGATGCCAAATTGACTATAGGTATATCGAAGTTTTGAAGTGTTTGTACAGTAAGGCCACTATGTCAGTCCGACTACAGGACCAGAGTACGGAACAAATTCCATTGCAAAGAGGCGTGAGACAGGGAGACGTTATTTCTCCGAAACTGTTCACAAACGCATTGGAGGATGTTTTCAAGCTCTTGGAGTGGAAAAGATCTGGCATCAACATAAATGGCGAGTACATCACTAACCTTCGTTTTGCCGATGATATAGTCATAATGGCGGAATCGCTCGAGGACCTTAGCACCATGCTCAACGACCTCAGTAGAGTCTCCCAGCAGGTTGGTCTTAAGATGAATATGGACAAGACAAAGATCATGTCTAATGCTCATGTTCCACCTATACCGGTAATTGTTGGGAACGATACTCTCGAAGTTGTCGACAAGTATGTCTACCTAGGACAGATTGTCCAATTAGGTAGGTCCAACTTCGACAAAGAGGTGGCGCGAAGAATCCAACTCGGCTGGGCAGCGTTCGGGAAGCTTCGTCCTATCTTTTCGTCCAAAATACCGCAGAGCCTGAAAACGAAAGTTTTCAATCAGTGTGTGTTGCCAGTGATGACTTATGGAACTGAGACATGGTCTCTTACTGTTGGCCTCATTAGTAAGCTCAAAGTCGCGCAGCGAGCTATGGAGCGAGCTATGCTCGGTGTTTCCCTGCGAGATAAGCTCCGGAACGAGGAGATCCGCAGGAGAACTAAAGTGACCGATATAGCTCTTAGAGTTAGTAAGTTGAAGTGGCAATGGGCAGGCCACATCGCTCGTAGAACTGACAACCGATGGGGAAGAAAGGTTCTCGAGTGGCGACCACGAACCGGAAGACGCAGCGTAGGCCGGCCCCCCACTCGGTGGACCGACGACCTGGTGAAAGCCGCGGGGAGCCGATGGATGCAGGAGGCGAGCAGCCGCTCAAGGTGGCGTGCTCTGGGGGAGGCCTATGTTCAGCAGTGGACGTCTTCAGGCTGTTGATGATGATGATGATGAGTCCAAATTGAAGTCTGTAGTTATACAGTTTTTTATATACAGGTAAGTATATAAATATGTTAAGCGAAACCTCGAGTGTTACACCAATAACTATAGATATTATACCAATCAATCAAGGGACACTGTAAATATAATTATGTTAGGTAACTGAACTGTTTTGAATTTAATCAATTCTGAGCCGCTTCCAATCAAGTCGGTACAGACCTATACCGAAGGACAATCATCCTAAAACAATATACTTTAAAAAACGATTTATTTTTCACTGGGATTTATTAATTATTCTGGCGTAGCTGCTGTTAGCAGTGCCCATGTTGAATAAAAACAATGTTGTTTTATGAAAAAAAAAGGAAAATTCATATATTTCTTTTTTCCCCTGGAGGTGAAATAAACTGTAAAGTTTCAGCTAAGAGTTTTCTTAGAGTTGTTTCAAATTAGGTGCTAGAAAGAGAAAGAAGTTAGAAAGAAAGAGATAGCAGTAGGTACAATACGCTTTTTGGGCGATAAGAAAAGCGCGACGCAAGCGCAGGTTCTGTTTTATCTGAGGATGATTTTCTCAAAAAAAAAACCAAACCTTGTCAATCAGTGCGTGTCATTATCCTTGCCAGATTCAATGACCCAAATAGATCCCAATTGAATGTGCTTGTTCCATCTACCAGTGTGATACGTGTCGTGACATATCCATTAAAGTGGCGTTTGTAGTGTTATTAACCAATCTGTTTTCTCTAATCGTAGAGCCAGAATGATTATAATTATAGTACATCATACAGGAGGAAAAGAAACCTTTCATAAAAAAATATGTTACAATATGACCATGAGGACATGTACCACCTATATCCTCGTGGTCATACTAGTATGATAAAATAGTATAAACCGGGATTATAGTGCAGCCTTTGGGTGCAGCCCAGTCAAAATAACATCCAAAATGACGCTCGTAGGCACTACATTTCATTTGCTCGACGATACATTTCAAAGTGAATGTGAACTATAAAGATTTCAGAAAAGTTGAGACGATTTTCGCTAATTCGACTTTTCTGTCCCGATGGGCACTGTATTTAATTACAAGACTCACTAGGAATATTTATAATTATAAAGCTTCAGCCATACACCCGCGTGTCAAGTGGCGTTAGTGAAGCGTCAAGATCGGTAATTCGGTCATCGCTAACCGTGTTCGTAAACGGCCGCGCCGCGATCACTGCGGCGCGGCGGGCGGCGATGGGTACCGAATAGTTCACGTCACTTCACACGTTACCTACCTTACGCGCCGGTGTGGCTGAAGCTTAAGACTGTAGATGACTGCTCTTCTTTGTTTGGGCACATCTGACGAAAACAAAAGCTTGGCAATTTTAAAGATTGAAATGGTCTACCCATTGTTCAAGGCGATTATTTTTGTGATAAATCTAAATTTTTATTTTTCGTCTGATCTATAGACTCTTTCATCTTTAGTGTTGTAAAGCCGTTATGTATGTTTACACTGGTTTTAAAAAGAATCCCGAAATTGTGGGTCAAGGGTTTTCGGCAACTTTCATTCTGAGAAATGTAACGAAAGGAAACAAAATATTATTTATAGAATTATAGATAGGTATTATCGATTGATAAATTTGGTCACCTACCTTTTATCAGAACAAAGACCCCACTTTTTATAGATTGATGAATATTAAGTAGATACCTAAGTATATAAATGGAAAAAGACGATTGCTGCTTATTTAAAACAAGAAAGTCTCTATGCAAAGGACATTTTCATTTACACTAATGAATAAGTTTATAGAGTAAAATCGAGGCTTTGTCTGAATATAGCTTTAAATGCCTGTAGCTCCTGGTCTATACACAATCAAACATGGGGTGATTTTTTTTTTTCCTAAAAGACGACTCTAATTTCTGTTTTTGTTCCATATCTCTTGGGACAACTTGTGTAAACATAAGCATATTTAAGTCATATAATTGAGAAAAAACCGTAACATTTTAAAATGATCTCCAAAAATATTAGAAGCATTATAAACCCAAAATACAGGCCATAATGACGGCTAAATTGGTCATAGAGGTGTCGATTACCCGTAAACGGTATTTTATGTGCGGCCTCAATCTGTGCTAAAGCATTTAACAGCATCCAGAGCTATAACGGTTATTCATTTTCATATCTCGAGTAGGTAATAAAACATGAATGTCTGCTGATAGAGCGCTAATGTATCCCCTAAACGTAATACTTATTTAAAGTTTTATTGTGTGTAAAGATTAGTAAAGTCACTGTTACTTTTAAACTACGTGCCCAATGGAATTTATTATAATAAAATATCAGGCATTGCCCGTGGTCCACCTGCTCAGTTCATCTGGGTGGACCATGGGCTCTTTTGCTTGCCCGTGGTCCACCTCAGTTCACCTGGGTGGACCATGGGCTCTTTTGCTTGCCCGTGGTCCACCTCAGTTCACCTGGGTGGCCCATGGGCTCTTTTGCTTGCCCGTGGTTCATCTCAGTTCACCTGGGTGGGCCATGGGCTCTTTTGCTTGCCCGTGGTTCATCTCAGTTCACCTGGGTGGACCACGGGCACTTTTTCTTGCCCGTGCTCCACCTTACAATTTATGTATGCGACCTCTAAGTTTGGTACCTACTTTTGCAAACATTAAATTTGACAAATTATTATGTTAGTTTTAAAATATTTATAATATGGGCCTATATATTTATTAGTGGTTTATTTTATTAGCGTGTTGCCTGAAATAAATGGTTTTCGTTTATTTAACTTATTTATTTTATTTTAATTTTTTCATTTTACTTTCAATCGTTATTTTATGCTTGAAATATCCTGTCAACTGAACCTTGGCTGAACCGATTTGGATTTCAAATTTTGCTTACACTATTGACATCAGCATAGGATACGGTCGTCTTTTATCACGGATAATAGAGAACTTCATACAATAAAAACATGGAATATTCTGATTAAAGCTTTTGAAATTGCTATCATTGAAAAAAGCTAAATGAATAAAGTCGAAGTGAGAATATTATTGAGGTTTAAACTCCAGATTATGATGCAAGTAGGCAAACTCTTGGAAATGTTGAAATCCACCACAGTCAAGGGTAGGTACCTACCTCTACAGTATTTCGATTTCACTGACCTCACCCCAACTCAACTAACCTAACCAACCTACCAACCCAACATACAACCTATTCACAATGTTTTACGAGAGGTATACCCAATATTATAACAATTTAAACTTCTTGTTCAGCCGAGCAAGAAATATATGCAATCTGCTTTTAATTATACCTATATAAGTACTTATTTTACTTCTGCATCTGCGCCTAGATGGGGTAACATTAGTGGAATCCATGGCCATCATCCAGTATCTAGAAGACATCAAGCCAGAGCCGTCGCTGATGCCGAAGACGCCGCTTCTCCGAGCACGCACCAAGGAAATATGCGAGGTAAAATTGAATCTACTTCTCTCTTCTACTCGTACGCTAATAACCTATAGCGTAGAGATAAATAACAAGATACGCTATTGGTCGAAAATAAGACTGAATATTTTTGCTACAACATTATGTAAGCTAGTATCTTTATGGTATAGTGCGATTCAAACTCAATGGCGGCTGTGCAGTCGGCGCAAAACGCTGCGCAGTAGCGAAAATTAGACGTGCGCGGGCAGAGGTAAGCGGTGAGCGCAGTGGGCGGGCGGCTTGCAGCGCACTTCACAGCCGCCTTTGAGTTTGAATCACACTCCTAGCTCGTCTAAGTTATAAGTAGGTACCTAGGTACATGCCGTATTCTAAAACGTGTAATCTATAATAATTCATTTCCCAGAACTCAAGTCAGCAAATTGTACGTCATATTGCTTCCCAGAAACTTTTAAAAAGGAAGGTCAGGTAGTTTCATCATCCACACTTCATTCCCACCCACTGGCTTTATAGGCTCGTGTAGATAACAACTCTATCTAAGAAATTATGTAGATTGACTCTTCAAGTTAACTGCCACTTTTCTCATACCTATACCGATATACCGTTAGGAGGTAGCATTAATGTAGCAGGTATGGACGCGGTACGTATAAGCACTAAGGAATATTTAAGTTATCTAGCAAGCTACAAGTATTAATTGCTTAATACTTTCCATATTTTTTCCTACCTTTCGTGTAGGCAAATAGTCCGCACTGGTATTAGAATTATTAGCAGGCTCGAAGGCTTCTGACTAAGCGTGACGACTGGTGTCTGTAACAACAGCTTACCCTCCGTAGCAGTAGCGCGTGGTAGCGCTCAGTTGTTAACGCCTAGGTACCTACTTTTGTAATTTTGTTTCACCCAAGACTTTCAACCACTTCCCACCACCACCCACTCACCACGACCACATTAACACTTTCTTTTTTTCTTTCACTTTTTATGACCGGAGTGAACGTTGCCTATCAAACGAAGGTCATATTTTTAACTGATTTTCTGAAACGAGTGGGGAACTTTAGAGCGTAAATAAATCGTTTTATATCGGCGAGTCTGATACTTATATCCTATATCAAAGAAAATTCATTTTAATTTTTTTACGGCCCAAATATTTATTTTTTATAGTATATAGTTAAGTACAATCCACACAATTTTAATTTATTATGATCAATAATAAGAGGTTTTTATTATTCTATAAAATTATTTTAAGTAAGCGAAGAGCGTATTAGACACAGCTAAGCTTATAAAACCTACAATCCCGATACAATATTTCATTTTCAAAATCTCAATACCTAATTGTACAATTTATTTTATTGAATAGAAATACTTCGCTTTAACATTTGAAAAGTTTCATGAGCTCTCTCAATATCCCGGCGTAGCCTTAAAACTTTTTAGTTAAATTAAAAAAATAAGCTTTCTTTTTGGCTTATTTGCTAATTACGTAGAAAATTCTTTACAACTTTGCTAACAAGTTACATCAGGGATGAGACCAGTTCATTAGTGTCCTCAAACTAAGGCAACGGCATTAATTTTCAACGCCTATTTTCAGGGTTTTGTCTTCTGAATATCGAACCATAAGACAGAACGCTTTGTGATGTACCTAAAGGTAAAATTAGAGGCACAAGCAGGATTCGTACCCGCATCCATCCGGGACATGAATAATACCTATATAAGAAGACGAAGCTGCTATACTGGGTGTAATTGCATCCTTTGAAACTAGGTGCCTATACTCCTGACACCGTGGTCACGTAGGACCAAAATTTATGAAATCAAACGCATAGATTTATTTCAAGTGCGAAGCCGGGACAGGTCAGCTAGTGCTAAATATGTTATCAATTCAATTCATTTATTTACTTGAATATGTGTTATACATAGATGTCAATAAATAAAAATAGGCACTTCAATATTCCACCATGTCGGCATGCAAAATTTGTATGTAAGTTTTTTATAATTTTACAGTTATCTGGATAATACAAATCAGAACTATTAGTAGCAGGAAATGTCATATAAATTAATTCAACAAAATAGTCGCAATCAACTAGGTACTTACCATGGCCTCGTATACCAACGATAAGCAAACGTTCAAACTCTTTCTACAGGAAACTTGTAGTGTAGGTAAGTAAGTAGGCCTAAGTAGGTATGGCTCAACTGAACTGAACTGAGAATATATTGGTCTACCATCATTGAGGTATGATACACACCTCACTGTCTACCACAGAATACTTAATACGTACGAGTGCCTATATACCTGAATATAAAAAAAAAACCGATAAAGGTTGCCCAACGTCGTCGCTAAATGGACTTAAGATGACGAGTAGAGCCAGATGAGCAGGTCAAAATCGGTTCAAAGAAACATCAACCTTAAAGTCATAGTCTCAAATATCAACTCAGTCTGCACTTCAGCGCGGCGCTTACGACAAAGACAACGCACGAAATGACTGATTTTGACGGTTTTTAATTAATATCTATTTGTATATAGTATTTTTCAAAGTTATTAAGTCATCACGACATCTGATGGTATGTTGCGAATACACTAATTTATTTTTTGTAAAAATATATTCGGTAGAAACTCAGCAAAATGGGAACATTCAAATTTTTCGAGGAAGTTTTGCGATTTTTTCCCTTGCAGCTATATTTATTAATCTTGTATTTGCGGTCATCACAAACGAGTTGATGAAATGAATTACATGATATATTGAATTCAAAGCTCCACGTGTTGTAATTACGCCAGGAAACGGCCAAAAGCACCTTGTTTGGTCTACCCGCCGCCTTAAAACGAAGTGGTTAATGTATGCTCTTGGAATGGACTCTTTAATGAATGTTACAGACAATAGTTTCCGGCGTTCAACCTCTACAGAACATTGGTCTAAAGCAACACTTCGAAACCGAAGATCAGTACGTAAAGTTCACTAAGTACTGGACTGACCGAGGGCTGCAGATCCTGGAGGAACTGCTGGGGAAGACAGCTGGAAAGTTCTGCGTGGAGGACTCTCTCTCGCTGGCAGACATCTGTTTCGTGCCGCAAATATACAATGCTGTCACTAGGTAATTTATATCTCGATATAGTAGACTTCTTTCGAAAATCAATCTACGTTCCCGTTTAGAATGGCGTTGACGTCAATATTAACAATATTTAGTTTCCAAATCCCCATTAGATTTCCAGTTGGGTTTTTGACACTGTCACATATGTGAGTACCTAAATAATCATGTGGGAAATCGAAATCTCGTGGCTGATAATTTTCCGAGACAGTCCTCTTATCGTGACATGCATGATCGATGTTATCACTGTATCTTCCACTATTCAAATGGAATTCCCTCTGTCTCAGCAGTATACTCGATACCGCAGACGATCTTTCCACATCCAAAAATCATATTTTCCTTTTACAGGCACAAACTAGACATTGGCATGTACCCCACAGTGACAAGACTCTACGAAACTTTGCTGAAAGAAAAAGTTGTTCAAGAAACACACCCCATGACTGTGAAGCAAACGATATAAGTTGATTTTGGCAGGATCAGAAATCCAAGTTCTTAAGCTTAAGCCGAACAACTGTGACCACCGTTTAATTTATGGTCGAACTTCAGGAATAGATTACATCTGTGATTTCGAATACTAAGTGAAGAAAATAAAGTTGTTCGCTGAAACTGAATTTCGAGTTTTATTTGTACTTAGCCTCCAAAGTTTCACTGTTATGCAGGGTCATGGAGACTTAATAAGTAGGTATAGTTCGTGCCTCCAGCCATTATCTACTTGGTCTAAAGGTATCGCAGACAGTTTCCCACATGATATGCTGTACAGTGTACCGATATTTAACTATATGTACTGTACTTACCTATACCTACTTTAGATATACTAACTCCAAACGAATCGTAGATGACTTTGCACTAATGATTTGTATATTGTACTCGTCACATACCTAACATTTACGCAGATGTCAACATAAGCCGGTAGACATCTTATACTGAACGTTAGGCCTCCCCTATAAAACACCACTTTAGACGCTTATCATACAACTAGCTTTTGCCCGCGGCTTCGCACGCATGTATTATGTTATTTCTACGTTTAGGTAGTCTAATAATAGCTTAGTTCATGCATTTCCTCTATACCAAATCACAAAATCCACAAAAAATTTTCGAAGCTCAGCACGTATTAGCAGATTAGGTAGCACACGTGTAAAAGTGTTGTTTAGGTTGTAGGTAGGTATGGCTTTTCACGTGTCATCAGATCACCTACACATTGATAAAATAGTCAGTTAGAAACTGCAAATCATATGTATGTACCTACTTAGACCTACCTTATACTTAGCCGTTAGTTTTTTTAAATATACGGTAGATCTAGGCATCTAACGAATAAAAGTTCTATGGTATACCTACATACCAGTGATACGTTCGATCTTTTTCTTGTCATTTTCACTTCAACAGATTGTTCTTGTGTTTTCACTATAAAAACCGTTATATTAGGTTACGTTACGTTACCTTAACTTAAGTACTTACCTATTATTTAAGCAGTTTAGAAAAATACAAAACAAACACACATTGGTCAGTTTTTCACATCCGCGCGCTTTTCGTTTTCTTTGTTGCATTCACCTAACTTTTTTTTTTTACTTTCATAAGTTTGACTCCATACGAATTGAGTATTTAGTCAGTGTCAATAATAAGATTATATAATGCTTACTTTACAGCTGGAGTATTGCATTAACCTATACGATGCGTACGTAATTAGTTTTGTTAATACTAATTAGAAATCACAAGTATTTACGTACGCCACTGTAAAAAGAGTTGACATTTATATTATGTCCGGTATTTACCGCGTTGTCTCATTCCCACTGCACTTTCAACATAGTGGTGGGAGTGAGAAAATAACATGTGTACAAAGCTCTAATCAGATTCACTTTTGCAAAGAATGTTCCATTTTTAGGGTTCCGTAACAGTTTTAAAATAAAGGAACCCTTATAGGTAACTGTACTTACCTAATAATATTAATAATATGACATTGATAATACTGTTTTTTTATTATTTGTTTTATATTGTATACATTAAATGACTTTTTTTTAAAATATTTTATTTGTAACGCCTTAGACGCTTTTTTGTACTCTTATGTTACAAACTGTGAAATAAATTGAATTTGAATTTGAATTTGAATATGAATTTGAGGTAAGATCACTTTGTTGTCCGTCTGTTTGTCTTTCTAAATATCTGTCGAGACCATTACTTATTTTAGGAATAACGGAAAGAATTAAGCTGAAATTGATATCTATGATCAATTAATTCAAATACGGCTGTCATCATCATCACCATCATCATAATCATCATCATCAACAACAACGTCCTGAAGACGTCCACTTTCAAAGACCTTTCTTCTTCTTGCCAAATTCTAATAAACTTTACAACTTGTCCGTAGAGCCAAGCAATTACCACCAAAAAAGAAAAAAGAAGTTTAAATTCTGATTGCATAAATACACCCAAAGATGTAATTAACCTTCTTGGAGCAACCGAGTAACCAATAATTTTTACTCTAACCTGTGGTTTGTCCCAAATAGAATATAACTGCTTAGTTTGTTCCATAGGTTTGTTCATTGAAAAGCCCACAGACCTAAAATATTTTAACTATTAAAACTCATTTACTTACGTGAAAGAAGAAGAAGAAATCAAAATCGAACGTTACACGGCCATGTTGCTAATTCGAGGATCTTACCATAAAGTATAATTATACTTACCTATATCTAAGTACCCTTAGAGTATAGACTAAAAGCATAGAGAGAACTTCATTATCTGTCAAGCGTACCGTAGCGATACGTGTGAGGAGTACAAATATAATATCGTTTTGATGGATATTTCTATGCTTTTAGTCTATACTCTAAGTAAGTACCCTTTTAAAACATTTTTCATAAAATATTTCGTATCATTGGCTAAGTACAAATGTCTTCTAATGCCAAAATAAAAAAAACATCTACTTTCACACTATTAATATTTGTTGGTATATGTATCTATTTAACTTCTAAAATGCTAAACAAAACTGCAAAAATATAAATAGGAAACCTATAAAATGTTTTGATTCTCTTAGAGTAGCGGTACTAATATTACTCTTTGGTCATATCCATTCACAGAGTCTTTTTCTTTAATCTTTGCCTCCAGATAAACATGTGGCACAGAGTGTAGTCGATTGTTTTTTTTTTCTAATCTGTGACAATATGTGGTAACTTACAACCACAGCTTACAACTTACCGTTATGGCGGAAACATTAGCCAACTTAAAAAAAAACTAACCTAAAACCTTTACCTAAAAACCTAACTTAGTAACGTACCTAAAACCTTCCCATTCATTCAATAACGCATTTAAAAATATTGATAGACAGAGAAGAGTTAGTTGTATGAAACGTGCGCTACACTTATACGTGTAGCGCACGTTTCATACAACTAACTCTTTTCTCGAGTTTTGGCGGGAACGTGAAAAAGTTCACGTCGTTGCATTGTATTATTTCACAAAACTTATGCTTTTTCTAGTGTTAATGTTTAAAATTAGTGGCATTTTACGGCAAGCCGAAATTTCTATCATTTCTGTAGGCGGTGAACACTATGAAATGACTGCAGCACTTAAAGAACTTTTACTTAAGAAAAAAAAACAGATGTCAGTTTAGTGACTGAAAATGATAAGCTTGTTTATAAAGATATGCTATGCGCTACTAATGCTCATAAAAGAGACTATAACATTATGGGTCAAATAAAAGGAGATAAGAGTAGGAAATACAATCAAATAATTAAACCACTATTTTTTGAATCAGAGCAATCAAAAGCTTCAAGTATTAAAAGAGGAGGTAGCATAACTTCCTTAAAGAAAACGTTTAAAAAAAACACAGATTTCATTTATTGGGATGACCCAAACGAATTAATTGAAAGGCTTAAGCTACTAGTAGCATCAAAAAATGCTGGAAATGGCAATCATGACAATGAAATCATATCATTAATTGAAGAATTAAAAGAAGCTGGTATAATAAAACAATAATAAGTTAAACCAATACCCAATAGATAATGTAGAGTGTGTAGTGTATTATTAAGAATAAAACATTTCATCTTTTGACAACTAAATTGTTTTATTACATTCACGTTCAGTTCATTAAAAAGTTAATAAATTAGCTAATTCCTATACAAACTGCTCAGTGTGAAATCGCATGTTGCCTAAACATGAACGTCAATAAATTTGGGCTCCATGCTTACAAATATAAGATAATATCGGCATTAAGTGCTGAATTACGAGTATAAGTGTTGGCAAGTGATATAATGTAGTGAAACGTGGTTTTTCGTGTTGCTTCCAAAATTCCACAGAAGCCTCTAGTAAAGTTGCCACTACTTTACTAGGACATGACTTAGACTGGATTATGACTACCTGACTTAGACTGGACTATGACTACCCTGACTGACTGTGACTAAGACTTGACTTTACATGAAATATTTCATAATACGATGAAAAAATACAATACTTGACACTGGCTAAATACACTATGTGTGGAGCCAAAATATAAGAAAAAAAAAAAAAAAAAAAAAACTCTTTTCTCTATGGGAGTCCCATCTCTTCAGCGTAAGCGGTTATTTTCTCTATGCTTACTATAAGTAACCAAAAAAAAAAACCATCAAGCGGCCATGTTGTTTAAAACTCCGATTCGTTCCGTAATGAAATCTTAATAATTGTCATCAAATTTTTTTAACGATGTTTCAATTTTAATATATCCTATGTTAAGCGCCGGTTATTTCTAAGCATATTAGTAAAAACCGCATGAAAATCCATTCAGTATTTTAGGAGTTCAGTCATAACAAACAAACAAACAAACAAACAAACAAACAAACAGACAAAGTGTTTAAAAAGTGGCTTAACGTGATCAGCGGCTAATTTTAAGCCAACCTGTGTAATTTTTTTGTTGATATCTTGCAATTACAGACTTTTTTATCTCTACAGTTTTATTATATGTATAGATATAGATACAGGGCCGTTTGCCATAATCCTCACGCTTGGCAGGCATCTTGGTAATCGCTTTACAGCAAGATTTTAGTGTAACGAAGAGAATACTGCTGCCCATTTCCTGGATATTCCCTTAGCCGGCTCTTACTTCACCACCCACGCACAGAGATGCATGGGGTGTCCTATTCACACAACGGGACAACGCAGCTAGCATAAATAGTGGCTTCTTTTATTTTAATGACCTCAAAATTGAACACAACACTCTCAATATTATGTCTATAAGCCATGTCAGAAGCCTTTGGGCGACCTAAAAATTCTGGCACCAGGGCAGACCACTTGCCTACACGAGAAGAAGAAGAAGAAGAATATGTGTGAGTAAATTAGCCACAATTATTTCTTTATTTATTATGACGAATTCTGTGACAATGGGATTTTGACTAATTATTTTAGATCGTCAGATACAAGTAGATCATGTAAGAGTCAATAGAAGCACAAAATTAGGTAGGTACTAATCTCTGCAAAATAACCAACTATATCGAATCCGAAAAGCAGTAGGTAGGTATCTCCTTATAAAAACTTTGTGTTTGTTCCCATAATACCTTATCCTACTTATTCGATGAAATAGAGTTGTGGAGGGTTCAAACCCGTATTTCTATTTCAGGATTTGTAGGTGGTACCATACCTATTATTAGAATAATTCGTAAGTATACGTACTTGATACTTTATCGATAAATTGTTGGAAATGTTGGAGTAAACGAAGATCCGTGGATTTCACTAAAAATACTTAGGTAAGTAGGTAGGTACCTACATTGTCATTGAGATTTTCTCGTAAATATATTGATATTTTTGGAAACGTTAGTCAGTTTGTTTTTTTAGCATGGATAAAATACCTCACATATGGTACCTACCTACAAATGACCCCGAACTATAATATGTACCTACCTATGTGAACTGGTTTAAAGTATGTACCAATTATTAAATTTTCTATGAAGAACTAGCTGTTGTTCGTGGTTCCTACGCAGTACTTATTCTCAGGCGTAGACTTTTGATCACGATAAAAATTAAGAGCGCTATTACCAAAATATGCGTAGTTGCAAGGTTTTCGTCGTCCAAATTTGATGCATTGCATTAATGTCTATACCTAGCCATTACACGAAAAATACTCTTCATATTTTATCTTCTTCAATAATGACTAGTATCCCATATCCTTTCCCAAAGTTCAAACTATCTCCATAGGTAAATTTCACCAAAATCGGTTCATCCGTGTAGTGAAAAGGTAACAAACAGACAAACCCAGTTATATTCGAATTTAGCCATTTTTTTACATAGACTTAGGGAGAGTAATGAAAACATCCTAGGTCTGTGACTTTTTGCTAGTACGAACGGATAAAGCTAGGTACATACCAAGGCTTGTACAAAATTGTAGGTACAAGCCAAATAAAAAAGGAAAGTGTACAAATTACATTTTTTGAAATTAGGTGCATCTAATCCGCCAAAATGAAGAGAAAACTCATTAGGAAGTTATTTTAATTACAAGGTAACCTTAGATGTTGGAGATAGATCTACATGCAAAACTTTGCGCTTACAGCGATAGCTTGTATTCGCAGACTGCACGGTATGAACAAGTTTCCACTTTACACGTCTTTCGAGGCTGCCCTACATTCAAAACATTGAAATCAGTTCAAAGTAATTGAATCGAAAACTATTCTGTAGAGATATTCCGTAGATAGGTTCATATTTTGATAGCTTTATATTTCTATGAGCAGGGTGCGATTAATGTGATAACTTTGCCCATTGATAAAACTTGCGCCGGTTCTTCGTGGCGTAGTAGGTAAGTAGTGGAGAATATGTATTGTCCTCAAAACTTATGTCTATACTAGACGGCGCCCGTGGTTTCACCTTGTGGGGATAAAATGTATCCTATTTATAATTCCTTTATCTCCGTTCTTTCATTGGACTACAAGGCGCACAGAAGCTCGGCATCCTTACATCGTTAATATTCCTACAGCCCACCCTAAGCGTTTTGCATCAAACTTTATAGTGCGTACAGCAAATGAGTGGAATACCTTGCCGTCATCCTTGTTTCCAGCTAACTATAACCTGGAATAAATAATAATAACGTCTTTAAGTCAAGAGTAAACAGGTATCTTCTAATAGGCAAGCATGCACCACCGTTTATCACTTACCATCAGGAGAGACGGTGATCAAATGCTATGCCTATAAATTATAAAAAAAAATTGCTGATCCACCATACCAAAGTCTCTAAGTATTCCAAACTCCATTAAAATCTGTTCAGCTCCTGCGGCGTGGCGGCGGGCGTGAAGAGAAACGAACAAAATATCCTTCCTTCCTACTTAATATTATATATGCAAAAGTTTGTGTGTGTGTGTGTGAACGTTTGTTACCTTCTATTTCCGTAACTACTGAACCGATATTGATGTTTTGAATGCAGATAGCTTACACGCTGGATTGATACCTACATAGGATATTTTTTTGTCCGCGGGTGAAACCGCGGGGCGTAATTAATACATGTACCTACACACTTATGGTACCTACACGCACAGTTACATGTAATATTAGTGTGAAACAATACAAGCCTTCGTAAGAACATACAATTTTCACAGTATTATCCTTGACCTTTCATAGGTTTACTTAGCGTACATAGCCAACCTTTTATTTTATAAGTATCCGGAAATAGGTACTTTATACCTACACATTCTGCACAATAATAAACCTAAGTAATACGCACACACGCACGCAGGTTTCGGTGTTGTTTATAGGAATCTATGGAACATGCATAGGAACCGTTAGATTTCGGACAGACTAAAGTATTAAAACAACCGCCATATAAATACTTTTAATAGCCACGAACAGGTTAATTATATTAGATCAAGTCACTTGTCAAACAAGAAAAAACAATTATTACGTAAGTAGAGTTCGTCTCACGAAAGAAGTCCCGCGGCATAAAGTGGTACTAATTTTTAGAGATCGGCATCAGTGTGACCATTTGTAGCAAATTGCAATTGTATATACATGTTTTACATTATTTACTAAATAAAATCGATATTCACCAATTATTTTATATTGAAACTTTGGGGAGTATAAAACAGTAGATGCTTAGCAGAACAGTAGAGGGTTAGCAGCTTTCCATCGTGCGACTGTGGCGACGCGTCTGCGGGTCATCTTTCGTGAGACGAACTCTACATCCATTTGGGAGTACTATGCCACAGGCAGATAGAGACAGATTCACAAAATACGCATGATAAACTTGACGATAACAATGATGACAATAAGTTCAGTCAACTCCAAAATAAAAAAAAACAAAGAGGCAAAGGATCAGTGCTTTAAACTGACTTCAAATTAGCGCTATATTATAACTACTTTTTGTTCAAAGTAGGAGAAGGTTCTAGGCAGGTACATGTTCGTCTGTATGTATTTTTATTTTTATTATTGTCTGTATTTTTATGCTATGTTCATGATCAATTATTGTGGTGTGTGTGAATAAAAGTCTACGTACTTTTGGGGCACTCGTAAAAAATCTAACCAATGTAGTTACTGGGGCCAACTTTAAAGGCATTAACGTTGACAGATCTAAAACTGCTAAAACAAGGCTAAAACTGTTGCGGTTCTTGTCAAATAGACGGCAATGCAAATGACGGATATATTTTTAGTATTTTAAAAACTGTCAACAACTGTAGGACAAGCCGATGATTTGACCAAAAATAACTGAATGCCCGTAACTCTTAAAACTAAGGCTGAGTGGACGTTGACTTTAAAAATGATAGAGTACGATAACCCTTGGAATCCTCTCTCCCATAATTTTGATCCATGCACATATTTTGGGACAGCCTGTATATGTTTGTCTAGAGATTCGTAAGTATAGATTGTAATTATATGAGTTCTGCAAAGATCATTAGGGACATCCTCGTAGTGATTTCATTACTGAACTTTACCGAGAAGTCGTTATACTTCGCAGGAACTCTATAATAGAGGAAACATCGGATTCTGAGACAGGAAAGGAAACTCCTATTCATTTATGATATTTTGATTTGTCACACATAATAGGTATAACTGATATAACTACTAAGGTACATAGTATATATACCTACATATAATAATATGTAGCGGGTACCTATAATTATCACTTATTACAAATCTGCACAAAAACTTTCTTACAGCTGTAATCATAGAGTCGGTAGTTGTGCCATTAATAGAATTATTGTCTCCGTATCGGAGCGGAAGACCTTAGAACCTATCAATCTAATCAATATTTTTGGGATTGTTTCTACAGACGTACAAACAAAACAACAACATGCTCAATTTTAATGTATTTGTAAGTCAATCGGTTATAGGTAGCAATTTAAAATCGGAGGTAGGTAGTTAATTGCCTACGTACCTATTACCTACATACCTACATACAACGCAGTGTTACTTGAGGAGGATCTTCTATCTTCTGCGATACTACGCGACATTTTGTAGTCAATTACCTGTACTATTATTTAATTTTATTCTGTGTCAATGCTGAGTCAGAATTCAACGATGCTTATTGAATTGCGCGCGAATGGGAGTCGCAATGAAGAGCAGGCGGCAAACATTGTACCAAATACTCATAAATCTTAGAATTATATCTTCAACATTTAGTAGGTCACACAGCTGCACATTAGGAATATTTGTTATATTTAGGTACCGTCCATAGAAGAGACTAGACAAGAGAATTAAGCAATTGAGGTTGTACAATCTAGAGTGTTCGGAGTTGGGTTTCGCATTACTGTGCTGTAAGTAGATATGCATATTTTATGGTCGAGTTTCTAATTATTCACACAGTTCTTGTTGCTCAAAGTTCTATGTTATTTATTCTGTGGCTCAAGGTAGGTAGAGCAGAAATTTTTTACTTATTATATACGGATTTAAGTGTCCCTGTGTGATTTAATATTTACCATAAATTATTAACTCTACATACGATTATACTGCTATACCACAACTACTCTATACGATTCGTACCTACGTACCTACACGTACCTATCTATCATGCGAAAGTTTGTATAAGTAGCTATTAGGTTTTCGAAATGAGATACTGTGTCACCGCTGAACTAATTAGAAATATTTGCTTTTTTTTTTAATTAATAGATGGAACCTACTATAATTAGGTAGGTACGTATATCTCCATGTTGCTATTGAATTCACAAAGAATCAAGGATTAGGCTCAAAACATGAAGATGAGACGCAAAAAACAGGGTTCTATAAACATTAATTGAAGGTCGAAAGGTTTCAAGTTTTCAGACTCGACCCTACCAAATTGTACCCCAGCTGGGGACATTCTGCTGATATGGTTCATTGCACAACCCTTATGGACCCTTACTGAACGCTTTACTTTACATGTTTGTACACTCAAACTAAAAAAAACGAAAGGTTTTATTTAATCCAAGAGCGGTCTTCTTTCAGACTTCAAATATGTGTCTGGGTGTTATATTGTATTCTATGTATGTATTTACAAACAAAAAGTATCTAAGTATTACATCAGTTATCTGGTTCCCATAGTACAAGCTATGCTTAGTTTGGGGCTAGATGGCGCTGTGTGAAATGTCCACACATATTTATTATTTATTATTATTATTATCGTTTTGTGGTTTTAGACGTTTTTGGTAATTTGTAGTTCATATCTAAGTTTTTTATTAGTTGCCGTATAACAACTAACAACTACTACTGATTTAATTGGTATCAAAATGGACTATTACATGATGAATCTATAACGACACGTTCTACACACCCTTTACCTACCTGTGTTTTGACGATTAAAATAAAATATTCCATTAAATGTATCTGAATTTAATTTTCCCTTTATTTATGAAACTGTAGGTAGGTACTAATTCGCAAAATTAAGAATAAGTACAATTTCTCATGCGGAAAATATAGAATGCCAAAAATTCAAAATTAGTTAAATTAAGAATTTGGACTAATAATTGGATTGCGTATTACTAAGAAATCGGAAAATATAAAATGTGGAAGATCTTGAATATGAAACTTGTCGCTGACACCAAACATTCCCTTTCATTTCAATTAGGTCTCAAAACTACCATGACTGTGTGATGTCCATGTCTGTAAGTAGGTCCCTATGTAGTAGGTAGGTACAATTCTATAACACTTAGTTGATAAAGCAATCACTATCAACCAAGGCATCAGTTAAATATCTGGTATGTGGAGATGTGTATAAGGTATACTTAGATAAATTTCAACGGAAGGCAGAATGAGCCAAGCAGATGACACCAACATTTTGTGGTTTGGATGAAATGAATTATTGTAAAGATGGAGGGAGGTACCTACTTGTCAGGTTACCTAAAGATTTCTACACCTTAACATACCGCTGCGGATCAGTAACCATCACCACCGCACTCAAATACCCATTATACACTGATAGGTACAACATACCTATAGCATCTTGATAGCATTTAATTTTCCCTACAACACGGAAATGTCTGGAATAAAAAAAGATAGATAAGTACTTACCTACCTACAAAGTATAATTATTTGGTGGGTATATAGGCTATTAATACAAAGCACGTGCCAATATACTGGCTATCGACTTCTGACATATCCATTGATCTTCATTACTGTGACACCAATGCAATTCTCAGCATGTCGAGGCGAAGCGATGTGTATGGGACACTGTTCCATAAGCCAGTACTATCCGTGCGTTCGCCGGCGACGGGACGACATGACCTGCCGACCATCTGAGGCAGGCCAGGGGTTTCCCAGCCTCTGAGGGACCTCATCTTTACCGCGCTTCGGGATGGACCTTCAAGCGTCCATCCCACAAACATTTATCCCGGGCCGAAATGGCACCACACTTGAAAGGACCAACGCTCCTGTTACTGTTATGCCTCCTCATCGGAGCGAAATCGGACGGTAAGTAAATATTTAGTTTTGGTTTCCATCAATATATTCACCAAGACGCATGCCTCCGCATAATTTACAAGAAAAAATGTTTACTCGAATAAGATATCTATAGAAATCTTGGAATATCAAATATCTAAATTCAAGGTTAGGTCATCGTGTCTCAAATTCTCAATATTCAAACGTTGTTATTTTCGTGCGTGAAAAGCGATATCCCTTGGCTTTGTGTCAGCATCATTATTTTTTACATGCGTTATGCGGCCTTGCTTCACACTCAAAGGGGCTGTAAGTATCACAAGTACAATTCCACATAGAAAAGGTACCTACTTTCTACTGCGTTTTGGCCTTTAAGTACTTGTATTGTGTTGGGTAATAGGTATAGGTACAGATATCAAACATTGATTAAATATTTTGATGTTACAATTAAGTAACATTTGAAATATTTTTGACTACTTACCAAAAAATTGTATAAGTATAGGTACTTACCTAAATAAAATTGCTATGAAGTGTTTATTAATTTACGGTAGAGGTAGGTAGATTTAGTTTTAGTCTGTTGTAGTATGTCTAATTTTCGACCAGATTTACACACACAATGCGGTTCAAAAAAAATTGAGTAAGCTGTAATCTTCGATCAGGGATACACCTTGATCGAAGGCTGTAATGAACCCAATTATCAACAGTAGGTATGTGTTGTTGATAGAGTTAAATACCTACTAAGGATCCAGAGATTATATCACGATCACGATTATAGGATTGAGGTGGGTACTTTGATCAGGAAATGTAATTCACTCGCGTAGGAAAACATACGAAGTAGGTATTACATAACACAAATAATATAAGGCGACGACCGCAACGCAGTAAATAGCACTCAAAAAGGCAGGATTGGCGTTCATCGCGAACTTTTTGTTTCGTCACGTATTTGACCAATTTAACTGCTAGTTAATATTTCAGATGAACTGGAGATTTTCGACGTGCTCTCCATCGTGCGTGAAGGTGACCTTCCTGATGGAGTGTCGAGGACAGCCGGGCGGTGCCAGCCGGCGGCCACTCCTGAGGAAGAATACTCCGCACTCAGGCTCAATGAGAACGCGACTATACACCAGCTGGCAGCTGCGATGTTCTACAATACCTTCCCGGAAGACTTCTCGGTACTGGCTACAGTTAGAATACCGGGTGAGGAACATTATCTACCTTTACCTATACCTACTCATTGTCTTGCAAAATCTCTCTTAGGCCCGATTTCACCAAAGTTTATCCCAAGTATACGGCAATTCGTTACTCTTGGATACAGCTAATTGACAAATGAAATTACACAAAAACGACGCCATTTTGTTTGTATCCAAGGAATAAGTCTTATTCTTTCACAAAATTGGCGGTATAAGGGCTATATTCGCGTAACTCGGTTGTTCTCGGAAAGTTATACCTGGAATAAAATTTATTCTAGTTTGGTGAAATCGGGCCTTAAACGTTTGAGTATCCTAGTAGGCATTTTTTTGGAAAATCTGTTTATATACGGCCACGACATGTGAATCTATCTCCACTTTTCGGAAATTAAAAACCTAAACGGGCGAAAGTGGGAAGAGTTCCCACATATGAATCCCCATTAAATGTAAGTATAACAAAGAACTTCATTTTTATTCAAAACGAACAAATTGTATTTTATATAATAGGTAATTAAGACTGAAATATTGTAGAACCAAACAGATTTAAGGGAATCCGACGGGATTATTTATCAGCACCCACAAATCAAATTAAACTCCCAATAATTGGATCTCCTTCACTCTAAGCATCCGTTAATACTGTGTACCTAGCTACTTACTTAGTAGAATCTTAAAATTATTTCGGTAGACTTCGTATCGTGTAAGAATTAATTGGCTTTTTAAAAACATTTAATATAAATAAACTAGTGACTCTGCCCTCGCGAGTCTGTCTTTGCATAGCTTAAATCTAAAAAGTTTACGTTTTCAACAACCTTGGATGACGCCCACCATTTAGAAATCCAAAAACTGAATCGACAAAAAGGTCTATGTAATTTATCGAACTTGCTCACACAATTTTATGAGCATTTTGAGAAATGTGACCAGCTGGGTTAGCATGGACGGTAGACAAAGTTGTCTTTCCCCTTTTTACGACACTTTCTTCATACTTGCTTGGAGTAAAACAGGGGAAAGACAGTTTTGTCTACCGGCCGTGCTAACCCTACAGGAGAGGAGAACACTGGGACATCCGCCGGACAGGCATACGAAATCAATCAAAGTTTTTCCCCAAGCTGCAATAAAACTGAGACGCCAAGGCTCGCACTTCGCGCACGCTTAGTCAAAAGATACGCTAAAAATTTGACAGGACTAATAATAGTAACATACCCTTTTTTGCTTTCTTTTTAGACTGAATTTTATTGTTTTTGATTGCATACGACTTAGGTTGGAAATTAATGATATTATATTCAGATTACTGTATTTGAAATCGATTTAGAAATCGTGAATTTGGTCAGAGTGTGAATCGAAATAAAAACACGACCATGAATGTCTACAGGCACGGATCAAAACCCCCTCTTCGTGCTATACTCGGACTCCGGCGACGAGCAGCTCCAGCTGGTGGTCGGAGAACTGGTGGAGCTATATTACGAGGACACTAGGGGTGACCCTCCTGACAACGAGTTGCTGACTTACAGGGTCAATATAGCCGACGGCAGGTAAGAATAAAATCATGGATCATCTAGCAGTAAAGTTTTAGACGTCCTGTTCTTGTTTGCAGAAAACAAAATAACGCCTAAACCTTTGTAAGTTGTATTGAAACTTTCGACCATGGCATCTCTAACTATTTATATGCATTAAAACTGTACCTACATAAATGCTCATGATGAGAAGAACCGTAGACAAGGGATATATTATATTGGAATGATACGTGATACGTCCATCCATCAGAGATTTAGTGTAAATAAGGCGAATTCTGTGACGTTCGAGGATATATTGCAAACAAAACTTTATTAATCAACGTGCTTGCTTGTACGTACATTTAAATGCCAAAACTTTAACCGAAAGTTACTTTCACCTGTCTAAAAGTACCTACGCTTAATTAGGCAAAGTTTTGATGAATGAGCTGCCAGGATAATAGTCTACTTGAGAAAACGAATGTGTCTGAGAATTTAAGGCCAAAGTGAGGCACCAAGCGTGTGATTGTTACTTTCTAGCGGCTATCCGAGAAACCACTAGACGCTTTGGCCTTTTTATATTTCGTACCTAGTAGGTAATGTTAACGCTTATTTACGTAGATTAGGTCGGTAATTCAAGAAATGTCCAGAGGGAAATCCCTTGAATATCTTGAGTTTGTAGAGACAAATTCACACACTTATTTTAATTTATCACTGGCAAATAAAAAGGGCAACCTACCTATTTAATAAAAACTTAAGTTTTTACGTTTTCTTCGAACAGATGGCATCGACTGGCTTTGAGTATAAAAGGCAACTCTGCAACGCTCCTGGTAGACTGTGAAGTGAGGGAAACGCTACTCCTCAACCGCAGGCCCGGGAGCACTTTCAACTTAGCTGGACCTCTTGTAGTAGGAACCCAAGTAACACCCGATCAATACTATGATGTGAGTTCGAGAACTTTTACATATCACAATCGTTTGTTTAAATTAGGAAGACATCACACCAATAAATATTCAAAATTAAACCAGCCTCGCTTTCCTCAGGCCTATAAATCAAATTAATGTGTAGAGGCCTGACGAATAGCTATCATTTAAATTGAGTGTAATTTACAGGGCGACATCGAGTTGCTTCAATTTGCCAACAAACCAGACGTCGCTTACGATATGTGCTCGACTATTGCTCCCAATTGCGGAATGGAAGGCGCCCAATTCATTACTGAAGAATCTACCTACGACGTATCAAATAACTATGCAACAGAACGAGAGTCTATTATATACAGGCCTATAAATGTGGAAATTTCAACACAGAGTCCTTACACTTTGAGCGTGGATGGAGATGGAACCAGACAGTATGGACACTTTGGAAGGAATCGTTTTAATGAAAGGAATAGGTCAGAACTATGGGCCGCTGCTAGCAGAGGCCTGATTACTGAAAGACCGACTTGGAACGTCAATTCTTATCCTGTGATTGGGCAACAGTTGACTTCAACTGACGCCGGTAAGGTCACATTCGGTGGGTATTCTTGACAATTTTAACATAACCGATTCGCAACTGCTCTACTTTACCAATGTGAACTACGAACTTGATCTATCATTAGAATCTTGCTAAAAGTGAACAAGTACCTACCTACATCAGATATTACCTACGATTCGCCATTTATTAAACTGATGTTTGCTTTTCAGATGAGAACAGCATTTTTGGCAGGTTTACCGACGCGGGCGAATTTATTCCGGCTGTAACAGATGCAGCGCCGTTTGAAAATATAGACATCACTACTCCCAGGGTAAGATTGCAATACTATTCTAGTCAAAGTCATATTGATATTCTACCTCCCTAAGTATCTATTTAATTAGGATCATTAAACGTGCACATATAGGTATGTATTAACCGAAATTAAATACCGACTATTAACATGCTTGCTTTAACTATTTTGAACTTACAATGATTGAAGCCCTATTCAAACCGGCGCGGTATTCGTACCGCGCTGAGTAGTGGTAAATACCGCACGGGTTCCCACGCGGTATTTTGTACTAAGTTCCGCGGCTAGCGCGAAACTTGAGCGAAACTTCATACAAAATACACCGCGGCGCGCTTTATACTTAGTCAAAATAAAAAAAATGATGCAGTTGACTAATTTCTATAAGGTTTATTTCTATTTAGCTACTTATTATCAAGAGATAAATTCAAAAACCAGATCTTCTAAAACCAAGAAACTGGGATTTTTTTGTTTCAATAGCCCCACCTATTGGAATTAATCCCCCCCCGAACCAAAAGACTAGATACGTGCCATTGCAGGCTTTGTTACCTTTTTTTATGAGTCGTACGTTACAGCTGAAACGCGGGGACGAGGACGTGCCGGAAGTGACTTCGCTCGTAACGACCGAGTCGTCCTACACTCCTATGACGACCACCGAGGACAGCGATTGGCTCACCCACCCACCGGACGTAGCCCAAGTGAGATAGGAGCTATTAAAAGCTTTTGTTGGCCACGGTTTTATAAATCCAGACACGGAAAGCTGCTTTTAATCAGAGTTTAGTAAAACCTATGCGAACTTGTGACCAGTCTGAGTGAGATTTCTTTAGTACCTACCTACTGCACTGCAGTAGGGTCAGGATGGATACACTGACTTTAACGGCTATTAGTGGATTACCACACACGTACGAAAACAATTGAACAATTTCAAATATTTCCAATAAACTTTTTTTAATTGGATGATAGAATTAAATATTATCTAGGTACCTATTGCGTGCAAAATTGGTGAACTCTACCCTGAGCTATATTTATGGAGGCAAAATGTATAGGAACAAAGCCGATTGACATGATTCTACGAATCTGATCAAGTGCACATTTCTTATAAATATCATTTATGTAGATTGGAAGTTTGATACATTTCGTTTTGTTTTAGGGCAACGGGTCTATAAGCTACGAAACCTACGATAATTACGACTATGGCAGCTCGGGAACATATTTTGGTCCACGAGGATACCCCGGTCCACCCGGTCCGCAGGGTCCAAGAGGTCCTAAAGGCGAACCTGGAAAACCAGGAGCGGAAGGTCAGCAAGGGTTTTCCGGCCCACCTGGACATGTTTTTGTTGTGCCCGTAAGCAATATCCTTTAGTTAAAATCTTGAACTTGAAGCAAACACCTGAATCAAAGTTATGGGCGGTATAATAATCTTGTTTATTTTTAATTTATAGCTCCACCAATCAAGCAATGAAAAAGGACCAGATGCACAAGCAGAAGCTCTTCGCCAAATGTTGACTCAGCACATGGTAATAATAGTAAAAAAAAAATGTTGGATGCGGGTAATGGGGCGTTTAACACCGCGGGGTGTGCATCGCCCAAGTGCTCTAAATAAATAGGCTCTTTCGCACCGCGGTGTGAATCATCCTCTGCTATTATAACACTTGGGCGATTCGCACCACGGTGTGAACCGCCCATTTATTTAATTTCGTTTGGCTCATTCGCACCACTATCGAGAGAAGTAAAAAAACAGTGTAAAACTGTACGGAGTGCATAATAGGTTTGCTTAATATCGTTCCACTTTGCGCAAGACTTGAAACCTCTAATCTCTTTTATGCATTTAATTTTATTTTAGGCAGCAATGCGTGGAGCCGAAGGGCCTATGGGTATTACAGGACCATCAGGACCAGAAGGCGAAATAGGTCCCGAAGGATCTAAAGGAGAACAAGGAGAGCCAGGCGAACCAGTAAGTAATCGTGGACGCCGAATCCAGTTCATCATTTACACTGCCTTCTCGAAATTCTAACTTGAACTGTACGTGTTGTTTGAAACTCTAGGGACCGACAGGACCCAGAGGAATACAAGGTCCTCCAGGAAGGTTAGGAAGACGGGGCCACGCAGGCAGAGATGGCGAAAGAGGATCACCAGGCCCAACCGGTACAAAAGGAGAGCAGGGCTACCCTGGCATGCCAGGAATGCCAGGTGATAAAGGAGAGAGAGGAACTTCAGGGCTACAAGGCGAAGCCGGTGGTCCAGGACAAGATGGGCCACCTGGCGATGATGGACCAACTGGACCAACCGGCCTTGCTGGAGAATTGGTGAATAATTTTAAATTATTACTTTTAATCTTCTCATTAATTTATGTGTAAGTGCTTTTGTGTAAAATACACTACAACTATTCCATTAAAAATGTAAAATTTTACAGGGACCAAGGGGTTTCATGGGGCCAAGAGGATACCCGGGCTTGATTGGATACCCAGGCATACCAGGCGTCGAAGGCCCTCAAGGTACCAAAGGGGCGCCTGGGCAGCCTGGTTCACCCGGGCCTCAAGGACAACCAGGCACAATGGGACCAATGGGTTCATCTGGACCTCAGGGTCCACAAGGAATACCAGGAATACAGGTAACTTTAACCTGGATAAAATTATCTATGCCAAAATTAAATAAGGAAAAAAACATAGAAATTATTTAATAATTGTTCATTAACAGGGTCCCCAAGGTAAACAAGGTATATCAGGCCTTCCAGGACCCGAAGGTTCGCCGGGAACTCCAGGCAATCCAGGTCAGCAAGGATCACCAGGAGATGCCGGGCCACCTGGTCCACAAGTAAGCAATACTTGTACTAAATCATTAACAATGTTAACAAAACGGAGTTTAACAATATGTTAAATTTTAGGGTATGTTGGGATTTCCTGGTAATAGAGGAATAAAAGGAGATGACGGACCTCGTGGCCTTCCTGGTGATAAGGGCGACAAGGGCATGAGAGGCATCGAAGGAGAAAAAGGTGAAATGGGTCTAAAAGGCGAAAGAGGTTTAGCAGGAGAACCAGGACCTTCCGGTATCGAAGGACCGGAAGGCCAAAAAGTAAGTTTTATTCACAAGTAAACTGTTTCTGTTTACTACTGGTAAGCATGTTCATATTAATACTTTTTCTTATAAATAAAGGGAGCAGAAGGTCCAAGAGGAGAAACGGGACCGCTTGGCCCTTCAGGAGAAAAAGGAGCCACAGGAGCTCAAGGACCACCTGGGTACCCCGGAACCCAAGGTGAAAAAGGCGACAAGGGTGCTTCGGGACGCAGAGGCAGAAGAGGCAATAAAGGAAATATGGTAATACACATTTTATACAAAACAACTAGATAGAGCTCGCGCAATGATCACGTTTTAACTTCAAATAGTTGCGAAAAGTAGCGCTGAGTAATTCTAATAATATCTTTTTTTTAGGGTTTGGTGGGCACTCAAGGAGATCGCGGCGAAGGTGGGCCAAGAGTAAGTTCATGAACAACATTTCTCCACTTTAACCATCATCAAAGCATATAAGTATTTACTAGCAAGAATTTTGTATGCATGTCACTAATGTTTTTAATTCATATTTTCATCAAGGGTTACAGAGGTCCCCGAGGTCGACGTGGTTCAGATGGCGCACCGGGTCCAAAAGGCGATACTGGACAACCAGGTGGTCCTGGACCTACAGGCGAACGAGGACCACAAGGTTTAGAAGGACCCCGAGGATTTCCCGGCTCAATTGGACCTCCAGGTCCAGATGGGAAACCAGGTTTGCCTGGACCTTCTGGCGAAAGAGGCCCTACGGTAAATAACAATACCTGGCTTTGATATGTGTATTTAAATAAGTAAGAGTATATTTTATGCACGTCTTTATTCTAAACTTTGTTCAGGGAGAACCAGGATCACCAGGGTTGACAGGACCATCGGGCCCAGTCGGACCCCAAGGACAACAAGGGGAGCCTGGACCATCAGGACCCCCGGGCTCATCAGGGATACCAGGCACGCCTGGTGATGTCGGCGCACCTGGTGAAGTTGGAAAAGAAGGTCCGCCTGGACCCTCGGGACCTGAAGGCAAACCTGGACCAGTTGGATCTGCGGGTTTACCGGGGCATAATGGGGAACCGGGTTTACCAGGATCACCGGTAAGATTTATTACTTTATTTACTATTAGGTTTGACTCTATTGATTTTATAAAGCATTGATATCCTTTTGAAATCACAGCTGTAGCAAAGTCAAGATGTATGTACCTAATAATTATGATGTGATCTCAATATGACTTCAACTCCGTGTTTTGAAATTTATTCATTTTCATTAGGGAAATCCTGGGGGCAAAGGAGATGTAGGTCCCATCGGTCCAGCCGGCGTGAGAGGAGACAAAGGAGAATCAGGCTTAACTGGCAACGAAGGACCACAAGGACCTCAGGGACGCGAAGGACCAAGAGGACCATCAGGACCAGGAGGGCAGAAAGGCGAAATAGGAGATCCAGGATCTGTGGGTGAGTAGCAAAGATCAGACAAAGATGTTTTTAAATTTCCATAGAAAAGATATTTTTATGTCTGTCTAGCTTATCACTAAACTAGTATTAAATAAGTACTAGTTAAGTGATAGGTTTCTGTAAGTAGTTCACAGAAATTTAAACATGCATAAATAAGTAGGCACATCTACAACACATGCACATAACACATTGTGCTGCACAAAGCTTTCACCGACTGATATTTATGTAATTAGAAAATCAAAACTTATATCTTGAGTATTAATATTTTCTGAATCCATCAGTCAGCAGCAGGACATAATATTATTTTCCAAACCCTCTTTTAGGTCCAATCGGTCGCGATGGCCTACCTGGCCCACGAGGCTTGCCTGGCACTCCAGGGCCAGTTGGCCCTCCTGGTGAAGACGGAGACAAGGGAGAAGCAGGAGCCCCTGGGGAAAAAGGTTTTAAAGGAGTAGCGGGAGAACAAGTTGGTTTATTTCTTTTTAACACGAAAGTAATGTACGAAATTACGAATATGAAGTAATAGTAAGTAGGTATCCTGGGTTATGAAAGGGCATTACTATAGCTCAATCAATTAGTTTCTTTGTATATTCTGCCCTTGCATAACCATCCACACGTGCTGCACCAAGATCTGCTAGCCTCCAGTGCCCCCATGTGGGGGCTGTGCTGGTCGGAGTGGGTGCGACAATATATTGGGCGATGTGTTAAAATATTGCTTGTCCGTGCAGTTCCGTGCTTCAATAAAATGTTAGCATAAGCGTAAAAAAAATTGATTTTACTTGGTGTACATAGAGTTTATCTATATATCTATCTATCTATAATAGTATAAACACACGCATTTCCTGGAACAAGTTTTGATAGCTCTGTGGTCATAATATGGCATCGCTCTTTTATTTAAATTATGATTATGAGTTATCCAATTTTGAGTTTTAAATCCCTATTCAAACCGGCGCGGTATTTCTCTACCGCTGTAAGTAGCGGTATGTACCGCGCGGGATCCCGTGCGGTATTTTGTATTAAAGTTCCGCGGCTAGAGCGAAACTTCATACAAAATACCCGGGCGGAATCCCGCGAGGTATACCGCTACCCACAGCGGTACGAATACCGCGCCGGTTTGAATAGGGCTTTATGATTTTTTTCAGAAAAACTATACTTATTTTGAATAATCTTTTTAGGGGCCACTCGGTGCACCAGGAATACAAGGCCTTCGAGGTGAAACTGGTCCCGTAGGCTTGCCTGGAGATAAGGGTCCTCAAGGCGATCTTGGGGCTCCTGGACCCGCAGGTGCTGATGGCGTTCGTGGACCTGTTGGACTCACTGGCCCAGCTGGCCCTCAAGGCGAAAAAGGACAGTCAGGGCCAAAAGGAGATACGGGAGACATTGGACCTCTAGGTAATGAAAAATGTGTTGTAAGGACGTCGCAAAAATAGAAGTAATATCACGTCACGTTAGGTATATCCATATTTGGAGGCTGTGTATCAACAATGACACATTTAAATTTTCAGTTGACCTATATTCCGTTTATTATTCTTTGTATTTTGCTTCTAGGACCAACGGGCCCTCCGGGATTAACAGGGGCACCGGGACGCAGAGGCTCTAAAGGAGTACAGGGCGAGCCGGGACCTCGTGGCGCCGAAGGACAACATGGAGAGGTCGGCAGTCCTGGAGCTCCAGGTCCAGCGGGTACTCAAGGACCTGAAGGGAAAATGGTACTATAGCCAATATGCAGTTTTTTATTGTGCTACCATGAGACAGTTCTATTGATAGGGCCGTGGTAATTTTTGGGAGCCGACGTTCCATTTAATTCCAGAAAACTGTTGTTAAAACGTTCTTAAACATACAATAACGCTTTATTTATAGGGGCCACGAGGACCCGCAGGCTTAAAAGGGGATGATGGTCTTCCGGGGATTCAAGGAGAAACTGGATCACGGGGTCCACCGGGACCAGAAGGACCCAAGGGTGACGCTGGACCAGCTGGTATGCCAGGAGAGAGAGGCGAAAGCGGAATTCAGGGAATTAAAGGAGAACCTGGGCCTGAAGGACCAGATGGGAATACAGGTTTACCAGGAACACCTGGTCCAGTGGGTCCACCTGGCAAACCTGGTGAAACTGGTCTACCTGGTACTCCTGTAAGTAACACACGATATAATTATATTGCTGTCGTAGGTACACTTTATCCTTCTAACAAAGTAGTTACAAATTATTTTTTTCATTAAAAGACTTGGGCATTGGCGGTTTTAATTCAGTTTCTTTACCCCGTTCCTTTAGCTATTTTTTTTTCTAGGGTACAGAAGGCCCAGCAGGCACCCAAGGCGGTCCCGGAACGCCGGGAGAAAAGGGTGATACAGGTCCTAAAGGGTCATCTGGTGAACAAGGACCGGCAGGACCTGCGGGACCACTAGGTCCTGAAGGTCAACGTGGCGTCAGGGGTTCACCTGGACCGAACGTAAGTAATTTCAAGGGGCTTCAACGTTGCAAAGTATTTTTCATTTTATATGGGGTAACCATTACATTCATTTATATTGGTGGTTATGACATTTTATGATATTTTTACAGGGAGAAGTAGGAGCGCCAGGCATGATAGGGCCCTCAGGCTCACCAGGAAAGTCCGGGCCGCCAGGTGCACAAGGGCTGAGAGGAGAGAAAGGTAGTAGAGGACCTAAGGGGCATATTGGTGACACGGGACCTATGGGATTGAAAGGTGACCAAGGAGAAATTGGAAAACAAGGATTATCTGGTCCTATCGGACCTGTTGGGCCCAAGGGAGACACGGTACATATGTTTAGTTTTACTTCGAAAGTAGTTTTTCTTTGAATTCGTTTAAATAAAATACAAAAAAGAAAATATGGGTGTTATGTCAAAAATATCAATTTTACCAGGGCCCTATAGGACTAACTGGTGCGAAAGGCGATACAGGACCACCCGGTGAACCAGGACCAGAAGGTCCACTTGGTCCAAAGGGATCACCTGGCCCCGAAGGCAGACCTGGGCTTCCAGGACCTCCTGGCAACCCTGGGCCCCCGGGACCACCAGCGCCACCACCGCAACTTCCAGCGGAGCTATTTTCATCGTACAGACGTCGAAGAAGTGTCAATATGGAGTCACAGGAATCTGCAACTGAAGACAACTTTGAAGAAGGTACCTAATTTACAATCATCATAATTGTAGAAACATAATTTTTTAATGTTTGAATTCGAATACCCCATTTTTTCCCAGATGAAGAAGTTGAATGGGCCAAAGAAATAATGTCAGGAGTGTTGGCAGCCAGGTCTGCCATTGAAATCGCAAAGCAGCCGAGAGGGACAAGAAATAGTCCAGCATTGTCTTGTCGAGACTTGCGGACTGCACATGTCAATTTTACCGATGGTAGGTAATTAACACTGAGTTGTAATAGGTAAATTATTCTCACACCACGCTTATCTAAGGTAAGCTATAAAATTATATAAGTACCTGATTGAAACCCGCTTTATACTATTCAATTTTCCTGAAATAAATAAATAATTACAAGTTTTATAAACTTATGAAACTTAAAAACTGTGTACCGTTTTCACCTCGAGCACGTCACCTTAATAGCGTATGAGAACAAAGAATCGTTCCATAACGTGGCAATAAATAATTTACTTAGGTAGTTTCTCACTCTAGTTATATCTTAGATAGGTATCAGAAAATAGTGCCTTTACTTTTTGATGCGCTCTTGCTACTCTACCATCATGCTTGCGTCTTCAGGTTACTACTGGATAGACGCCCGAGGCACCGTCGGCGGACGTCCAATGAAGGTCTACTGCCGCGGCTACAGCACTTGCATCTACCCCGACGAGAGAGACCCAGCAGTCTTCAATACTGATGGAACTTCTCATAAGTTCTCACAGATGGATGACGGGTATCGAGTACGTATATCTCATCACTTTTTTACAGTAGCCTGTAACTTTTAGCTTCGTAAAATAAACATGGAGTATGAACATGGACTAGCAAAACTTGTGAGGCTCACAACCATCTTGAAATTGAGTGCATTGGTGTAGCATCTCTATCCCGCGGTCTCCATGAGAACGAATTTTTCACTTTAGTTTAAGAATCTCCTCTTTGTTGTTTTAGTTCACGTACGATGGTGAAGGCATTGGAGCCGTCCAACTCCGATTCTTGAGGTTGTTGTCCAATGGAGCACGACAGAATTTCACCTACAGCTGCGTGGACACGAAAGCACCTCAACGGTAAATACAGTGAAAGTTGCATAGTATATACATGTAGTGATAGCGAGCTATAGAGAGCTATGCTCGGTGTTGCCCTGCGGGATAAGATCCGAAATGAGGAGATCCGCAGGAGAATTAAAGTGATCGATAAAGTTCTTAGAATTAGCAAGTTGAAATGGCCATGCGCAGGCCACATCGCTCGCAGAACTTGCAACCGATAGGGAAGAAAGGTTCTCGAATGGCAACCACGAACCGGAAGACGCAGCGTAGGTGGACCAACGACCTGGTGACAACCACGGGGAGTCGATGGATGCAGGAGGCAAGCAGCCACTCCAAGTGTCGCTCTGTGGGGGGGGGGGCATATGTTCAGCAGTGGACGTCTTCAGGCTGTTGATGATTATGATACCTACTTGCATGAAAATAGTGACGATTCCAAAGTAAACTCTAATTAGAATAACAGGGAACATGAACTCTTGCTTGCAAATGATTATATTTCTTACAGATCGGATATCCCACCGGATCCAACCAGGATAAGCAAGATCAAACTATTTGGAGTCAACGCAGCGGAGTTTAGAGAACCACAAGTTATAAAAGATGAATGCAAGGTACTTTTTATACAATTTTTCTACCGCAGGATTGCAATTGCTGTTCCACCCGGCTGTTACAACTTTGAAGAAAAACATCGTGAAGAAATTGGCATGTCAAATTTCCCAAACTTTGAGGACATAGCTGGTTATTATGTCCAACAACCTGCACTTGGTTAGCGTAGTGGAATACGGCCTATACTCTCTCCATGTTACCCCTGTCGCAACAATGGAAACGTACTGATAAATATAATGTAGTTAGTCCTAATCAGCGATAGAAGTAGCTGAACTAAAGAAGACGAGTTACACTCACTCCATAACTTCTTTCTACGACCACGACCACATCATGGGACATAGGTATTAGGTGGTAGGGCTTTTACTGCAAAGTTCGTCTAGGTAGGTACCACCGCTTTGCAAGTTATTCTGCCGCCAAGCAGTAGTGTGCAAGCACTGCTGTGTTCCGGTTTGAAGGGCATTGTTGCTAGAGAAATTACTGGGCAAATGTGATGTCTCAGGATGGCGTGCGCAGTGCAGTGTTAAACTTTAATAATTTAGAGTTCCGAGTGACACTGCAACTGTTATATTCACGTCATTCGTTTACATTTAAAAAAATAGCATACTTTTATACCTATTTCTGTAATAGGCAGTGATCTTTTGTATGCCCATTCATCATTCCCTTCTTACAGGACGGCTTCGGAGAAATAGTAATGGAAATCAAAACATCCAGAACAGACAGACTGCCGATAACAGATTTCCAACCATTGCTGTTCGCCGAAGCAGAACACCAGTTCGCCTTCGCTGTGGGACCGATTTGTTTCACTTGATGGATTAACACTATTTGTAAATAAGGATAGACTGCATTATGTACTTAAGTTATGGACCTTTGTAAATATTGTAAATAAATGTTGTGACGACCAGGTTAATCGGATTGTTTTTTCTATCGTCGAAGAAACACTATGTACCCACTTAGCTCAAAATACCGTCGACCGAACACCAAAGATTATACGTACCATAGTAGTACATATAGCGACTATGGATCATGCTTCGCTACTACTACTACCCCTTATCATGGCCGTAGGCAGGGAGGGGTTTTGGAAGTATTGGGGGTATACAATTATAGTAATCAAGCTGACCCCCAAACTGAATTCCTGGCTACTTATACAAGTTTATTCGAATGTAGTACTCGCTATCGAGTAACGACAAATATTTGTTTGAAATCCTTATTATAGTTACGAACAGTTGCCGCTAGAGGCGCTATACTGGATTTCCTCTGGTAAACCCGAACTACGAAAATACTATGTTGGGATAGCAAATCAAAGAAATGGCTAATGGATCCTTCAAGAACTGTTTATTATATTGTGATCGAACAAGTTATTTTTATTTACTTAGTACATCTAAACCTTCATTATAACAATTATAATTGTAGCTTTAAAATAAAATTCTTATTATAATCCTAAAAATGTTGCCAATCAATTACAGATTTTACTACAAGCTAAGTGAGAACCAAATAATAACATTATATAAGTATTTGTTTAAATAACCGACATAAATCATTCGGAGGCCCAATTTAAGCCTTGTCTTTCAAACAATCCACAAGGCAGTATTTTTAAATACCTACTTAATTATGATACCATGAAAATAAATTGAAGCAATACAACTTTCGTAGTCACGCCTCGTTTTAGCCCTCCGTTTGATGGTAGCATAAATAAATCAATAACTAATGCTAGAATATAAAAAACTATACGCATACACATACATCTATGAATAAACTATTCGGTTTAGTTAATATTATATTTACAAGAATACACCTAAACAGTCCAGCTTGTTTTCGCCATTATAAAGCGAACTAACAGCAGAAAAACGTGGCGTTGCGTTATTAGCTCAAATCTAATAACGATATGCCACGCCACGACACTTCCTGTACGATTCTGGCAGTGACGCTGAGAGTCATTGAATATTGTCACACCGAAATGCAAGAGAAAAGTTTAACCTATTAAGTGCCGGGGACCCTCCAGGAAGGTTCACGTTTTCCACACTCGCGGGCCCGAGGACCCACCTCAAGGGTCCATATTAAAAATATGGTTCGGATCTTTTGGCCAAGTATCATCTTTATAATATCAGAGACAAAAACCGCTCAGCGATGCTCGTTTGGCAGTGGCGCGAGTAATCGCCCGCCGCACTCGCGCACTCGCTCTATAGCCCAGCGAGACCACTATATGAACTACACACTCGCTTTTCGCTGCTCGCCAGCTCGTTTCTAGTGTCTAGCTCTACTCGCTTTTCGCTCATCGTCAGCGGTGGCACAAGTTTTGTCTTTGCCCAATTCAAACTTGGTATATAGAAACAAAACACTAAATAACTATTCCTCTGCTATACCATGTTTATTGGTAAAAGGGTTATCATAGTGTCTTTTATAATTATAGTTATAACTCCGAGTTAGTATAATATTATATTATCTGTGGTAAATACGATGGGTAAAACATGAGATAAATAATATTCAATGTTACGATTAAAATTATGTGCAAGTGATAAGGGTTTACAGTTCATATAGTATTTTTTCCATGTGTTGGATTACAATGGGTCCGGCATTTTATATTCAGCGTCTTCTTACTCCTCCTATAAACTTCATATAATGTAGGACTTCATACTTAGAAACCACATTACATTATCATGACAACATATAGTTGATATGATATCACATTTTCGGAATAAGTCACGGGTAATTTTCACGTGCGAATAACGTTTATCCTTCCTTATATATCGTATATAGAAAGATCAAATACCATCATTTTGTTCTTTAGTAGAATCCACATCCATGGGTTCAGGTATAGCGTCACTATTAATTTTCGTTTCCTCCACAAGTTTACTTTTAGTATTTTCTGTTGTATCCATTTCAACATATTTTTCTTTTTTAGACGAATCTTTACTATTTTCTGTTATGACGTCACTATCAATATTTTCACATGCAGTCTCATTCACATTTTTGTCCTGAACAACTTTAATACTTTTACCGTCAATCGTTTCTACAGATTTTACACTTGTTGGTTCTTGCTCTTTTAGAGCTACATCATCAGTAGCAATATTACCAGATTCAACTATTGTTTCTCTAACAATTTTTTCTTCGATTGTTTTATCAGATTTAACACTGATTGTGTCATTAAAATTTCTACCTTCAATGGCATCAACAAATTCTTTGTCGTTTTTAGATACATTTTCACTATTATTGATTATGATGTTGTTATCAATATTTTCAACAGGCTTAACACATGTCACACTCACATTGCCATCGTGGATTGTATCAACATTTTCACCGTCCAAAGTTTCAACAGGTTTTGCACTTTCCGGCTCTTTTACAGTTCTATCGGCAACAGTATCAACCGGGTTGCTACGTGTTATTTCTTTTACGTTTGTATCGCTAATAACATTAGCAGGTCCAACTATTGTTTTTTCTTTTGGAATAGTTTCGTCGTTAGTAATAACAGATTCATCTATTGTTTCTATAAAACTTTCTTCTTCAATAGGTTCAACGGATTTGACACTGGTTGTGTCATTAACATTTCCATCTTCAATGGTTTCAACAGATTTGATACTTTTTGTGTCATTCGTATTTTCATCTTCAATAGTTTCAACGGATTTAGCTCTTATTTTTTCAGCATGCTCTTCGTTAACCTCTGGTGATTTTATGGTTGTTATATCAATTACACTTCCATCATCTGCTGATTTAACACATAAAGTTTCTACATTTACCTCCATTCCGTTTTGTTTTACCAAATTTATTTCTGTTGGTCCAATTTCCATACCCTCTACAGAACTAGCATCTGTGTTCGTGTCCTTATCAAAATTATCTGCTATTGTCTCGTCAGCTGAATCTTTACAGTGTTTCTGGTTTGGCTCGATCACAGTTTCTCCAATTGAAATGGTATCATCTCTTAAATTAACAGAAGTTTCATTTACAGGGTTAATACTTTTAGGTTCTTCCGTATCATCGGTATCATCTGATGAGGCTAGTAGAACATCTTCTAAGCTTTGATTATAATCAGCGTTGTTTATTTCATTATTTGTATTTTTTCCTACGCCATCATTGGAACATTCTATTTCCATAGTGGCATCTATGGATTCTTCAATAGCTTTTTTAGTAGAAATGTCATCTGTTTCTATAAGGTCCTTCGAGGAACTACTTTTCTTTTCATCTGATTCAGAATAACTTGAATTTTCAATACTAATAACATCGCTTGTTTGTTTTTTATTATGTTCGTCACTACTAACATCGTTGGTGCTTGTTGAATCAGATATAGCAATGGGTGTGGCGCTGTCTGAAGAGTCCGTGGGCGAAGTGTTACACTCATTTTTAGAACGTAATCTTAACAAAAGATGAAGTTCATCAACGTCCGACTCGACTTTATCACTATCGTCACTAAGTGAATGCACTTTGTCACTATGCTGTTCAGTATCGTCTTTGTTTTTGTTACATGAATCAGATTCAGCAGCACCCTTATTTTCAGTATCTTGTAAATCTAAGTTTACAGAACTCTTAGGAGATGATTCTGGTTTAAGAGGATTTTGATCTTCTAATTTATCAACATGTTTCGTACTATTCTCAGGTTCCTTTGAATCTTTTACAGTATTGTTTTCATTTTGGAAGTTTTCATCTTTTGCAGAAGTACCATCAGGTTTATTTTCTTTTTCGCTAATATTTACCTTTTTAGATTTTTCTTTGAGCAGTCTCTTGATACGCTCCTTACGTTTCTGCTTGCTTATTAATGAAACAGTGTCGTTTCCAGGTTCTTCATCGTCACTCTCGACAGGAGATTCCTCTGCCTCCTTGTCTCCAATTTCAACAGCCTCTAGATTGAGTTGATTCTGCCTATCCGCATATCTGAAAGTATTGTAAAAACTGTGTGGTTATTTATATTATGATAACACATTAAAAAATAAAGATTTGCCTGCCCAACAATTTTAATACTGATTTGTAAAGTATAGTTAGTAGACATTAAAATAAAATTGTCTTACTTGTTAAAAACTTCGGATTCTTTTTTAGATGACATTCGTCTATTTTCCTCCAGTTTCATTTTCAGGTCTTTACTGGCTTCTGCTGGATCCTGTTCGTCAGCAGGAATCCTTGAAGCTGCTAATCTCCATTCATTTTCCTGTCTGCGCCTTTGCAATTTTTTACCACACCTTGTGAATAGGTCGCGAGCTGTAATCCAACAGAAAAAAAATGACTTACTAAATACATCCCCATTTAGTGGTTTCAATCAGCTAAGTACATATTATATCCAATTTCCTCTTATTTTATTACTAGATAGGCTTGCCTCATGCCCAAATTTAAGGATTTATTTTATTGCATATATCAAACAAGACAACTGAAAAAAAATTAAGCATGCCTTACACACCTTCACTCATTATGTCTGCTTCATTCCACCCTAACTTATCCTCCTGGTTGGCGTCTCTCACGCAACGAACTACGTCGTGAAAGTCAGGGAACGGCAGAGGTTTACCAATCGGTACTTTTCTATTTATCCACTTTTCTAGCCGCTTTGCTGGACCCTTCGGCTGGCCGGGACGCGCATCAATTACCACTCGCGCCTCAGATGGCATCTTTGTATTTGTCAGCTGACATAACTTAGCGTGCACTCGCACCATTCTTTCCTTATACCTGAAAAATAACGATAACTGATCATGAAAATGTCTTTTATTGATGATGAGTTATCATGACATTGAAGCACTAGATAAATAAGATTTTCAAATAATAAGTTAAATAAATGTATATTCCAATTTGATATGTTTCGAAATAAAATATAATTACAATAACCTATGTTACCAAGGAAATGAGAGATGAGATAGATCACAAGCATTTAAAATTGAAGGCAAAGATTAACAACATACAAGAAAGATTCGGGTATAGATACGTAGGTGACATTTCTTTATCTTTCTGATGGTTCCAAAACCAAATACAGCAGGACCTCTTTAATCCGAACCACGTCTAATCCGAACACCTCTAATCCGAACGCCCTACCTCACGCCTAAATACATGCCTTGGCCTTGAATGGGCTAACCAAGTGGACATTCTTGTGCCAGAAAAAATGTTTTTATGCAAATTGCGAGATATAAGTGTTTATTTGTCATAAAATACCTCCCGACAAACTAAAACATTGGATTTCTTTTGAAAAGTTTAATAAATGTTACGTTTATAGATGAATATACATTTAAAATTGTGAATAATACCCCCTATAGATTCTGTGTACTATAATCCGAACGGTCCACGAATCCGAACGGGGGGTAAATTTTCGGAGTTCAGATTAAAGAGGTCCTGCTGTAATAAGACTAACTACTTATGAATTAAATATGCATATGTTGAACCGAAAATAACATAACATGATAAATTAATAAAAATTATACAGCAACTGATGCATAATGGTATCTCACCAACACACCTTTGCAAAAGTACTTCTTTGTTTAGTGGTTTATCTTCCTTAGGAGAACTCTCATCCTCACTGCGTTCAAAGAAAATAATTTCTTTAACAACAACAAAAATGTTTCTGCATACAAAGTGTTTGCCCACAATGATACTAAATTATTTTTTGATAACAGAAATTCCAGTATTTGGTATGATTTTTATAAACATTTGAACAAAACTGTGAAAATTGACTCAAAGCTATTCACATAACCAATTTACTCATCCCACAATATTCTAGACTACTAAATCAAAATATAGCTTTTGAAATGTGTCTACTGTCTAGCTAGTAAACTGACAAAAAATCAGAGTGAAATGAAAAGCTTAAAGTCATTTGGAAAATCATATGACCTTATCTTATTCTTTATTTATCTAGTGCTCATTTTTTGATGCATCATACTAAATATGACTGTAGAAGATAATAACACAGTAAATGAAACCAACCTGTCTGTCAGTAAGTACACCGAGTCCTCTTCGTCGTCAAAGTCCACCTCTTGTTCTTCAAGTTTTTGAATTGCTCGGTGAAGTTTTTTTAATGTCTTCTCCAGTTTGCGTATTTGTCTTTGACGTTTAGCATCAAATTCACTTTCATCCCCATACAAAAACTTATTTTGCTCTGAAAATTGCAACATTTCGTTTGGTTACATTTCTGAATTAGATACCTTTAGTTATGAGCTCCAAGCTCACCAGCAGCAGAATTGAATAAACAAACCACAACCAGGAAGAGAAAGTCACCTCAAACATTCAATAAAATTGTAAACTTAATAATCAAAAATTAAAAGTTTTGTTTTATGTAAATGAATGACGTGACGAGGTAGTCGTTCGCCTGGTTGCCCTGAGTCAAGCATCACGGCTGCCCATAACAGATTGCAGTATCACTCGGAACTCTAATGTAAAATAATTTTGCGTGACACTGCACTGCGCACGTCATCCTAAGGGTCAATTCAGACAGAGCAGCAAAATGCTCGAGCAGTTTTTAAGTGCTATTGGAATATCAACCTTATGCCATTTAGACAAAGTTGAAAATAGTATGCAACATTAAAATAGGTAAGATTTTAATGTTGCATACTATTTATTTATTTTCAGCTTTGTCTAAATGAAATAAGGTTGATATTCCAATAGCACTTAAAAACTGCTCGAGCATTTTGCTGCTCTGTCTGAACTGACCGTAAGACTTCAAAGTCTAGTAATAAGTTTACTAGACTGTGTAGTTAGATCATAAAGTCTCATTTGCTCAGTAATTTCACTAACTACAATGCCCTTCAAACCGGAACACAGTAGTGCTTGCACACTACCGCTTAGCGGCAGAATAGCTGGCAAAGCGGTGGTACCTACCTTTTTTTTCTATGTAAACGAATGACGTGACGAGCTAGTCGTTCGCCTGGTGTTAAGCGTCACGGCCGCCCATTACCTAGACGAACTTTGCCGAAAAGTAAAACGTGTCTAGTAGATTCTGTATCATGTCTCACTTAAAACTATTCACCAAGATTTTGTCTGTATAGGTACCAAGTACCAACCCTATATCAGATATGTTGACATCAAGCAGTAGAGTGCAAGCACTGTTGTGTTCTGAATTAAAGGGCACTGCAGCTAGGCAAATTATTGAGCATAATATGAGACTTGTGTCTCATCATTGAGTGCAAAGGAGTCACTAATTATTTATGTTTTTCTATCTACAATCAAGTACCCTGATCGAAGGTTCCTATAATTGACCTGCAGCATAAGTATAGTAAGTAAATAATCAATAATCATAGCAGTAAAATGGTGGACCTTTCCTTTCACTTCGCTTCCAAAAAGTGACGATAGCAGTAGTCTTTAATATAGTTATTATATCTGTATAATAATATCATCATCATCACCAGCCCGAAGACATCCACAACTGAACATAGGCCTCCCCCAGAGAGCGCCACATTGAGCGGCTGCTCGCCGCCTACATACATTGGTTCCCTGCGGCTTTCACTAGATCGTTCGTCCACCTAGTGGGGGCCAGCCAACGCTGCGTCTTCCGGTTCTTGGTCGTCACTCGACAACCTTTCTTCACCATCGGTTGTCAGTTCTACAGGCGATGTGGCCAGCCCATGCCATTTCAACTTGCTAATACTAATAATTATAATAATATACTAATACTATAAAGAGTGTGGTATGGTCCCGGCGCGTCGTATGAATTGGATCACACCATGCTATCTCTTCTCTTTTTATTTTTTGCCACGCCGTAAGAGGCTGCTAAGCTAAAAGAATATTCAGGGGTTTTGGGATTAGGGGGTTAGGGGATTGGGCAGCGACATTCTCCTTGGTCTGCATTATAATTTACTGGGAACACCAAGTGTGGTGATTATGGCAACCCTCAATGAGGGATACCTGTTTCAGCAGTGGATGCAAAAAGATAATTAACAAAATAAATTATTGTTTGCAAGTATGAGGTAACCACTTGCCATGAAACGGAAGGAAGTATGTATCTGGGTGGGATCATTATGATATAGCTACACTAGGGTGGACCGAAATTGTATGGAAGAAAAAAAATTGTCTTGTTTTATATTGTAACAGCACAGAAAAGGCGTTACATTGTAAACATAAACATCATGTTAAATTTAATTTCAATTGGTTAACATCTTCTGCCTCCGCTTTGGCATACATATTTACAAACTCGGTCCAAAATTGACTTTTTTGAAAGTTCAGACTTTGCCGAGGCACATAGCATAGTTTCGACTCTAATTGGCACCGAATTTTCACTATTAGAATTCATAATGACGAAAAAGTGAATTTCGCTCCACCCTAATCTACACCCTGAGTGACATAAGCAATGTTTTCTTGTAATACAAGCTTCTGGCAGCAGCTATACTTCCATTATGTTTAGCATGTATACAGCCATACAGGGTTACTTGTGACATGTGACAAACATGTTTAGTTATTTTTTAAATTCAATTGAATGTTGAACTATCCTATTTTTATTTTCATATGTCAACAGTTTGTTAGTTCATAGTTGCTCTACCCTGCAGTATCTCACTTAAATATTGACTTCAGGCAAACATTACAAAAACAAAAAGTTACATCATAAGATAGCTCTAATTTTGGGAAAACTGAAAAAAAATTGTAACATTAAACATAAATGTGAGGATGTTGAGGTTTATAAAGCCCACCACAATGTTATACCTAGTCCCACCTCCTTATCCAGTGGCACAAGTTCTGCCAAACACCCTGTATAACGTAAATAAATGTACAGTACATAAAGTAATAATTATTATGTTTACCCAATTAACAAGTACCTATGTATTTTTAATTTTACAATGACTTACCTTCAATTCTAGCCACTTCCGCTGGAGGCTGCGCCTTAGCCATCTTTCTTTGGAGATTCAGTTCATCCACAACATCTTTAATGTATAAATACATCTTCTCAGGACCAGCCTTCATTGCCATTATTTTACTTGAGACCATATCAGTAAAAGCCTCAGAGTTTGTATACTCTTTTGGAACCTGCCGGTAGTAGGCTTTGATCTTCTTCTCCACAATTTTCTTCATGTCCTCTGAATTTTCCAGTTGAAAGCAAAGTTCTATAAAGCTCTGGTATACTGGATGAAATTCTTCTTTCTCTTTCTCATCAATAACAACAGTTTCAATTTGAAATGCTTTATAGGGTGGTCTTGATAGCTTATTTTTCTTTGGTGTAGTGGTTTGGTCTATTTCTGGAGGTTTGACTGGTGACTCTTCTATTTCCACTACTTCAATACACTCCATAACTCTTTTAGGTTTTTCACTGTTGTTCGCTGCAATACTTGGTTTTTCACTTTTCTCTTCTGTATTGCTTAGTTTTTCACTTTTGTCTATTGTATTGCATTGCTTTTCAGTTTTACTTTCTGTATTGCTTGGCTTTTCACTTTTGTCTTCAGTATTGCTTGGCTTTTCAATAGGAAAAGGTTCAAATTCTATTTCAACTGTTTCAAGCATTTTAATGTTCTTTGGGTATTCTAGCTTCTTTTTACTATTGCGTTCTTTAGGAGAAATAGCAGTATCATCATCGCTGTCGGTGCTTGGAACAATTTTATCAGCTGTGTTTTTAACAGGACTGTCTTCAATAATAATAGCCAATTCAGCCCCAACTTTGAAGCCTTTTTTGTTTTGAGTAGGTTTTATTGGACTATCATCAATTGTTATTTCAATAAAAGTGGTTTTATCTGGTTCTTTATTGTTTTGTTGTTCCAAGCTTGATGTCTCTGATGTAACAGGCAACTTTTCAGCCACTTTGTCTGGGCATTGTATCTGAGATTTTATTCGAAGTTTTTCTTTCTCACCAATTTTAGTAAGCCCTTCTTTTTCGGTGTCTTTATTAGGAGTGTCATCATTTAAAGCATCTTCTGATATCTTCGTGTCTTTTTGAGTTTTGTCACCTTCTTCCGGCCTTAGATACCATTGGGGTCCAGTTGCTGATGATGTACCTGGCTCATCATCATCGAGATCCACAGTCAATACTTCATTTGTAGTAATCACAGTTGGTTTTGCCATATGCACTACTTTTGGTGGATGCTTTGACCGTTTTGCACATGGAGTTTTAAGAGAAGCTGCAGCTGTTCGTTTTACCGTAATGCCTGGTGGCAGGACTGTGCGAGGATTTGGTCCTTTTATAACGCCAACAGTATTGATATTCATTGATGGCATTGACATATTTGGTTTCATCATTTTCGCTATGTTTAAAGGGTTTACACTTGTATTTACAGAGTTGAGTCGAGAAAAACTTTTAACTCCAATTTTATTGTAAGGGTTTATCCCTGTTTTGTGTACAACATCAGGTTTTATTACTTTTAATGGCCTAACGATGTGAAAACCTGATAAAGAACCTGGTGGAGAACTTTTTTGGATTGGTATTTGAACAAACTGCTTTACAGGCATCTGAGCTTTCAATGGTTTGCCATTCATTTTTTTGTCAATATGTTTTGCATTGCTCTTAGAAACTTTAGTAACAGTCACAGATTTTCCTATAGATCCTTTAGCAATACAGGCAGGATTAATTTTAGTGCTGCTGCTGCTGCTGCTACTGCTGCTTTTCGATGGTATAATAGTAATTTCAGGAAGCTTTATTTCTGGAAGCTTGTTAGGCTTTTTTGCATGATGGTTTGGAATGTGTACCATGGCATTGACAGGCGGCTTTCTCTAGAATAAAAAATAAAAACAAATAAACGAATACAGTCAGACACAAACAGGAAGACAAGGCTCCTGTCCTGGCATTATTAGAAATATAATAGGTACCTTCTTGGGGGCCGGTTCACTATCTTCATCCGATGATCCCAATTCGATCACATCGTCGCTTGCCATCTTGAATACAAGCTGGGGCTTATTGATACAGCATACACTTATATTATCTAATACTAAAGGATACCACTAAGTAATATCATCGTTTGGTTCCTTTCTATTATTACAAGAACAAGTATAACTAAAACTAAAATGTTTTTTTGAGAAATGCTAAAAATTAACGCCAGCAGCGCACAGAAAAAAAATAGTGAACACCAAATCAAAGAGTATACAATAATGAATAATACAACGAAGTCGAACGCTTCGCTAAAACCGCTAATGAACACAGACCAGTGTTGCCATGTCCAAAATCGGGACGAGCGGCGAATCCATTTAAATAAACTGTAGTTTCTAAAAAATCACGGTGTACAAATGAGGAGTTTTATTTAAAAAAAAGAAATGGTGTTTTATGTATGACCCAATAGATGGCGCCAGTTGTGGTTTTACCAAAATCTGTCACTGTCACTGTTTCAAGCATAGACCACAGGTTATAGGAAATGTGTCACGATATTGACTGACAACTCTAAACTGTTTCGTTTGTTCTATTTTCGTTGCGCGATAGCTCGGGTTAATTTTGGATCATAATATTAACGTTTATCTGTCTCGCAGTTCTGCTGTACTTCAATTTACTTAAGAATAATGCACCACAGACTACTGAGGAGATACTACAAACAATGTACTCGTGGTCCACTCAACTGAATTTGACATTTCTTTGTAGGTAGTTTAAGCATTTTCTTATGTTTAAACTACTCTGTGGTTTGAAAGGTTTAAACTATGTACTTACAGCGCCATCTAGAAAAGAAGCGGAACTAGTGTTTTTTTTTTAAATAAAAAGCCTCATTATAAATTACGGTGTACCAATTTTTAATGAAACAACTATTTTGCCGCACAAATTGTGTTAAACTCAAAGACACCACCAAAACAATGCCTCATAGAAAGCAAGTTTATATTTTTAATGCAATGTAACTAAAAGTAGGTGTAGGTCTACCAGAATCTCATGGCACAAAATTAAAAAAAAAAACTTGATTTTCATACCGCAATACCAAATGACAATTGACCACGTTGTTTTGATACTTTCGGTTTTTTGTTCCGTAGACCAAGTAGAGGATACTAAGTATTAATCTTTTGAATTCTCGCACTTAAATTGTGACTTCTTTTTCTTTAAAAGGGATTTAGTACCTACCACTTTATGGCTGAATTAAAGGTGAAGGCTAGAAGAAAGAAGTATCAAGACATATTCATTCATTTATATCCGGTGCTGCCTACTACAAATATTAATTTCTCTAAATGCCATCAGATTCTGGTAGACTTATAGTTCTTGTAAAATTACTTGAAATGAAAACTATTATTATATATTAACTTCACCTCATCCGTAAGGATAATAATTAATTATGCTGATTTAATTAAATTAAAATACTTTCCACATTTATAGACAGGCAGCAATGTCACGATGTTGCTAAGATATTGTTAATTTTAACGGATTATGCTTTGAAATAGTCTTGGGTACTCAGAGTCAGCACGTGTGGCACAGCACAACTGTAGCGACTCGCTCCCACAAAAAGAGTCACGACTCTTTTTATCTAAGTATGCCTACACAGCACACACCACAGTTTGGCTACAGACAAACAGAACAGTCTTACGTAGTAAATTATATACTCTTGCAGAACAGTACGTGCGGCGCGGTGGTGGCGCGGCAATCTACGAGCACGGGCAACGATGGGTGCCGGATGGCCGATTTTGACACTTCTCTGACGCTAGTTAACGTGCCGGTGTGTCCGCAGCTCTATTCTAGGGTTCGTTGAACCCTACGAATACAACCTTTATGTTAAGAAGGATACATTTTATTTAATAGCATATTACAAGCTGGTTTTGCCCTCACGCCAAGTGATTAAGACATGATTAGGAAAAATATAAACGTAAAATCATGTATGATGAATAAAGCGAGGATATGAATTTGATATTAACATTTTACATAAAGACTTGCTTGCGACAAAGATTCCCACCAAATATCCAAGTCAATGAATTAAGATTTCGTAGCTATATTTCTGAATTTTACTTCAAAATAGTAATAAACTCCTAATCTGTCAAAATTTTAGGCAGCCTCTGCCCTGTGAAGGGCATATCTGGCAAAATGGCAGAAATCTGCAACAAATGGTCACACTGGTAAGTGAAGTGAACACGAAGTGACACTGCGCTGTGACGGAAGGCAAAGCCACCTCACAAAAAAAACAAGCCATGTCTTGCCAGCGTCATCTACCTTTGGATGTAGAACTAACGTAGTATCCCTTAGTAGTCTGTGGAACTACGTGCCGTCCAGGACCCCTATTCTCACGAATCGAGATGAAATCTCGTCTCGGAATAAATCTCGAGACTCGAGTTTTCGGTATTCTCATGCAATATCTCGATTGCTAGCGCACGAGATGACTCGAGTGATGGAAGCATTAGCGTATAGTAGTCTGTGGATTGGAGGCAGTCGAGAGATCAGAACGAGATAACGCTATACGTAAGACAGCGATCACAAAGTCTATGCTCAGAATCAAGAACTTGAAAATTGACACTGGAACATGAATCAAACTATAGAAAAAACAAGTAAGTTGAGTTCATAGACCTTATAAAAAAAAGCAGGACTGAGCCCCAATTGATCCCGAACCGAGGTACCCATAGGAAGTCGGAACGCTATAAGTACGAGCGGACACGCACAAACTCACATCATAGGAAGTCTATCGCCTGCCATTACTGCTCCGAACCTCGCCCAAGACGCATAGAAAAAAATATTATAAAATGCCGTCTTGCGTTGTGAAAGTTGTCGGAATCATAGTGGTTTGATAAAAAAAAGTCAGGGGATCACTTTTCACAAGTAAGCTTGTTAATATTTCGCTAATTTCTTGCTTTTTCGATAAAACTATTGAGATGCAATCAATACACAAAACCAGCTAGTGCTACCAACAATCAAACTTGCAAATTACCCGGAAGTGTGGGAGAATGACCAAATTATGTTCGAATACAACTTATTCACCTATATTGATCATAATTAGAGATCTGACTATATGCAAATGCATATTTCCATTATGCATATGCATGTGCTGGTCTTTGCAGGTTAATAAATATTGTACCGGTAATGGACCTACTAATCGTGCATATTTGTGCAGGTTTTCTATAATGTAGAAAAAGTAAAGTAACGTAGAAAAATACGATTCATGTGTTCATAAAACATTTTAAGCAACACCCTGGCTACAAATCTTTGTGCCAAATAAACAGTTTTATTAACTGACTGGCTGACCCGAGCCAGTTAGTTAGTTTTACGCCGTAACTCTATCCAAAGGAAGAAAGAACTGGGAGGGGAAAAGGATGAATGGAGGCAGGTGCGCCTCTCTTCACCGTCATACATTCATCCTTTTTCCCTATCTTTTTCGCTCTCCCTTCTCTCTTCGCTTTAGCGTACAGGGTATATTCCCAGTTGCCCCCACATGCTTCGCCCCCGGGTGGCAACTGGGAATAAAAATTCCCAGTTGCCACCCGGTGGAGACTGGGAAGCTATTGCTCCCACTTCATTCGCCGTACATTGCTGCGTAGATCGCCAACCCCTTCATTACTGTCCAAATGTAATCTATACATGGTTCTTGGGGGGAGGGGGGCAAGTGCGGGGGGCGGACAAGTGAGGGGGGAGGTGGTGGCAAGTGCAGGGGTGGGGGGGAAAGTGAGGGGGAGGTGGGGGCAGGTGTGGGGGAGGGGAGATTGCAGATTCCTTTATTGTGCGTGCGGCTAGGGAATGGAACTCACTCCCGGCGTCGGTATTTCCATCCACTTACAACTTAAGTGTCTTCAAATCAAAAGTAAATAGGTTAATTCTAGGTAGGCGTGCTCCACCTTCGACCTCATCATCACTTACCATCAGGTGAGATGTAGTCAAACGCTAACCTACCGAAAGTAAAAAAAAAATAAGCCATTCAATTTTGACTACTCTGTTACGCTCACGTAGCTTTTTGGTCATACGAAAAGTCACACCAACAACTGATTTTTTTTTTGGTCGGATTCGGGTAATTTTCTTTACATGGCAATCCTTTAATCAGTCACACATACTGGGTGGCGCAAAAGTAAAGACCCTATTTGGTTCAGCTATAACATTTTTTCTAAATTAGAAAACTAGATTTAGGTTTTTTTAAATGTATATTTGTGCCATTAAATTTCGTACCATTAGGATTTAAAGATGATGTCTTTTAAATGGTGACCTCCAGAGTTGATACACATTTGAGCCCTATTTATGACATTTTGCATAACTTGCCGTAACACTTCTCAGGGCATGTCAATAAGCAGAATACTCGGTTCTGGGGCACTGATAATCCGCGCATTATTCAAGAAACACCTCTACACCCACTAAAAGTTACTGTATGGTGTGGCATCTGTGTTGACAGAGTGATCGGACCCTATTTTTTCGAAGACGCTGGAGGCAATGCGATAACTGTCACTGGAGAACGCTACAGAACCATGTTACGTGAGTTTTTGATACCCAGTTTGGACGAATTGGGGCTGGAGCACATCTGGTTTCAACAAGACGGCGCTACGGCACACACAGCGCGCGACACTATGGACTTAGTGAGGGACGCTTTTCCAAGCCGAGTTATCTCTCGTTTTGGCGATTTGCCTTGGCCTGCAAGATCACCCGATCTGACCAGTCCAGACTTCTTTCTTTGGGGTTTTTTGAAATCTCGGGTGTATGTGAACAAGCCACAGACTCTCGCAGCTCTAAAAGAAAACATTCGTCAAGAAATAACGAACATATCGCAGGAAGTGTTACGGCAAGTTATGCAAAATGTCATAAATAGGGCTCAAATGTGTATCAACTCTGGAGGTCACCATTTAAAAGACATCATCTTTAAATCCTAATGGTACGAAATTTAATGGCACAAATATACATTTAAAAAAACTTAAATCTAGTTTTCTAATTTAGAAAAAATGTTATAGCTGAACCAAATAGGGTCTTTACTTTTGCGCCACCCAGTATATATGCGGCCGCCATTGCTGTACGTCAGTTCGATGCCAATCAAGATTCATTCCTGCTATTTTTTTATAATTCTATGGTTGAGTTATTGTGATATTCTAGTGTTCGTTATGGAAAAACGGTAAAACTGTGCAAAATGCTATAATGGTGCATCCGAAGATGTGAACGTGCGATTCCACAGGTTTTCTCTGCCTGGCAAACATGGATCTTTGAAGTAAGTAAGCCTAATAACCTACGCAAAATCCAAAAAGGTATAATGTACTACGTACATACATAAAAGAGAATACTTTCTTAAAATCACGCTGCTTACACCCGATTCTCACTCTGTAGATTAAATGTTTATTATTTATTTTTTTCAGGGCATGATCATGGGCTGAATACTGGTATCCAGCTGGTAGCTATACTTCTGAGGAATCACTGAAACAACTACACCAACAGCATATAGGTATGCTATATGCAGTAAGCACCTTGTTGATAGTTCATTAAACCAGCAGATTTATGGAAACAAATTTTATAATCCCAACCCCGATTGGAGCAGTAGGTGTATTGTTGAAGTGCCGCCAAGAAAAATGTGCAACTTGTAACTTCACCTATGAATGTGTCGGGCTCAAACCTTCAAGTAAGTTAATTTCAATTACCTGAATAAAAGTTTTCCCAGGTCGTGAGGCTATGAACCGAAGTTGATGGAAGTATTATGTTAAATCAGATAGATCCTGTGACTATGATCCTCAGTAATGAGGAACCAACCAGAGAGAGAGAGAAATAAAAGTACGTTAAAATCCAGTTCATAGCAATGATATTGACACAGTTGCCAGTTGGATTTATTTTATACCAAAGGATAGGGGAATATGAGGGTTCCCATTTCTTGAGTGGGAAGCGAACCACCAACCTACAGCACAGTTGATGGAGCTGGCCTTAAGGCTATCTAAATAATATTTTCTTTTTTGCTTCAGGTACTCAATGAAGGCTTCTAGGCTGGTGTTACTATTGCTACTGCAATAACTACATCTTACTTACTGTAAAGCTTCCGGAACAATTTTCTGAAAATGGTGTGAATGTTTGCTGTGATAATATAAAGTCACAGAAGAATCTTAAATCGCCACTGTATTAGACAGTGAGTGACTGTCTATATTACCATCTTCATCATCATCATTTCCATATGTGCGACTGTAACTATTACACCAGTGGCCCTGAGGCTGATTTCGTTGGTTTAAAATTATTGATGTAAAAAGTAAAAATAAAGTTGAAATAGCCATCTTTGCTTTACAGCATTATTTTACAACACTTTTAATGGTGGCAGGATTGTATTTTGAGACTGCATGTTTCTTCATTTTATGTATTGGATAATAATAACTTTAGAACTAAACTGGGCCCAATTTGGAATAGTCTGCATCTTAGTCATCTGTAAGATGAAGTGGGTGCATAACTAACTAGCCCCCTCATAAAAATATTCTTACTATGACTGTTTGCTTGCATGAGTCTAATTTTATCATGATGCCAATTTTTCAAGCTGTCATATCATAAAAATCATGATAAAAAGTATTTTTAGTAATAAAATTGTAGTTATTATGTATTCTGATGACTGCTAAAACAGTTTTATAATGATGGTGCTAGTTGTGCACCCATTTATTTTAGTAACTAAGTTTAGGTGTGAAAACAAAGTTGTTACCTACTCATATAAATATGTATAATATAATGTGATTATTTAAGAGTTGTGGCTTTTATTTATTATGGTACCTTTATAAGGGTGGGTTTTTTCACCCGTTGTTAAAGTAACCAATCAAAAATGCTAACAAATTCTAACTAATAGTTAAGATTTGTTAGAGGTTTTAACCATTGGTTACCTTGAAGTAGTGTCTGTGGTTTATTCCATCTGTGATAAGGATAATCACAGATTAGAGAAAAAAACAAAAGGATAATAGCACAGGATAATATAATAGTGTTCTGTGCACCACAGAGTATTTTTATAGCTGTGCATACCATAGAGTAGTATAAGTTGGTGCCACAGATTGTTTTTTTCTCTAATCTGTGGTTGGTGCACTATACAATGCAAAACACCATATTATTTTTTCTAATTTGTGAAAACACTATTGGCAAACAATGAGCAACTTCGTTTGATTTGATAGGCACGGAGCAAAGAGTATATAACACTTAGGGATGTTCCGATACTAGTGAATACGAGTATGTACTTGATACTTTTCTTTCAATACCAAGTACTTTTTACCATCGAATCATTCTTTCGATACTTACTTGGTATCGGAAAGAAAGTACTAATAGCGAATCGAATCAATGCTGCTAAGTCAAAACAGGATAGAACCACAGGATAAAAATTCAATGCCAAGCAGCTTTATTTCGCTATAATATGTTTTTCCTTAAAGAAACATAGTATGGCCTAACTTTAAGTCAAGTAGAATAAAAATGTGATATTTTAATGTATACTTAGGGTTAAAACAACCATATTTTTAATTTAAGTAGGATTCAATGTAGTAGAAAATTAGTGTAAAGGTAAAAATACATGTAAAGGTAGAATGTAAGTAGGATTTAACTTAATTTTATTTTAATTCAAAGAGTTGAATACAGTTAATACACACAAATAGTACAGTTAAGGTAGTTGTTATACTTAATTAAAATAATAGAATAAAATAAAAACAAACCATTCTCACGATACCTATTTGGTATCGGAAAGAAAGAATTTGTATCGGAAAGAGTACTTTTATCAAATATCGTCAAATAACATATCCTTAGTGTTCAAATGTCCGATTCTTCGCGCTAAAACACTTGAAAATGTAGATCAGTCATAGAAACAAAACTTTGCTGCAATAAGGTAAAATTTGTTTATTTTTTTCCGTATTGATAAATAAAAAAAAATGTATCGATATCAGTGGGTATCGATACTTTTAGGGTATTCATATGAGTAGTACCTATCGAATCATGATTTGAGTACTACTCATATGAGTAGGTATCGATACTTTGGTGGTATCGGAACATCCCTAATAACGCTTGGCATGGCAAAAAGTATAACTATAACTTCTGTCGCCCAGACAAACTAACCAACGAAGAAAAAAGTAAAGAAAAGAAGAAAAAAGTAAGAAGACAAGAAAAGACAAGAAGAAAAAGAAAAGAAAGAAAAAACGAAAAGAAGAAGAAAAGTTTCCATGCCATTAGCTTCAATGTCAATAAAATGGCAACAAATGAGCCTAAAAGTAAAGGCAAAAGCGCGTCTCATGGTGGTCTCGACTGCCTCCGACCACACGAGACATCTCGTGCGCTAGCAATCGAAAATATCACAAATTTGAAGCTTGAGTCTCGAATTTCGAGATTTATTGTGAGATGACATTGCGTCTCGATTCCCTACGAGCCATCTCGTGCGCTAGTCAATCGAGAATATCATGAATTTTAAGCTTGGGAGTAGAGACAACTCGAGTCTCGAGATTTATTATGAGATGACATTGCATCTCGATTCGTGAGAATAGGCGTCCTGCTTACAGAAAATCCCCTGTTCTCTTCGTTCCACAGATCATCTTATACCGTCTGTACCACAGAATTCCAACTAGTAGAAATCTATCTCGCGTGGCAGCCTAGTTGTTTCTTGCTCCCACACGAGGTGCTGCCTGAATAAGAACGTCTCCCAAAATTTTGGGTAGATAATGGGCGATTTCGTTAGCTCTATCTATAGAGTAATTTACCTTGATACCTAGAATTTATGTTTTACCAGTGTTCACTGCTTCTTTATTGTAAAAACTAAAATGTAAGGTCAGGTGGGGTAAGTGAAACGAAGGAGTACCAAAGTGAAACCCTATCGTAATCAATAAATCACGCAGTTTAGCTCTATGCTATGTGGCGAAATGGTTTCAATGCTCTAGCACACGCGTCACACAATCTTTCTGCTAGGTCATAAAATAAAAAGAAATCAGCTATCTTTAAGTTTACAAAACACAAGTCGGCCATGAAGCAATTTAATAGTGTTTATGTACATTTTTACACGAAAATAATGCATGAAAATAAGGCGCGTAATGTGGGGTTAGTATTTGCAGTCACAGACGACACAGGTAATAAAATCAATGAAATACCTACTACTACATTACAAATGTCATTTAAATGTCCCATGGGCGAAAATCACGTATTTCACATCAACAGCTGGATCTAGTGCTAAACACAGGCATGCACATAAAACGCCATTTTAGACGCTGATTGTAGGGAGGGTTGCCATAATCACCTCGCTTAGCAAGTAGCTTGTCATCGCAGAAGATTATAATGTACCAAGGAGAATGCTACTGCCCATCCTCTGGATAGTCCCTTAATCTGCTCTTATACGGCACCCAAAGAAAGAGATGGAGATTCTGCGCTAATAAAGTGATACCTGGCAGCTATTATTTTAAAAGTAGGTACCTAATATAATGATAGCGGGTAACAGATAATAAAAACAAAACTGTCAATGAAGTCAGCTGCAAAATAGTCAAACGCCAATGTCAACCTACCGTCAGAATATTGAATCGGAACGTTTCTGTCAATACCGTGAACCATTTTTGAAGTGATGTTTCGTTCACGCAAATTGAATTTTCAAAAATTATTTTCTTGAATAGTATTTATTGCCGTCATTTGCCATTTCAAATTTAGGCTTTCTATGTGTAAAAAAATTAGCGTCCTAGCAGAATTCACAAAGTGGATAGATGTGCAAGTATGTTTCACTTACCCCACCTGACCTTAAATATAAAATGATATATTTTACTAAGTTAAATCAAGCAAATAATTAGCTAATATACCTACAAAAGGATTTTTTCCGACTTATAAACATTTGCAAATTAACATGGCACCTAGCTGGTTTTATGGGAAATTAAAAATCATAAACTGGCAGTACCTTGACAATGAAATTTTTTGGTTAGGTATGGTTATTTTATCCACATATTAATAATTTAGCTGTTTTTCTGTTTAGCTGAGGACTTGTTATTACATGAAATGTAACGCTGTATTTATATTTTTCACAATCAACACTTCTAAAAAGGGAAAATAGACAAAATAATGGCTACTTACTTGTGAAATGTTATTCCTTCATATTTACACCTCAATGCGACTTTTGTTGCTTAAAATGCTGCAACCACATTATTTCTCAAATATTTATTGCCTAGATCACCATTTAAATAGGATTATTTCACAAAAAACAACAATTTCAAAAAATTGTTAACCTGTTTGGCTTAGATCAAACGAAGCCAAATAAAAAAACCCGGTAACGGTGACAAGGACCAAAGATATTTCGTTCGTCTTTTTTTTGCTTAGTACCGAATGTATAGCGCTCTCCTTGTTGTCCATGAATGACGTCATATACTACGGTTCTACTCGTAGATATTCAAAGGTCTGTACTGTAGCTGTGTACCTGCTTCGTTCTACAAGTTCTATGTTCGTTCTATTGAAAGGTTTTCTGGCAGGCAATTAAAAATTAACAGTTCATAAAAATCAGATAGATGACGTTGATAAAAATGGTTAGGAATAGTCACAGATTAGAGAAAAAACAATCTATAAACCGTTGCAAAAAATATGCGTGAATGCCAAAATATTAATTTATTTATATAATATACAATATAATACAAAACTAATCTAACAAACCACTACCAATAGGCAACGTGCCCAAAATGCTGGCTGCATTGCCACGTCGAATGGCAATGCTCAACTCAACCTTTGGCCCAAGTAGAGGCCAGTATTTTGATCACGCATTGCTTCATGTAGACGTTAGGAGATTTCTTTAAAAATTTGGTTTGCACTTTGCACTCGGTCCTCGACCATATGGGGTCGGTCGCGGCCGTGGCGCGGCCCCAGCGTCTCAACCCCAAAAAGCGCAAATACAAATCCACTATCTAGGGTAGGTAGGTACTATATTTGCCCATTTTTAGTTTCTCTGTGGAATCCGCTGCCACGCCAGCCTTGGTATGTGTTCCGGAAAGAAGTGAAGGCACAACAGTGTCTACGCACGTAGCGTCCCTCACCAAAAACCACCCCATCTTCAATGGAATCAAAGTCACTCTCTAACCATCGTCAGGTCTTTTACCATCGTCAAGCACGAGGCCAAGATGGCCACGCAGTTGGCGCTGGTAAAAGCCCGACGAAGTATATCGTTGTAGCGAGAAATGCTCCCAGAACTTCAGATCTAGGAAATTCCGTGGTGATGGAACTGGTCGACAGCACTGCCACATTGGTAGCAGTGGGGAGTAGAGCAAGATGGGCCCAAGCGAAGATCAGTTTTGTATTATATTGTATATTTTATAGCTTTAGTTTATTACCTAGTAGTTTCATTTTTTTTAGATAGTTGTAACTTAATTTGTTATTATAAAGAGATCGCCGAAACACAACGCCATCTATCTATGGCTGTAGAACTACGGTCCGTCAGCTGTCACAATAGTCATAAAACCTCCCTCCCATTGAACTTGAAAAAAGCTGTCAAAATACTAACTTGGATCGTCGTGGCTATATTTTCTTTTTCTATTTTAAATCGATTAGTTAGGACAATGATTAAACTTTTTTCATTAAAGCAACAAAAGAAAGATGAGGAAGGTACAGCACGAGCTGGAGGTTCACAGAAAAAAGCTTCAGCTGCACAGTTGCGGATTACAAAAGGTACCCATTTTCCAACTTACACAATTATTCTATTATTATTGTTTTAAATCTGCTACTGCTGACCTTTCAATAGAACGATGTACTTAATATAAAGACAAAACCCCAAGATCTAAGATCTTATAGAATCCAAGATCTGTAAGCAGTTACAGATTGACTAGTAACCTTTTAACTTTAACTACCAAGAAACTGATTTGTTTTGTAACCCCTGGTCTGTTTCGTTTCAGATTTAAATGAGCTGAATTTGCCTAAAACATGTTCCACAGAGTTTCCAGACCAAGATGATTTACTTAATTTCAAATTAATCATATGCCCTGATGAAGGATTTTATCGAGGAGGAAGATTCGTTTTTAGTTTTAAGGTAAATAAACATACAATTAGTAAGTACCCTTTTATAATGTAAGTACCTACTACGTTATCAGAGCTACGCGGCAGGAAGACAAATAATTATTTTGTGTTGCAAATCTATTCTCCCTGTATATTAATCAGTGGTTGAAGATTGGTGGTGGTTGAGGTTTTGCTAGGTTGACCAATGTTTTATTTTTGGCTGTACCAGTCTTATTTTGTCTTATAAATGTAACTTTGAGCCAGCAACCCAAAGCCACACTGTGTTACATTAAGTGGCAGGCTTGGGTAGATGCTGGCAGGTGAAATGCACAATACACCACAAGCGGGATGTCAGTCCAGGGCTTGCCCCCATACCAAATTAGAATTAAAACTGTATATAAAAAATATATATATGCCAGTTGAGCATTACATTATTATTTTTATTATCCATTCTATTAACATCTGGACTTCATCATTTTGCAGAACAATAGAATAAAAAGCATATGCCAGGACAATATTGCAACCATGGAAGTCCAGGGGTTAATAATACTTATTGAATTTACATTAAGTCATCAATTTTTACGTTACTAACTATTAACTATTATTATTTATTAACTATATCATAAACCATTAATAATTTATTTAAAATATCAGGTCAAAAAAATATTGCTTCTGTAATAATCCATACTATTATAGACCATAAAACTTTCAACCAACATAAAGTTTATTTTATTGTTTATGTTGACCTGGTTTAATTTTAATCTGGTGTGGATGCTTCCAAAAACTTTGTATACATATTTCCATGAATTGAATTGTGCTATTGACCCAATTCGGTGAAATCACCTACTATACCTTGGTATGTCCTAAGACATATATTTAATAGAATGTAACCTAGAACTGTATTTTTAATGTACAGTTGAGTGAAGTGTATACTCTGCGGTGTGCTCTTCTGGCTGATGATGATGTGAATCAAAGTTATATAATATAACTGACTGATATAACTTATAGAATGAGTATGGTCTTATATATTTTGAGAGCAGACAAATCACATAAATTATGCTGTTGTAGCTTAATGTGGCATTTACTGCTATAACTCAAACTAACCATTCCTCAAATAGTTTACTAGGTGGTAGGACTTTCCTGCAAAGTTCGTCTAGGTAGGTACCACCGCTTTGCCAGTTATTCTGCCGCCAAGCAGTAGTGTGCAAGCACTACTGTGTTCCGGTTTGAAGGGCATTGTAGCTAGTGAAATTACTGGGCAAATGAGACTTTATGATCTGATCACTCAGTCTAGTAATCTGATTACTAGACTGTGTGATGTCTCAGGATGACGTGCGCAGTGCAGTGTCACGTGAAACTTTATTGTTTTAATGTTCCGAGTGACACTGCAACTGTTATGGGCGGCCGTGTCGCTTAACATCTGGGGAACGACTAGCTCGTCACGTCATTCAATCGCATTAAAAAAAAAAAAAAAAAAAAAAAAAAACTTCAAACACAGACTGCTTGATGGTATACAGGCTATGCATTAGTCATTAAGCCAGCCATGATCTATCTATCTTCTATTATAATAAAACACATTGTCCTGACTAACTGACAGACAACACACAGCCCAAACCGCTAAATCTAGAGACTTGAAATTTGGAGGGTGGCTTCGTTTTATGACGTAGGCGCGTGCTAAGGAAGGATTTTTGAAAATTCAACCCCTAAGGGTAATAAATGATTGTATGAAAATCCTATATTAGTGACGTATCGTTTTAAAACTCAACACATACAAACAAGTATAAAAAGGTACTTAATTAAAATTTTTTCGCTATTCAACCCTTAAGGGTGGAAATAAAATATTATAGTATGGAAAAAAATATTACATTTTAATGAAAGACATGTATAAAGAGTACTTATACAAAATAAATAGATACGAGTCTCGGAAATTGTTGAATCTCATCCCTCAAAGGGGTAAAATACGCAAAACAACACCCAGACGCTCACACAGCCAAAACCACTGAAGCTAAACTTGAAATTTCAAAGACTCCATAATATTGGGATGAGGTGCACTAAGACGGGATTTCTGAAAACTCTAAAGAAGAAGAAAACCCTTAAGGGGGTGAAAAGGTTAAAAGACGTTTGTATGAAAATCCTACATTTCCTATCGTATCGTTTTTAAGCTTGGAGTTTATTATTACTAACAAGTATAGAAATAAATGAAATGGCATTTCTTAGTTTTTTGAAAGTTAACCCCTACGGGGGTATAACATGTAGTTGTAGTTTGTACCTATGTAAATTTGAAAAAATATGGTGGCGACACATTCAAACTTGGATAGTTAATTCAAAATAAGAAATGGTTGGTTTTAACAGTTTTCAATATTTTTGCCAGGGATGACTTAAGTACTTAGTTGAAATAGGGGATGAAACTTTGTACAGAAAGATCTTTGTTTTAGAAGACATAGTCATCAACATTGGTAATTGACTTATTAAAAGTAAAATATGCCGCAATCATATTTTTTTGTCAGGGTTGATTTGAAGGGGTTAAAATAGGGAAGGTTTGTATCAAAACTTCCCTATTTTGGAAATGACTTGTATCCTGGAAAAATAACCAGTTCCGAGAGATGGCCCACGCGGGCGAAGCCACAGGGAGAAGCGAGTTCTTCATATAATAATAATGAATAAATAAATAAATAACACCCAAGGATCTCACACAATGCAGAACAGTAATTTAATTTTTTTTTTTTTTTTATGTGATTGAATGACGTGACGAGCTAGTCGTTCACCTGATGTTAAGTGACACGGCCGCCCATAACAGTTGCAGTGTCACCCGGAACTTTAAAACAATAGTTTCGCGCGACACTGCACTGCGCACGTCATCCTGAGACATCACCCAGTCTAATAAACAGATTACTAGACTGAGTGATCAGATCATAAAGTCTCATTTGCTCAGTAATTTGTTATCATTGTAATTTTCCTTCCTTCTAGGTAGGCCCAAACTATCCACATGAGCCTCCTAAAGTTAAATGTGAAACGGCTGTATATCATCCGAACATAGACCTCGAGGGTAATGTTTGCCTCAACATACTCCGGGAAGACTGGAAACCAGTGCTTACTGTTAACTCTATAGTTTATGGACTACAATATTTATTCTTGGTAAGTATTAATTACAGTTAGTTATACTAGTTTTTGCTGCTGCTTCTTCTCCAGAAATTTACTGTAAACTTGAGTCGGAGAGTGAAGTGCTGAAAGATTCTGATTCAAAATCTGCACACTTCATCTAACTTCAGGATGAAATCTAATATACGTGTCGCGTTACGTGTTTATGGTCATAGCGAATAAGGGCCTAACTCTGTCTCCTTCTGCCTGAATGTAGCTGAAAGAGATAGCATGCATTTTGAAGTGGAACCTGTCTGATGGATAGTGAATCAAGCTTAAACCATGTTTAAAGCTTGGGATCATGTAGACATTTCATTTACCAAAGCATAGTAAGCTACAGTCACAACAAAAAGCTTTCAAGTTTTTGAGAAACTGACAAACTCTTTGATTGATAGCAGCCATACCGGTACTTTCATAGCAAGACACATCCATACTGTATCATCATCATCATCATCAACCGAAAAACGTCCACTGCGGAACATAGGCCTCCCCCATAGACCGCCACGTTGACCGGCTATTGCTATTTACCTCCTGTATCCATTGTCTCCCCTCAGCTTTAACCAGTAGGGTTAGCACGGCCGGTAGACAAAACTGTCTTTCCCCTGTTTTACTCCAAGCAAGTATGCAGAAAGTGACGTAAAACGGGGAAAGACAATTTTGTCTACCGTCCATGCTAACCCCGCAGATCGACGGTCTACCTAGTGGGGGGAGAGGCGCCTACGCTGCGTCTTCCAGCATGTGGTTGTGGTCGCCACTCGAGAATCTTTCTTCCCCATCAGTTGACGGTTCTGTGAGCGATGTGGCCTTAGCCCATTGCCATATCAACTTGTTAATTTTGAAAGCCAATTTGGTGCCTTTAGTTCCCTATATTGCATACATAATTATTATGTGTGCAATATAGAGAACTAAAGTCGCCAAAATTACTATTATGCAGTATGAATCAATGTGTATGATCTATATAGATCATACATAATATACATATTATATTATAAATTCGAACTGTTGCCATCTCTTTGTTATCTTTTTGCAACTAATCTCTAAAGATGTCTAATTTGAGAAGAATGAGAGTGACAGAGTCAACACTCTACTAAGCTGAAACCTAGCCGATTATATCTTTCTTAGCTTGATGCGCATTATTCACTGTATGTATTGAAATTCCAGGAACCAAACCCCGAAGACCCGCTAAACAAGGAAGCAGCCGACGAGCTCCAGAGCAACCGAAGACTGTTCGAGCAACACGTCCAGAGAGCCATGCGGGGCGGGTACGTCGGCGCAAACTACTTCGAACGTTGCCTCAAGTGATCACTGTAAATTATATCTACCAACTATTATAAATAAAACAATCTCATTCTATTTGAGAGCCATTTGATTGTTCGACTAATCGTGCTTGCTCTTCAAACTTGGACTATTTCCTGAAACTCATTGTAGATAATGCACTTGTTTTTATCATACAACAATAGTGGCTAGAGTGTTGTATGAAACTTGGAGTGCAGATTTCATGAAATAGTTCGTTGGGTGATTGAAAAGGTATAATCGATCTTGTCGCGTTAAGTTGTGTATAGATGGCGTTATATATAAAATGTATGTTTCGCAAAACAGCAGCCAGATGGCGCGACATTTATTTATTATCTTTATTATTTTTTAAATGTAATGAATTAAAGATAAACTGATAAAATGGAGATTAAATTGAATGATAACAATACTATTGTTGTAAATTCGCATAATAATAAATATTCCTGGGCTTGATTGAGCAGCTGGGTAGCGCTAACAGGACATGGGGTCACACGTTGGACATTGATCTGCCAAGGGAAAATGACCCGAAATGTGGGGCTTAGAAGCGAGTGAATGGCACGCGAGGTTACGTCGGTGCCGAGGGGTGATAGAGGCGCGAAGTGAGCCGCGAGCCAGGGTCGCTCCAACCGAGCACTGAGTCACGGCATTCACGGTTGCGAAAGGAGCGCCACTCCGCCAGTCTCCCGCCGCACTTCGGCCGCAGCGACCGTCCGCCGCTCACAGCTAGAGATCGGACCTATTTCGACACGCCAGTTGCGAAAGTGTGCGCGATGATATATAAGTGAGAGCCGCCATCGGACGCCAGGGTACGCTCATCGCACACGGTGAGCCAGTTTACACGAGAGACATTCGAAACGCACAGCGAGGGACGGGGGGCGCGACGCCGCCACACGCGGGAGATACCTTAACACGCTCGCTTTACTTACTGTGAGAAACGGAAACCAATCTTTAATGTGTCAAGTCAGTATAGCTTATTGCTGCTACGTCAGATCGCAGGGAGCATCCAGCAGGAACTACAAGGTTATGCAAATGAGTTCTGAACGCTTCTATACAAGAAATAACCAAGAGACCATTCACAACTTCAATAAACTTTAACGTTCCGTCCAGTGTTAGTGCTTATCTACCGTTTTAATACCTAAATTATATTTTGAGTCGCGATCGCTAATTGCTAATTACTGTGAGAGTCAGTGATAAGGAGTCGGAGTAGCTAGTGAACGGTTGGAGTGAACGGTCACCTGTCAGCTGCAGCGGTCACGATGGCAGCCAAGCAAGAGGAGACGCTGCTCTCGCGCTGCGAGATACCCATCATCGACCTCGCGCATATCGGTAAGCATTCATACTTATTCTTATTACTTACAAGGAAACGCACAAAGACCTCGGCGAACAGGTAAAACGGTCTCGAAAACAGCCCATTCGAGTTTCAATACTTTCAATGTTCAAGCCAGGCCCAAAGCTGTAGTTAATATCCGAGACGTATCTACCTGCGAAGTCCCTGCCTATTATAATATAAGTGGACCCTCTACTCGGGTTGCGTGTCTGTCTGCCTCAGCCGACAGCTGAAAGCTGTGCGACGAGGACTGACGATGTCTCATTTGTTGTCATTAAACAAACTATGCATCTCGCTTCCGACAAGTTCAAAGACCGGACACCAATCCTGCCTCGTAGATCCCGTAATAATGAACTGTTTGATCGATACAACCTCTTTATGAAGTGGTGACGAAAACGAATACAAATAAACAAAGGCCGGAATTCAGTGGAACGATGAGTAATAGCTGAATCCCTGAATAAGTGGGTCTGACTACGTTGTGAAATTGGTGAACCAACAAGTTGTCTGTCACCGATTGAAAGCGAGAGGTAATAGGAACTCCGAATCGCTCAATGATCTAGATGCGATTATTCATACTTGGGGCCGGATTTTGGCCCATCTTCCGTCCTTTTGTTCATAATCAAAAATCGGTTTGAACGATAAGGACTTCAGCAAATTCGAATTTGCGAGAATTGCTTTGCCATAACTGATTCTAATCTCACGATGTTTATAGAGCTGTAGAAAGCGAGAAAGAGTTGATCGTCCGCGCAACAATGCTCCGATTTCTTTGTGAAGTCTTTTACCAAGTTGTTCTAACAATAGGAAATACAGTTATATTGCCAGCTGACTTGACCGACAATGCGTAATCCTTGATGTTAGAGACAGGTGTCTTACTGAATAAGTCCTACCTGCATACAGTTAGTTTTCAAATATTTACTTTGTAGAGTTCTAGAACAGTATTGTTAAGTCCCGTTAGCACTCGCAGTACTTGCAGTTTACTTAATTATTCGCTTTGCCAATTAGACACAAAATTTAAACCTTTATAGATCATCAAACCCAAGAATTTCAACTGTTTCTAAAGATGCTTCCTTGCAATGATGCGACAGATAGAAAATAGATTATGTTTTATTGTGGCTAGTTTTACGCCACATTGCATACCCGCATCCGTGGTTCATATACTTGCATCGGAATCGATTCTAAAAGGGGCGAAGGGAACAGAAAAAGCTGGCTTCGCATTGAGGCCAATGGCCGGCCCTTGGTTCCCCCCGCCTCTACAGCTCGAGTATCCCGATTTGTATTATGTGCTTTGCCACTTCATCATCATCAGTCAAACATATCTTATCTAATACCTGTATTTGTTCTAGGTTCCGCGATATATTTCTTTGGATGTACTGTTTGCAAAATACGATCGGCTACTTTTTGTTTCAGGAGCGTAACTTTTATTGAAGTAGATACATTGATTATTGATACTCCTTTACTAAACACTGCATAACAGTGGAATAGCTACTCAGTGTTTTCTCTTGTTTTATCTTTGCCTATTTCGAACTTGATAGAGTGAAACAAAACGCAAAATATCTACCTATTCTTCCGCTACTTAATGTTTATTAGTAAGGGGGTTATAATATAAATCAAAACAATGCTTCTTCAATAAGGAAAACAAATCAATTTGAATACAATAGACAGAATGTCTGGTACCTACTACATTTTTACAAAATCATATCTTTATTTTATACACATAAATAGGTACATACTTAAATGTACTGACTTACCTACATTCTGTAACAATAAAAACAACACGAATGCGTTATGTGAATCATTGCAGGATATAAAGACTAAAAACATCACACAAATGTTTAATAACCGGCCAAGTGCGAGTCGGACTCGCGCACGAAGGTTTCCGTACCATTAACTATAAAAACGAGCAACAAGTCACGTTTGTTGTAAGGGAGCCCCTTAAATATTTCTTTTATTATGTTTTTTAGTATTTGTTGATGTAGCGGCAACAGAAATACATAATCTGTGAAAACTTCAACTGTCTAACTATCACGATTCATGAGATACAGCCTGGTGACAGACGGACGGACGGACAGACAGACAGACAGACAGCGGAGCCTTAGTAATAGGGTCCATTTTACCCTTTGGGTACAGAAACCTAAAAATTAAAACGTATATAGTATATTTTGCTAAATCAACCTAATTATTGCATAGGCTCATTGTCGTAAAAGCAAACCAAGTGTTTACTTTTTACTTGTTCAATAAAAGTACCTATAATCATATCAGTAATTGCTAAAAACATTATCTGACTTTGGAAAAAATATTTTGTCCGATATGCCCAAAGACAGATTATATTTCTATATATGTCTAAAGATATATTGGACATATATACGCATGTACGTTGTACAGCTCTACGCTTTTCTACAAGCCAATGAAAATTGAATGAAATCAGCTTTGTTAATACCTTTGCTTTTAGATGAATGTTTCTAATATGTCATTCATAAAACATGAGGAAAAATAAGGACCATAATATTATTTGCGTGTATTATAGCATTATATAGCTATAGTATAGAGGATGAGTTGCTCAGTATATTTTCAAGGCTACAGTTAACCTCTGAAACAGCATACCTCTCTGAAAATAATAGCTTTGTTTGCGTGTTTATTACATTCCGGTTAGACTCCGAGTTCTGACGGCTGTGATATAAGTAAGGCAAGTAAACGAAGACTGCAACAAAAAGGTGGTCAAGCAAGTAAGACGTGGGTCCAACCGTAGGCAGCAGCTACTAGTACAAAATTAAACCACCAACTGCGATAAAACTTTGTTTACTACCACCTTGTTGATCCTGTACATACAAATGATCAGGTGCTTAACCCGGCTTCGGTATATAGGGTGGTTTTTCTCATTAGGTATAAGTATGTTTAAAACTCGGTTACCCATTTATTCCGGTACATTCTGAGTTTCACGGTCATAGAGATAAGATAGTCCACAAAATACCGTGTTGAATTCATAGAAAGAATCTATTGTCATTGCCGTTTTTGTCTTTATAACAAAGGCATTTATTTTTATCAGCTTACGAAATTGTATAATAAGATTTGTTTGTCTTGGAAACAATTTGAAATCAACGGAAGACGTAATAACGAGAACGTAATCAATAACAAATTTTAAGCAATTATTTATATTTCGTGATAATTTTTATTCTTAGACACGAAAAACGTTGATTAGTGTTTGATCTGAAGTAAAATACAACCCTTTTAAGTTCCAAAAGCTCCTAACCCCAAATTATTGCCTGCACTTAGTCGGATGTTGTCTAGTTAGGTCATGTCATGTGGTTAGCCACAGATTAAATAATAGTACAAGTACCTAAGTCCATATTTGTTGGTAGCAAATGGCTTTCTAAGACAAATGGAAATGAGTCCAGCACGCAAGACGAAAGTCAATGGCCTTTTTGAGCAAAAATAGATGCAACATATTTTATACCATGTTTCATACAGTTCGCTTTAGGCCCGATTTCACCAACGTTTATTCCAAGTATACGGCTATTCGTTACTCTTAGATACAGCTAATTGACAAATGGAATTACACAAAAAAGACGCCATTTTGATTGTATCCAAGGAATAAGTCTTATTCCTTCACAAAATTGGTGGTATAAGGGCTATATTCGCGTAACTCGGTTGTTCTCGGAAAGTTATACCTGGAATAAAATTTATTCTAGTTTGGTGAAATCGGGCCTTAGTCACAGAGTAAATAATGGAGTGCGAATCACGATGCAGTGGCGGTAGAGCAGTGAACTGGGCCTTCACAGTTTCCTGTCAACCGAATGCCGACTCATTCTATGTATTCCTTTGAACTATGCTCTTTGCATAGTACAGAAACGAACACCTAAGCTAATTTATTTAAGTACCACTTGGTTTTGTAGTGTCATGTTAGAAAGATTTAAAGATCCGGAAGACAAAACAAACCTTGATTAAATCATTGCATATACTTATAGGTTTAATAGACATACACTATCCCACGTCACATAAATATCCTTCTAGCCCGGAGCAATATTACTCCCCTAAAGGAAACGTCTGTTTGTTATGTTCGCAACTCACGCAAAGCGGCTGAATCCATTTGGATACAATTTTACACACAGATTACCGAGATCAACGTACGCTACTGCAGGAAATCTGTGTCTGTTGTGTGAATTGTGTATGAAACCGCGGGGTGCCTCTAGCTAGTCCATAAGTTCCATAATGCCTATATATACTCGGTTTGTGGTTTGCTAACGTTTCTGCTATGCGTTTATTTCAATCTAACATACCAGTGCGTTCCCGGTAGCTGCCTACAATAATCCTTATGTTAGCATTCAGCCACGGATCCTGGCTGCATTCCGAACAATTACAATTACGCTATTAAGGAAACAATGCGGATGGAAATGTTAACGATTCTTTGCTACTGTATAAATAACACCAGTTACAGTAAAAACCTTTAAGGCATGATTGTATTGTGGTTATGCCTATGTATTCAGTATCTGTTACAAACCGAGACCTGGTGACACAAACCTAGCGAATATTTTGGGCAGGTACAAGTAAGTGCTACAGCAGGCGTGGGTGCTAGCTGTAGTAGTAAGTACCTAGAGTAGGTACTACGTGTATTTTATCAATTTTAAAGTTCGAATCACGCTATCTATCGCTCATCCTGACACATCATTCTACCCACAAACAAACTGACAATGCAACACAACTAGCTCCTTGTCGCAATAAAAATATGGTCACTTCTTAAGGCACACATTTTTGGATGCCTTTGTTTCTTATTTAGTCCGTTATAAGTCCGAAAACGATATATTAGATATGTTGCAGATTGGAACTTCCTGCCTGTCATATAGAAAGCGTAATTTAATGCCGCTACTTTCCCGAATTCGATGAACTCATTTATGTTAGCTCTTTTATCTTTTGGCGCCATGCTGTAAGTGATTTAACGGTCCAACTCGGTTACTCGGTCGCCGGGGTTGTTCACTCCGTTTTCGCCGATAGGTTTGAGACGGCTATATATACGACTGCTAATACCGCGAACACGATAGCAAACTATAAGAATAATAATTAGAACAACGATCTACCTTCAGGCGAAAAGCATAACAGCAAACACGAAGGAGAATGGCAGGCCCCATATTGGTGCCCTGAGAGACACCTGCATGCGTCATTACCATATGTTATAAGTAGTTATAATATTTGCTATAGACAAGTTGTCACAGCAAACATTAGGCTTCTCTATAGACTTCAATGTAACTAAATGCCATAAACAGTGACTCTCTTATATGTAGAATCTCTATATGCCGGAAAATGCATAAAATATAATCAATGTTCATTTCAATAAAGACCCATATCCAGGTTCTTTAATAAGATATTTTGAATAATGAGATGATTGAATGGTTTTCCCTCATTGTTGGTTAAACACAGGATAAGCCTGGCTGATTCGATATTCCATTATCAAATTACTTTCGTTTCACGTACGATGTCGGTATCATATATCATTACATCAGTTATATTATTTGTCTTCAAGGTCAACTCTCATAGGTTCCTTTATTAATTCAGCATTAAACGTGTTAGATCATTCAGATGGACAAAAAAAGTACAATATATACTCAATATAATACATAAATAAAGCATAATACATAAGGTAACAGGTTCAAGAACCCGGTTTCATAAATATCACCTTCACGGGGCGTGAGCGCGATTGACGCCTTTAACTGATAATAATACCTATAGTTTTTAGTTTTTACCACGATACATAGTGAAACCACATTGAAATACAAATATTATTGCACGTTTGAGTTCTGTGTGTTAGGCAGGCATTTTACACCAAATAATAATGTGCTGATTCTGAAGATACCGATAATGTAGGTAGTGTAGGTACACAATGTAGGTATACATGTAAATAATCTTCCACGATTGTTCCAACATTATATTTACAGATTTATATTTTTGATATGTTCATCTGTTCAACCAATCGGGGATTCCCTTCAAGTATATATAGCAAGCTTACAGTTCGTGTAAACTGTATTAACTCGGGGTTTCACAGTTCGTGTTCCATCAAGTTGGCTTCCCGATAAGTTAATGGTTGGGCTTTCCTATTTTCGTCAATGCACATAAAATCTTAGTTATACATATGATAATGGTTATATAGGTAAGTAAGTAGGTACTTTAGATATTGCAAGTCTACTAGTCCCCGACGCATATTCAGTAGTTGTAATTACTACAAAGAGATACATAAAAGTTATAATTGTTAAATATTTATACAATTGCGTAAACATAATACGTAACGAACGAGGTAGTGAGCGTATCACCCACACAACACTTCATAACCAAAATGATTGCCGAGAAAGCTGTAAAAGGAAATTCACTAATGAAATAAGTAAAATAATGTTATTTAATTACACACTTATCCTACTTAACAAGTTAACACCTAGTAAAACCGGATAAAGTTAAGGTAAAATGTTGCGACTGATTGAGATGTGTAAATATTAACAGATCTAGTTAGATTCCATACCGTAAAAAGGATGTGATAAAACTTAGTGGGGCTTGGAATGAGAAATTATATCCTGCATTCCTAAAATTGTAACGCTTGTTTACTTATTGGAGATCCTTGCAGATGGCGAGATGTACCTATGTACTTGATTATTGGCGATTGCATGGCTACCAACGCCAATATGTTTTCTTATAATAACCTGCCACTGTACCACATTACCCTAATTATGTCGAGCACGTTGTTCGTCCTTTGGTAGCCGGAAACAAAGGTGTCTGCACTAACTTAATGTGACCAGTTTGAGGTCTACATTTTCCTTAATTTATCCTTGTGACGTCCAATAACCTATTGTGATGTTCGCCAAAACCTTGCCATCTGTGTACGTGACAGGCGAGCACACCAAATTTGCTTTGGCACTGCGATTTGCACGCATATGTTTGCTATTGGTCAACACGTTTCTGAGGCCAAATTCAAATGAAGCTGGTTCGCGGTATAGGCTCTTATAAGTCGGAGTAGTTGCCTAACTGTTTACTCGTTGTCTTTGCTCATCATTAGTTTCGATAAGTTAGACAATAGGTCGCCAGTCGCGTTCCTATGTCGTATCATTCAGTTTTTTGAATCTCATAACATTAGCTATGCATATGTAGCACTAAGCTATCAACCATATTTCAAAATGTAGCTTCACTTTAGTAAGTAGGTCTGCTATTACGGTTCACTTAAAAAGTGGAGTTTCATCTAATTTTGAACAATCAATTACTTCCAATTTTTGGTACCTGTAACATTTTAGAACTCTATCCGTATTAGCTTAGTTACCTGCCTACTCATCTTTAAATTGCCGTATCTAGATTACCATACGCGATTTGATTGACAATAGCCACTCAATATTCAAATAAGCATGTTGTGATAGTTGACCAGGCATCAATACATTCCATATCCCAATGATACATTCAGCTGTATTCATACTTTAATTGACCAATAGCATTGTGATTTTGGCACAATGAAATTGAATGCGGCAAGCGGTTTCTCTAACGGCGATTTAAGTAGGTATAGACTAGCCTAACCTCGTTGGAAACAGGGTTACCATTACCAATATTACAAATCCTAGAAATCAAGTTCAGCAGCATACTGTTCGATGCTCATGAAATAAAAACTTAAAAGCATATCAAAGCAAGCAAAAAGTGAAGGTAACATTCGGTTATCTATGAACTACTAACCTTAAGCTTTGACTCGACAAGTTTAAAGCTTGAGTTGGTCTATGCACAATGGTACACTTACCAGCAGGAATCAGGAATTTGCCATGGACTTTATTCCGTCAACAGTGATTGTCGGGGCTATAAATTGTTATAGGCCTCATCATTTCTTTTGACTTGATTTAGATACTTTATAATTAAAACTGCTAGTACCTAAAGTGTACAGGCTGTGTAAAGTCTGTTCCAGATCAGACCGTATTCCTTCTCTAAAATCACCGAACTCGCGGTAAAACATTTCTAAACATCATCTGAGTCAGCTAATGGCATACCTATACATATAACGTACGTACCTATATTATTTGTTTATAATACCGAAGTAGGCAGGAGTGATGAAGATTTACGGCAGTGTAAGTGATGTTTTACACATTAACATTTACAAACGAAAAATGAAAAAATTGGCTAAATTGGTTTGGTAATGTTGCCGATATTAGAAACGTTTGTCTTCACTTCTTGTCGTTTCTCATACTTCTCCCATTACACAGAATGCGGCCAGAGACCAAAATTTTACAAATAGTCTGCAAATACCAGTTGAGTAATTAACATTATTTGCATGCAGTTATACTGAAATGGATCCTATCATTACTTACGTTTAATTACCATAGTAATATTCAAGTAGGACCGCTCACGAGGACTGAACGTGTTCCACGTGCCCTCCTCATAAATCAAATGGAGTCATTGCAATATTGCAACGCACTTGACATGCATTGAACGACGAATCAATCCTAACGTTTGATCGATGTGTGGCCCCAATCATCTTAATGGAAGGTGCTTGATCTACATTTCTGTATCAAATGTAGAACAGTATCTAACTATCATATTCACAAAATGTATTTCATCTCAACTTGAGATTTACTCGTTTACTCTCGGTAACCTTAGGACTGTACCTATTATATTATACTTGTATAATGTATTGAATGTGGTTGTTATTTATCTTACTGTATGTGTCATAGAAACAGCACAATACACTGTCAGTTTATAGATCACAAAATAATATTTATAGTAAATATTTACTTTAACATACTGCCTTATATTAGACTCTTGTAAATGTAAAATGTCGTGTGAAGACTTGGCCTCGAAAGTTTTTCGAGCTAGCGATGAAGTGAATGAATCAACTAAGTATTCTATCCTTGCGCTACTTTTCAAGATAATACTGAGTAAAATTTCATCTGAATGATGTTCATAAATTTTAAACACGAAATTCCTTCGTTCACTCGCTTCGCAGCATATACTTAATGTTAACTGTGTCTTTTAAAGCGTTTAAATGTTTTTATTTTTTAGTAAATCTGAATTTATTATACAGCGTGCAATTTAATTCATTAGCATAAAAATTGAGTATAATACATCATTTATTGAAAATTATTAAAGAGTAAAGAGTGCAAATGAAAATACCTTTTACTGAAAATTATGAATATTGCCGCGCGCCTAACGTACCTGCTTGGCAAGAATGATTTTGATACTTATAAATGTTTTTTTATCTTGTATGTAATGATTAAAAACAGTACTCAATGAATTCAATTACACCCAGTTTAACCAGCTCACAAATAACAAAAATAATTTTATTTTTCGTTGGTCCTATTTTCTCTAAGTACAGAGAGTTCTAGAAAACCTCACATTTCTATGGCCCTTACTTTGTTTAACCGTACAGAAATGGGCAGTTTTCTCTAAAGTGCCTGCATAGGTAATAGAAGTCGGTAAGTATACGTCGGTACTTACCTAATTTTGCATTCTAGTGGTCATGGCCCGTGCAAGTTATGCGCCGCCGTCTTGCTCGCTGTTATATATTTCTTGCGCTTGCTTTGCGTTATGCAAGCAACGGAGGTCTCATGGCAACCGCTATTTGCAGTTCAGTTAGGTGTGGCTAGGTTTTGAATAGCACTTTGATTTTAGAACATTTTCATATACGTACTAGAAACGTATTGTGGTTACCTCTTAGTGTGGGTTAACCCTAAATACCTGGGGTAGTTTTTAATTTACCGGCATAAAAAGTATCCTATGTTGACCCCGGTAATATAAGCAACCCGTGTGCAAAATTTCATTCAAATTGGTTGTGATATTTTGTCTTGAAAACCAAATAAACCGACAATGTTTCACTTTTATACCTTTACTAGTAGGGATGACCTACTTTCGCAGAAGAACTACATATAGGTAAGTATCTATATCGATAGAAAGTTTTACCTCACTATTTATTTTACTAGTTTAGACTCTACATAGCAACCAGCAGTTAAAATCCATTTCGTAGACCCTAGTGCTAATAAACTTAGGTAGGGTTGCTCCGATAATGGCCAAGAGCAAAAAGGAAAAGGAAAAACTAAAAATTCTTTGTTCACGCTTGATCACGCGGTGATCTGTTAATTGCTTTGTTTGTTACCTATACCTATTAGTTTTGTCTTTATGTAATGCCCTTGATTACCTTAAGAATAATACAAGAAAAAAAAACCGCCAGAACAGCGCTTCCATTGTTCTTTCAAAGATCCAGAAGACGAACGATGACGCTCGTACAAAACCTGACTTCGCTTTTATATATATATCTTGATTTGAAATAAGTACAAAAGATTTCTGGTGGCATGTACAATCTATATTGAACATGTCAGCCTGCCTATCTCTATCTATTCTTACCTTCTGAGCCTGATAGCCTGTCACTCTGATAGACATGAGCAAAAAGCAGCTGCCTTAAATAACACTCGGACAGACAGAATGCAATCGGTGAATGGCAACACTTAAATAGATTTCACTTTCTATCCTTGTCTCGTCGCCTTGGCTTGCCTAAATGTTATGCCTGCCTATTAATAAAATAGAAATTTCCTGTTTGAGAAGAATCGATTGATCTGGCAGCTTTGCTTGATTGGAAACTGGAATTTGTTTGGTTCCGCATACGCTTTCTAATTGGCCCTACGAGACAGTCTGTGAAACAAAACCCATTCAGGCCATAACATAGGTATTCTAATTTCTGCACAAAAACAACCTACCTAAAAATAATTAGTAACATAGGTAAAGCCACATGGTTAACAAAAGTACAATTAACATAGATTTAGATCTAATATAATATGTCAATGACAATTATCTAGATTGAAGTTACTTAAGATTTCCGCTGTGGGTATTTCTACTTAGCGGACTAGCGGTATACCGCGCGGGATTCCGCCGGGTATTTTGTATGTAGTTTAGCTCTAGCCGCGGAACTTCATACGAAAAACCGCGCGCGTTATTTACCGATACCCACAGCGGTAGCGAGCGAATATCGGGCGCCGGTTTGAATTGGCAAACTTGTGTATCGCTTAGACAAATAATCGAATTGTAATATCGTAATAGAAATAAACAGTTTCGCCACCCAATAACTGTTCTAATCAGAAATTGCGCAAATATGTTATCGCTAATTAGATAAGCTCATTAATTCCAGCGGATTTGCAACCGATAAGTAATGTTGGAAAACAGATAAATTATCACAGAAAGCATTTTTAAATATGTTATTATTATTAGCCACCGTAGAGCATTTCATAAAATAACTTTACGAACGGTCTTTTAATATAAATACAGATTTATTTTTAATTCACATACTTAAAACCTACCTTTATATAGGTAATTTTTCAAATCACGACTTTCATTGTATTTTTTTATTTTTATAAGTAGGTAGTTTATTTTCGCCTTTTTTACCAATGTCAGTTTGCCATATCTCTGACGTGATATCACTAACGAGTTGGGGCAGTTTAAGCATTGATTAGGTACCTAGATTTAAGTAACGTTTATAAGTAAAGCATGTCTCACAATCTATGTAACTGTTCTAGGAAAAGCTCTACCTGATTTTTTAGCTGACAAGAATGAGGTAGATAGGTATTACTTACATATCTATACGTGAGAACCGTTGGTTTACGAGCAATTTACGAGTATAGGCGGCGATATGACATGATCATTCATCATCATCATCAACAGCCTGAACACGTCCATTGCTGAACAGAGAGCGCCACTTTGAGCGGCTGCTCGCCTCCTGCACCCATCGGCTCTCCGCGGTTTTCACCAGATCGTCGGTCCACCGAGTGGGGGGCCGGCCTACGCTGCGTCTTCTGGTTCGTGGTCGCCACTCGAGAACCTTTCTTCCCCATCGGTTTATGATAATTTGCTTGATGCGAATATTCGGCATTTAGTGAACCGAACAACTGATAGATGGAACTAATGTTCACAAAGAACATGGTAGACACCTACGTGAATATTCCATTTTGAGCGAATGCTCAAGTCAGTTGCCATTGCCACCTTATATCAAATCTATGCACGTGTCAGGTAGACTGTCTGCTAAGCCTATCATTTTGTCAACTAATGCCAAACCTTTTAATAATTCGAACAATGAAATGATAACGACCACTTCTTGGTACTTCCGAGTTCAACAGGTGTAACATGATGGCACCTACCTTTTCAAAGAAGATGACATCACATCACATGGCGTGGCATTGACTGATTTGATAAGCCCAACCGAGGTAGTAGATATACATACCAAGTATGAGTACCTGTCCTATGATTGTAGAATTGTAGGTAGATAAATAGATAGACGTTCAAAAACGAACAACCTACTTTTTAGTGCCTTTTTACATCGAACTGAATGGAGTAGGTAGACCATAGATATACCTACTACATGTTGACTTGCAGATTCGTTTTTAGTATAATAATATACATACCTATATATATTTGTCAAGATTGTTGGACATGTTGAAGGTGGCAGGGGTAAAACTAATTGTACTTTAAACCAATTTTATTGAAGTTTTAGCCTGTTATGTGATTTTATATAAACGCATAAATTAAAAATACATTTTAGTTAACAAGAAAGTTAATTAATAAAACTGCATGTGTCATTATAATTAATGATTAGATCACTACACTGTGGCATAACAGTTGCGTAAGAGCCATAGTTGCATGTAGCCTATACCTACCTACTCTATTATGTAGCTAGGTTGATACGTAGGTATTTAATTGCTATTCAACACCTAACAAGAAATAAAATTGAATCTATTAATAAACATGTTTAATAGCTCTAGTTTTATTAGGTAGGTAGGTACAGACAGTGCTAATACCCGGTACCTACTCGCCATTGACACGACACGAAGATAAATACTAACCTATGCCACTATGATGAAATCTAAATTTTAGGGTACTATTTTAGAATTATAAGCCTATATTCTATACCTACCTTTTACATTTTGTAAATCGTTTTATGACAGTTTATAGAAAATTGTGGGGAAACCACAGATAACTATATACTAGTCAAAAGGGGAAACATTGCCCTAGCGTCTTGAACATAAAATCCATACAAATAAATAGGCATATGTAGCATTACATCTAATGCTACGGCCACACTACCTTACCGTCTAAAGTAGGGCTTACAAGGCTGCGTCGTTCGGAATAAAAGAGACGTGATGAGTAGAGTAACATAGGAGAAAGACTGTAGGCAAGCATGAATCGTCTTGGACAGCGTCATCAGATTTCATCAGGTGAGCCAGTGGTCGAACGATTTCCATACTTCTACTTACCTCACCATCATTACCATCATCAGCCGGAAAACATCCACTGTGGAACATAGGCCTCCCCTATAGAACGTCACTTTGAACGGCTGCATGTCTCTCGCATTCTTGCATTTCGTGCGCACTAGTTTATGCAGTGCGCTGACATTCCACTGGTTAATTTTAACCTAACTACCTACATAAAAAGATCAATTTTATATAAGTAATGGAAAACTCTGCAGAGGAAAATATTTCAAGGAAAAAATCGTGTCATGATGTGTAATTCAACGGAAAATCCATTTGCATGAGAATGATTTACTGAGAAATTTCCATGTCCTAGGCAATGCGATGTGAATAACTATTTTTAACCACATATTTTTATTTACTAGATGATACGATTTTTCTGCAGAGTTCGTCTAGGTGGGTACAACCTTTTTGCCAGTTATTCTGCTGCCAAGCAGTAGTGTGTAAGCTGTGTTCCGGTTTGAAGGGCACTATAGCTAGATAAATTAGTTATGGGTTAATGTCATCATCATCATCATCAACAGCCTGAAGACGTCCACTGCTAAATATAGGCCTCCCCCAGAGAGCGCCACTTTGAGCGGCTAATCGGCTCCCCGCGGCCTCCATAAGATCGTCGGTCCACCTAATGGGGGCCAGGCCTACGCTGCGTCTTCCCATCCATTCCCATCGGTTGTCAGTGCTACGAGCGATATGGCCTGCCCATTGCCATTTCAACTTGCTAATGCTAAGAGCTGGCAAGACTGTTACAACATAACTTATAAACTAGATAAGCTTTTTACAATTAGTATTGTTACGAACTTACGTATACCTCGCAGGCATATTTCAGACATCAATAAACACAATACAGTTATTGTGAATGCACTACGCAATTTATTATTTTTGAATAGTGCTTTACCTACACAAGTTTTTGTAGCCTTACATATTGTTTATTTATTTTATTAAATTGTTTATCTTTATCGCCTCTAACCAGATAAAAGTATTTAAAATGAACGCATGATAAATACATATTTGCTATAATAAGATGCATGAGTGGATGGACGATGAAATAATAATAGAGTTCATCATCATGATGAAGTGGTTTCCAACTTTCCACAATAGTTTCACCGATTTGAGTACCTACATATACTCTTATGATTATTTTATAAGTGTTACTCTCGTTAGTAAGTATATCAAACATCGGTGAAACTAATTGGTCGTCTCAGGCGTAACTTCGCGTAAGTTCATCTTAAAAACAAAATGAAAAAGTATATCTAGCGTAATTCCGCTAAAAATAACTATAAGTTAATCTATATTGGGGAAGGTGTGTCGTAGTTGTTATTGTGGTTGTTTGACCAATTTTAGGCGTCCCAGTTTATTTATCATTTTTGTAACACATTTACCTACAACAATCCTTTACAACTTCCCCGATATAGGTTATCTTATAGTTATTTTTAACGAAATTACACTAGATATACTTTTTTATTTTGTTTTTAAGATGAACTTACGCGAAGTCACGCCCGAGTCAATCAATTAGTTTTAACGGTGTTTGATATACTTACTAAAGAAACACTTATAAAGTAATCATAAGAGTATAATTATGTACCTTAAACCTACTTAACACGACAAGCGCCAGATTTTTTTTTATTATTTTAAACTGGTTATTCCGTATTTCTACTAGCTTCTGCCCGTGACTTGCCACGCCTAGTATCAAGATAATCTACTACGATAATCTACCTATTAGTAATACAAAAATTTCATCAAAATTCGTTCTACCGTTACAGACTTCAGTGGAACCACAGAATAGGATAATTACTACGTAGAGGTACCAAACAAAAATCGTAACTGTGGGCTGCAAATAGTTTGTATGTTATGGTTTGTATGAAAATGTACAGTGAGAAGTCCTCTACGCCTCATGGTCTCGTAGAGGCGTAGAGGGCCTACGCTGCCTACGGCCTGCATCGACGTTCCCCTTGGATTGCAAAATACGCATTTACATAACGTAATAAATACTGCTTTCTTCCCCAAAACCTAAATGTTCCATAAAAGATAATAAGTAAACATTCCCACTTGGATCATAATTATAATAATAATCATCAACAGAGCATTTCAGTTCCGCTATAAATCGATCGGAAACGGGGGTTATGATTACTAACTGCGCTTTCACCCGCGGATAAAAAGTAGCCTGTGTTAATCCAGTATATGTACCAAGTTGTACCTATCACACGTTAAATTAATTTCGTGAACTTATATTTAAATTGTAAGGCTGTTTAAATCGTGTATTAGGCAACAATCGATTTCTTGTTAAAGTTTCTACTTATAGTGTTGCTCAACGCTTGAATGAGCACGTTTTATTTTTACCTGAACACAGAAACTGCTTTGATAAAACTTATTTTTGGTGTCTTTGTGAAAAAAAAAAAATAGCAATAGGTTTGGTAGTTAATGTATTTATAGTAGTTCCTACCTTGTCATATTATACCTATAGTATATAAATATACCTATTAATACGTGGTGGTAGGTACTACAATGTATTCTGTGCTATAGCCTACTACGGTCCACGAAAGGTCTCACATAGGTACCACACACCGTGCTTGATTTGATATATCCACGATAGTACCTTAGCTTTAGGTATGTAGATTTATTATTGGACAATATAAGCACGATTAGGTAGTCGTTTAACACCAGGCGAAGGACTAGCTCGTCGCGTCATTTATTTACATAAAAAAGGTAGTCTTCGCTGATTTGTTTTAATTTCCCTATATATACTTAAACCGTTGCTGATAAGAGGTACGACTCACGTTGTTCTTACACACGTGTTCCATCACAATACAAGGCCCAGTGTAAACATCGATTTGCTATGGCATCGCTACGTCACAAATTCGTGCAGCTGTGCCGTCATTTCCCTGATACGGTCTTATAGGTGGGTATACGTACCTACCATCATCGGTCTGCAAGACAAAGATACATCAACCTAAACTTAGGTAAAGCAAAAGATACTAAGAGTTGTTCCTATCTGTCACTACGTCCGTCCTGGACCCTTATTCGCTATGACCATCTAGACACGTACGCGACGCGTTACGATATCTTCGTGGAATGGTTTTGGGTTTTAAAAGGCTATTATGTATGCCGTTGTCAAATTTACGTATAGACCTTAGAGTATAGACTAAAAGCATAGAGAGAACTTCATTATCTGTCAAGCGTACCACTTTTTTGGACACTTTTTATATGAAGCGGACACTTTGATGTGAATGAGTCTGACAGGTTTGTATTGAAAAAAACAGTTGACTCGAGTCGAAAAAATGGTACGGTGACTTTTCGCAAGCGTAGCTAATTACTATATGTTTGTTTCTTTCCTTCGCCACTGACGTAGTAATACGTGTGAGCAGTACAAATATAACATAGTTTTGATTGATCTCTCTATGCTTTTAGTCTATACTCTAAGGTATAAACGCACGTCGAAAAGGACGAAACTGGCCACAAATAACCTAACGCGTGGCATACAAATATAATTTTTGCATTCCATGTTATTGTAATTCAAAATTGGACATCTTTGATCCAAAAATTGGCAGTTACATAAAAACAATTAAAGATATCCTCCACGGGAAACCGGATGGTTCCGACACAACAGCTGCGTTGTGTCGAAATGATCCACCTCACCCTTAGTAACACTCCCTAAACTCCTCAAAATTTAATTTTAGTATACCGTTGTCATTGGGTACCCATCACCAAAGCTTGTGGCTTTGCTGATAGGTGCCTACTCTCACCTCGGCATGTCTCGGTAGTGATAGTGTAATTTATATTTTTTCTGTGTACACATAGTTTAAGCTACAATCCAGAACAGATTTGTTTGTATATTTACCTATTTGGAATAAGTCGTTGATTGTAATTTGTTTTGTGTACCTATATATAAATAAATAAATAAATAAATAAATTGGCAAGGAATCTCATGGAATGAAAAAATTGTATTCTTCTGTATGCCACGCGTTAGGTTGTTTGTGGCCAGAGTTTTCTATGTGTCGACGTGCGTATAACGAGCCTAGTTGCATTTGTCAAATTTGACAACGGCATTATTAGCCTTTTAAAACCCAAAACCATTCCATGAATATACCGTAATCCCTACCTAAAATAACATATAAGATGCCCCTGAAAAATCCGACAGAATAGTGCTTCGTGTAGATAATACTTTGTTTTGTGCTGCCGTTATGAACGTAGGTAGGGACTCTACACCTTTTTTTATCTATCACTGTACTCAATACCGGTGACTTACTGTCAAAACGTCATTGATCTTATACCTCTATTACCTTCTTGTTCCTAATCGTTACTAGTTTAATCAAATGTTTACGTTATCGCATGTATAATTCCTCTATGACCTATTGTAAGGAACATATTTGTATGAAACAGTTACTTAACCTATGTTTGTCGCTAGTAGTGCTATGCTAGATTTCATTTAATTTTTACTCCACTTACAATTTTTATTTTGTTTCTGATGAGTGATGATGAAGCACCATTTTATAGTAATAATTTTACACGATATATCAATAAAACCATTCACGTGTTGTTTGACGAACACTTCTAAGTCTACCTACTGTTTAGTCATTCAAACTCATAAATCAACAAAAAAGTAATGAAACGCGATAAGGAAACCCACACATTTCCTGTTTGCATCTCAGAAAATCACATCATAAATCATAATTTTGACTTCTTGACAGACGGTAAATCTTATCGATACAAATCAGCGAGTCTTTCAAAATTTCTCAAAAAAGCAAAACAAACAAACACCCTTTCAGATAAAGTTATTATGAAGAATATTACGCAAGTCGTCTTTTCAAATAATAAAGACTGACAACAACCAAAGTTAAATTTCTTTTGAATTAAAGAAATCCGTTGAAAATGCCGTGTGTGATCAAATAAATCCCGTAGGTACCTACATTATTATGATCGGATGCAAATACCTCAACCTACTCCTACTTTAAGTACTTTATCTACATTAGGTAGAATTCAGAGGGCTAGGTACCTACTTATACTTACCTATGTACCTGAATTTCCAAAAAAGTTGTACTAAATAAAAATATTTCCTGCTATGTGAATTATTTTTTCGTATTATTTTTTCCCGCTCTGTCTCATGACAACCCAGCTAGTTCAAAATTACTTTTTCAACACATTTGCTCAAAAAATGCATTTACAAAGCCTGTATACATTGTTCGAAAGTTAAACATTACGCACCATACAACGAAGCGTGCGGTAAAATAGGTACTCTCACCTAAGTACCTATTTTACCGCATCGTTCCTTGTATAGCGCCGTGCGTAACCTTAACGGTTTTTTTTAATTTCAATAAAACACATAAAAGAATTTCACCAAGGAGTTTCACAGTACGAGAATAAATAAGCTGAATGACCGAAACTCCTTGGAAGCGATTTTGCTCAATAGGTTTGTCTCACTTTAATACTAAAGAGAAAATGAAACTAGAGATGTAGTTCCAATTTTCACCACACGCACGTGGCGCCATTTGCATTGTAAATGCATTTTAGGCCATTTTCATATTAGTTAGATAAGGAACGTCAAAGGAGCTACATATTACTGATCTGTGGTCAGAAAAGGTTGTTTGTTGCGACTTTCCCACTAATAAACGAAAGTTTGTTTCTTTACCTATTGTACTGTTTTCTCGCGAATGTGTTGAAAAACGTATGATACACGTGCGGAAATTGGTTTCTACAAACTCGTGACTATGGTAAGCCCTCGACTTCGTCTCGGGCTTACTTTCGTCTACTCGTTTGTAAAAACCAACTTACCGCTCTTATATCATAAATAACTATAAACTATTGAAGTAATAAGCTGTCTTGTTTTTACACTACGGTGTCTTATATTTACCCCAAAGTAACGGGAAAAAATGAGACACCTATTTTATTATTTTGTGTTACATAGATAGGTATTTACAGGAAAACTGTAGCAGTTTGTTGTAGGAAATTAGGGAGTGCATAATGAAATTGCTTGAAAGATAGTTAAAAATAACTTTAACAACCTTAAAAGATTACCTTTTTGTCTCGTATTTACCCCACCTGACCCTACCCAACTCCTTTAGTGTCGGCTATTTGGGTACATACTACTGATTTTTGTATCAATATAATAGCAGCCTGCAATTAGGTAAGTAAAAACTCTAAATAGAACAGAGATTTAATAATATACTCGTTCCAATCAAGCATAACACGGTTAGGTTTATGCTTTTATTTCTTTTTACTGCAGGTGTTTTTCCTAAGTATTTTATAACCATTAGGTACTAACCTACTTATTTGTTTATCTAGAATTTATACCTTACCGGGTAATTCTTGCCCTATAATTTGAAGCATAGAAGTTACTAAAATACTTAACCTTGATAAAATATTATGATTTTATTATAGGTACTACATACCTACATATACATAGGCTTAGGTACGTAACTTTCTCAAAAAAAAAAACACTACATTATTATCAGTGATTTCAGACACCTACTACCTAAATACATTGATATTATTAATAGATAATGTTATTAGCTATCTTTTCCGCGACTCTGGGTGTCTAGTATGCAACATTCTTTCGATTTTTAATTATAATTAGCTCATATTTGTCCTACAGCTGGGCAAAGGGCTGTAAAAGAGAATCATCAAATGATTACTGATTAAGTATCCTTAATAGATTATTTTTAATACGAAATATAATATAATAGTTTCACGGGAAAACTGATTTGGCAACTTGTTGGCGACCCTCATATTTGAGGTAATTATTTACCTACTTATGCGATGATCATTCATTTATGGCCTGCAATCATTCGCGGCCCGCATGTCAGAAAAAAAACAATAAACATAAAACATTCGACCTCCACTGTCGTCATTACTTATAGATATTCTACTTAGGTACGCAATAAGGGGGGAGCTTACCCATTGCCTCCATAGGTACACTTCATATAATTATCTAAAGGAAGGCGCGGGCATTGTTGTAGGTAGGTAGGTACTTACCTTCTTTTGCTTGATCACCATTACCACATCTATGCATGTTGTAATGTGATGATGACTATCTGTCTTCTATTCTATATTTATCTTATATAAGTTATGAATAAAAATGAAATGCTGTTCATTGGTAAGCAATAGCACATCACTGGGGAATAGCTGAACTGATTTTCAATGTTTGTAATAGCATGTATGACAGGAATTGTAATAAGTAGGTAGTCCGTTCTAGGTTAGAAGTTGGAATCGAAAAGAATTTTTTTCCGGACAACTCTCAAATTCGGAAAAACTGAACGTCCTTTTTCTATGAGATTATTGTATGCACTTAAATTTTGTAAGACCATAAATCGCTTGGACAGGACAACGTGTGTAGGGTCAGCTAGTGATAAACAAAAAACCAATAAATAAAAAATAAAGTACTCTACCTAAGTATACCTAAGTCCTACACTATCGTAATGTATTGTGAAGAAATGGTACTCTGTTTTATTTATATTGTTCTTTTAGCTGTTGCCATTTTAGTTGTCTTTTTCAGCAATAAGTAAACTAATCCCCTTATGGCCCCTTCCTTCGCTACGTCCGTTTTCCGTTACCATCTGTTAGTGGTTAACGTATAACACCATTAACACAATTCGAACTCCTCATGTATTATTACCTACTTCCGTTTTGTATGTTTGATCATTCCAATTATATTGAGCGTTTTTATTCACTTTCGTATATATAATACTTAATTCTTGAAATGAAATTCTCTAAGGCGTTTAAACAACCAACTTTTTACACCCTTCCAGCTTCGGACTGGGCCTAAGGGGCCCGGATGGCATGACTTTAGGGGCTACTTTAGGTCGATCAATGAAAGACTTATTTAAGTATCTAAAAAATGTTAAATGTCGTAGAATCTGGTATCCTCGTCATCCTTAAATAAGACAATGTTGACCTTCACCTACTTTTACTATCGCATTATACAAAAAGGTCACTTTTTATCATTTTTGTTAAATTTTTCTCAGTGTAAGAAGTGTAAGAAGCAAAAATAGTAGGCATCAGGGGGCCCGCGCAGCCCAGGGCCCGGGTGGCAATCGCCACCCTGGGTCTATGGCCAGTCCGCCGCTGCACCCTTCGACTTTGAAGTAGGTACCTATTATAGGTTTAACTAAGTCTGTTGAGTGCGCTACATTATTCATCGGCATATGTTTGTGCTACTTATGGGACTTTGTAAACCCACAGGTACCTATATAAGAAACATTTATCTTTCCGAGTAGAGCTAAACAGATAAATCATAATTATATTACGTGTTATGTTACCTACTGCATCCATCGTAGAAGTTTGCAGGGAAAATATAACCGTAAAATTATTAATCTCCATAAACTGACGTATTAAAAGTTGTTTACGATAAAATAGCTTTTATCATTTATTTGTAACATAAATTACCTAGATATGACGGTAATGATTACTCATTCATGCAGCGTAAAATACACAAACTTTTAGTCCATAGTCCTACCTGCATACTTACCTACTGCAACCACTATATAACCACTGCATACATAAAGCATCACATAGCACATTTTCTCTGCCAAGACAAGATTTAGTTTTTAAAATATTCCCTTATCGACGCCTAATCGAGGAAAACATTGTTCTAAGGTTCTAAATAAACTAAAAGACCTTTTCAATTCACGAAAATATAAGTAGCAGAAACAAAACATTGTGTGAGCATTCGCGTTACCTGTAGGTGTCGCTGATGATGTCTCCTAACTCTACCCTCGATCTCATTTGCTCAAAAGTTACATAGTACCTATGCAATAATCTTTGTTTGTAGGTCATCCCTGCTTTATGTGGATCTCATTAGATCTATGTCATTGTCTTGTAAAGGATTAGCGTAAACAACCGAGAACCAGTGTATTTGCGGTCTTTTTAATTATACTTGGGTACTTGGCGTCCTGTCAGCCAATCCACACAGGGCGTGGTTGGTCATGAAGTTTCTCAGAAACTAATGCATAAGACTTCAAACATTCGTTGATCCATTTTCACACCAAAATGTACAACAATTATTATTTTTATTTATCTTCTCTGCTTCTATGCACGAAGCGAAATCGTGATATTTGAAATGTCAACTCAGAATACATAATGTGTTTAAATTATAATAACGCGAAGAATATAATGTAGGTACCTAAGTAATAGGTATTATTATTATTAGCTATATCCACAAAGTTCTGGACTGACAAATACAGCAGAACCTATATTACCTGTATGCTTGTGGAAGTCAGTGTAATATTTCTTGGAACCAGATATTCTTGAGAAGCCGTCTTTAGTGCAAACACGCGATCTAAAGAACTAACTATGGGTGCCTGGGTGGGCCTATTAAATATACGATACTTAACAAACAATGGAAGATCGCATGCGTCTGTAGCGTGATACAACACGTTTTACGTGTGTTAATCTAGAGGCCAAGAGGAGACAAAGCACGCCAAAATTATCAAAAGATGCCTTTAAATTTACTTTAATTATTTAATCCAAGAATGAACGAAATCCGCAGCTTTTAATTGTTAAAACGCCAGGTCAGATTATAGGTTAGCATTTGACCAGTATTTCAGCGAATTAAGCGAAGATATTCTAGGAGACAAATCAAGATTTAAGATGTAAGTTTGATGATGATGGACTTCATTATCACTTCCAAACTTCCAATTAATTACCTACCTAATTTGTTTTCAATGACGAAGAACTTCAAATCTGAAGAGGCAACACAATTCAAAAGTACTTAATCAAAAATAATTTAAGTTATATACCTACTTACTGAAAAAGTTGGATGTCACAAAAAACTCAGATAAATTACATTCGTATGTTTGCATCGAAGAGAACGTACCTACCGTAATTGGCATTAACATTAAAGACGTTTCTGGTAACGTTTCCATTAGATTTTTTTGTTGGAGCTTGAAGTGAACTTGAGATTCAAGTCTGTCGACTTTATCTATTGATATGAAGGTTAATAATGTATTAAGCTGTGGACTGCTGCAGTCTCTACTATAAAAAGATTGTTATTATAGTTACACAAAACACAGAACTACCTATCTGAATAGATATTTGCTGCTGCTGCTGCCCTAAATAGTCTCGCATTTAATAAGATTAAATAGTTTAAACAACAGTGCATGGTAAGCTACTGGCATCACTGTTTCCAAGCCATTGATTCACAGATAACCCCCAATAGATACCGCATGAAAGACGACGACCGCGCACCACGCTTTGGCGTAAATGGGTCTATATAAATCGCCGCTTCGCAGCACGGCCTTAGTTTCGACCAATTATTAGAGTTCATTGTTAGGGCGTCACTCGAAACAGCCAATAATAGCGCATTGGCTCCAGTCCCCGCAACCCGCGCCTTCCTCCAGTTTTGGTGAGCTAGGATCCGAACAAAAATCCCGTAATGCGGTATCTATTGGGGGTTATCTGTGCATTGATTAAATGAAGACTCGTGCAGCAACGCGTCTCACAGACTCAACTGATATTCCTCAAAGCAATGAGTGCAAATAAAAATTTAATGATATAAATCTTAGGTACCTAATTTAAGCTAACATTGTGCTTAATTATATACATGTGGAAGAGATCAGGATGTAATTAAACACCGGCTTATTGCCCGCTCTGTAGCTCTAGATGATATTACATCTTATCTTATCCCACTGCAAGTAAGCACCTAGGTCTAAGCCTAAGCAATACAAGCATCATTATAATATCTATGATATAAATAACCTACAGAGTTCATGGTGCAGTCAACCCATGAGGCGATCGCGTGTCACAGTCGCAGCATGCATGCCTTCTTATATATCACCCAAATTCAAGATGCAATATTTAGTAACATTGCACTGACAGGAAAATCAGCTGATAGCAAGGATTACAAACATTTTGGCTGTGGCGTACTCGCCCATGAAAAAGAATAAAATATTTTCAAGGCAATACAATATTTTTAATGCTATCACTTCTTTGATAACTACTTAATCAAGAGGTTTTCAGACCTAATTAAAACAACTTTCAGTTCTTCAGCTGTCGTCAATGCGATTAGCCTATGGAGGGGGATCATCAACACATGGCCAATTAGGTCTCTATGTCATAAAAGTAGGCACCTAGATAACTGTAGTTTCGCATAAACACCATGCAGTGTTTATTTTTAGATTGCTAACTAAAAGCTAGGTCACTCGGCTAATTGCTCACACGTGATATTGCTAGACATAAAATTGCCAAACATGGCCTGCCTAGAAAGTAGGCATTTAGGTAATATACACCACAGATAATATAATACTATACGAGGTAGTAGGTACATAGTTACAGACACTATCAATCAGTACAATAAGTTTTGTTGTTTCCTCAATATTACAGCTAGGCGATCATATAACTTAATTGCAACCAACAGAAACACAAAAGTGTATGGATTTGACAGTTTCAATACGCAGTTTATGTGCATTTTATGTGTTACCGTGGAAATTTTCAAATTTGTAATGAAATTTCTCCTGTTGCATTGCAATCAAAGCTCTGTGATCACCCCGCAGATCTACTGATGATTACCTTATATTATACTCTCGTATTATATACCGCTATACAAACGTCAATCGACGTGAACTATGCAATAAAATCCGGTTCGTTAGTTATACAAAATGAAATCGTTACACACTTGCGTAGGTGTACAATCATACACAAACGTCGATCAATGAGTAAAGTACCTACAATCTAATAAAACAATGTTTATTTAACCAGTAACTGCAGCAGTGCTTGGCACAATCATTCGATTCGGCGAATCGCGTGCATGTTTTCAATGTGATTCAGTAAGTGCAGCTGAAATATTCAAAGGAAACTACCTGTGTCACAGAATACTTAATAGTACCTACATAACTGATGTCAATATTCTGAGATTTTGATAGACTTCTAGACGTAACAAATACCTATTAAGGTGGAACGTTACACTAGCGCGGCAAGTTCAAATATATTTTTTGTTCTTTTGCCAATAATAGCTTAATTACTTAACGTGATTGTGTTGAGTGACATGAAAACTAATTTTGCGCAAATAAATATAATGTATCAATAAATTACAATTAAAAGTATCACCTTCTTATCATTGGTTTAGCGACAAATGGCAATAGACTAAAACTAAGAAGAAAATTGTTTATTGCCATTTGTCGCTAAACCAATGATATCTAGGAGATACTTTTAATCGTAATTTGTTGATAGGTACATTCTATTTATTTCCGCAAAATTAGTTTTCATGTAATCACGTTTAGTAATTAAGCTATTATTGGCAAAAGAACGCAAGAAAATTTGAATTTACCGCGCTAGTAAAACGTTTCACCTTAAGTACAATAGTTCTAACTATTGTACTTAAGGTGAAACGTTTTACTCTTCTTCTACTTTCTCTGTGTGCAAAGTTTCTAAAATTGGTGGTTTGTAATAGTTCTATAGAACCGACTTCAAGTCATCATCACAGTGATTTATGCTATGACGATAACGGCGTGGTAGTGATGCGTGTGACGATGACGTCATGCACAAAAATAACACGAAACAGACAGTATAATACCAATACTTGTCTATGCAGACAGTAAGTAGAGATTACACATCTCGCCGTCTTACCGTTATTATGAAACATCGGTGTTTGTGTAACTAATACCAGAACTTATCATGTTTTCTCAATTATAGCGTATGCTTGTTGAAAGTACTTAATAACGCAAAGTGAATGAGTCATTATGTCATTCCTATTTATCAATGAATGTCCGATATACATTTTGTACCGCTGACCCACCTTACTTATCTTGTGTGTAGGTGGATTTAGAATTTTAGATAAGTAATAGTTAACGGAGAATCATTTTTAGAGGCACTTACCTACATAATTATTAGCTCAGTAGGCCTAGCACGAATATTTACGTAAAAGTAAGTGTATCGTTAACGTAAGCCATTTGTATGGCACTTGATCAGCGCCCCTACCGGGCGTAAAACGAATTAAAATTTGGTAGCAAGAAGGGTTTTGGTTACTATCGTATCGCCTTCGTAGCGCCGCGTAACGCTAACGTTAGACATTTTGTATGAAAACGCGAGTACGAATATTGCTTTGACGTAAACTCGAAGGCTGGCTATCGTAGTGTCATCGTAAACTTACGAAGATTTATTCACTTGGAATTTGTTCGATATAATATTTCGATAGTTGTATAAAATTTGCTTCGTGCTACCACCTAGCGGCGCCCTGCGTAAATGTACGGTAAACTCGATACGTTAACCGTACGATTTATTGAAATATTCGTGCTAGGCCGACTAATAATACTTTTTACATTTCATGTTTCAAGATAGTTATTGTAAATAGTGGATACTAGTGGATATAAGTGGATACCGTATTAAAGGATGCTACCTTTTTTTTAAGAATAAATGGCGTGACGTTCTAGTCGATCACCTGAGTTAAGCGACACGGCCGCCCATAACAGTAGCAGTGTCACTCGGAACTTTAAAATAATAAAGTTTCGCGTGACATTGCGCTGCGCACGTCATCCTGAGACATCACATAGTCTAGTAATCAGTTGCTAGACTGTGAAATCAGGTCATAAAGTCTCATTTGTCCAGTAATTTCACTAGTTACAATGCCCTTCAAACCGGAACACAGTAGTGCTTGCACACTACTGCTTGGCGGCAGAATAACTGGCAAAGCGGTGGTACCTACCTCGACGAACTTTGCATAAAAGTCCTACCACCTAGTAAAACCCACTCCTCATTGTTTTTTCCCAGTGTAAGTAGTGTCAACTGTTGAATGTCCTAGTAATCCTAGTAGCTACCTATGCATATGTAAAAGCAGGATTATGCTTATGTCTGAATGCGTCAATGAACCACATGGAACGAACACAAAAGCGCTTGAGACCACCTAGGTCTACACATAATTTTATAAGTAAAGTAAATGCTTATCTTATCATTCTAATCTAGATGCTTACAAAGCTCTCTTTGTGAGGTAGGTAGTATAGTTATCGTTGATCATTTTTATTAATGGACATTAGCTTTAGACATTTTTCTTTTTTGACATTAGTCGTGCGAATCAATATTAGACATTAGTATACCTATGTGCAACCTAACTGATGTCCCAAAAAAATTAGTTTCCTTTAATCGTTTAACGCATAGGTACCTATATTAATTTCTTTCCAGTCAGGACGCACTAATAGCGAGACCTTAGTTACTTAGTTATTAAATGTATCACTTTTCTTGGTGGTTAAAGGCAAAACCAGTTTGTCTATCAAACCCGCATTTTAAAAGGCAAAACATATGTCAGTGAATATGCCATCAGCAAAACCGTGTCACGGTCAGACCTTCAAACTCGGAATGTATGAAGAGACGTGATATTTTATTCATATTGCGCCAGGCGAGGTAAACACTGAACAGCCATTTTACATGCAGCATCTTCAGAGCGAATCGTGCGCTGTTACCCGGATCCGACACGAATGCCTGTAAATGTAAAGGTTCTAGCTTACTTTATTTCAACTCACTGTAGCTTAAGCTGTACTTTCTATACATACATGTATAATTATGTAATGTATACACCGAGTATACCTACTATATTTGAAAGTAATATTCTCTACTTCAATCATAGAATTCAAAATAATATAGACAAGTGACGTAGGTACTACAAACATTGACCTAAAGCATTAGCAAACAGTAAGTTCAAATAAATTAGCAAAACTTAAAAAACGTAATAGGCTAACTTGAACGTTGCAATATGAAATTCATATATAGGATGAAAGCTGCTCTTTAACTGTTTCTTTATTTTTGTGCTCATATATCTTCCAACTTGTTTCAGGTACGGATGTTTGCCCCATGAAGTCAGTTGTAAGACGCATCGGTCAGCAGTTGTTCACTGCTTTGAGTGGCAAAGGCATCGCTGTCTTGGTCAACCATGGCATTGCTGATGATAAGGTAGGCACTATACTCACCCTTGTACTTACTTAATTGCTTTAGTTATTGCTATGCTAATATAATATTGTAACGTTTGCGGTTGCGTCTTTGTAGAAGTCTAAAAAGCATGGAAGATATGAAATGTTTCTCTGTTCTAAAAATAAAAATAGATAGGTATGTATAGAAGATAAATAGTATTCCTGAATGAACTTGTTGAGTTGCAAAAATGTTACTAGTGTAGGTCTGTGTTCCGTATACACCAGAAAGATTTGATTACCTAAAACGGTTACAACTACCTATTGCAAACCAATTGCAAAAAACGAAATGCGCACGGTCTTAATTATAGATTGTGTTGTGTGCGGTACCCAGGTACCTACTACCTACTCAGAAAGAGGCAAAATGTATAAAATTACTTCCTAAGTATAGAACGATTTCCACGTTTCAGCTGAAGACTGTGTACGCCGACCTTGACAACTTCTGTGCTCTCCCCGAAGGCTGCCAGGCGCAATACCTCCGCAACCCTACTAACAACCATGGCTACGTAAAACCTGGCATGGAGCAGTTCGATACCACCAAGAAGGTATATCTTAGCTACAGATATTTTAAACTAACTTCTGCACCTTGCCATAGTAATTAATAATCAGCGGAGTTATGCCGGAAGCCTTGCGGTTCTCTGTCAAAGTTTTCGATGTCGCGCTTCGGTTCGATCTCTCAGTCAATGATTTATTTCAACTCATACCATAGCAACTCATACCATATAAGCCTGTTACTCAGGGCACGCCAAGTTACTTTCATTGTGCTTACTGGATGAAAGAAAGTTTAAAAAATGTCGTATATGTTAGCAAATCATTAAAGTGTGGGTAGCTGTAGAAGCACTTACCAGTTTCCCATGAATTCCAGGAGCTGCGTCATTCGTTCAACATCACCACGCTGACGCCCGCGGCGATGCCCGCGCAGGAAGAAGTGCCGGAGTTCACGAAGCACGCCTTCCCTCTCGCTCACGACCTGACGAACCTCTCGCGCGTTCTGCTGCAAGCTTTGGCTTATGCTCTTGGTAAGTCGAAACCTAACATAAATTGTTTCGTGAACTAATGAAACCCAATGAAAACGGCTCCGGATAGTGGTCAATTTATATGATAAATTATAACAGATATATTTAATCATCATCAAGTAGACAACTAAAAATGAACGCCACTGAGCTCACCCGGTCTTGGACTTCGGCTCCTCAGACTACTAAGAGACTGTACGCCTTTATCCAATCTCAGCCTGCAGCCCTTCAAGGTTATTACTCCATCTAGCGGTCTTACCCTAGAGCTACAACATGGAGTATTTTAAAAGGAGGGTCAAAAGAGTAAACGTGGCACGTCAGCACGAGGTCGTCATAGACATCTGTAGCACCAGATTTTCATATGCTGCTGTGACCTCTTCCCATCAGGGCCGTATGCTTGTTTGCTACCTATAGCATAAAAACAATCTGGTATAGTGCATGATAGACTATGTTCGCTGAGTCGTGATTTCTCAAGAGGCTTCAACGTTTTAAGTATTTATCATATAACTAACCAGACTTGTAACTTTCCAGGAATCCCCCCAGCGACCCTTCTAGCCTGCCACTCCAGCATGATGCAAAGCAACGGCCTCAACCCGTCGACGATGCGTCTGTTATACTACCCCCCGGTACCCCCCGAGGACGTGGGTCCGTGCTGCCAGAGCGACGTGGTGCATTACACGCGGTGCGGCGCGCACGCTGACTATGGAACTTTCACTCTGCTGACACAGGACTCTGAAGGCGGACTTGAGGTAGGAGACAGTTCCTATCATGAAGATAACAGAATTATTAATAGCACCCACTGCTTAGACGCATACTTTACCTTATTTTAACTTAGAGACTGAATAATATAAACCTGTTCCTTTATCTCCTCTCCTCATCTTGGCAATCTGGCAATTGTTGCTTGGTAGGTGTTACGTCCCATAAAGGGTAAGCCAGTTCCTATAATGGAGCCAAGACGGGGTCGGGGGGGACCTATACTAAGATATTGGTTCTACAATAAATAGAAAGTACAAGGCGTTATCGCTAAAAGCAATCTCTTCCATCCCTTTTTGGAAAGTCCTGGTTTGTTTGTCCCTCGTGGCCATAAGTCATAGTGTACCTACTTTTGTAAACAAATGAACAGTAACTGTTAAAAACAAAATATTTTAAAATTTTGAATGCTAAAGCTATTCATTTCTCGAGTCACATACATTTACATTTAGGTTTTACATGACCTATCAAGCCTATCAACATAATCAACAGGCCAGTGTCGGTTGCTATATCTAAATATAGCAACCGACACTGGCCTGTTGATTATGTTTATGTGTTGCATAAAATAGCAAACAATCTAAAAAAGTAGAATAATACAGTCACTAGAACAATAGAAAACTTAACCTGTACCCATATATAGACTCGTAATTAGGTTCTCGACTTCGTAATTAGGTTCTACTCCTAATTGTCGACAAAGATGAAGATAAATGTCATCTTGATTGAGAGATATTACACTTGTAACGTAGGTAACACAAGTATAGTTTAATATATTGACTACCTATACGAAAACTTCCGTTCACCAATTGTGCAGAGCAGAACTTGCACAAGAAAGAGCACTCACCTGGTGTCAGAATCTTTAGGTCGCCCAAATGCTTCTTTGACTTGGCTTAACAACTATTGTTTTACGATGACAGCCAGGACCGCCAGCTTAAAGTTGCTTCCAAAGTAATGGTAGCGCTCAGTTATAAATTCCAATTTTTCTAGCGATCTGGATGACCGTGGGAAAGTGGAATTTACAAATAGTGACCGCAGCGAACGTTGCTGGTTAGGAACGGCTAGTCATGCTTCGCTATGGGCGTTACTAAACTATTCAATAAGCATTGGAAAACAAATGGATTTACATCTCACTGCAGTAAGGCCTATAACTGCCGTCATCTATTAATTATTGCGAACATTTCCAGGTCAAGTTGAACGGCAGTAGCCAGTGGCAGACCGTGGGCCATCTTCCTGGAGCCATCCTCGTCCAGACCGGCGAGCTACTCGCCGCTTGGACTGCTAACCTGCTGCCCGCACTGGTTGGTTCCTTTTAAATCTCATCTCATGTATCAAAGATATAGCTTGTCATAGTTCATCGCTGAACACTTCAAAAGCTAAGTGACTGTCTTCATTGTTATGGTTATTGTGCTATGTAATAATACAAGTACTGATTTGGCTACGGTCGTAGGTATATATCCTTTTCATGTCGTGTGTGCGTGGTACTTATTGTCACAGAATAATGAATAGTCTAGTCTACTGTCGATATGTAAGGAATGGGGACGTCTTACTTGGTTTAGTCAACCACCTATGGTCGGTGGTGCATTTACGTAGGCACGTACATAGCGCGCGTATAATAGGTCATTGGCTTGCCCCCTTTCTCACGAGAAGTGTAATAGCTAATATAATGTTTCAGATGCACCGCGTGGTGGTACCATCCGGAGCGTACGCCCGCGCGCGAGGCCGGCACTGCGTGGCGTTCTTCTGCCACCCGGACGATGACGCGGCGCTCCCCCCGCTCCCCCTGCGCGTGGCGCCCGCCCCCGCGCCCGTCGCCTTCCCCCCCGCGCACATCACCTTCCACCACCGTCTGCTGAACGCCGCGCATCACATACAGAAACGGTTCCGGGAGACGTACGCTTGACTGTCGCACGAACTACCGAAAAATACCATGAAGATGTAGGTAAAAGATGGATAGTCCAGAGTTCAACTGAAGCGGGAAACTCATTTTTTCATTTTGTAGATAGCTCAGCTAAATATTGTTTTAGATAATGAATACTATAATAATATTTAGCTGTTAGCACAGCTTATTATAGTAGCTACAAAAGTAAAAATTGAATTTCTCGCTTCAGAGTTGACAGTATAGACACTCCAACTAAATATTACATTTCATATGGCTCATTAACTCGCTACAGTCAATTTTATCAGGACAATGAAAATGCTCAACCGGTTTCGGAGCATTCAGAGCCCGTTTCTCGGAAAGATATACGTTCTTCCAATGATAGACGCGCATGTCAAGAATTAGACCGTTTGAAATGTAGATAATAATAATGGTAAAAGTCCAAGGTTCAAATACCTAACCATCAAAGTATTTGCTCTGATGCCATCCTCTCTTCAGAGCAATGACTACAATACACCTAAACAAATTAATTAAAGTCATGCGCTGCGCGGTCACATGTCACGGTGCGCTGTAGAGAAGAGGGCATGGCATCAGAGAGTAAAATAGCTACAGTTCAAATTTAAATCATTTTTTTACCTACAACTTCATGAATGACCTTCGTGAAACCCCGCTGATGTCGTACCGTCATCTGCACAAAGGCTTTTCGATCCATATTGGGTTATGACGCATTTGCTCACTATTTGGGAAGCATTGGTAACTCATTTACAGTTTAAGCTACGATTTCGACTTCTGAAGTTTTGTCAATCATTGATTATTATATTTCTATATTCTATGGTCCTCGCTCTCATATATAAAAGTTTGATAGTCAGATTAAAAACAATCAATTCTTTAAACGCCATACATAAATACGTCTTTCACGATAATGGCATTCTTATACGGATAAACAATTTTAAACAATAGCTGCCTACCAAGAACTGATGCCATCATACATATTTCTTCAAAGTACCTAATCAATTAAGTATGAAGTTGAGTAATCATTCTCAATAATTTATAACTTGTTTAAAGTATGTGTTAAACCTAATTATACAGTAATGTCGCAGTGACTACGAAGTTCACCTACTCTACGACTCATAACTATATACCTACATAACATTGCATTATATCATTATGTGACTATACCTAATTACCTAGTTAGATTTCGGGATAAAGTGCACAACCAAAACGGGCGGAACTAGCCTAAAAATAAATAAATAAATAAATAAATATGTGTGGACATTTCACACAGCGCCATCTAGCCCCAAACTAAGCATAGCTTGTACTATGGGAACCAGATAACTGATGTAATACTTAGATACTTTTTGTTTGTAAATACATACATAGAATACAATATAACACCCAGACACAGAACAAACATCGATGTTCATCACACAAATGTTTGTCCCGAGTGGGAATCGAACCCACAACCTACAGATCAGAAGGCAGGGTTACTACCAACTGAGCTATCAGGCCAGTCAATAGTCAAATATCGATAAACGACTGTATTTTATATCGATATTTTAAATATTCATCTCTAGCTAGTGTGCTGAGTAAGCCAAAAATTAAATCTATTAGATCTATATCATGAAAAACGATGATCGTTTTTTTAGTTTACTAATTGATACTTTTTTGTTTAGTTCCAACCTTGTATGCTTATGTAGGCCCAGCACACAATCTGTATTATAGGTGGACGATGAAACAGAATATTTTTGTCCCAGACCTGAAGTAAACGGATGTTTATAATTATTATGTGTGGTTTTTTGCACATTTGACCATAATCGACTGGCCTGTTGGCTCAGTTGGTAGTAGCTCTGCCTTCTGAACTATAGCTTGTGGGTTCGATTCCCACTCAGGACAAACATTTGTGTGATGGACATCGATGTTTGTTCTGTGTCTGGGTGTTATATTGTATTCTATGTATGTATTTACAAACAAAAAGTATTTAAGTATTGTATCAGTTATCTGGTTCCCATAGTACAAGCTATGCTTAGTTTGGGGCTAGATGGCGCTGTGTGAAATATCCACACATATTTATTTATTGTTTTATTTTGCAAAGTTCAACACATACATATAATACATGAATAATGGGGTATTAAAATTGGTTATTAGCATTTTAAAACCAAGTAACTATATGAAATCATTGATAATTTATCAACAATGCATATCAAATTTACATAATCAGCTTTACATACTACGTAGAAGCGTAGCTAGGTACTTAAATATGCCTTTTTCTACTTATGTCTACTTAATTTTATTCTTGCCGCATTATGCTATTATAATAATTAGACTGTATTGAGATCATTCCTGGTTGATACGGCATTTAAATAGTCAAGTTTTTAATATAAAAATGCTGATTTCCGCCAACGTTCTTTGAAAATTTTAATGAAAACAAGAATCAAAAAATCCTTATTGTATTTTCATAGCGTGCAGTCTCTATTTTATTTTGATTTAAAAGTGAATAATACCCAGGTGACTGGTTTACATTTTTAACAGACAGTTATTAAAACTTAGGGTGGGATTTTTGATCCGAAGTTAAGGTAACCAATGGTTAAAAATTCTAACAAATTCTAACCAATGGTCAAAATTTGTATGAAGCTTTAACCATTGGTTACGTTAACCACGGACAAAAAAACCCACCCTAAGTAAACCTTACTAACGCTTTTTAAAACATGAGTGTTATGAGTATAATAGGTACTACAATGCCCAGGATATTCGTAGAGAACGTTGGTAAACCCGTTTCTAGCTAATTAGGTACTTAATTTTTTTTAAGAAAATTGTCAAATGTGCTGAGTGTTTGTGACTCTGCAGACAGAACGCTTTCTGAACGAGCAGCATTTAGTCTTGCTTATCTATCCTGGTTTGGAGGATGCGCCCACTATCTTCTTATATTATTTGAATCTGCTAAAATTAAGGCAGTTCTTCTATTTTAAAAAGTTATCAAATTTGAATATTGTATGCACTTAAATCACCCATTATTTATTCTATGCAGATTTATATCTGGAAAATAAATAATTTTATTTCATAAACATAGAATAAATAATCTAATTTATAATTTTATAAATTTAATTATATATCTTGAACGCGCGACAATAATAGCTTTCTGTCTGCAAAACTTCTCTGAATGAAAATGTGACAGTATACAAGTATTTTACAGTGTGACGTCCTTTGTTAAGGTTTTACGTTAAGTAGAAAAATTGCTTGCAAAGCTTCTAAAAGTTATATTTTTTTTCTATTATTACTAGTAGTAACTTAGCAATTAGCGACGTGCAGTTATGTCCTACCATTTTATAGTATTTTCTTTTTAATATTGTACTCCTTGGTAGTCCTATTTTTGCTTCCGCATTTTTATTGTAAGTTTAAGTTAAATTATCTATGTGTTTTACTAAAGGTGGCCAATGACCGATTTAGTTGCCAGTGTGGTGATGTTAGATGTGTTGGATGTATAGTTTTAGACGTCCAAGCTTCTAATACCCTAATGCACGCTCGCCTTCAGCCCCGCTGGTCACAAAATCGGTGAATGCAATGGTACCCTTTATTAGCTTTCCTTCACGACTAATACTTACTCCATTTAAGTAACTTTCGTGATAACTTTGATAGCTCAATTTTTTTTGTGTACTTAAGCATACTTACTTATAGTTATACGACATTGTGTTCGAACATCGAAATTATATAATTTGTGATGATTATAATTTTATTATTATTATAAGTAGAACATCGTACTTAAACGCCCAGAACTTTAAGTCTATCTATTTCATGATTCATGACCTTAATGACACAAAATATAAAAATATCTACTTACAGCATTTATATAAAAAGATGTTATAACTTTACCTACCAGATTATATATTTTATACTTAGTTATTTTATACTGTATACTAATTCCTAAATTACAACAACAAAATAAATTTTGGTATTATAAATTATTAAGCAATAAGAAAACTTGCGTTTTATTTATTTACTAGTTGACCCGCTCGGCTTCACACGGCTTAATTAGCTTTACGCCCTAACCCTGTTCATGGGAATAGAGAAGGGAAAGGGAAAAGGATGAGTGGATGGCACGGCACTAGAAGTTGCCTGCCTTCGCCGGTCTTTCGCCGTCTACATCACATGGTCTACATTATTAATTCAGATTCTGCCAAACTTTCTGTGAGTTCTCAATTATCATTACCTATGGCGTAGGTAAAGCGTGGTGCAGAATAGGCTAGTGTCCTCCTATTTTTTTTCATTGCAGAAATTAATAATATTTCTCAAAAAATAAACACCCGTGAAAACAAATATTAAATATCTCAAAAAATGACAAAGCTACAAGCATTTTAAAGTACAGGAATAGAAAGAGACAACTCAGATATGCAGTGACGACATTACTCTTGCTCCTTCATAGTACCTCATTACTAAGCTGTGGTAGCTTTACAAACAGCCTCTTTGGCATGTGACTTCACAACGTGCGTTTTCATAGTAGCTGTGGGGAATCTCCTGTTTTGCGAGAAAGGAACAGGCGATGCCCCCTCCAGAAACTTTAAAAGCGTAGGTATTACTCCTTGATTTGTTTACCGGTTTTACTTATTTTTTTCCAATTATTGCATTCTTTTTTATCTACATTATGACAATAATATTTAGTTTTTAATTTTTAACAGCAGGTACCAGCCTAGACAAATGAATTCACAAACACCTAAGATAAGAAGACTGGAACTGGATAATGAGGCCAATTTTAAAGGCTTTAGTTGACAGATCTAAAACTTCTAAAGCTGTTGCTGTCCTTGTCAAATAGACGGCAATGTAAGAGACGGATATATTTTTAGTATTTTAAGGACTGTCAACTAAAGCTTTCTAAATCGGGCCTAATGTTCGTACAAAAAATTATATAGTTAGCCATAGGACATGGGTATATTTTTTTGGCACTGATTTAAAGAGGCAGTTGTAAATAGCAGTTTTGGTAAGTTAAAAATTAGAAATGGCACGTTTAATAACTAGTTCAGCAGTTAAAACTAAGCAGTAAAGTAAACAAAAATGAGTAATAAAAAAATAATGAAATGGATCAGTGAATATATAATTGAGCAGGAAAATAATTAAATGAGCGGTAAAAATTCAATAATTTTTATTATTAACGAGCGGTTAATAATAACAAAAAACCTAACCTAACTTGATAAAATAACCGACTAATTCATTTTTTATTACTGTCCATGTTTTACTGTGGCAATAATTAACCAACCGCCATTAAATTAAATAACTGCTCAATATGTTTTTGAACTGATCATAATAACATCTCGAATATTTAAACAACAGCTCAAAAATGTAGTTCCCTATTTTTTTGTGTTCAAACAGTTGCATATGTGTAATAAATACTAATAGTGAGTCAACTCGGCGGGTAGACGGAGCAACGATGGGGTGCGGTATGAAGGAGAGCGGAGGTCCCCCCTGCCCGCGACGTCTGCGGTAGTACCGGCCGGCTTCGCTTGCGTATCGGTACGCCCGTTCAGGCGTGTCGCGTATGCAGAGCAAGTTGCAATTCGATAAAATTCAATGTTTACTAAGAAAGTACCTACCTCTTACCTACCTACAATTTATTTATTCAAGAAAATGTGTATGTACCGATTTTATAAATGAATCCATAAATTAAGAATTCTTCTATTATACGTATATTGAATGTACTACGTGTATAGAAGAATTCTTCGACCTATCTTTTCGTCCAAAATACGAATAGGTATATAGGTATATAACGAAGGTTTTCAATCAGTGTGTGTTGCCAGTGATGACTTATGGAACTGAGATGTTGTCTCTTACTATTGGCCTCATTAGTACCTAAGCTCGATGTCGCGCGTAGAGCTATGGAGAGAGCTGTGCTCGGTGTTTCCCTGCGAAGTAAGATCCGTAAGGAGGAGGAGAACCAAAGTGACCGATATAGCTCTGAGAATTGGCAAGTTGAAATGGCAATAGGCAAGCCACATCGCTCGTAGAATTTGGTGAAAACCGCGGGGAGCCGATAGATGCAGGCGAGCAGCCGCTCAAAGTGGCGCTCTGTCGGGGAGTCCTATGTTCAGCAATAGGCGTCTTCAGGCTGATGATGATGATACTACGTAGTCTACGTATAACTTGCAGTAAGATACATAGAAATTAACTGAATCGAAATATCATCATAAAACACTAGTGCAGTAATGTGAAATAAAAAGCAAGTGTCCGTAATATCTCGGATTATGAACCTAAAAGCGGTGTGATAAGAGCCACTGTACGAACAACTGTAACAAAAATAACTTATTACGAAACACAAAATTAATATCTAAGAAAATGTTTTTTCTGTCAACCCTTGCTTATTTTTAGGGACTAGACGTCGAGACGGTCTTGTAGGTATTTTTCGATATAACAAAGGAGTTGACCCACTATTAGTATTTATTACACATATGACAGTAGGGAACGCGTTGATATCTTTTTCACCGACCAAGTAAAATGAGAGAACGAGGAATCTGAATTTGAAGCATAGAGAAGTATTTAAACCAACAAAATTAACCCGTTTATACGGGAATCTTAATTTATTTTGAAGTCAGTTTTTGACTACCTACCATGTCCATGACTATCTCTTAATGATTAAAAAGCAAAGTACAAAAGTACGAGTGTGATTAAAGTCCAAGGACAATTTTAAACTTTATCTGATAAGGTAATTCAACGGAAATAAACATTGAATTGTATTTGTTTGTCTGGCCAAAAAAGCTAAACCGACTTGATGACATTTTGCCATATATGGATTGCTTATGTTACCGGGATCAACATAAGATACTTACTTTTTGTAAAAAATAATAAAAAAATATACGCGTCGAACAAAGTAGGTACCTAGGTACCTTCTTTTCACAAAGTCGCTTAAGAAGACCTATCAAGGTTCAGCGTATTACAACAAAATTATCTAGTGTTGTAGGACTTACTACCATAGCTGATGCCTTCGTTGCAAGATCTAATTTTCTGTCAGGAAAAGCGAACTCAATCAGCAATACTATGAAGCTGGCAGTATCCTCCGAAAGCTCTGTTGGGGGGAAAGTCGCATTCACACATTTGTACGTCACCGTCACTAAGATCTACTATTTTAATTTCACCGCGGTATAATCGCGGCGGCTATTTTTGATTTTTTATTTTAGCGTAGTTCGCGTGTGGTAAACTCTGCGTTTTTGGCGGAAAAATGGAGATCACAACTGTTGTTGTTAGCCGAGCGGTGCACCCGCTGTTTACGTTAAAAAAACTGTCCGAAACTGCGCAGAGAATCTTGTTGGTATTTGAGTGAGTGACTGAAGGAAATAGAGGACAGCAAATCGGCGAGGCAGGTCATGGTAAGTAAATAGCCTCATTTATCGAGCAAAGTAAACAATTGGAACTTGCAAACCTTTTTTATATAATCTGATAACAATTTTGGTAATTTAGCTATTGGGAGATAGATTTCAGAGCTTTCCATTGGTTATATATACGACCAAGTTCAAACTGCATAATTATATCATCTTGGGATGTATGCAGTTTGAACATGGATTGAATTTTTATACCAGTTTTGTGGAAACGGATGGCCATTTCCACAAACTTGACATAAAAATTCCATAATACCTTCATATTTATACCGATACATCTTATGCGGAAATAGATAAGGTAAAGGATATGCTCGCTATCAAAGATATAGGTAAGTTCTCATGATAATAAACTGGATGTGGTGCGATGGTGGTGCGTTAGTGATTCAAAGCGCATTATGGTGGATCGATGCTCTCTATTCTATACCTAGTGTAGGTAGGTAATAGATGAAAGATTGCCTGAGATAAAAATATCTAAAAATCTCATTTTTAAAGAATATTTGCTATAGTTACACTCTCAATAAAAATAAAACTGTCGCGATTAACATTTGCGTGCTTATCGAATTATCATCAGTTTATAAATATTATCTCCAAAATCCACTTCTTGTTATTTCCAAACGATTTTTCCATAAAAAAATTTCATGTTAGTTTATAAAGGATGTTTACTGTTCATAAGGGTCCTCATCTAACTGTCAATGAAAAGGCTTTATGGGTTATGGCTTAAGGCTTAATAGCTTTTGGATTAAATTACTAAGCTATGTCTGGTTCAATAAGCATTACACTGTAGCCTGCTTATCACAAAGTACATAGAAGCGCCCCGTGGTTTCACTCACAATTATTTACAGTGTGTCCGCGGCCGGCGTTGTCATTTTCCCGGGATGTAAGGTATATATATACCTATCCTATATTAGTCTCGGTAGGTATACCTAATGTAAGCAATCCGTGTACGTGCGTAAATCCAAAAAGGGTTTGTCGTTTTGTCGTGAAAGCAACAGTCCTGGGATAATTTCGTTACTGTGAAAGCCATCACACCACTGACCTCTATTAGATATACTAGTAGTACATTAGAGATCATTGCATCACGCATATAAACATACAAGCTTCAAGTTTATTTTGGGGGAATTATTAGCCCATCCTGTAGCTGTTATTATATCTCTACTATCTGAATATCGTTGTCTTGTCACTGTCGTTGCTACAACGCCTGCCTGACAAATCTATAACTACTCGACATTGATTGAGAAGCTTAGAAACCTGCACGCACCTATCACCCTTCCGCCACATTTTGATCACTTCTCGGACATTCAGAGCGCACCTGCAAAACTACAGAAATCACGACCACGCCGCATGATAATCGCGTGACGTTTTTTCAGACGGCGGATTAGGCATCTTATCTCTTATCAGCTATCGGCACACACCGAGATTGGTGTCTGACTATCGCTAAAAATACCTGACTATCAAAAGACGAGCTGCTATCGATAGTGCACCGAGAAAGAAACGGCTAACAAAGTCACAATAAATAAAGACTTCATGGAGTTTAGCTAAGCAAAGGGTTTACGGTAGTTTAATACACTTCAAACGAAAATTTTTAACTTTACCTACCTATTAACTGCCGGAAGGCGTCCACTACTAGGAGGGAATTTGCCATAATAACTGCACGCTTGGCAGGCGGCTAGTGATCGCAGAGTGAAGATTTTCTTCCATCTTTATAAAAGATACTTGGTAATACTCTTTTATAATCACAGAATACTTAATATGTACAGGTAATTCAATAACATGGGTACACACCGACGAAAGCGGACACAGCATCTATCGCCATCCAACCTATCTTCAATTAAACCGCGATAGTTACTTATTAGTTATTAAATCAAGACGGTGTTTTCATCATCATATTTTTCACTAACGACTAGAGCACTCAGATTTCAAGGCCGAGGATATCGACGGGTCGTCAGTCAATCATAGAACAACCACGACCACTAAGCCATTACCGCTTCAAACATAATAATACACTTAGCCTACATTACTCGTCCAGTTGTATCAAATATTAGTCGGCCGGGGGTTACCGGTCAGCGTCGAGACCGGATCGAACTGGAGGAGGCGGTTATCGGTGCAACTACTCGACTATACTCGTACACGTGAACCAACAATAAAATTTCATCATTAGCTTGTTTCTGATGTTGTAAACAACTGTCTCGCTTACTGGACCTTGGACTGGAGTAAACTCATTATTTTTTGAGTATACTGGGACAAAAATTGAAGCATAGGTGCTACAGGTGTAGAATTGTAGGTATAACATTTTCCTAGTCTGTGCTTTCTAAACACGATAGAGGAAAATGTTCACAAAACGATTTTTGAAAGATCATGCATGGAAAACACGGACAAATAAGAAAGCCATATATCTGCCCTCATAGTGAAGAACGCAGTAACTAACGTTTTTGGCAAAATTGAGTTCGATACATATTCGGAATCGCCAAAAAACTATATTGTGTTCTTTCTCTCTCTCACACAAATTATCAAGTGTTGTAAACAATTTAAAGCAATGGATCAAAAATGACACAGTAAAGTTTCATGTAGCTTCTTCTTTACAGATGTAATCGACGCTATGGTTCGGAGTTTTCTATTCTACATTGTGCCGGGTTGCTTGCACCTGATGTGGGGAAGAGAACTTTTTTTTCAAACTCGTATTGTAATGGGCTTGTTATAATTATAATATTTTGTCATTTTTGACATTAAGCACTGTGTAAGTTTGTTTAATTATGCTTGCTTAGAATGTACAACAATTTAATTTTTATTATTTTTAAATACATTATCATTTTGACTTGTAAAAGTGCTAAAAATAGCCTAATGCAATAAAAAATTTTGATTTTGATTCTCACGTATCGAAATTCCACCCAACAACACAAAAAGTAAGAATGCAGTAACTCGACTACTCTCGACTACTCGCAACTTTTGCTTTCCCGTTTTTCTCGAAATCATGTTTTACCTACTTACTGCATTTTTCATAAGGACGGCAGATATATAATACCCAGAAACAAAGTGTAAGACAAGCGTAGGTAACTCTTAAAAATAATGAATAGGAATCGCAAACTACGAGGTTGTTGTTTCATATTAGTCCACAACACCCAACGACGACATTTCCATAGCACCTCTTTACGTTCATATAACTGTGTGTATTGAAACGGTCCATATCGGTTGCAATCAATTTACGTAATCACCTAGCATTTGCACCTACTGTTTTTAACGTTACGGGTTATGTTGGTACTTAATACCTTAGCTTATTCATGTTTTTATCAGCTACGTGCCTGATATATTTCAATAATGATTTATTTTATCGGGCGGTTTGCAACGTTACAATGTTGTGTTGAGACTTGCGGCCATAAATGATGTACTTAAGTAATCTATTATCTGTCTGGGCTGCATGTTAGTTTTGTTTTCAGAGTTTCGTTAAAGCTGTTTATGAAAATAAATGGAAACCCCCGCAGTGATAGCCACGAGTACAGTCCACAAATACTTACTACGCTCAGCGGGTGGACTTTACGCAATCACTGTAAAACTAATAGTTGTAGTGAAAGTTAAATATACAATACAACCCAAGACATAGGGATTGGGAATTCACTTATACTGGGTGGCGCAAAAGTAAAGACCCTATTTGGTTCAGCTATAACATTTTTTCTAAATTAGAAAACTAGATTTAGGTTTTTTTAAATGTATATTTGTGCCATTAAATTTCGTACCATTAGGATTTAAAGATGATGTCTTTTAAATGGTGACCTCCAGAGTTGATACACATTTGAGCCCTATTTATGACATTTTGCATAACTTGCCGTAACACTTCCTGCGATATGTTCGTTATTTCTTGACGAATGTTTTCTTTTAGAGCTGCGAGAGTCTGTGGCTTGTTCACATACACCCGAGATTTCAAAAAACCCCAAAGAAAGAAGTCTGGACTGGTCAGATCGGGTGATCTTGCAGGCCAAGGCAAATCGCCAAAACGAGAGATAACTCGGCTTGGAAAAGCGTCCCTCACTAAGTCCATAGTGTCGCGCGCTGTGTGTGCCGTAGCGCCGTCTTGTTGAAACCAGATGTGCTCCAGCCCCAATTCGTCCAAACTGGGTATCAAAAACTCACGTAACATGGTTCTGTAGCGTTCTCCAGTGACAGTTATCGCATTGCCTCCAGCGTCTTCGAAAAAATAGGGTCCGATCACTCTGTCAACACAGATGCCACACCATACAGTAACTTTTAGTGGGTGTAGAGGTGTTTCTTGAATAATGCGCGGATTATCAGTGCCCCAGAACCGAGTATTCTGCTTATTGACATGCCCTGAGAGATGGAAATGCGCTTCGTCACTCATAACCAATTTTGAAGGAAAATCATCTTGCAAAATGTCATAAATAGGGCTCAAATGTGTATCAACTCTGGAGGTCACCATTTAAAAGACATCATCTTTAAATCCTAATGGTACGAAATTTAATGGCACAAATATACATTTAAAAAAACCTAAATCTAGTTTTCTAATTTAGAAAAAATGTTATAGCTGAACCAAATAGGGTCTTTACTTTTGCGCCACCCAGTATGATCCTTTTATACGAAAAGTTTATGAAATTATTACAAACCGTGTATGCCTGTATTAAAGAACAATCAGAACTATTAAATCACACTAAAAAAAACATTTTTATGATATCTAGGTTGTAAAAACTAACGACCGTAATAAAAATTGCGAGCGATTACGAAGCTTTCTAATGTTTAAGTAAGTAATCGTGTTTTCTTCAAATTCATACCTAAAAAAATAATAATATAAATGTGTTGCGCAATAACGACCTTTGAACATAGAACATGCGTATCAAACAACAAATAAGAACCCATGTGGTCTAGTTAAAATCTGCAACAAGCTAGATTGCTTCGAGATTTAATCGCGCCCAAGGCAAAAGTACCAGCAAACATAACTCACACACGAGGCTAGAGCGAAAAGCTTATGTGAAGCAGTAAAAATATTGCGTTACGCGTTCTTATCACGACATTTGTGGTTTAAGTCCTTCATAAAGTTTAGGTAGAGCTCGCATCGGGCGAATGTAGACGACAAACAGCTCGCGTGATAACAAAACTGGTGCAAACCAGCACGCGCACCGACCGCAGGGGGCCGCGCGCCGGCTGCGCACACACACATGCGCACTGATCACTCACACCACCCACACACATACACAAGTGATAACACAATCTGAACAAAGTATTCAGTGACGCACAATTTGCAGTAACGTTTAATTTGTCGTTTTAATAGGTGCAGATGATGACATTACCTATCGTACATGTGGAAAGGATTTATTTAATGGACTTATGTGCAACTGATAACTTCATAATACTGATCCAGTGTTTAACCAAGGATCAAGTAATCAAGGCATATTACTGGGATACTTTGCTAGTTGTTGAAGATTTACATTACTTTAAGTACCTACTCGTTATTGCACACTAGAAATTCCAACCCATACACTTTAAGGCTAACATTATCCTTAAAGTTTCAGAGACTAATAACACCATTCTTAAAATTAGAAATGCTACTCTAGCTAGGTCAAAGGAATTATGTGATGCAAAAAAGGCATCTCTCTAGCAAATCTATACTTTTAGGTGACCATCGGAAGCGATCGGATACCTATATAATAACGTTCCTTTAGAAGCAGATTTAATGAAGAGAACTCTACCACCTCCTCTAGAACCTGACATCAAATAGCAGCACGGTATGCTCAAACAGCTAGAGGCTATCATTCCTGAATTTGAAATGCCACTCTAGTGCAAAAGAATTGTGTGAGGATAAGGCACAGACTTTATACATCAATAAGAAGACACGCGACGGCCTGCGATAAGATACCTACATCACGGTATAACATCACCAATTGCACGACACCGAATTCAAATCACCGATATCTGTTATCGTAGGATATCTGTTATCTGTTGACTGTCTGGAGAATCGAGTGCTACAAGATTTCATAGGCTTTGTTCTTTAAGTGGATTTCTTTTTCCTTTTCAATAGGAACATCCCCCCTCTGCGTGGTTTGACTACAGTTTAGCTTTAATAATAACTGCCTGCGAGCATTTCTGTAAATATTACTCAGTATCCCATCGAAAGAAGTGCTTGAAACACCGTAAACGCCGTGGTTATACAGAAATGATAAGGTGATTTTATATTATAGAAGATATTTTAGCCCAGAGCTAACATTAGCGATGTAGGTGGGGGGGTTTGTACCAACCCATGCTTTTCAGATATTTGTCTATGGTCGATAAGATAATGACAGTGAAAACCGATGTATAGTATAAAGCTGCATAATTTATACCTTATTTATTGTATCAACAATGTATGTGACACTGACACACATACACATTATTGGTAATTATTGCAGGTACTATTAGTATAAAATAGACCCCCCACAATTAAACCCACGTGCGCAGAGTTATCTGAGCTGGCGAAATTACTATAAATCAAACGATCACTGATCAGTCCTGGCTTTGGCAAAGCCGGAGGGCGCAGCTAGTGAAAACTAAGAACAATTTTTATTTTAAATCGTGGTTGACGAACGCGGAGGTATTACAACTACAAAATGAAAAAACTGATTTACATTAACATTTAAACGTTCCCGATAATTTAGCTTTTAACAAAAATTATGTTATATTGTAGCTGTCAAACGCTTTCTTTCAGCGACCGTATATTATTTTATTTCAAGGAATCCCCGACTAACAGACGGCAATGCAGCTTTTAGTTAATAAATTGTTATGCAAAACGTCAGCATTCGATTGGTTAGGTAAAGAATATTTAAGCATCCATTTTAAAATTAATCTCTATATGGACGAACGTACACAGATTTGGCCCTTATAGTTGTATTATATGTAAAGATAAACAATTCTTGATGTGTAGCAATCTTAGTTGCAATGGCATTTTCAATAATAATCATAATCGAGTGTCAGTTTTTTTCGTAGATTTCAAGAGGGTACCTAGCATGATTGTCATAGTTTTAACATCTTTCCAGTCAATTTAGGAGTCACACGGACACAATCTGTTTATCGCGTCTAGACACAGTCGATATGGTAATCTCAGTTTTCTACATGAATATTATCGATCGGTTTAAGGGAAGCGCGTGAATATGTATTACCTTACAACGTAGATAGCCGCTGTTTTATTACAAGGCCATGCGTTATACGAAAACTGTTGCTGATGCAAACACTTTTAAGAGTACTGCAGGTTGCTTTGAGCTCGATCTTCACTTATTTCAAAATTTTGCGAATTGCCTAAAAAAACCGACGTGCTCAGTCACTGGTGTGCTTTGCGCCGTTTACTTGTAACTAAACATATTATACATCCGTGAACTAAATGAATCTTCAAATCTTTTTTTACTTATTATAAATTTATCTAGTATATTTTACTATTCCGGTCTCATTGCACCTAATATGACAAGTGTCGAGTGAGATCAGCATTATAATTCGATTGTTGAATCCAAGAACCTTTAGCAGCGCTAATAAAGTCACCACGCAAAGCCACATAAAGTACCCAGTCCGTATAAACGAACCAGTAAGAGGTCGGTCCGCGCCGACATCGATATCAGTCACCTATTGAACCGAGGCCTATCGCGCCGGTAATAACCGGACACCGGCCGCGGCAGGCGGCTGCTGATAACGCCAGACCAGTCCACAATCAACCCACACTAATAACCCATTTCAACACAAATCACCACAAAACAACACCAAAACCTGCACCCATTTTTCGACCACCAAAACGCTATGGAAAGAACTTCCACAAAAATATGTGCCTCGTTTTCCTAGGAAATGCGATACGAAAGCGGTGTTAGCTTGTTCGCAGGGGAGTCGTTTAGTCGCGTTATCAGTGCGTTGTCACGCGGAGACGTTTTATAAGTAAGCGAGCCGAGCGCGCGGCATCATTGGCCGTGGCGACCGCGAGGTGACCACAACTAAAAAACTTTATAAACTTGTGAAATATATCGTGAAATGTTGGTGTTTCCGCATTGGAGGACGGATTTACCGGGAGATGGGTGCAGGGTCCAAAGATGGATGCCTGCGGAACACTTTGCGCCGTACTTGGCCAGGCCTGTACCGCTGCCGCCGCTTCCACCACAGGTGCGAATTGTGATAGTAAACAACTTCCATAATAAACATAGATCAGTTCATGAAACAGATTTTAAGCCGATTTGTTATTTCTAGATTATTTTTTACTATTAAATGTTTTGCTGTTGGTGTTGATTGGAACACCAACAGCAAAAAATCGTAACATTTTGTTATTGGTATTTCTTTTTTAATACTAAATTTTTATTGGTGGTTGTTGATTAAAACTTAAAAGAAAGTTTAAAGTAGAAAACTCGGCGGGTAAATATTTTTTTGTCTACAATTAATAAAATAGTTTTTCACCTAGTGCTCCTCTTGTTTTTGTCATTTAATTTTTTCGTGGATTGTGCGGCCTTGACACTTTAGAAAAGTTTAAATTACTTTACCTATTTCATAAATTTTTCAACTGTTGATTGTTTTATACCAAATAGTTAAGCAAACCAGCATTTAATTTTTTTTATAATAGATCCGAATAAATTTGTTTTTTTCGGCAACGTTAATAAAACCTATGTTTCCCTACAGTTGGAAGACGAGGACTCATCCGGTGGGTCATCCCCGGAGCGGACCGAAGGCGAGTGCATAGAAGGCGCGTGCGGTTGGCGCGGTTGCGGCGCGCGGTTCCCAAGCGTTGCGCGCTTGTCCGCTCACGTCGCCCGCACTCATGCGCTCGCGCACCGCGACGGGCTCTTCTACTGCGGTTGGAAGGGATGCGCTAGGCCACAACGAGGGTTTAATGCAAGGTTCGTACTTATTCATTGAGTCTAGACAATCAAGATGTCTTTGAAAATGTTACCGATGACATTTCTTGAAACAAATATTTAGTACTAATTTAACATGTTGTTTGTCTTCAACAGATATAAAATGCTAGTGCATGTACGCACGCACACAAACGAGCGCCCGCATACGTGCAACCAATGCCACAAAAGTTTCTCCAGAGCGGAAAACTTGAAGATCCATCTCCGATCACACTCCGGGGAGAAACCTTACGTTTGTCCTTATGAGGTAAATAACAATATGTACTCAAATTCTGTGTCATTCCGTGGTATAAGGAGATGTCGATTCCAAACAATTTTTAACCTCGGGGCGTTGATATAAAACGTAAAATTGTCAGAGCTGCATTTTACTCATTTGCTCTTCTTCCACTGATAGCAAAATATTAAATGTTGCCAACTACAAACTAATTTGAACCTTAACGTACTGGAATAAAGTATACTATGTTGTATATCGCGGACCAATTAGACAGTGTTTACAATAGATATTATACCTTATCTAAAACACACACTCGTAATGACATAAACACTGTGTAAAAAAGGTAATTTACGTTTGTTTTTATTGTCAACAGGGCTGTGGAAAAGCGTATTCAAACTCCAGCGACCGATTTAAGCACACCCGAACCCATGCCGTAGAAAAGCCATACTGCTGCAAAGTGCCCGGATGCAATAAAAGATACACAGACCCATCTAGTTTAAGAAAACACGTGAAGACGTACAAGCACTTTACAACGGAGCAATTACGCCGAGAATCTTCTGAAGAAAATCATAGCTCGGATGCTTTTTCTCCACCAAAGGATAACATGACTTACATCGCAGAACCGGCATCACCTCTTCGCACGTATATGGCAACTCCATCCCCACACCTAGCGTATCCACCCAGAAGTACCATATCTCCCATAGCACCGTACACTCCGATCATGACAGATTCCTTAACATACACTCCAGTGGAACATATAACTTACATCAGGCCTCTAGAGCCAATGTATCCGGTCAGAGTTCCTTCGGATGAAATGTCATACGTCGAGTACACACAGATGTATGAACACGCATATAGAAACTACTATTCAAACATGAGCTACCCAGTATTAAGACCAAATATCAATGAAAAAGTCTTCACTTATGAAGAGCAGAGAATGGAAGAGGCACCGTTGGTCAAACCAGAAACGCGTTTGGAAGAAGAAATGCCACTCAACCTGATGACTAAAAGGTTGGAGTGCAGGCCTATTGAAGAACTAGTCAAGTGTACTGATTACCCTTTAGATTTAAGTACTAAAAGTTGATGATTAATTAAATATTTTTATAAGATGTTTTTGCCGACTTCTTATTATCTTAGTAATGACCTGATGCGACCTATTATATACCTTTAGTTATTTAACGCTACTGAAAAAGCATCAAAGGCTCATGTCACTAAAACAATAAACATGTGTTAAATATTAGCACCATTTTGGTATCGCTCATCATAGTAAACACATCTTTATCAGTGTGCAAAGCAAACATTACAATAAACGAACTTCAACATTTTAGAACCATGTCTCGGAAAATATACCAAAATCTCTTTGCTTTTCAAAGGAGTGTAACATTTTTTATTACGACGAGGTGGCAATGTTTTGAGATAAAAAGGTGCGAACGTGACAAGACAAAGAGGCACAGATCGCAAACTTCCTTATCTGACGGCAAAATACAACTCATGCGGGGAAACAATGCCTATGTAGGTATGATATAGGCGAAATGTACACAGACATGTCACGGTGACTCTTGGTGTGAGTTATGTAATTATTGGCCTAGCAAACAAGTGGGTATCAAAACTCACATTTTATTAAGATTAGATGATACATTTTGAGTGCATGTTTAATGATGACAGACACCGAATATGCACTTGATTTTAAGGATTACATGAAAAATGTGACATATCACCGTTTCTAGTCAGTTTTTTTTAGTTTTATGTCGTGAACAAGATTTTGGATGGAACCTTATTAAACCTTCAAAAAACTATTACCTTTGAATTAACCACGAGATAAGTGCATACTTACGTGAAATGGACGACTTTGATGTTTTAATGTATAGTTTTATGAGGAGGAGGAATCTTAGTGGCTGTAACACAGGGCTTCCTAGTACGGCCACTAACGACACTCCTAGGTATGGTTACTAGTAACACAGTGTTCATAGATATTTAATTATGTAGTAATATAACCAACTTAGGTAAATAATGTTTATGTGTATATTTGGAAATAAATAAATTTTATTATTATTATTTTTATTATTTATATCTTAAAAATACTTTTTACTTCGGAGGTTATTTGGCATTTAAAGCAATAAAAGTGACTTAATATGAAAAATCTTGATTTATTCAACCACATACAAAAAATATGATTCCTAATGTCACTATACAGTATTGGAGAATGTTATGTAATATTACAATTTATTACATATCGGTACGTTTATAATTATCGCAGTTTTACAATGTCAAATTCAAATCAATGGATGATTTGGTTATTATCTAGGAATGTGAATAGAATACTTATATAATTTGACCATTTCCGTTTTTACATAATAGTTATCTACCAATAACTTATTTGACTAATGATTACTAACCACACATGCAGGTTTTCTGTTTACGATGGATATTAATTATATTTTATTGGAGAAAAAGTGCATTTTAATAATTTTGTATGGAGCTAAAAAAGTGTTAAATTGAGTGTAAGCGTTTAGAAACTAAGAAAGTCTTTCATATAATATATATTCTACTTTAAACAGCCTAGTATTTTCGTGAAGCGCCCCGTAGTGCTCTATATTTAGATATTCAGTAAACTACTTAAGTCTTTCCACATTTAGTTCAGATGTCGTGAAGTCAGGTCGCAACTCTGTCTTCCAAATAAAATCACGCCAGAACACCAATTTTCTTTGTAACAGAACATCAACGGCAATTGTAATGAAATATCATTAAGTACAGTGTTTCATTACAGAATTTCTATTCATGACCAAACATCTCTTTTTAATTTAACAACTTGCGATAACATTTCCCCCCCAGCCTCCTATTTATTGAAAGTGGAATAGTAGTATACCGTATCCTTGTGTTATGTGCGCACAAGCTTGGCCATGCCTTCAGCGATGATATTGAGAGCAGCCAAGTCTTTGCGCGCCGTGTCTAGTAGATGGGCCATGCCACGCTGTTGAAGGGTCAGAAATTGTTTCACGTCTTCTTGTGCACCTGAAAATCAGGAAAGATTTAGAACCGATTTTTCAATGGTGATAATTCTGTAGTGCAACATCATAAACTAAATTAAATCTGACAGTTCTAAAACCATTGCGGTCTTTGTCATTTCAATCTATAAGAACGGGACAGCAACATTTTTAACTACTAAACTGCTGTCAAACTAAATTTAGTTTAGGATTTTGCATGACAGAGTCTACGCCAATGGTGTCATTTATGTAGTGCAAAATCATAATATACATAGTATAATTGGACCGTTTGCCGTCCCTTTCGTATAGATGTTAATGACAAGGACCGTGATAGTTTTTAAACTATCAAATTGAATTTAGTTTAGAACTTTGTTCAACAGAATTGACGCCACCGTTCTTATTTAAGGTTCCACCAAAATCCGCGCGATGGCGCTGTTTCCCCGAAAACATGTTTTTATATATTTTACGATAAATAACAAGAAATAACCTCATTTTAAGTTATGTTGCGGGTTTTTGATTGTGTTCTTAGCATATATTAGACATAGTTGAACCTAGTAATACCTACACTTTTGAGTGTAAGTCAATCAAAATCCAATTCCTGTATAATGTAATCGAATAACGCACACATAAGCAGAAAGGAAAACTGAAGTTAGTGTATTGTGAAATTGGCCACGTTGTCAAGCTTCTAAATGGCGCAGTTGTAACATTGGTAGATTTGCAATCGTGTAACTCGAGTTCGAATCTCAATATTCGTGTTTTATTTTGCTATAACTTTTAAACATTATATATTGGCTATCTATTGCGCGGAGTAATAATATCAATAATTGCTATTATTAGGTAAAAATTTAGCTTAGTGTACGCAACATACTGTACTAGATTGAAAAGTAAAATAAAAATCCAGATTACATTCAAAAAGATTTATTTTCAATTATTATAAATCTATACATTTAGCATTTTTTTTACACTCTTCTCAGTAAGATTTTTGGCAGCACGCACTTTTTATAAAATGATGATTTCTGGACCATCTTCTCAATAAAATCTTCGTCTCTTGGTATTTCTAACACAGTGATTGGTTGCACTGGTGAAATGAAGCACACAAAGTAATATTTCTGCATTTTTGTCACCCTTAGCCTGGCCTTGTACCTGTAATCCAAAGAATATGAATATTTATTTCAAACACATAAGATTTTATGCATTACCATAAGCTAGAACATAGAAAATATTTCGCCACCAAGTCTTTATTTTTACCCAACTACGCAAGGAGGTTTATGTTTTCAGAGTACATATTTCTTTCATATTACCACTTCTCATTTCCATAGCCGCATAATGTCTTGAATAGGTATATAACAATTGACAAAACATTATATTACATTATGACATGTTTTTACTTATTATTTATTATATAGAGGTACTGCAGTTTTTTGCCAACACCATCAACATTTTCTTTCATCATCATCATCATCAGCCTGAAGACGTCCACTGCTGAACATAGGCCTCCCACAAAAAGAGCGCCACTTTGAGCAGCCGCTTGCCTCCTGCATCTATCGGCTTCCCGCGATTCTGACCACTTCGTGGGTCCACCTTGTGGGGCCGACCTCAGCTGCATCTTCCGGTTCATGGTTGCCACTCAAGAACCTTTCTTCCTCATCGGTTGTCAGTTCTACAAACGATGCGGCCTGCCCACTGCCACTTGAACTTGCTGATTCTCAAAGCTATATTGGTTACATTTTCTGTACTAACGTAATATTATCCATTTGTATTCACACTGCATATCCAAATATCCACATCCACATACCTGGTAATAATAATTGTGATTTTCGTTCATAGTCTTCCATCTATGAATATAAGTGGAAAAATGTTTTTTTCCTTGGCAACTTGAAACACCACTGAATTTCTAACCTCTAACTGGGTACCTATGGCAGGCTTAGATTTTTCGCCATGCATCTGCCCGTCTGTAAAAAAAGAAATAAGTAAGACGAGGCACTCGGAATCTAGGATAGTCTTTAGTTTGTACTAAAAAAATAGTTCTATTTATGTATATAGGTTCAACACTTACGAAACATCTTCGCCATGGAAACGCTTAACCTGAGCACGAACCCGTTTTCGGTTACTTTTAGGCGAGTTTTATTCTCGATTGTGATAAGTTAGGTGTATTCATTTTTCTGTTTAGCAAACTTACAAAATACAAATAGTATACCTAACCTAAAACAGACGACAGACTCCGAATTTGTGTTGCCAGTGCACAGCGGTCAAAAAGTTTCTTGGATCTTATATTTGCCTTTCCTTATAAAAGTGATACAGCTTGCAAAACACTTTTCTTTGCTGATATGAATGACATTTTCAAAGGAAACGCGTCTACAATAGAAATTATACGTAATCTCTATGAAAATTTCCAATAGTATACATTCAGATAAATAGCGGGGGTGTAACGGTATAATTATCATAAGTAACTCAAAATATACACTTGGAAAGTTCTGGCAGCACTGAGTTGAATACCTCACAGTTTGAGTTATTATTTTGTTATTACGATTTTGTGTTACACGGACACGGATCGGCAACGTCGCGCGCTTCGACATAGCGCCGCTCTGCTCTCGCAAAGTAATGTGTACTTGCTTACACCACGCACAAACTGACAACGTCGCACGCACAATGCACCACTACAAATGTAAAATTTGTCGAATTTACTAGGCTAAAATAATATACTTCCTAGCTATTATATAATAATATTATTGATTTTGCGGCTACACAAGCCTAAATAAGGGCTATGTTAAGTTATGGCGACTTTTAAATCACACCAGGAACAGAATCTAAGTCAAGCAAAGTTTGTATAGGAAACGTTTAACCTTAATGGAAAAGAGAATTTACCACGGGAATAACTTATCGCATTAAACAAAACTGTAAAGAGGCTGTTTTGATATTCTTACCCGGATCAAGATGGTATCTCTCTTGCGAGGTGCAGCCACTCGCGCTGCGTTGCAGACGTACCGCGCACAATAACTCGTTGAGACGACCCTGTCGTGACAAACGAACACTCTTTAATAAATGCTTAAACAATTTAATGGAACTTTTACATTATATAAAACTAAAGTAAGGAGCGTGCCAGAACTGCTAGTACTAAGATATTTCTAGCTTATAATAGATAGAAGATACACTATTACGGGTTCAAGTCAAGCCAAGGCAGGTTCAGTGAGTACAAAAAATCAATAAACCCCTTATTTTCTTTACCAAGACATATTTTTTAGAGGAAACCATTAAACATAGTAATATTCATTCATAAAAAAGTAAAAAAGCTGTCTGAAGACAAACTGCTTTGATCTTGTATTTTTTTTCAAGTCTCTCCATGCCAAAGACTGATACCATAGATGCTCCTTTTTATCTTGATTTTTTTTCAATATTCTCTCCATGCCGTAGACTATTATTCTGTAGACTCTATGTCTATGGTATATGAAATTATAAAAGTTATAATATCGACTATAAAACAGGTTGTAGTCTTCTATAAATTAGGGATTAGAAATAACGGTCTTATTAGACTAGTAGATATAATATTATAGCATCGATTATGGAATCGATAGGTGGAATCTTACCGGTGACTTTTCCATGAGGCATGCAAAAGATAGATAATTTATTTTAATCATAATCCGTTTATTACTTTACAAATTGACAGACAATTTTTTTAGATAATTCATGATTATATAAACCGGTTTGTAGCGGTTTATATTATGTATCCCTTCTAATATAATAAAACTGTAACGCTATCTGTTTGTATGTTTGTTTGTTAATTACCTACTTGTTTATTTGTGTAAACTGCTAAGCTGATTTGAAAGAAATAGTACACAGAGCTTGCTTTTATAAATGAACGGAATAAACATAGCACACTTTTTATCCCGGAAAGAGCCAGCCTTTTATCTGTGAAGACCCTGTAAAAGCTTAAATATGTAAGCATGAGAATCACCTCTTTCCTTTTCGAAAAACAAAACTAATTGTAATTTTGGTACCAAATTAGTATTTCTATATGATCCCGCCTTCGCGGGACACTTATATTTTTTGATATAAGTAAATTAAACTTGTATTAGGTAGAATATAGACTTTATTTGTAGGTACTTTTAAACAGCGATATTGAAAATTTAATAAAGAATTGTAGGCGGGGCCGGTGTAGTGCGTGTGCGAGTGCCGATTGAGAGCCGGTTCGCCGGGTCTTCCCTCGCACGCCGTGGCCCGCGGAAGCTAGCAGCTCCTCATATATGGCGGAAACACTATATGAATGACGGAAAAGCGTCGCCTAAGCTCACGCGTAAACACGGTAAATTTTACGGGCTTTAGTGTTTTATTCTATTACTTATTTCTAAAGTATTAAAGTCCAATGTTCAATAAACATTGAAATTACCCTTGCAGATTACAAGGACTGTGGACTTTACCCTTTCTAATGATAGCAGGTAATTAATATTATTGTCCGCGAGTATTATATCAGGTTTACCTCAGTCGACAGATTATAATAATGATAATGGAATCCTACTTCCTAATGCGAATGTTTTGAAAATGTTTGAAAGAGCTAAATGAACCTTAAGGGCTTGTGCAAGGCCAGCGTGAATTCAAGCCAAAGCCACAGAATAGATATATAGTACTAGGCCAAAGCGGGGAAGAGCCGGGGGCCGAGCGGCAGGGGCGGTCTAAGTTAAAATGGTTCCAACGCGCTATAGTTTAGGTAATTTATTATTACACTGAACATAATGGGTATTTTAAAAATCCACTATACATAAGCCCTCCATTATGTTTAGTTCAACTACTACACAAAGTTTCATGATCTTATTTAAAGTATTCATTGAATGATCGCTGTTTATTTGTACGGTTTGGAGGTAACTTTGTAATTTTTTTGGTTCACTGTCGAAACTTATAAAATCGTTTGTCATAATTTTGTTCCAAATAAAAATGTTACTTATAATCATCATTTCACATAATGTGATTTATTATACTTTCACTACATCTAATTTTCTTTATTATAAATCAAAATTAATAATAATCCAAATTTATAAAAATGAAACTCATAAGGCGTATATAACATAACATTACAAATTTATAATGTTCTTTTACCATAACTAACTTTAAGCATAAAACAAAATATCAATAATACTGTAAATTAATGTGACTGGAACTGTTGATTGTTATATATATCCTAATCAGTTATAAAAACGTAGTACGGCAAGCCAATTTGCTCTTCAATCTATGCAGGCACTTCATCCAGTCAAAACAAACAAAATTAACGTGTGGACTGTGGGTAATTGTAAAATAACTTATATTTTCTCATGTTATGTTGATTTTGGTGTTGTTGGTGAACTTTGTGCATTATTTTAATAAATAACTTGAAATGTCTAATAAAAACACGTGTAAAATATTTAAATCAAATAAAGGTAACCTGAAACTTAATATAGATGGTGTTTGTAAATTTTTAATATAAGCATAAGTGACTTCTGGCACTTCGCCGGCCGCTGCCGCGGCACGCTCGCTACGCTTCGCTTCGCTCGCTCGGCTCGTGCGTCGTGTGGTCACAGTTAACCTAACGCTCCTCCTCGCTTCGCTCGTCGTCGCACCTATTTATGACTTTGCCTTAGACTGGTATCTTAGTATCTTTAGGGTATACATGCATATGTATATAATGATTTAACTACCTCAAAATTATTATTATGTTAACTAAAAAATATGAAAAAGTCATTATGAACAATATAATTATGAATGCTGATTATTATGAAATTATAAGTAATGAAATTTATAATAAAAAAAAGTATGATAAAAAAATTCTTAACATTAAGATTATAACATAAAATTTTATAAATTTAAACATTATTTGGATAAATTGTATAAGAAAAGATCAATATAAAAAGTAACTATTATGAACAAAGTTATTTATAAATAACCACCATTATAAATTTCATCATTATTAAAAATGAGGTATGTGAAATGAAATTATGAATAATGAAATTATTAGTACAGACGGTATCCCAATTTTTTTCTATCAAAAAAAAATTATTAATTCGTGTTTTTACTATACATTTGCAGTAGCATTAGTGCTGAACTTTACCATATATTCATTTCAAAGTCATTGTTGCAATATTGTTGACAGGACACTGCTTCAAGCTAAGCCATTTTAAGCATTTTGGCGTTGTATTGGCTCTTAATGGAATTTATAAAAAAAATTATCCTGCAAGGCCGTAGAGCGCAATAATAGAACAGAAAAAAATCATCTACCACACTGTTTAAAGTACCACCGATTGATTTATGTAACAAAAATAATAAAGAGATAATAATAATCTCTTTCAAATACAATTAGAATTATAAAACGATTATTATAGCGCTAACAATCTAATTGAATTCCTAATTAATCCTCAGTAATTAGACATCGATATATTGAATTAGATAGCTCGTTGATCACATTAGAACCAGTCACAAGTGGATCAGAACACAAATTCTATTATTGCCCTAGTCTCATTAGATAATCAGACATAGACAACGTCTTCAAACGAGACAACCTGGTTCTTAGCAGCTGCAGGTTCAAAAAAGATTTAGGGTCATTTGGCAAAGAATACATTAATTAATATTTATAAGGCTTTAGTTGACAGATCTAAAACTCCTAATGCTGCCTTTCCACCAAAGATGTGCGAGGCCGCTAGACGGTGCGAGGATTCATAGCGACGATGTGAAACGGTGCGCGGATGAGTGTTGCAAGGATGCCCTTGTTTTGCATGTACAAAAACCTCGCTCCGCTAAGCCGTTTCCAACAGACCTGCGCTGAGTGAGGCTAGGTAAATTAAGTGATTCTATTGGTTCTTGACAAACACATCCCTCGCTACCCGTCCTCGCACATCTCTGGTGAAAACGCAGCCTATAACTGTTGCTGTTCTTGTCAAGTAGACGGCAAAGTAAAAGACGGCTATATTTGTTAAGATTTGTAGGTAAGTTAATGACTGTCAACTGAAAACTTTCAATCGTTGGTTTTGAGCACTGATTATAGAAAAAACAAGAGACTTTTAGGTTTGGAGAGTAACAATAAGGCTCTATGTCATATTTGGAAATTAAACCAGTTTCACAAGAACACACATTAACAGTTATCGTTCATTTCTTAAAATAGTTACGTCCTAGATTATTTAATACCTCCATAAACGGAATCATTTGTGTAAATATTTATTGACTCAGATGACAACAATCAAAGCTTGAATTAATTTTATACTTGTATGTTTTTATCACCTCCAGTCCTTATTTAAAGGTCATGCGTACGGGTTAGATTCCCGGGTGGAGTACCTACAAGTTTTTTGAGAATCTTTGAATGCAGTTTTTCTTATGTCTAAAATCGGCGACGTTTCTTGGGAAATTATTTTTCTATCCCGCAGGTCTGTATATACAGAGCCAACTCGATGTTACATCCTGTAGGTATAGCAACATACCTAAAACTAATAACTATGTGATGCAACGGAATTTTATATACTTCTTCCGGGTGATGCTGATATCACAATGTTCAGCAATATATCTCGAATTTAGTTAGACATTTAGATTTTTCCTTGAATAATCAGCAATTTGGCAACAAAGTACGTAGCCCTCAAGCCAGACGCTCGTCATAAACACGCGATTACTTATCGTGACACAAGTACCTACATTTGCACCAGATACACCGATAAAGAAATCTATATAGGTATATAAAAGAATTCGTGCATTAGGTGCCCTGATCAGGACAACCAGTACGCAAGACCACAAGAGTTTAAAAATATCTAACAGTTGAAAATACTGGTGTCGGATTCTCGCCCATTCGACTTATCTTCCGCCTTCTTTGTTCACATTTTAACACGGAACGTCAAATTCCTGTTGGGTTTGACATTTCCACACGACATAATGTAACAACAAAGTTATCTGGCGGCGCGCATGTTAGCCAGACTGGTCGCCGAAGCCCACCTTTCGACCATAAACGAATAGTGCGCGAATGCCCCATAGCTTCACACTTTTCCCGCATGTCACAGTCTGATCTACTTACATTTAAAAAACTGGATATTACCAGACAAGATATAAACAGCCCAATTTTGCGTGGATTAGGGACTTTAGATAAATTGCGAAAACACATAAGCTTTACTGCACGGCTATAGAAACTGTCGCATGCGTGTATGGAATATTCCATTTCTGTCTGCCGGATGCTTACATTTCACTACTAATATAAAAGAAAACAAGGGAACTTAAACAATTAAATCATTCCACTTTGTCAGAGTGAAAGTGAAGAGAAGACGAGCAGAGTAGAATAGGGCAAATATCAGATAGAGGCACCCCGCAGGTAGAACACCTCTAGTAGCAAAAAATGTTAAATAATTACAAGTAGCCTTTAAACTTATAGGATTGCAACGTTGGAAAATGCAGTGGCATCTACATACTTCGGTGGTCTCGATTGTATTTGAATCACCAAAGTTGGTCTTATTGTTACTTTTTGTAACCTTTTACAATATCAGTACAAAACGACCAATAGTTGTCAATACTATCTATACGTAATATGTATGAGACCACATTTGAAGATAGTCAATGTTGTTTGAATACTTGGTGCACATTTTACAATTTTGCCGTTGGTGCCTTAAAATTCGTTTAACTAGCTACAATAGGAAACAATCCAAAAAGTTTACCTAGCAATCGATATGTCAAGATAACATCAGACGGCGACGCATATTTTGTACGCGTGATAATCATTCATAAACGTACCCTGACTATGACTAACTATAATAATAATTGTAAAATGCCAGTCAACCTCCACGTATAGCTCCGGCGTCGCATTTAGGCACGTCAAGTTAGATTATGCCTAATCATCATTATCTGTGCCACCATAACATGTAGACTAAATTATGCTTCGTCTGGTGATTAGGTGATACGAGATAAGAAAGCACGTGAAGGGCGAGTGCTTCATCTATCGGATAGTATTTTTACAGTAACTAAGTTGTCTATAATGACTTCCTGGCATAATTTATTTGGACATGTGGAAAATACCACACCTGTAAGCTAATTGTAAGAGATTGCATTCAATTCTAAGGTGGAAGATACATTATTTCGTATTTATTGGTTTTACTTAAACTTTAGCTGCAGACAACAGCGGCGACTGGGTAAGCCCAAAATGAAAATGATGAAATCAAACTGTACCATGAAGACCTACACACACCGGGACGCAATGGCAAAGAATTTAGATTTTTAACAAAAGGACATTCAAAGTTATCTAGTAGGAATACCACATAAAAACCAATGTTTTAAATTTATTCCATGGCATCGAAAAGGCAATTGAACGGCATATGGAGAACGCGCTAAGGGATCTAACGGTCAAGTACGCAACGGGATGTCAGTGTACACTGGCCAGTGGCCAGTGGCAAAATCCGCTGCCATGTCGTCCTGCGTCCTGATTAGGGGTAATTACCTAACTCGCAATAGGTTTGCGACAGGCGTAAATCTCGCGGTGATTGCTGTCATACATCATTAGTGGTGTCGAGAATGTATGCTTCGCTACTGCTGTCGCATTGCTGTTGCAAATTTTACGTAATTACCCCGCCGGTGTGCGTAAGCCATAAGATAACATTTTAACACTCATGAGTCTTATGACGTACCTATACCGTCGTAATGTGATGTGACTATAGTGAGCATGCTGAGCCGAGGCTTGTTCTACCATTTTTTTTGTGTACATAACCATTTTTATTGGTTGAACAGCTCCATAACCTTTATGATGAAAAATTTACTGTATCAGCACAGGGTGAGACAGTGGTTAAACACTTTGCCTATAGAAAACCTATTAAGCCCGGCAAGAGACAATCGAGGCGCCCCATTTTGTTGAAAGCTTCAATACTGCTTTATACTGTGTTCTTTCGGCAGACAAGGTCATCATTATCCACATGTTTCTCTATCTAAGATAAAAAGGCCCACCTGTCTGGGTTTGATAATGACATCATCAACTACGCGTTAATTTTACGCAGAGTAGTAATACATATTTTGAGACCTTATCTTTTTAGAAAGCGGGAGCAAGAGCAAGAGGCAAGTAGCCGGTCAAAGTGACGCCTTATGGAGGAGCCCTATGCTCAGAAGTGAACGTCTTCTGGCTGATTATGAAGATCTTTTTAGATACTAGATGTCACCCGTGACTTTTATCGCGGTAATACCACTATACTGTTTGTACTGGATGACTTTATATCATTCTAATTCGTATGGGATGACTACACAAACCTAGCTTGTAAGGACTAAACTAAAGCTAAATGCATGAACCTTCTGGAGTCCGGAGCCAGTATAATTTAGCATACTGAACTTTAATTAGAGTTCCGAGGGACACTGCAATCTGTTATGGGCGACCGTAACGCTTAACACCAGGTGAACGACTAGCTCGTCACGTCATTCGTTTACATAAAAAAAAAGGTATTGTCTTGTCTCGGACATTGGTGTATCGTGTGACGTGTCTTCACTATCTTTTAAGTCATGTTCTCTTCCCGCTGAGCCTCCCTGGTAAATAAAATTAATTCCAACATTGTGTTTATGGAAATTATTTGTCAGCCACCATCTTCTTTTTTAACAACCGGAAGACGTGCACTGGGGGGGGAGGCGTTCAACAGTGTGTCCCCCATTATCTAAGTTTATAATATGGACTACAACTGCAACCCGAGTTGCTACCAATTTTGCTTGAGTTTTAAATTCATTCGACATCCTGCGTCTCTGCTGCATAACAGTAAGAGGGAGTACGCAAGGAAAGGACATGTAGGTAGTAGGATAAGCACAGTAAGAGTGACTCACGTTGTAAAGGGGTGGCGTCGACAGCTGCGAAGATAGTTCGTGTAACCGCGCGCGCGTTGCTTCTTCCTCCGGAGTTAGAGCGGCGCCCACTCGACCCAACACTTCTTGGCGGGCTATCACCTGCGAACGCACACGTTTTGTGTTTTAGTCTGATATGTCCAGTAATTTTACTAGCCACAGTGCCCTTCTAACCGGAACACAGTGGTCACAGTGGCGCTTGCACAGTACTGCTTGGCGGTAGAATATCTGGCAAACCGGTGGTACCTACCTATGGAGTCGACGACCTCTTGCAGAAAAATCTTACCATCTGATGGTAAGCAGATACCATGTCGCCTATAAACACCTGCAACACCAGGGTCGCTATCGATGCGTTGCCTACGTGACGGAGCCGAAACGTTCCCTTAACATTTTTTTTGACGTAACTTAGAACGTTTAGCAGCTGGTGCTGCCCAGCTCCTAGTGCGCCGCCACGTACCTGCAGCAGCGTGTGCCGCAGCTGGTGCAGGCGCGCGGCGAGCTCGGCTGCGCGCGCGGCGGCGGCGGCTCGCCGCGTCCGCAGGGAGCCCAGCTCCTCGTCCGCACGCTTCAGCCACCCCGCCTGCAGCCGCGCCTGCTCCGCCTGGCAGCGCGCCCGGAACTTTATCTAACAACAGACAAACAATACACCGCTTTTCACCACTTACATGTTATATACTTACTCTTACTACATAATTTATTTGGTAATATAATACTTTTCGTACAAAAACACAATGTACTCGAAAAAAGTCGAGAAAAAGAGAAATAAAATACTTATTGTAAAAAAATTTAGGAGTTTGGCACGCACCTCAGTAAAACCAATAATAGGCACCGGTATGTAGTTCTCCGGGTCCGGGTTGTCTGCCTGGGCTTGTTTCCACAGCCTCATGTCCATGCCTGAAGAACAACAAATATATTATTATATAGATTAGTAAACTTAATGTCTTTTTTCCTTCTCGTATGCAAATATTAGCATCTTATGTACAGGTGCGGGCGGTAAATAATGCACACCGAGTGAGCAAGCTAAAGAAGGAAATAATCGGCTAATATTGTCAGCTTCGTAGCACGTCGTCTCTGTCACTCAGAGGGAGATAGATAGCTGGGCTTCGGGGAGCGTCGTTTCTGTTGAGACATTTTGTCTGGTTCTCCATATGACAGACAGACCAAATCACCGCGAGCACAACTAGAGGCGGAGCTGTGCATGATCACGCGCGCCAACGGCAGCGGAAGTCCGCCGACTTCACAGCCGCCGTTGAGTTTGAATCGCACTATACCTGGGTCATAATTCTGTATGACCACTTTACGATTCCTTGCTTTGAAACCACGCGAATTCTTTGTCTAACATAAGAAATCTGCAAAAATCTATTCTCTATAAAATTGAAACGAAACCACGCTGAATGAAAGTGGAATTAACTGGAATTGGCGCGATTTGAACTGTCAAAAATCATATGTTCGACTAAGACGCGATCCGTAACATCAACACGTCAAAAGTTATCACCACTTAAATTAATATTAATTATTCAAAATAGAAATAATTGTAATGTAACGTGAAGGTATTTTTAAAGGTTTTCTGTCAATTTTTAATACTACTCATAACTTCGTTATATCACAGCATAAATATAAGCCATTCCTTTATTTTAATTTTTACCGGTTTTGGGATGAGAAATCTTTTAGTCTGATTCGGAATGCACTCGAGGGATCCAAAATCTGTCATAGATAATTTGTCTTAGATCATACAGAATACAAAAATAGACGAATCTTTGCTGTGACACGATTTGAACAAGACACGATGACGACGTGGTTTCTGTATCGTGTGGAATCTGTGTTTTCATACACAATTATTGCCCTGGTACGTATACGTAGAGAGTAGATGCACTAGTCACCTGGCGGCGGCGAGTTGAGGTACTGCGCCAGCGCATGCGGCGCGGGCCGAGTGACGGCCGCCACGGTGCCGCAGCCGGCGCCGGTGAGAGCGTTCCGAGCTGCGCCCGCGTTCAGGAATGCGCTCAACTCGGCGGCGGCTACGTGCGAGTTGCCGGCGTTTTTGTCGATCACGTATATCACCAGCTGTTGAGTAATGAGTAATTTTTTGTTCAATATCGATATCGAGTGTTGCAAAATGTTTGATTTGTAGAGTTAGCCCTCGTGCCACTGTCCTGGATTTTCATATAAAAAATTTTACGACGCTCGATATCGAGTACAGCACTTAAGTCGTACCAGGAATACTGTTGTGTTTTTTAGTCAATGCTAAGTTTGTTGGATGCACACCAACTGCAAATCCATTGCGAGTGCACCGTTGTACAAAAGTAAAAATAAGGATACTTTACTGTTTATCAAATTTAATAGGTACAGTATGACATTTCGAGGGATACCAAGCTAGAGATTTTTTCCCTAAATTTTGAGGTAAAAGAGGAATGGGGGTTCTTAGGGGATTAAAAATAATAATAATAATAATAAATTGATGGCAAGATTGCTTAACGTTTTTTTGCTGCAGAAATCTTCGCACTTTAAGATTATTCATCTCATGAGAAGGAAAAAAGTCTATTTATTAAAAATTATCCGTGCGATCAGGCGATGCAACCGATGTATATCACCTAATATACATCTGTTGTTCATGCTGTGGTCAACGAATTGTTTTTTACATGAATATATAACTATAAGTGTTAACATGTTTTAATGATGACGCATGAAGCAGTACGCATTCAAGAATAAGAAAAGATAAAGGTACTAATTTAAAAATTTATGTATTTCTCAAATCAGTTTATAAATGAGGAAGTAACGTAAAGAATATAAAAACTATAACCATATAGAGAAAATCTTTCATTTTTATTTCATGTTACAAATGTTCCTATAGCATAAGGATTTGAGGTCGCCGTGTCACGACTATTGCGTTTTAGATATTATTAAGAAACATTGTATAATTATTGCTTTATTTTATGAGCTTCAAATACTTATATACCTGCAACATACAATGAATATGCTAGGAATACAAAAAAAGCTTAGGGGTTTTTAGGGGATTTAAGTTATCTAGGGAAAAAAATCTTTAGGAACTGGCAGCACTTTTATTCTAACAATAGTGATGCGACTATTACACATTCGATTAATCGGTGAAATTTTCGTATAAGGTAATTAATCGAATCAAATCTTTGGGCGAGCATAATTCAGTGATATAATCTTGTGCAGTTCGCTAATTATCTACTTTGAAAGGGTGATTTTAATTATAATAATTATATAGTATACAATCCTAAAGCTCCAGGGTGGAAATGTTAAAGGGCATAACGCCGCGAGTAGCGTTCAATGAAAGTGCAGCACACCTTTCCACACCCTAAGCCGCCCCACACCGATGTTGCTTCCTCGGTAGCCAGTAGCCCCTACGGGTGCCCCATTTATAGTGTGGCAAGTCATCACCTCCCTCAAAAATTTGATATGATGAGACAAATTTTATCTCATTCCATAAACCAGATCATAATAATCCATCAAAAGTTCACCACAATAGCCCAGATATTTTTACCTTCATTTATTAAACAAAATAGTTATGAATAGGTATGCCAACATGTAAGAAATAAATAGTACAACTCGGTCACTTTGTCTAGCTGTCCTCGCTGAAATGCAAGCCATTGACGTCAAGTATAGGAATAGTGTGACCGTGTTATCTTTTGTATTCAAAAAGGCCTCTTGGTGTTATGGCGCGGCCAGACATGCGGAGCAACAGCGAATCTTCGCTGTTGAACGCTCATGTGGCCTCGTACAGCGATGCATCGCAGCATCGATGGGCGCAGAAAGCTATCGCGTGAAAGTGAAATCCTTTATTTATCCGCAACACTCTTATTCGCAACAATCATTAGTTCTCTTACTGAGATCATATCATATGAAAAAACTAAACGATTATTGAATAAATATGTAGAATCAGTATCCTTTACTCTTTAAAATCGGGTTTATCCGATATCGATTATTTAGTTCACATCTCTAGACCAGTTAATCTGACAGTGTCAATCACTAATCATGTCAACTTCATAGTGGACTTCTTAAATTTGATAAGGTATAAGAGATATCAAAAAGCTTATTATATTCACACTGTAATTTGTTGTAAAAGTAGGTAAATTTAGATCACCTATATAATATATATAGGTGATCTAAATTAAAGAACTGAATGCCTTCATTAATAATAATTACTTAGATATTATTTAAAATATAGTATTACCTGGCATTTTGTTTCAGACACCGCTTTTATGCTATCAATGTTGACAGCTAAGTTTGGTTTATTTCCCAGCAAACCCTGCAGGGCATTGACAATACCCTGTTGATTGTTCCTGAAAGATATACATACAAAAATATGGATGGTAATAGGCTAGTTGTCTGCTATTTTTTTTAAGTTAATAATTTTCCTCATAAAATAAAAAGTTGTGAAAACAAAATTAAATATCTCAAAAAATAACAAAATTACAAGCATTTTAAAATACAGGAATAGAAAGAGACAGCTCAGGCATGCAGTGACGTCACGTCTTGGTTTTTTATAGTACTTTATTACTCTCTGGCAAATGACGTCACAATGTGTGTTTTCATAGTAACTATGGGGAGCTCTACACCATCTTACATTTTGCGAGAAAGGGACAGGTGATGCCCCCCTCCAGAGACTTTAAAAGCGTATTACTCCGTGACTTTACGTCTTTTTTCAATTACTGCATTCATTTTTAACATAGTTTATGAAAATAATACTTATTTGTTTATTTTTAATAGCAAGCAACTAGCCTATTATGAAGGAGAGAACATAGTGGAAGTAAAACACTAAAAACTATCCTGCTCTATTAATAAAATAAACCCTGTATAACGGTGGAATAGTTACTGTACTCTCTTATTTTATCTCTGCGTATTTCTTTGATAAAGAGAAACAAAATATCTACACAATATTTATTAGTAAGGGGGTATATGTATACATACTCACTTCATTTCCTGCTCAGTCTTGCTAAACATCATCGCGACGTGGCCTTCTTTGTCCTCCTTGCCGCCAATTTTGGAATATCCAACAGCTTTAAACCGACAGAGAGGATTCTGCTCATTCAATTCCAGAGCTGGCGCATTGCGGTTGTAGTATGCTTGGCCTAGAAAAAATATAGTAAACTAACTTTTGTCTGCAGCTTCGCACGCATGGTCTACCTACAGTCTGTCACGATAATAATTATCCTATGTTCTTCTCCAGGTTTTAAGCCATCTCCATACTCGATACCATATCTTATGAAGATCATCAGCCGGAAGACGTCTACTGCTAAACATAGGCCTCACCTATAAAACGTCACTATGGAAGCTTATCATTAGGGGGAGGTTTGCAATAATCACCACGCTTGGCAGGCGACTCGGTGATCGCAGTTGATATCAAGATCGGTTCTGCCAATTTGTCGTGAAATTGTAACAAGTAGGCCGACTTTATGAAATAAATACAGGTGTTGTATTATAAAGCGGACTGTAGTTTAGACATTTGAATAAGATAGAAAACGATAGAGTTAAAGAGGGTCGAAAAAACTCACCAAATCAGCTTGGGCTTTGGAAGTTCACCTAATACCTATGGGGGCAAGTAGAAGTGAAGTACTTCGGCCTTTTCCAACGCTTCCCTTTTCCTTACCACAGGACTGGTGCTGATGCTGGGGTAGATATTGCGACAAACCGATAAAATTCCAAGGGAACACCCGCGGAGCGACAATTAAGACATCGAGAGAGGTCGACCAACGACAAGTGACCAAAAATGTAGGCGGGAATTAAAAAGTTATGAGTTGCCAGTGTAGGCATCAAAAGTTTAAACTATTTTGCAGAGTGTGACTCCTCAAAATTGAAATTAATACCAATAATGAACATTCCGCCCACCTAAATGCAAAGTATTTACGAAAAGACGATATGGCATAATAACGATAGCGATGAAGTTATGAGTTTATGAACTTAAATGTTTAATTTTACGACAACGAAAAGCTTAAAATTAACGATAACGATAGTAATGTGGTTTACATTTAGAGTGCTAGTTACTGTCGAGTGCGATAGGCAAAGGACAGAGTTTAACGATAGGTCTTTTGTACTCTCCGGAAGCAGTTTTCACAGTCGCGACTCTACAAATTTTATCAGCTCCAGGATGTAGGGCAACTATCCTCCCTAAGTTCCACTGGAGGGGGCTGGTTTGTTCATTTACAATCAACACCAACGTGCCGGCAGCAATGTTTTCGCTATTCTTATTCCATTTTGCGCGCTGTTGCAGAGTGTGAATATATTCATTCTGCCACCTACGCCAGAAGTCTTGATGCATCTTTTGGATCAGTTTCCAACGATGAAGAACACTAATGTGCTGATCCACGAAGTTTTCTTCAGGCAGACCCGACAAAGGTTCTGTAGTAAGGAAATGCCCTGGTGTCAACGCCGTAAAATCATTAGCATCACAGCTAACAGGAGTAAGGGGGCGAGAGTTCAACATTGCTTCCACTTGGGAGAGAACTGTGTAGAACTCTTCGAAAGTCAATCGCTGACTCCTTATCACACGAGACAAATGGGTCTTAACCGCTTTAATACCTGCTTCCGCCAATCCATTGAAGTGGGGAGACCCAGGTGGGCTAAACGAGAACTTTATCTCCTGTGAACAGGCAGCCTGCTTCATGAGAGAGTCTAGATAATTACTGGCACCGACAAAGTTCCGACCCTGGTCAGACACGATTTGACTGCATCGACCACGGCGGGCGACAAATCTTTTAAGGGCGGCTAGAAAAGCCTCTGACGACAATTCCGAAGCTAACTCAATATGTACTGCTTTTGTGCAAGTACACACGAATACGCAAATGTATCCCTTGTAGGTCTTGACACCACGTCCACGACCTAAGGCGATACTGAAAGGTCCTCCATAATCAACGACAGAACAAGAGAAAGGTTTGATCTGGTTTACCCGAAACGACGGCAAGTTGACCATGAGGGGAGCAGCGACAGGTTGAGGATTCGTTCGAAAGCATCTGATGCAGCGTGAGACGATGCTTCGAATGGCTCTTTTCGACGAGAGGATCCAAAAATCTTGCGCAAGCAAGTTTTGTAGAGCCTGGGCACCTGGGTGCATGAAGCGATCATGATAATCTTGAATGATCAGCGAAGTCAAGCGATGGTCACGCGGCAACAACAACGGATGCTTCACGTTAAAGTCGACTTTGGCGTGAGCCAGGCGACCGCCCACCCTGAGGAAACCCGCTTCATCGACGAAGGGTGAAAGTTTGCGCAAACTCTTTGACAGAGTGTTAGGAGAGCCATTTTTCAGCTTCTCAATCTCAAATGAAAAAGAGACCTGCTGTGCATGTCTGATTAAGAACATGAAGCTGTCTCGAACCTCTGTCACCTCTAAGGGACCGACAACTTTTTGCAAAGGCAACTTTGCATTGCGACAAAATCGAAAACAATACGATAGAACTCGTTTTAATTTAGTAAGCGAGGAGCATTTATTTATTAAATTGTCAACAGTGTTGACATCGACAGTGGTCAAAAGACTAAAAATTCGTTGCTCTTCCAGACCTTCCGAAACAGGAAGGGATGTAGAGGCTGAAAACGAACGACTCCAGTAGCCTTCAGACTCCGTGAGCCACGGCGGACCTCTCCACCACATCTCGCACTTGACGAGTTCGGCAGGGAGCATGCCGCGAGAGCCAACATCTGCAGGCATCGACAGAGTGCTGGTGTGTCCCCAGCAATCTGGAGCTACAATTTCTTGGATGTGGCTAGTTCGGTTGGCTACGAAAGTTTTCCACTTCGATGGACACGACTTTATCCACGCAAGAGCCACGGTAGAGTCGGACCATGCGAAGACGTTGTCAAACCGATAAAATGGCTCGAAAGCCTGGACGACAGCCTTGATCAAGTCAGCAAGTAAAACAGCTGCTTGTAGTTCCATCCTTGGAATGGACAGCTTGCGAAGAGGAGCAACCTTGGTTTTTGCGCAACAAAAGTGGACGGAGCAAGCACGGTCTGCGTCGACGACACGAAAATATATTACGGCGCAATAGCCGCGCTCCGACGCGTCACAGAAACCATGAAGTTGCAGCACGACAAAGGATTTTACGAGCCGACGAGGAATCGAAATGGACGCTAGCGACGACAACTGATTTTTATAGCGCGACCATTCTGAGGTGATCTCCTCGGGCACATCCTCGTCCCACGCGACACCCGAAGTCCAAAGAAGCTGCATCAGGTATTTTGCATAAAACGTGATCGGCGCTAGAAACCCTAAAGGGTCATAAATGCGCGCGATCTCCGATAAGATGATGCGCTTTGTGCAACGATGATCACCGTTTTCTGCAACTCTAAAGCCAAATGTGTCGGACTGAGGTTTCCAAAGAAGTCCTAATATTTTAAGAGAGACATCAGCCAGCTCTTCGAAACTTTTAAAACTCTCCGAGTATAAATCCGATGGAGGGAGATTTTGAAGGAAATCCTGACAGTTAGAGGTCCATTTTCTCAGATGAAAGCCACCAGACGACAATACTCTGGACAGCTCCAATCCAAGTTGTAGAGCACTCTCGGTAGAGTCCGCTCCTGTAACAACATCATCCACGTAGAGGTCTCTAGCTAGTACGGTAGAGGCGGCTGGGTATTCTTCAGCCGCATCCATCGACAGCTGAGCCATGGTGCGTAGAGCTTGGTAAGGAGCGGAAGAAACTCCATAGGTCACGGTCTTGAGTCGGTAATCACAGACTGGCTCAGCAGGACAGGGGCGCCACACGATACGCTGATATTCTGCATCTTCATCCGAAACCAAAATTTGCCTATACATCTGTTGCACGTCACCGGTAAAAACTACTGCGTGCCAACGAAAGCGCAACAACAGATCAAAGATGTTTGTTTGCAATTTTGGCCCCGGAAGGAGAGCATCATTCAGTGACACTCCTGAAGCATCCTTAGCGCTGGCATCGAACACCACGCGCAGTGGAGTACTCACTGAGTCAGGTCTTAAAATTCCATGATGGGGAATATAATAAAATTTTCCCTCTTTGGTAGAGGGGGGCTCTACCTTTTCAAGGTGACCACGAGCTTCGTAATCTTCCATGAAGGCAACATACGCCTTTTTATATTCAGGGTTCATTTGCAATTTGCGTTCGATAGATGAGAACCTCCGAAGAGCAATGTCTCGAGAGTTACTAAAAGTTGGTTTATTTTGCAAGTCGACAAAAGGAAGAGGTACGACAAACCTACCTTCTTCAGTACGAGAATGATATTCGACAAACGATTTTTCACAAAGCTCGTCCTCTTTCGATAAAATTTTAGCTTTAGGACTAACTTCTTCAACTTCCCAAAATTTTTTGAGGGAATTATCCAATGTGGCATTGGAAACGAAAAGACAATTTTTTGGAGTGCTACGACAACGAGAAAACAGTGATGAATTATTTTCATCACAAGCACCCATCAAAATCCATCCCAGTTGTGTGTTCAATGCAAGAGGTTGCCCCGGAGAACCACGTTTGATCCCAGGTAACAAACACGAAACGAAAATGCTTGCATCAAGCAACATATCCACTGGACCTGGATGAGCAAAGGTTGGATCAGCAAGATCCAGATTTTTAATGTGAGACCAATTCGATGAATCAATAAAGCGAGAGGGTTGGTCTACACAAATCGACGACAAAACGAGAGCTTCAAATTTAAAATTTGATGACAAGTTCCTATTAATAGGTTTCATCTCACATGACAATGAGCCGAGAAGTTCAGTAGTAGAATGGCCAATTCCACTAACCGACTGATCATGTTGATTGACCCTAAGTCCTAACCTAGTAGCACAATCTTGCGAAATAAAATTGCATGCACTTGCAGAGTCTAGTAGAGCTCTCACTGGCTGAAAGTTACCAGAGCTATCACGAACCAGCACTCTAGCAGTCGAAAAAAGCACAGTGTTACTGGCAGTCACTGAGGTCAAAACAACGGACTTATTATTTTCATTATTTGTATCACATGTCTGCGAGGGTGTGGTCTGTGTGTGCTTACCAAAATGAAGCAATGTGTTGTGGGAGTAATTACATGAACCACAACGGACCGATGAAGGACAAGATTTCACTCGATGTGAATTTGAAAAACACAAAACACAGAGTCCCTTTTCTTTAATAAATTTAAAACAAGAGAGGGGATCCAATTTCAAAAATTCCTCGCAGCCTGTGAGACTGTGTTGTGGGTGAGAACAAAAGACACATGTTGCATTAGAAACAACTAAAGATGCTTTTGGTTTGTTTTGGTTATTTTTCAAAACAACAACAGGTTTTATGTGCTGTTACATAAGACATCTCTAAAGCTCTATACTGCTTCTCAATAAAATCCTGCAATTGAGAGTACTTAGGAATCTCATCACCTTTAAAATCTAGTTGAAAAGCTTCCCGGGAGGCTCTGTCTAACTTCGTCCATAATAAATGGAAAAGCATGAAGTTCTTATCCGGAAGTGCATATTTTTCCAACACTGATAAGTTTTCTGAAAATGTCCTATGCAGTCTCTCAAGCTCAGAAGCCGACTTAGTTTTAATTGGTTCACAACTAATTAATTTTTCATAGTAGTGAGTTGCAATTTGCCTTTTCTTGTCATAATGTTTATGTAACAACTCATAAGCATCTATATAATTCGCGTCAGTAAGGGGGAAATTTTTAATTAAATCATATGCCTTACCTTCCACACTTGACAATAAATAATGCAATTTTTCCACATTGCTAATGTTCCGGTTGTGTATCAAAGAGTCAAAAAGTCCAATAAATGATACCCAATTTTCTAATGTACCATTAAACTTCGCAATAGAAACTTTCGGTAGACGCGCTTGAACAGATTCTGCTTCTTTAGTTGGTTTGTTATCATTAGCACGATTCACACAACGAGACTTGAGTTTAAACACTAGTTCCTCGAACGAAAATGTTATTGCCATTTCATTCTTTTGCGACAGCTTATCTACGCTGGCTAATACTTTAATTTGAGCATCATGAAACTGTTTTTCTATTTCGCAAACATCTTGTAATGACAATATTAAGAAGTCACAATCGGCATAATATTCAAGTCGCATCACTGCATAATCCCGAGCAGTTCTGTTCACGTCCACCTCGTCCACTTTACTACACACACTCTCCATTATATTTAACACAAAACTATATGTTTAACAAAAGAATAACAGCGAAAACCGAAAATAAACTATTCTTCTGTTTTGTTTACAATAACAAGGAACGAGAACGGGTGAATGTGATCATAACAACTATGTACCGCAGAGTATGCAAGGTGCGTAACCGTAGACTACCCAAACTTTTGACACTTGAAGAAATCAACGAAAGTATTCAACAAAATTATAATTACTACAGTGAATCGGAACGTTACTTATTGAATGTGGGTGGATGAACTTTTTTATTTTATATACCCCACAAAGTTAATAAAATGAATATGCAAAATCGACAAAATTAACGAGAAATATCCTAAAATAGGACTGTTCAAGAAAGGATCCGGTCGTAAGGACCAAATTAATGTTGTATTATAAAGCGGACTGTAGTTTAGACATTTGAATAAGATAGAAAACGATAGAGTTAAAGAGGGTCGAAAAAACTCACCAAATCAGCTTGGGCTTTGGAAGTTCACCTAATACCTATGGGGGCAAGTAGAAGTGAAGTACTTCGGCCTTTTCCAACGCTTCCCTTTTCCTTACCACAGGACTGGTGCTGATGCTGGGGTAGATATTGCGACAAACCGATAAAATTCCAAGGGAACACCCGCGGAGCGACAATTAAGTCATCGAGAGAGGTCGACCAACGACAAGTGACCAAAAATGTAGGCGGGAATTAAAAAGTTATGAGTTGCCAGTGTAGGCATCAAAAGTTTAAACTATTTTGCAGAGTGTGACTCCTCAAAATTGAAATTAATACCAATAATGAACAACAGGACTGGTTTTTTTCTTAACTAGTAGGTATGTAATGTGGGAAAATCCTCAGCTATAAAGTTTGCCTTTGACTCAATTTTGAAAACAATGAAGACGTTGTGCATTTTCTATATTTTTCGCAATACTGTCACCAAAACTCAAACAATCGGTGTATCCGTGTACCGCGTGCGACGCCGCAGGTTTTCTTGTATCGTGATGTCACTGCTCGATCAAGAAACCGCGTGACATACGCTTCAAAAGCGGGAGGAAAATAGAAAAACCCTCATAACATTGTAATAAATATTTCAAAAAATTCACCATGCTTTATTGTACAGGACAGTAGAAACAAAAAAATTTAAGTAGCTGACCGATAGAAACTGACCAGTCAGTACTGGCTCAACTTTGTTTTCGCGGACCCAGTAGCTGCCTGACAGTAACTGTCCTTCACTGTCCGCCAGCTACTGGACCTGTGAAAACCAGGCTTAACTAATTTAACTATAAGTCAAGTCATTAAAGTAATTAATTTAAGAATTATAAGGGTTATTAACCAAGAGAAACTTACCAGTTCCCCATTGAGCCTGCAGAAGGTTCCATTTAGCCAGCACCTGGTCTCTCTCATCTCCAAATATGACACCAGTTAAGGCCTCCTGAATAGTTGCAGGCACTTGAGGCTGTTGTTGTTGTTGTTGCTGTAAATAAACACAATAGATTTGTTGTAATATGCTCATTTTAAATCACATAGATATAAATTATATAGCTATGGTATTTAAGGCACAATTTTTTTGTAACACTTTTTTCTCATCCGTTGCAAGTTAACGGCCGATCTTTCAATTGCAGGTTTCATGTTAAGGGTTAGGTATTTTCTTAGGGATTACTCTTTCACCGTAGAATAAAAACAATATTGATTTTTCAATAGACAGATGCCTATTGAAAAATCAACCCTAAAAGTATTTCTATAGTATTATATTATGGGTGCTTTACCTTTGTCTCACTTTAATACTAAAGAGAAAATGAAACTAAAGGTGTAGTTCTAATTTTCACCACACGCACGTGGCGCCATTTGCATTGTAAATGCGCGCCATTTTAGCCCATTTTCATATTAGATTAGAAACATCAAAGATTGTTTGTGCGAATTTCCCACTAATAAACAAAAGTTTGCTTCAAGCTATGCTTAGTTTGGGGCTAGATGGCACTGTGTGAAATGTCCACACATGTTTATTTTTTATTTTATTTATTTTTATTACCTATTATACTGTTTTCTCGCAAATGTGTTGAAAAACGTATACTATGGTAAGCCCTAGACTTCGTCTCGTGCTAGTCACGAGTTTGTAGAAACCAATTTCCGCGCGTGTATCATACAACGTTTTTCAACACATTTGCGAGAAAACAGTACAATAGGTGATGAAACAAACTTTTGTTTATTAGTGGCAAAGTCGCAACAAACAATCTTTGACATTTCTAATCTAATATGAAAATGGGCTAAAATGGCGCGTATTTTCATTTCAAATGGCGCCACGTACGTGTGAGTTATGTGAAACTCTTTGGTGGAATTCTCACATATTTTTTAATTAAAATTAAGAAAAAACCGTAAAGGTTACGCACGGCGCTATACAACAAAGGATGCGGTAAAATAAGTACTTAGGTTAGAGTACCTATTTTACCACACACTCCGAGTATGGTGCGTAATGTTTAACTTTCGAACAATGTATACAGGCTTTGTAAATGCATTTTTTGAGCAAGTGTGTTGAAAATAACTATTGTTAATTTCAAGCCTCAAAACACTATAATGTTAAATGTCATGAACAAAAGCAAGGGACAACAAATTGAGCCCAGGAAAGACAACAAATGCGCATTGGCAATTTATTATGCCTTTTTCCCATAGAAACTCTAAACTATCCAGAATATACTGATAATTGGTTACATAAGCAATCTGTAAGCAAAACTTTATTGACATTGGTTCTTCTGTTTTGGAGTAAAAACCCCATAAATAAACCAACACACAACAGTCACATTTACATAGTAGGCTACTGTGCAGCGGGGCTACCGTCTAAGCCAATTGTAATCAATGAATGGGCTTCATTTCGTCATTTCCGGCAAGTTGGCATTGTGTATCATCTCCATCCGTTAGTATTTTCTCATTATTATAGTTAATCAATGTTTTGTCTATTCAGTTCTCAGCCTAAGGGACCATAATACCAATGGATGAGGATTTTACACAACCGGAAATGACCAAATGAAGCCCATTCATCAATAATGATTGAGTTACAGAATACAGGGGTTGGTCATAGGATTGCTCTTGAGGGCTCAAGCTGTTTGTCCCTTTGTATTACTGACCTGGGGCTGTCCAAACTGATTGGTACCAAGTCCAGTACCCAACCCTGTACCAATACCAGTGCCAAGAGCTGTACCAAACCCACCAAAGCCTGTAGCCGGCTTGGTTCCAAACGCACCAAGTGTGCCTGTACCAAAAGTAGAGGCTCCAAAGGTATTCCCTCCTAGAGTATTAGTGCCGAAAGCCGGCGCTGGTTGATTGGTACCAAAGGCAGAAGTGCCAGTGCCAAATGCCCCACCAGTGCCGAAAGTGTTTGTGCCAAAACCTGTTCCGAACCCTAAAAAAATAATAGTGTTACTATGTTAAATGATATTTTAGTGAAAGTAGTGAATACACTAGTAATAAATTATATAAATCTCAAATATTTTTTTTTTTCTTTTGCCTTAATTTAACCATTTATTAATTTGTTAATTTTATAGTTTTAGTTTAGTTTTATAGAATACCTAGTTTTATTGTTGTAGTTTTGTTGTAATCTCAAATGACTAACCACAGATTTATTCAGGGACAAGCAGTAATATTTATTCTTGTTTGTCTCCATGTGAGGAGCAACAGTAATAATCATATTAAAATCTTAACCTTTGGAAAGCAAATTAGGTAGGGAACACTAAATACCTGTAGGCTTAGCAGGTGTACTTCCAAATCCTGTGCCTCCAAATAGAGAAGGAGCAGTAGAGGCTGGAGCACTACCAATTGCTCCAAATGGTGTAGCTGGAAAAGTACACACAGGAAACACATTTATTAGATAAAGAATATACACAAAAACAATAGAAAAATTATTTTTGATGAAACAACATTATGAAATATCTTATGTACAGCATATTATTGACTAGCTAGTGGCCCCTGCAGTTTCACATGCAAATTACCCTAGACTATTAATACTATTATATTAGATCTATGTCCTCACATAGATGCAGAATGAACTTACATATTTCTTATAGTATATGACATTATATTATTATAAGAAATATGTAAGTTCATTCTGAAAATAACTACAGCAACCAGCAGCAGAACATAGTCATTGGTGATAGATACTTTCCAAGTACTTTTTGGTATCATATCATTCGTTCAATACCTACTTGGTATCGGAAAGAAAGTACTAGTATCAAATCGAACCAATGCTGCTAAGTCAAAACAGGATAGAATCGCCAAAAATTCAATGCCAAGCAGCATTATTTCACCATTATATATTTTTTCTTTAAAGAAGCATAGTATGGCCTTTAAGTCAAGTAGCCTAAATTTTGTTAGATAGAATGTTTGATATTGTTTTTATTACGAATATTATAATAGAGAAATAATTGATTTTGTATAATGGTATCATTGAGTATTCATTACTCTGTGTTAATTTTTGTCGATGAGCAATTCTACTTCCGTTAGTCTATCTTGTCTTTTGCCTTGCCAAATATGCCGGTTTTATTGTAGCACCATATATAAATTAATTCAAGTTTATCTTATTATAATATGATAATCCAGAGTTCTATTATTGAATAATAAAGCCAGGATTGACAGTAAGTAAACCATTGTATTTTATTTATTTTTTCAACATCACCCTGCCTGCGCCATAGCTATTTACGTGGTGCTTCCCTGCACAGACTCACTACAAATTTAATGTATAGTTAGGACTAAAATAACCCCGTTTTTAATTTAAGCAAGATTAAATCGAATGTAAATTTAATTCAAAGTGTTGAATACAGTTAATACACACAAACACACCTCCACACACACAGTACAGTTAAGGTAGTTGTTATACTTGATTAGAATAATTAAACACATATCATTCTCGCGATACCTACTCGGTATCAGAATGAAAGTTCTTGTATCAGAAAGAAAATACTTGTATCGGAAAGAAAGTACTTGCATAGAATATTGTCAAATAAAATATCCTAAACACATCCCTAGTGTATGAATGTGTGATTCTTCGAGCCTAAACACATGGGAATGTAGTACAGTCAAAGAACAACACAACTTTGCTGCAATAAGGTAAAATTTGTTTATTTTTTATAGGTCTTGACAAGTAATAAAAAATGTATAGATATGAGTAGGTATCGATACTTGTAGGGTACTCATATGAGTAGTATTGAATCATGATTTGAGTACTACTCATATGAGTTGGTATCGATACTTTAGTAGTATCGGAACATCCCTATACTTTGGGTGACTAAAGCACATTAGCAAAATGATTTTATAATTTTATGCACCTACGCAATATGGGCAATATCTATTAGCTGATTTATTTAGAGTTGATATATATGGCTTACCTGTATTCGCTGCAGGTGCTCCAAAAGCTCCAAAGCCTGTGGATGTTGTAGTGCCAAAACCAGATGATGTTGTGGTACCAAAACCGAAGCCAGCAGTACTCGTTGTAGATGTATTCGTACTTCCAAAAGAAAATGATGCTGTTGGAGAAAATATAATGCTATGAAAGCAGGTACATAATAAAATATGCCACTCAAAAGACCCATAACCACATAAAGTACTTATGTACATATATTGGTAATACCAGGCTGTTTTTTAACTTTTATTATTAAAATTATGCCTATGGATAAGTACTTACGTTTGGCGGCAGCTCCAAAAGCCGAGGGCTGCGAAGTTGTATTTGAACCAAATGAGAAAGACATGATAATGATAGCTGGGGCTAGGGCCACCGACTACGACCAAGGAGAGATACTTCGGCTAGGATATTTATGATAAAAGTAGTGATAAGATATTATCTTTGTCTCTTTGATGATAGGTAAAAACCTATAAAATTAATAACAGGCCTAACAAACAATAATACTAATTAATATTGGTGGTAATAACAATTGCACAGACGAATGATAAGGATTTAGGATTCATTATGGATCAGTAGGGATGTAAAAAAAATCGATTATTAAAAAATCGATTCTTTTTTTTTATAAAAATCAATTTTTATTGATCGATTATTATGTATCAAATAATCGATTATTTATAAATCGATTTTTAATTAGGTGTTCGATTTTTTTCCTACTTGTATTAAAAATAATAATGCAACACCGCTACCAAATTCCTGGGGGTCTAGCAAAGATACCAGCGTGAGACGTTAACGCCTCACGCTAACTCCAAAATGTATAGGAAATGATATTGCCTGCGGATAACTTTTCCGCAGCTGATGTAACTCCCAAAAAAAAGCAATAAAAAAGTCGAAAGTTTTCAATCAGTGTGTTGCCAGTGATGACTTATGGAACTGAGACATGGTCTCTTACTGTTGGCCTCATTAGTAAGCTCAAAGTCACGCAGCAAGCTATGGAGAGAGCTATGCTCGGTGTTTCCCTGCGAGATAAGCTGCGGAACGAAGAGATCCGCAGGAGAACTGAAGTGACCGATATAGCTCTCAGAATTAGTAAGTTGAAATGGCAATGGGCAGGCCACATCACTCGTAGAACTGACAACCGATGGGGAAGAAAGGTTCTCGAGTGGCGGCCACGAACCGGAAGACGCAGCATAGGTCGGCCCCCACTCGGTGGACTAACGGTCTGGTGAAACTCGTAGAACTGACAACCGATGGGGAAGAAAGGTTCTCGAGTGGCGGCCACGAACCGGAAGACGCAGCATAGGTCGGCCCCCACTCGGTGGACTAACGGTCTGGTGAAAGCCGCGGGGAGCCGATAGATGCAGGAGGCGAGCAGCCGCTCAAGGTGGCGCACTCTGGGGGAGGCCTATGTTCGGCAGTGGACGTCTTCAGGCTGTTAATAATACTGATGATGATGTTAACGCCTCACGCTGGTATTCCTGGTATCTCTGCTAGACCCCCTGAGTGGTTTTAAGTTGCATATTAGAAAAAAATTACCATATTAGGTCAATGCACCGATCTGAAGCGTTTGTAATTTGTATTCTCTTTGATGCACTTTGTTCTAATGTCAAACTCTCGTACCGTGCCACTACAATTGTTTTTCTCTAATCTGTGTACCGAGCTGTAAATATTCTGTGGTTCCGTGCATTTATTAGCCCGTTCCAGTAGCTGCTACGAGCGCTATGAATGCCAAAAAAGATTACATTCATTCTTTTACGTTCCACTTGCACTTAAACGATAATTTCGAAACTTTCACCCACCCCCTAATTACCTGACTCGCAACAGGTTTGCGACAGGCGTAAATCTCGCGGTGATTGCTGTCATACATCATTAGTGGTGTAGCGTAGCATACATGCTCGACACCACTAATGATGTGTGACAGCAATCACCGCGAGATTTACGCCTGTCGCAAACCTGTTGCGAGTTAGGTAATAAGGGGGCCGGCGGGGTAATTACGTAAAATTTGCAACAGCAATGCGACAGCAGTAGCAATGCGACAACAGTAGCGAAGCATATATTCTCGACACCACTAATGATGTATGACAGCAATCACCGCGAGATTTACGCCTGTCGCAAACCTGTTGCCAGTTAGGTAATTAGGGGGCGGTACTGGAACGACTATTCACAGACCACTAATCCTGACAGACTCGGATAGTACCTCAGTGGTTTGCAGACTTGCAATCGAAATGAATTGGCGTTATTTGCGTAAATCTGAATATGAAAAAATTTATGGAAGCAAATTGTAAAGCGCATCTCATAAAACGACGATGATAGAAGAATTTTCATCGGATCACCAAAGTGAACATGAATGTACAAAGCTAACAAATAAGTATCTGTACCAACAAATGCCAAAAAGCGATAATTTTCACCCATCGCCTTGGGTTGGTAAAATATGGCAAAATTCGGTATCGTTCTTAGCATTTCTACTTCAAGTGGAACAGGGGAGAATACTGTCAAAAACGATCACAGTGATCACTTTTACTCCAAGTAGAATGCCCGTTGTGATCGAAAATAACGAAAAAAACGATAACTCAGTAGAATTTCGTTACCGAGAAAGAGTTTGGACTTTGGATTGCAGGGTTATTTTAGAGTTCCAAGTGGCACTGCAAGCTGCACTGTCATTGGCAGCCGTAGTTTGACTTGTAAAAGTGCTAAAAATAGGCAAATTGCAATAAATTTTTTGAGTTTTGAGTTTTGATGCTTAAAATCAGGCATAGGATTAGATTGCTCGTCACTCATTCACGTTTCAAACAAATTATTACTATAAATAAAGTTGATTTAATCCGTTCTTATTAATTATTCTATGAAATACGGAAAAAGTCGATTATTTTTTGTCAAAAAATCGATTTGTATATAATCGATTTTTTCGAGAAAAAAAAATTGATTGTTAAAAAAAAACTATTTTTCGCCCCTTAGGTCACATCCCTAAGGATCAGTGATGCCAATAAAAATTCTTGATTCCCCGCCTCAGTGTTGTCAATTCCCCGAAATTATAGTTTTGTAATAAAAATACTGGTTCTTTAAAATTTGTTCAATGTATTAATAAACAGTATTATAACAGACAACATTAATACTAGATGCTTACTACAAACAAAATAAGGGACATGTGCTTATTTACATTTTAGTGCAGGCACAAATAAGTTTTTTTACTTGAATCGCGGTGTAAGCTCAGAACCAACAAAAAGTACTATATTGACGTCACTAATGTAACGTGACGTTTCATAATCACCATATGAAAAAAAATTATGTAAATAGAAAATAAAACGAAAAATAAGAATGCTAAGCCAAACAAAACTCAACTAAGTAGGTACTTAACTTTTCCTAAATTAAAATCGTTCTAAGGACCCCCAAAAAAATGTTTTATGAACGTCAATATATGCAGAATCATATTCAAATGGCAGTTGAGCAGGCGTTTGAGTGGTGTTGCCATTCAAAATTATGCCAGTAGTGTTAAACTGTATCTGCCAAGTTAACAATTAAGAAAATCACATACGGATTTTCTTAATTGTAAGTTAACGGAATTGCATAAAGCGAATCGGCTCGGGTAATTCCGACATAGAATAGTTTTAGCTTTTAGCCCATCGAAAACATTGGCCTGGATGTAGTCTGGATTCCCCGATTTTGGTCATTCCCCGCGCTAACCCGGTGTAGTAATATACTAGCCTCCTTTACATCATAGAGTTCTTGGACTCCTTTTAGTTACGACTACAGAAATGTGATGTATGACAATGTCATGTCATTGCTATTGTGTCACTATACGTAATATTCTTATTGTTGAATAAATTGATAAGATAAAGACAAAACCAATATTTCCTTGGTTTTGTCTTTATTTTATCAATTTTATTCAACAATAAGAATATTACGTATAGTGACACAATAGCAATGACATGACATGACAACAAAACCAATATTTCCTTGGTTTTGTCTTTATCTTATCACCCGGGATTTTCTCCGCAACTGGCAACACTGTTAAGGATAACAAAAAATCGATTATTTATATAAAATCGATTTTTATATATCGATTATTATCTATAAAAAAAACGATTATTTATAAATCGATTTTTTTATTTTGTGTTCGATTTTTTTCTACTTGTGTAAAAATAATAGGCAGCACCGCTACCTATGTGGATAAAATCCAGTCAATAGGTATTATATACTCTTTGGTTCCAGTAGCTACTAAAAACGCCAAGAAGGCTATGAAATTATGCCACTTTTTACCCAGACAAGGCCTAATCACATATAATCGTTTCAGTCAATGTGAACGAAAAAAATGAAAATAACGGTAATTTTGTTCAACTGGAATCCGCTACAAATAGGAGGTTTACAGATTACAGACAACCAAATTTAAAAAATTGGTGCTTTAAATTCCGTAAGATGGCGTTGACGGCACATGGCCGCAAATCACAGACCTGCCCCCTGAGCACGGACGGATTAGCAGCACTGCTGCAGCGCATCTGCCACTCTTCTTTGTAGTAGGTAGTGTAGCTAGTTTAGTTTAGTTTAGTTTTTATTATTGTAGTAGTTAGCTTGAGTAATAAAGGCAATTTGCCCGTTAAAAAAAAAAATAGAAATATTTTTCGTTAGGATTTACTTATGTTTATTTTAAAATATCAAGGAATTATTAAATAGGAACCCAAAATTCATGCAGAAATGATGAAAAAAAAGAGGAAAATCATCATTAATTATGTTATATTTATATTCCCCTTTTTTCGTCATATATGAACATTCATATTTTTTCTAATTATGTCTTTACTTGGCGTGAGAGTGGAACCAGTTTGTAATTTGCTAGTAAATTAAATAAACCCTATAACGACCTGCCAGAAGCCGGCCTTCGCTGCGTCTTCTGGTTCGTGATCGCCACTCTAGAACCTTTCTACCTCATCAGTTGCCATTTCTATGAGCGATGGGGCCTGCCCATTGCTAATTCTAAGAGCTATATAGTTACATTAGTTCTCCTGTGGATCTGTATGGTAACAGCGATTCCCACCAAATATCGAAGTCAATGAATTAAGATTATGTAGCTATATTTCTGAATTTTACTTCAAAATAATAAAAACTCCTAAATCTGTCAAAATTTTTAAGTAGCCAGTGCCCTGTGAAGGGCAAATCTGCCAAAATGGCAGAAATCTGCCACAAATAGTGACACTGGTGAGTGAAGTGAAAATGACACTGCGCTATGAAAGAGGCCAAAGCCACCCCACAAAAAAATAAAAAACAAGCCATGTCTCGCCAGCGCCACCTACTTTTGGATGTAGAACTACGCGCCGTCCAGATGATATCCACAGATCCGGCTGGGCGGTGATATCACAAGATGGCGGCGGTCGTGACGTCATCAGTGACGTCACGACCGACACTATCTTGCGATACAAGAAAGTTTCCGTTATTTGAGCCGTTTGGTGTTGAGACCCTGGGTCCGTGGGGACCGGGAGCTCATCGCGTTTTCCAAAGTCTATCAGAGCGCCTGGTCGATGCGTCGCGTGACCAAAATGCTGGCACTTATTTGGCCCAACGCATCAGCATTGCAATTCAACGTGGCAATGCGGCCAGCATGTTGGGTACGCTACCTACACCGGTAGGTAGCGTACCTAACATGCTGGCCGCAGGCCCAGTGGGCTGGACCACTTGGACTGTCTATAGGCCATCGCGGCTATTATACAGTCCATAAGTGTTCTTTGTAGTAGGTAGTGTAGCTAGTTTAGTTTAGTTTAGTTTTTATTATTGTAGTAGTTAGCTTGAGTAAGAAAGTTTCCTAAGAAAATAGGTTTTGCTTTTTGACAGTGGTCTTCAAACGGCTCCATTTTTTTTGAGGCAAATATTACGTTTTTCTCTTTTACATACAACAGTATATCCTTGGAACACATGGAAATAATTGGAATTCCTTTCATAATCTTCTATACACACAGACCGTACCTGTCTATACATATAATAAAACTGTACATTGAATATTTTTTTAAAATTTTGATTGTATTACACTTCTAAATCTTCTATACATACATATAATAAAACTGTAACTGGGCTAAATCTGTACCTACATTGAATATTTTTATTGCATTGCACGTCTACATCAATATAAAAATACAAACTATTATTTTTAAATTTTTTGTGTCTGTCCCATTGAACATGCATCACGCTGGAACTACTGAATGTTTTATGCTGAAATTTCGTATGGTTGTATGGTTATAGCTAATTTTTCAGAATAACATTTTTAGGATACTTTTTTTTTCTAAAACGCCCAAGTGTGGGTTGGACAAAGAAACAAGGATGTAAATTTCATGCTATTTTTTTTTTGGTTGTATATAATTTTTTATTTACCTATTTATTTATGCTCATCCTGTCCATCCATCCATCCCTTTTCCTCTATCTTTTTCCTTTTCGCTTCCCTCTTACCCATTAACAGGGTTAAGACATACAACTAATTAACCCGTGTGAAGCCGGGACGGGTCAACTAGTAAAAAATAAAATGGTCTAGTTTTGTAAATATCCAAATGGAATCCAGATTGCATGCATTACATTTCAACATAAAATTACATGAATGCTAAAAAAAACAACAAAATCCAACCAATATATCTATTACTATTGCATATCACAATCACCTTCCATTTTTTAGACAAAATTAATATTAATTATTAATTTCACTGGTTAGAAAATGTACCAGAGAAATGCTTACATGAGTCTTACGCAATGTTACAATAATATGCATTATTTTATAAATCAATCAGCAAACATGAGACAAAATTATGAAGCATATACAATTTGGGAGTGTAGTCTTCGCCTCCTAGAGAATCCGTTATTTCTTAGCTCCAGGAGGCTGCAGCGCTTGGCCCTTTTCTTTGCCACGGAGTTTTATTCCAATTGCCCTTTCTATTTTACCAAGAACAATGTTATTTGGTATCCCACGACCGGCTTCATAATCATTCACAATTTGCGGCTTCTCGCATATTTTCGTGGCTAAATCTTTTTGGCTCATGCCTTTGGACTGGCGACCTTGCATTATAAGTTTCCCTAAATCGAGGGGTACTTTGTCATGCTTCAATTCTTCAGTCTCTCGATCGAGTTTCGCAGTATTTTTTGTGGTAACGTGTTGTTTGTTGGTACCTGCCCCATATTTTTGCTGAGTATCTACAGGTACACCTTGACGGCGTGCAGCGTTGACAGCTTGCTCAGTCTTTAGCGCTGAAGCTTTCGGAGGCTTCTTGCGAAGAATAGTAACCGTGTCCCAGTCTGACATTGTTTTAATATTTATTTCACTTGATATTCAATGAATATTCTAGAATAAAATTATTCTTGCTTGATGAATGAAACTTCGACAAAAAATTTGCCACCGTCCCGTCCAAAGCAAAGAGTATATAATATATCAAAGAGTATATAATTTACTACTAGATAGATAATATATATCAGTTACTTTCTCTATGATATTGATAATATATTTACCACCACGGATCTACAGACTACGTAATCAGGATGGCATTCTTCCAAATTTTTGAATTTATTAGTCGTTCAAATTCATACTCTGACCCTGCCAATGATATGGTACATTTTTGTCTGTAATATGTCAGAGTAGAAAATTGAGCCATGTGAGATAGCAGATTAGAAGCTATCTATCCTTGTTTAGCATGTTGCCATCATGCAAAAGAAAATCTTTACAGTTGGTTTGGTAGTGTTTGACTGTGTTTTGGAGATAGTTAACAATTTTATATTTTACTGTGATAATTGATTAAAAATACTTGGTAGTGGCTAGTTAGTCATTTTTTTACATGTATGTGATTTTTTATTTGAAAGATTGCGAATGAAATAAATGTCATATCAAAGTTTTTCATTATTAGTAATATTTTGCTAATTATGCAAGCACGCTGCCTAAGCAGCACGTTTATTTTTGTTTTTTACTTCTCTAAAGAAGTAAAAAACAAAAATAAGCGTGGCGGAATCTTTATATTTATTTTAGACGAACCGTTAGCTTATTTTTGAATTGTGTTTATTTCGTACTATTGAAATGGGGTATTTTAGTTGTGTAGACTGTTGCAAAACGGTATCGTGGTAGCGAAAATTTGGATTCCGCGAACTTTAAAGATACATTTTTTACGTTCCAGTTCCAGTTCAAGGTCCAGTTCACGTTCCGGGTCACGTTCCAGTTCACGTTCTGGTTCACGTTCCGGTTCTCATCCACTTCACGTTGCAGTTCACATTCCAGTTCACGTTCCAGTTCCCGTTCTAGTTCCAGGTTCAGTTCCCGTTCTAGTTCCAGTTCCAGCCCAGTATTCGTTTTCTTTTCGTTTTGGTCAATGTCGTTTTTGTTCGCGCCATCAACACGGTTTTCTCTGACGCCGCGTGAAAATAAGAAGCCAGCAGGACATTTAACAGTACAACTCTGTTTTATTCCTCGCAACTGTGATGAAAAACGTCGTATGACAGGAGTGTGCTTTGATCATTACACTCTCGGCTCCCATAACGCGCTCGCTTGCGGCTCGCGTGTATATTACCGCCTCGAGTGTAATGATCAACTTTGCACACATATATCATAATGTACTATTCCCACTTCCATCATTATGTCTAAGTGCAGTGGGAGTGAGATAGCAATAGAAATATCCACTCATTTCAAATCTTTTCTTTATTGAAACGAATTATAAGAAGGTATTACAAGTAATTACCATTGTGAAGGCCTTGACTTCAAAACCTTGTGGACACCTTAATAGAAAGAGATAGACTGCAACTAATCGTACCTTTCGCTCGGCTCGTTTTTAAGGAAAACTACTCCATCCTGATCACGTAGTATGTACGTCTGTGGGCAAGACGCTGGCAAAAATGTGATAAACAATTGCCATTAAAAAAAAATACTAGGCAACTTTGATTGATGTTTGTGATTGTGTGCCCAAAAAAAAAACAAAAAATTGTGACCAGTAAGTTATATCAGGCCCGGGTCAGCTTTAGTACCGATGTCTCCACGAAACGCTCGTGTCACACGCATTCCGACATTTTCTTTGCATCAAGTGACTTCTATAATGTCAAAAGTCAATTGTGTTGTTGTCATGGAAATTATGTACATAACACAACCTAATTAATCGGTATAATTCGTAGTTTTTCTGGCTTTTTGTGTATAATTTCAAATTAATATAAATATCATTATCATCATCTTCTTTGCCTTTTTCCCATTTCGCATTTGTTATTGGGGTCGGCTCCCAAGCTCCCATTCTAATCTATAGCGGCAAGCTACCAGAATTACACGAGCGACTACAGGATCGGACCGTGAGTTTGCCTAATTCTCAGCTGTTCTTGTTTTTCGTTAATCCTGATAGTTTCAGGTTTTGCACATTTATAAGTAAATCTAGATAAGACCCGTTAAATTTCAGTGGGGGCTGGGGGCCCTTTATCTCCACGGCGCGCTGGGCTGAAGCTCAAATTGCCCTTATACAAGATCTGGCCCTGAGCGACTGCCATCTGATCTCACAACCCATAAGGAACCAGTAACAAGGATGGTTAGACCTGGTATCAGATTCTATCAGGCGTCTGACTACCCGTAACGATTGCCATAGATGGTCTTATGACAACCGGGACCGACGGCTCTCGGAGGCACGGATGGCATCGAAAACTGCACATAACTTACTAGATAAATCATCGGTGCAAGGCCGAGGATCGAACCTGGTGCCGTAAGATTGCGAAGTGCACATGTTACTGCTCTGCTACCATCGCTCTAACTTCAAATTATATACCAATTATCTTAATCAGTTGAGCATGGGCAGTGACTATGGTTATTGATCAACACTATGGTGACGCGAAAATGTCATGTTGAAGCTTGCAACTAATAAAACTCATCGCCTGTTAAGTATCCCAAGGGACGATAGATTACGAGAATCATGGTTGTCTTTTCTGATTCCTACAAATACTGAGTTCAGTGGCCTGTCTTAGTGAACAAACGTGTTCGCCAAAATCACTTTGATATACCCCCAATTTGATGGGATGGGTAACCGTCTTCTGCATGGATATCCTTGTTCACTGCAAATGAAGTGTTGCACGGGATTCCCTTGAGCTTATCTGGTGAGTAAACTCAATTTGAATAGCAAAAATAAATAATTAAAATAAAAATGGTTTCAACCCAAAAAATGGCCTAAAAATGGCAGTAAAAATACAAAGTTTAGGCTAAGAAATAAAAATAAATAAAAGCTATTTCAGTCTCATTTGTTTCATTTAATCCTTATTAGCGGGTGCTTCATCTTCCTGTAGTATTAAAATGTAATAGGTTAAAATAATAATAATAACTTCTTATGTAACTTCCATGTCGATATTTTTTTGGCATGGCGCGTCACTATGGTATCGATATCGATATTTGAATATGGAGCTAGACATCACTATGGCGACACCAGCGTTTCGTGGAGACACGGGAACTAATTGTCGATGATATAGAGCTGTCCTATCTGTCTTTGACTAGTATAGTAGATATCTGTGAGTTATATACTCTTTGTTTGTGTTACTGACTGTGTGCAAAAATGTAAAATCAGTAATTAAAATGATAAACGAAGATTCTGATTCAGAAGAGGAAATTTTAGTTTATGCAGAGTTTGAAGATAGTGTACACATAGATAAATACAGGGCTATTCACATCTTAGGTGTAGATGAAAAGAATCCCATTATTCAATTGGATGAAACTTTTTTTACGGGTAAGCTCTGCACCCACAATTTGATTCATTTCTCAAATTTCCTACCTGATAAACATTTTCTGGCTTCTTGGGACCTAGATCTCACTCTTCATTTCTGCTTCAGAATAATGATAAGATACATACATAAGTTTTTACAACTTTATAGGTATTCATTTTATTACTTATTATTGAGTAATAGTAAGGAGAAAATGAATAGTTTTTCGTAAATTCGGGGTTGCTCCAAGGACCAAGGTCACACGCGGGATTTGGTCAGGGGGTGGAGGGGAACACCCCCTGAAAAGGGGGTGGGGGTTGCAAAATTATAGTATTAATTTTGCAACCCCAGAAAAATGAGAAATATTTTATAAAGATTTTTTCATCACTAGTATAGAATTGTATTATCTGTGTCAGTACGAAGTGAAATAGTGAAGAGGAGGTGAGGGGGAGGGGGAATACCACCTGGACAGGAAATGTATAGTTTTCGAGGTGTTTTCGAGTTCGAGATCTATTTTTAATTTTGAGGTTAGGTACTAAAAAAATTATAAGTTCATAGATTTATGCATAAAATTTAAAAAAAATTATGAATGTTTTCCAGAAACTATAGTTTTCTGTGTATAAAAAAAATCCCGTACACAGACGGGAGCTTGATTCGCTCCCGCCTTAGTCTTCTAACTTATCACACCCATCTCTGACTCTAAAACACTGAGTTTTACAACATTCATAATATTTATTTCTCTAATACTATTAATTTCCCCTTAAAAAGCCGTGAGTGTTTGCTTCTGTAGACTATTACCAAAACCATCCTCTGATTCGTGTGACTGGATATTAAAGCCAACATGTAAATTCTACTAAATCTGGGTCAGTATAATTTTGTACAATGATTGCTGATTGGTTTCAGGAAAATATGAGAATGCACTAGGAACATATATGTTTTTTGAACATGATCCTACACTGCAGGGCAAGGATACATTATTTGACAAATACCCAGACAAAGGAGTTAAATATGTACACAAAACCAGAAAACTTGTGAGCATGGAACATGCTTATGTTACTCCAAAAGAGGGTAAAGGTGTGTATGGCACAACTGATATGTAATTAATCTAATATATGAAGTAACTAGTAACTGAACCAAAAGATGCAGCATAGGCCGGCCCCCACTAGAGATGGAACCACAATCAGGTCTAAACTGCAGGAGCCAATGGGTGCAGGAGGTAACCAGCTACTCAAAATTGCCCTCCGTGGGGAGGCATATGTTCAGCAGTGGACATCTTTAGGCTGTTGATGATGATGATGATACTTACTTGGTTTTGACAAGAAAATCACTTATCTATATTAATAAAACCCTATCATGAGTGACTGGCTGACTGAGAGACAATGTACAGCCTAAACCCCTGGACATAGAGTTGAGTATTTGCAAAATACATCACAAAATTAGAACTGATTAATAAATTTTTTTACAGAGCAAACCACTCAAAGTCATGTAAAACAAAAAGGAGAAGATGTCCTGCCTGTGACGTTTAAGGACCTTCCGCAGGCCATAGACACTTTTAAAACTTATTTTTTAAAGGGACCAACGGAATCCGCCAGTTATAAAAATCCTGACCAAAAAAGTAACAGAAACATTAACACAACTGAGTCTACTATTGACCAAATACGTAACAAAATCGAAAAAGAATCTAAAACAAGTCAGATCCCTGGTAATATCAGTACAAAAACAATTAATGAACAATGTTCTGAAAATATTGAAGGAGATTTTACCACAGATCAATATCGTAATGACATTGAAATGGAACCAGTCTATGAACCAAATTTCGTAAAAGTTGTTACAGAATCATCAAAATCATAATGGAAGGAGGTATTTTATTTCTAAATTTACTAATTATTATTGATTATTGCCAGCCTCCATGGCTAGCCCATAGTTTAGAATATATTGCTATAAACTTCTAGAGCAGGAGGTAAGCAGCTGCTAAAAGTGGTGCTTTATGGAGGAGGCTTATGTTCAGCAGTGGATGTTTTCAGGCTGTTGATGATGTAAGTTCTAGAGTACCTATTCATTACCTACTTCCCTAAATGCCTAATTAAAAAGATTACTTTGATCAATAACTAGGTATCTATTGTTACCACATAAAACTGCATGCCAGGCCATTGTCTTGTGATTTGGCTACCAGTATGCTATGTAGTAGGTACTTTGTTAATTTGGTTGATTCCATAGGCTTTTCAAAAAAGGAACCTTTATTGAATCACTTTGTTGTCTGTCTTGTCTGTCAGTATTACGCTGAAATGCATATCAAAGACAGGTTCCATCTACAGCCTCACAAACCTGCAAAAATTCAAGCTTATAACTGATTATAACTCAACAGAATAAAACGTATGACATAGTTTTTGATTTTTAAGCCAGAATGTTAGTATTTCGCGCGCAAAATAGTTCGATATACGATGGTTGTATTGCTAGCACAAGTACCTAAACTTAAAAAAACCTAAAAACCATGAATTTCTATAGATGGAAGTATCACAATACATTATCAGTTCACACAACTTGTAATAAAAAACAGTAAACTAATAACTGCCCAAGTGCGAGTCGGACTCGCGCTCGAAGGGTTCCGTACCATTATCTATAAAAACGAGCAAAAAAACACTTTTGTTGTATGGGAGCCCCCTTAAATACTTATTTTATTCTGTTTTTTAGTATTTGTTGTTATAGCGGCAACAGAAATACATCACTGTAACACGTCATCGTACGTAAGTTGTAACTGTAATAACACCAACCGTAATTTTTTTGTATCTTTTTTCCTGTCCATACAAAGGTCGCCTGGAAGAAATCGTTTAATGCAATAAGGCCGCCCGTTGTTTCGCCATTCTTATGTAAATTTTTATGTGCATTATTATTTATAGGTGTTCAATAAAGTATTATTGTATTGTATTGTATCATCTGTGAAAATTTCAACTGTCTAACTATCATGGTTCATGAGACACAGCCTGGTGACAGACGGACTGATAGACAGCGAAGCCTTAGTAATAGGGTCCGTTTTACCCTTTGGGTACGGAACCCTAAAAACAAAAAAAATGGATTACTTATTACTATCTGGATATTGACTTCGAGTAGAGTAAGGCTAAATATTATACAGGAGGTGTTTACGAGGTAACGGACAGAGCCCTTGGGCTAGTTCCACTCGATTCATGCCCTCTAATCCTCATTATTATTTACGGCAGAAATGAATCAAGACAGATTTAAATAGTATTTTGGTCGTAGAAGTTACATTAGGTACCTACATAAAATACTTCAAAGTTTGAAGTTCAAATACTGTTCTACATTGCTGATGTAGGTACTTATTATTGGATTTGGAATACAAAAGAGCCTTTCTATAGCTGTCTCAGTTCCACTGCCCTCTCACTATAGTGGTGGGCAATTTGGGCAAAGAGTATAATTATAATCACTGTGGTGGGTGCAGTGGTGGGCTATGAAACAGTTGTAGGGAATTCCCCAATCAGAGTCCAGAAATAAACCGGTGATTTACCATCCATACGATAGAAAACTTATGGGGATTCCCCTCTTACTTAGATGCAAGAACACGTCACAGTTAAAGACATAAATATAGTGTAGGCATGGTGTAGGCAAATATTTTGTCCTCAGTCAGGCGGCAATCTCGTCAAGACGCTGTATAGTGATATTTCGTTAGATTATTTTTAATCACATGTAAAAGTAAAGTAACTACCTAGGTACCTATCATAGAAAAGTTATTTGTAATAAAAACACGTTTGGTTATGTGAATTGTGAATCATGGTAACATACATACCTGGTGATTTTGAAAGGCCGGATATGGATAAATACTCATCCAATTCTTATATCGGTAAGAATTTTCTATTGAAGCATACACTTACATAGTGTTTGTTCCATTATATTTATGTCACCGTCTTTTTGTAAGAACCGATTGTTTATAAAAAAAAACGCGGTTATTTATAAACTGTCAAATTATTGTAAATTTTTCGATTATTTATAATTAGTCGTCACTCCACCGTCTACTCTTTTGCGTGTGATACTGTCCATCCAAAGGTTGTCTGGAAGAGATCGCTGTCAGCGATAAGACCGCCCATTGTAACACTAGTTCATAAGGTTTCCTTTGTACTTTTATATTTAATTGGTGGAACAATAAAGTGTTTTCTATCTATTCTATCTATCTAGTCGTTGCCCAGGCGGTGAGTTTATAAACAAACGGATTTCAGTAGCGTTTAATTGTGAACAAACCCAATTTTTCTGTGCCGTTCACCGTAAGTTGTCCCCTGATGTATTTATATTAATTAAAAATATGCAAGTATTATCGTGAATGTAAAGTAATATGTAAGCATCATGTATAGTAATATGTAAGCATTATCTAAACTTGTATGTACCCACTACAGATTAATATATTTTACTTGCATATTTTTAAATAATATAAGCACATCAGGGGACAATTTAAGGTGAACGGTCTATAGTTTTGGTTGGTACAGTAAGCAAAACCTGACCAGCAGGGTTACTCTTGACACTCGATTTCAATCGTAATTTGGGATTTGGAACGAAATCGTAGCATTTGGTACTCTTGAATCCGATACTAGCGCACGATTGGAATCTTTGTCCGTGGAATTTTACGGAACTAAATGGAATCGACTCATTTCTACACCATCCGCTTTTTCGGTACTCTTGACGCGATTTGACATTGGCAAATTGAGTTTGAAGTAGAGTTTGCGATAGAATTTTCAGACCTTTCAAAAGTTAACTTTTTTGCGTTCGAGTGTGTTGTGTTAAGTGGTTTCGGAAGCAATTCGGAAGTAAAATGGCACGTTTAGCTCTTATTTTTGATATTTTGGACAATGCACATAGAGAAGATCTAAGGCAACGTCGAAACCTAAGAAGAATGGCGCGATACACTGAGAAAGCTTTTGCCATGAACGACAACGAGTTTAAGAAATGTTACAGAGTGACGAAAGACCTTTTTGAGGTCATATGTGGCGATTTAGAGCCTCTGATGGCAAAGCCTACTCGTCGTAGTGACATGTCCTCGAGATACGAGGTTTGTAAATATAGGTGGTAGTTCTTTCATGCGTGGTGTTTTTACGAGAACTCTCTCTCCTCCAAATTTTTGAACTTGTAGGCCTGTTTTAATAGTTGCCTTACATAGCATCACAGAATTGGTAATTTCTGTCGTCCCATTTCTTTTTTGTCTCGTATTTGCCATGGGCGGACCGCAACAGACCTTTTGCTATCCCTGGATTGTCCCCAAGGAAATCCGCTAGAGCCTCCAGCTGCTGGTAGATTGGCCTACTCATAATCTTTCCTGTTAGAACGGACGAATATCTCCAACCAAATACTTCAAATCTTGAAAACAAAACCGCTAAACAACAGCTGGAGCGGAGTTTTGGCGGGAACGCGGAAAAGTTCACGTCGGTGCATTGTATTATTTTACAAAACTTATGCTTTTTCCAGTGTTAATGTTTAAAATTGGTGGTGTTTTACGCATTAAGTGCTGAATTACGAGCATGAGTGTGGGCAAGTGATATAATGTAGTGAAACGTGGTTTTTCGTATTGCTTCCAAAATTCCATAGAAGCCTCTAGTAAAGTTGCCACCACTTTACTAGGGCATGCCTTAGACTGGATTATGACTTAGACTAGACTATGACTACTCTGACTGTGACTATGACTTGACTTTAAGTGAAAATTTCCATAATACGATGAAAAATTACAAAACTGGACACTGGCTAAATACACTATGTGTGGAGCCAAAATATAAAAAAAAAACAGCTGGAGCACACAGAACATTGATACTAGTTTTTTTTTCTAGACAACCATGATGTCAATAATGACATTATTCATTCAGCCGTTCTTGATATTATTCGTCGGTAAATAACCGCTTTTATTTCTTTGAAAGTGACTAAATATCATCAAAAGTGAAGGTTTTATGGTAATATATTTTTTATCACTGTTATTAATAAGGTTTTTACACGTTTTCCACAAATTTTGGTATTAATATTTTCTATTATGTGTGCATGGCAACACTTACATAGTGTTGTACTTTTATGGGTCACAATATTAAGTCGATTGCATTTCCGATTTCAATTTCGATCTCGATTTTGTTGAAGAGTACCAAATTGTTTAACATTGGAATTGAGATTGGTTCGGATTAGAATTAGAGTGAAATTGGGATTGGATTCAAGAGTAACCCTGCTTATCTTTTGTTTTCTTATTTTTTATTTCAGTTCAGAACAATGAAAAGCCTCGATGTCGTCGCACGAAAAAGAAACGGACGCTAGAAGACGTGCTCCTAGAAATAAACAAAAGACATGTTAAAATAGATAAACAAGAGAAAAAGAAAAACAACACCATTCTTTATTCAGTACTTGCTGAGTTTTTGAAGAAAATGAAGTCTTGCGATAAATTGTTCAGCAGTTTGAAACCCAAGTTAGAATACCTCGGAAGCTATTTCGACGGTCTTCGTGTCGGACACGCCACTGAGTATGATATCAATATCGTTTTGACATTACATCTCAATTACGAAAAAATCGAATTAAATGCAGATGAAATGAAAGGTGCTTATACGAGTTTAAAAATGCCATCGGAGTTTCGCAGGTTGTCCCAAACTCCAGCGACTGCACTGAAAGGGTTTAAAGATACAGAGCTGTGGTGTGATCCCTCACATCGTTTGTCGGTGAAGAGATTTAGATCTTGGATGCAACGTGTGGTAGACGCAACACTCAACACCCTCCCTGTGGAGAATGGAATGAAAGTGTTAATAATAAATAACAAGTCTTATCAAATCGCCGCAAAAACATCCGGCCCCGCTAACACGTTGACTGTCATAGAAAGTCCTGACAACGTTATCGACGTGGACCTTGTGCCGACTTTAGAATTCAAGCTGCCGAAAATACCCTACAACTCTAAAATAGATTTCAGAAAAGCAACAACGACGAAAATAATGCAGTACTTTGTAGTTCCGAAACCAAGCGATGACGATTTCAGTTGGCGGCTGGCTTTCCCTTTTCAGGAACGGCATTATATTTACAACAAACAAAACATGAAAAGCACTATTAAGATTTTAAAACTGTTGCGGGATACACAAGGATTTAACAAGCTCGCTAGTTATTACATAAAAACAATATTTTTATGGGAAGCCGTCGACAAAAGTGAAGATTTTTGGAAAAACAAGTCGTTATCATTTCTGGTGATATACATGTTGAAGAAACTGAAGGATTGCTTAGAGATCAAAACTATAAAAAACTTTTGGTGTCCCAGTCACAATCTCATAGAAAAAATCAAAACTGAAACCTGCCAGAACTGGTGCAATCGACTTTCTCATATAATTAATGTTGTAGAGAAGGAGAAAAAGACTAATCCACATGCAATTCTACAATTCCTAACAGCTAAGAATTCAATACAATAATTTATTTGAATATTTTACCTAATAAAACAGGTTTATAAAAAAAAACACTTTGATTATACCATAATCTAAGAGTTTCAGTACCTACCTAATCTTAATATTTTATGTATATGAAAGTAATTATCATTTATTTCTTAATAACAGAGTTAGGGTCGATATTTTACAATTTATAAGTAGGTAATAAAATTCACACACATTTTTATAAAACATCATATTAGACCTAAATAGAATCTATCTGTATCTTTTTGGGCACCTTACCTGTAGACAGCGACATAAACGCGGTTTTTATTTATAAGTTTAGTTTTAGATAAGTACTTATTAGACCCAATTTTGAAGGCTTTAGTGGACAGCCTTTACCTTACTAAAAATATATCCGTCTCTTAAATTGCCGACTATCTGACAAGGACAACAACAGTTTTAGGAGTTTTAGATCTGTCAACTAAAGCCTTTAAAATTGGCCACAGTTTAGATTTAATTTAGTTTTAGTAATTGTATTTTATTGTTTAGTTTTTAGGCCTAGTTTAGTAATTTAATATGTTTTAAGTTGTTGTGATGTCAAATATAATTTACTAACTTATCTGTAGGTACTTACATAAAATAATGAAAGTGTAAGAGGTCTAAAGGGATCCCTATTACCAGGGGACAGACATGAACAACCCCTATTATCGATGCTGAAGCTAAGACTATATATTTTTTTTCATTTTTGTCTGCCTGTAACTTGGCTGAGCATCACGCCCGTACTTAACTACTGAGGCATTCAGTAGTTAGGTACGGCGTGAACTGAATGGGTTCAAATGAATTTGGCAGGATTTGAGTTCATATTACGAGGTAGGCTATAGGTTACGAAGTAACATATTCAGTAATCTGTACTTAAAGGTCGACCTCGTCATTAACATGATAAAAAAGTTCGCCGAAGCTCATGAACGAAGGCTTCACCACCATGTGTATATCGAGGCTATCCAGCTCCTCGATAACATGGATATAGTGATAAGACTAAGAAGGATAAAAAACCCTTTTGAGTTAGCTTAATGATAGTGCGTTAGTGACACACTGAACCGTCGTGTAGTGAGTGTTACTCAAAAAGACATGAACAAGGTGTCTGCCTCAAAAGTGTTAAAAGCCTAGTGAACGCCAAAATGCTTAAAAAGGCTTAGCATGATCCCGTGTCCTGTCAACAATATTTTGCAACAATGACTGAAATTAATATACGGTAAAAATCACAGAATTCGCCCTATTTACATAGGTCTATACTATAGTTTTTTTTTTTAATATTTTGGCTCCACACATAGTGTATTTAGCCAGTGTCAAGTTTTGCAATTTTTCATCGTATTATGGAAATTTTCACTTAAAGTCAAGTCATAGTCACAGTCAGAGTAGTCATAATCCAGTCTAAGGCATGCCCTAGTAAAGTGGTGGCAACTTTACTAGAGGCTTCTATGGAATTTTGGAAGCAACACGAAAAACCACGTTTCACTACATTGTATCACTTGCCCACACTCATGCTCGTAATTCAGCACTTAATGCGTAAAACACCACCAATTTTAAACATTAACACTGGAAAAAGCATAAGTTTTGTAAAATAATACAATGCACCGACGTGAACTTTCCGCGTTCCCGCCAAAACTCTATACTAAAGTTTTTGGTAAAAATAGTAAAAATATATGGTAAAGTTCAGCGGGTCGAGCACGGACACAAAGAGTATGTAACTACCATGGACCTAATAACTATATTATAGTATAGTGCACGGACAGATTGCCAGCGCTGCAGCAGCGCTGCTAGAGCGCGGCTGCCGGTCAATCAATTGCTGTGCGAACTGCGAACACGAACGAAGGGGTCAACCCAAGATGGCGGCCAACGCTCAGCTGACAACACTTTGTATGGAAAATTCAGTGTGACCATCTGTCAATATCAGATTCTGCCTTAAATAAGCAAGAAATCCACCAAAATCTGCCCAAACCAATTTGAAATCTGCTAAAAATATGCCACGAGTTCTTCATAATAATATAATCATGGGTGTTACCCAGCTTTTAGTCCAGGGAAGGGGCACACTCGAAATTTCTTATGCCGGGTTCCCACGATTTTTTTAATACCACTGAAGAGACCTAGAGCCAAGTCATAACTTCAAATCAACCCTCTGGCGGCGTTGCCACCAATTTAAATTTGAAAGCATATCTTAGAAACGTGATGAGTAGATTTTGTCTCTTATTATGTCAGTACAAGGGTGCTTTTTATAAATTAAAATAACGTAAGTACAAATAGTGATAGCGCGAACAAAGCGAGCGCGAAATTTTTGTTTCCTAAAATAAAGAACTTACACAAACATGAAAAGCGCGAGCGATGCGAGCGCAAATTTTTTTCTGTAAATACCACATTTTATACTTCAGAAAATAAGCAAAGTACGTTCAAGCGTGCTGGTCCTGCTTTAAAACAGCATAAATATTAATAGAGCGAGCGAAGTGAGCGCGAAAAATTTTCTGTATTTGCCACATTTTATACTTCAGAAAATACTTGCAACGTACGTTCAAGCGTGCTGGTCTTATATTAAAACAAATAATGAAGAGTAATAGCGCGAGCGAAGCGAGCGCGAAAAAATCAATGTCTTTGCCACATTTCATATTTAAGAAACAACGTGCAACGTATGTACAAGCGTGCTGGTCATATATTAAAACAAAGCATGGTAATTATTAATGGCGCGAAAAAAGTCGTGATTATGCCATCTTGTATTTGAGAAAATACGTATATTATGGCTACATGAGTAAATGATTCCACAGTGAGCAATTAAAGTGCAAAACTTGATTGAAGTTTTTTCTCCCATGTCTAGATATTCTGGAGCAGCCTCAAACGAACTAAGCAAAAAGTGGCTAAAGTTGAAATGTAGCCGTGTGTATGCTCTAACTCAGCCTTGTCTAACTATCGTAAATCAAATACCAGTAAAGCACGAACGGAGTGCTAAAGTTAAATACAATTCAGCAATTTTATAACCTATCAATCAAATTAAAAAGAAGCACCATTTAATTTTATTTGCTTGAATTAATTCAAATATTTTTTTAGTAATTTTAGTCCTATTCTAACCTACTCTAAAAATCCTACTCTCATCATCAAAATTATCTCAGCACAAGCGAAACGAGCGGGAAAAAATCACCATTTTTATCTGCGCTCCTTGCACAACCTGACAGTTTTCGTTACCCATAAAAAATATTTCCCGTGAGGCAACGCTGCTGACTTGGCTGACTACACAAACAACGTAAGTGAGCCCACGACCAGTGCATCTCAAAAGGGTGATCAAAATTTAATTTTTATCTTGATTACATATTGTTTTTTGCCATTTTTATAACTTTTTTCGACACCGATAGGTAGACATTCGGAATCCAAGGGGGGCAGCTGCCCCCCCCTGCCCCCCCCCCCCCCCCCGGGTACGCCCATGAATATAATATAATATATATTGTAATATGTAATATAATTATATATATATATATTGTAATATAGGGGATATGGGAAATAATCAAAAAAGAATTTTCTTTAGTAATTCCTTATTTGTTTAAAAACATCAATAAAAATTATTAATTATGCACCCGAAATCTATGTCGGCTTGTAATTAAACGAGGAAAATGTTAAATTCGTATTCCTCGTTTTGACAAAAAATGCCATGTCCATTTTTCATAGTTAATCGTTTGTTTAACGAACATAAAATCTTACCTTAGGTAAGGTATGTTGTATGTACCTATACTTCATGAACGGAAACCATTCCCAACTTTAGAGCCTATACAACGCCAAAATGCTTAAAATGGCTTTGCAAAAAGCCGTGTCCTGTCAACAATATTGCAACAATGACTTTGAAATTAATATATGGTAAAGTTCAGGACTAACGCTAAGTCTTATGTGTAGTGAAAACACGAATTAATAAACTTTTTCGATGGAAAAAAATTACAAAGATACGTCCAAACCGTACAAATAAACCGCGATTATTCAATGAATACTTTAAGTTCATAAAACTTTGTGTAGTAGTTGAACTAAATATAATGGAGGTCTTATGTATAGTGGATTTTAAAAATACCCATTATATTCGCTGTAATAATATATTACCTACATTATCACGCGTTAGAACCATTCTAACTTAGACCGCCCCTGACGCTCGGCCCCCCGACTCATCCCTTGGCTTAGTATCTATTCTGTGGCTTTGGCTTGGATTCGCGCCGTTTCTAGCAAAGATGCCAGCGTAAGGCGCAAAAAAATAGTAGTAAAATAAAAAGTAAAAGTTTTCCGCTGGCAATGTCATTTCCCAGTGTTTCCCATACATTTTGGAGTTAGCGTGAGGCGTTAACGCCTCATGGCATCTTTTTTCATGTTTGTTTTTATTATTTTTTAACGATAACTCAATGTATGGTAATGACATTAGCTATGAGTTTATTAAATATGAGATTACAATATACCTGCGAAAAAGTTTTCTGCAGGCATTGTCATTCCCATACATTTTGAGTTATCGTTTGGCGTTAACGCTAATGGAAAGGGATCATTCCTAAACCACCTGGGCCTCGTTTTATAAAGCTACAAGTCTTGTACTTGTAGCGAAAAACTGGCAACACAGCCAAAAAAAAGTGAAATAATGCGTTTTATAAAGCTACAAGATAACAAGTTACAAGCTAAATCCCCCGATATATTGATTTACTCTATGAAATACAAGCACTTGTTCTTAGACCATAGACAATCCATAGTGTTTTTTCATTTTTAAAATGTAAAATCGAACAATTGTTTTGGTCATTACAAGTGTACGGAACTACAACTTGTAAAGATTTTTACCTGACTAAAGAGCTAGGTAAAATGAAGTACAAGTTTAGATAAATTTATTGAAAGTGTATTGTATTGGTCGCGTCACGTATTAACTAATGTTCAATTAGTTAAATTAAGTAAATATGAACTGATTATGTTTAAATAATGAGAAATTCAGCTTGAGCGAAGCCCATGAAAAATGAGCATAGCTGTATATTACAAAACCTATTATGAGAATAGTGACTTAAACCCAACTTTATTTACTTAAATAGCTTTACTTAAAAATAGAGACGCCCCGCGATTTCACCCAAAACTTGCATATTTTTCCGCGGGATTTCATGAATTTCCGAAAAAAACCACATCTATCCCGGTAATATAAGTTCATCTAAAAAAGCTCATCCAATTTGGCATGAAAGTCACAACAAACAAATAGATAATGTTTTTAATTTCTATATTATGTAGGGATTTAATGTAAAATTCACACCGGCTAAATTCACTAATGAATGGGAGCCAAACTAAAAAAAAGCTATTGACCGTGACGTTCATTCATAGTGATGTGCAACTTGTAATATCATAATCTACACTTTATCCTCTACTTAGTCTGTGGTCCCCGCCGTGAGGCCTCAATGACGTTCATAGTGATGTGCATTATACTTGTAATTTACACTTGTAATCGATAATTGTTGTTTATAAAACGCCGTAACTAGTAACTTGTAGTTACTTGTTCTTGTAGCTGCTACAATTGTTAGCTTGTACTTGTAGCTTTATAAAACGAGGCCCTGGTATTATCAAAGAACAGGGGCAGGGCAGGCTGGGTAGGCACTCAGCTGCAAGCTATTAACTTCGGAAATCTTTGCTCACGTTAGAGTATACTTTTGCAAGCTAGCTCTCGTACGTGGTACGAGCACAGACTACTAAGAGAGTAACAGATATTATATACTACATGCCACTGGTAAGGGGTCGTTGAGCTATAAAACATCACGTGATTAATGGACGACCCCTATGTAATGGTACGAGTACCTAAAGCCCTATTCAAACCGGTGCGCTATTTGTACCGCTGTGGGTAGCGGGATTCCGCCCGGGTATTTTATATGAAGTTTCGCTCAAGTTCCGCGCTAGCCGTGGAACTTTAATACATCATACCGCGCCGGATCCCACGCGGTATTTACTGCTACCCACAGCGGTGCGAATAACGCGCCGCCGCGCGCCGCCCCGCCCCCTAATTACCTAACTCGCAACAGGTTTGCAACAGGCGTAAATCTCGCGGTGATTGCTGTCATACATCATTAGTGGTGTCGAGAATGTATGCTTCGCTACTGCTGTCGCATTGCTGCTGCTGTCGCATTGCTGCTGCTGTCGCATTGCTGTTGCAAATTTTACGTAATTACCCCGCCGGTTTGAATAGGCATGCTACGTTCACACCGAGCCAACGAATGGCAGGATGTAGGGTTATTCCTGTTTGTTCTCTCGTAATGTCCCCTCGAGGGGACAGACAAGCTACTTCCGGTTTATGAGTAAATAAAATACGCTATACTTTTATTTCGATAACAAGTATTTTTACCATCAAATATTTTTTTCGATTATGCGATACCTAATACTTGGTATCGGAAAGAAGGGCTTAACTTTAGAATGATGCCACTCCAGATTTATGACCCTGAAGTCTAGCGTACTGACTCCAACTGCCTGAGGATCACTGGCCGCGGTATGTAATGATTGCGTTGCTGGCCCGATGGTGATGTTGATGATCGAAAGCGCAGATCCAGCGGGGTAATTACGTAAAATTTGCAACAGCAATGCGACAGCAGTAGTGAAGCATACATTCTCGACACCACTAATGATGTATGACAGCAATCACCGCGAGATTTACGCCTGTTGCAAACCTGTTGCGAGTTAGGTAATTAGGGGGCAGGTCATCACAGCGTGGTCAGCATTGCAGCCCTTGATAGACCAGTCGGTATTAAGGCCAAGACCATTGATCTCTTATTATACTAGACGTCAGTGTCAGTGGTCAAGACCGAAGGCCGTAAGGCATGAGGGTAGGCCGTTGGCCGTGGCCAGCAAAGAGTATAGGTATATCTTTCATAAATAAAAAAGTACTCCTGTGATGTAACCCATAGAATTAAAATTATTAGGTCCATGATGTAACCTATGTATTATAAATACGAATGGTGACGTAGTGCATTTCACAGACTACGAAGGGATGTACATTGCGGGTACAGAACTCTAGTGAGCACAGGCGTAGATACAGAAACTTGTCAAGGGGGGGGGGGCGCAGTGCGTATAGCCTTTCCTGCGGAGGGAGGGGGGGGGGGTTTTCATCTTGACTACTATTGTCAAAATACTCTTTATGAAATCTTTTGCAGCACTTGTGCAGTAAGATCGTATACATCTACTAAAAGTACATTAAATATGCGAGCGAAGCGAGCGCGAAAATTGTTGTATTTGCCGAATTGTATTTCAAAAAACGCGTATGGTGATTCAAACATGAATTACATGTCAGTCAGTACAAACGCGCTTGCTATAAAACAAAATACAGTGAAAACATTAAATACGCGAGCGAAGCGAGCGCGAAATTTTTTCTAATTGCTGTATTGTATTTCAGAAAACGCGTATGAAACGCGTGTTATTCAAAGATGAATAACATGTTAGTCAGTACAATGAGGATACAGCCATTTTAAGCATTTTGACGTTGTATAGACTCTTAAGATTTCATTTTTGGGCCACTGCGGTCGATCGGAGACTAAGTGGTAGGCGAGCGGCCGCTTGACTCCGATAAACACAAATACGCTCTACGCTGGCGTATGTAGGTACGTATGTGTTGGAATCGAGCACTAGGGGCGCAGCGGGAACTTATCAGGAGCAAACCGAAAAAATAATAGTCCTGCGTGGTCTGGCCATTCTTGCGCCCCCCAGAGTCTATGCCCTGTGCCTGGGCACTGGTGGCACCGCCCTATTTACGACACTGGGGGGGCGCACAAATCATTATAGTACGGGAGTCCAAGAGGGGAATTTGGGGATGTGGTGTTGAAACACAATATAAGTATACGATACAAGATCAATTTGTGCTCTTTTCTTTAAATGATGAATTCCATGCACCTATATCTTCATGGTAAAATGGATAATTACCGCTCTTGGTGCTGGACAGCCTGCGCCATGGAGGGGGGGGACGACCCTGCGCCCCCGATGCGCGGATACGGGGGGCTGAATCGCGCCTGAGTGGGCATTCTGTGATAGAGCATAGAACAAGAAAGAAAAATACGCTTCGGCCACAGATCTGTACCTGGCTTCGGCTTTGCCCCATGTGGGTTAACTTCGCCCCAAATCACAGACCCAGATCTGTGCCCCGATGCGTCATATTTTTTATTGCTCTCTGGTGTGTATGTGAAGTGAAGGTGTGCATGATTGCGCCGTGTTTCCTCGTGTTTTTTCGAAACACTACAGAAATTCATCCAGAGTGTATATAATTCTATGCACCTCGGAAGCCAAAACCTAGACAAATATGTATGAACCACGCCCCTCTGTGTAGATGTTATTGTGTAATGTTTGGGAAAAACATTAGCAGAAGACGCAGCTTTATCCGTCAACTATTGTGTTTTTGTCTAATCTGCGGCATGAACAGCGCATGGTTATTTTTTCAGCCCGGTATTTCAAAGCCATGTGCACGGATTCCGGCCAGAGTTGATTTTTTTCTTTAACCTGAGGCCGTACATTATTTCCTCACCAAATAATGACAATATTTTTACGTAACTGTCAATCTTAAAATGTCAATCCGCCATTTTCTTTGTATCGCCATTTCGTTTCTTTCGTGAGATGGAAAATTGGAGACGAAAGTGAGATAGAAATAAAATATTTCTGAATCCCATTGAATTTTACTAATCTATCTTTTCCGAGTTCCAAATTACAACAGCGAATTGTGACTCAGGTAAGGGTAGATATTCAACACCATTAACATAAATTAGATTTCTTCCAACAGCTTGGCGTCAATTTCACTGCTGTTGAAAGAGTACAAATGGCGTCCGTTCGTAGTTCGCAGGAGCGCGTATGAATGTTCCGTCATCCTTTTCTTGCATATATCGGCTATTCAGGAGACACGACACTGCCTATATCAACGAATGATCTCTTTACGAGCAGAGGAGACTGATAAGAAAATATTCCCTGTTGCCTTCACACATTGTGTTTTGGAGTTTCTCTTTCGTGTAACTGCAATTAGCCGCGCTTTTGAAATTATCTTTAATTTGTCGTGAATCGCGTTTAGGATTACGAAGAACCGTATGTGTGATATTTTATTGCAGACACATACGATGCACAAGTGATTATAAGCTCATCGGTTGTATAACTTGTGTAACAAGATGTTCACGACAAACGCAGTGCAAACCGGCTCCGTGCCGACTCTACAGTACCAGGAGCATCCCACGCAGAAGTCTGGAAAGAACATTGAGAATGTGCAGCAGAAAAATTCACAACAAACACAACAGACTCAACAACAGGTGACAACATTTGACTGGGGCAAAGACAATGACCCCTTTCTTTGTCTAGTTTTAAACTACAAAACCTACTAAATACCTACTTACTATGAATATCTTGCTTTTAGGAGTTTCCAACATTTTGTTACACAACTAATGTAAACATGATTGGAAAAATTGGAACAGCTGCAACCAGTGGGACTGGGGGTGTGAATATAACTCAGCTCACTACAACTGATGACAAAACTTGCTACATAGCACAGCCTTTCTCTTACAACTATGCCCTAGTGAATCAAATGCAGATTGCACCTAATGGGATACAAAATGCTATATCCAACATAAGTTTCAAGTGTGATGTCTGTGGACTTATGTTTGGGCACCTAACTCTGCTCAATGCTCATAAAAGGATACATGCTCAAGATACAGGTAACAGCTCTTTTAAAACTGTAATCATCTTGATAACTTCATAATCATAACAAACATGAAATGTTTGGTTAATTGTGCACAAGAAAAATATAAGCAGAGTAGTTGAACTATAGGAAATGACAACCATATTTTTAGCTTACTTATTAAAATGAAATGTAGTATTTATATCAAAAACAATGCTGAGATTTCTAAGACTACCCATTGTAAGGATCAGGGAGTACTTGTGATCTGTCTTATACCATGCTCACAGATATTCCAAGAGGTCTCACCATTTAACATTAACTATTAAGGCAACAAGGTGTTTTTTGGCATGTTTCCTGGCGTAATTACAACATGTGGAACTTTGAATTTAATATATAAGTAATGTAATTAATTTCATTTAGTTGTTGCCATTTTACTGAGCTTATACTGAATATATATTTTTCCAAAAAAAAATTAGTGTATTCCCAACAAACATTCAAATGTTGTGATGACTTAAGCTAACTACTACAATACTAAAAACAAATAAATGTGATGACTTAATAACTTTGAAAAATACTAGATGAAAATAGATATTAATTAAAAACTCTCAAAGTCAGTCATTTTGTGCCTTGTTGTTGTTCTAAGTGCCACAATGAAGTGCAGACTGAATTGATATTTAAGACTATGATGTTAAGGTTGATTTTTATTTTTTTGTTAAGGTTGATGTTTCTTTGAATAGATTTGGACCTGCTTATCTGGCTCTACCCATCACCTTAAGATTTCCTTTATAATTAATTGGTGAGACAATGAAGAGTTCTCTATCTATTTATCTAATAACTACTTACAGAAAACAACATAACTGTGGTAACTACAGGAGTAAGTTCTGGGAACGAAGTGACAATGCCACCTCATATCCAAATCTTGTCATCCGATCATAACGAACAACAACAGCAGCACCATGTGCAGATGCAAGACAGTAAGTTCTATTTTCAAGTTGTACAATGTGCATCTCCAATGTTTTGCTAGCTTTACCATAGAAATTGCACAAAAACTGCAGTCATCATCATCATCATCAACAACCTGAAGACCCCCCCCCCCCCCTCGAACTGCTGAACATAGGTGTCCCCCAGAGAGTGCCACTGAGTGGCTGCTCGCCTCCTGCAGCCATTGGCTCCTCGTAGTTTCAGATCAGATCATTGGCCTACCTAATGGGGGGGCCCGCATATGCTGCGTTTTCGGTTTGTGGTTGCCACTCGAGAACCTTTCTTACTCATCGGTTGTCAGTTCTATGAGCAATGTGAACTGCCTATTGCCATTTCAACTTGGTAACTAAGAGCTGTATCATTCTTTTGCGGGTCTCTTTATTCCAGATCTTAACTTGTAGGGAAACAACGAGCATAGCTCTCTCCATAGCTCGTTGTGCAACTTGAGCTATTGAAAACTGCAATATTGTCTAAAAATTACAGATTTAATTGCAGGTGACCTCCCAGGCTAAATAGAAACAATAATAATGATATGAGTGACCATTAAGTTTAATAATAGTTTTGACTTAAATCTTGTGCATTTGTTTTTATTCTAACTACAGATTAGACATACCTCTTTGGTGTGGTGGTTGAGCACGTCGGCTCATAACCCGGAAGCGGTGGGTTCGATTCCCGCGGCAGGACAAACTTGTTCTGTGCCTTGGTGTTGTGGGACCATGGTCCTTATAGTTACTGGGTCCCTAGATACAGAGAATCCTAGTTAGGGTGCAGGATCTATGTATGTGATAGTTGGGCGTTATACCCTGCTGTCTTAACTGTAGTTATATTACTGGTTTCACCACAGGAACTTTTAAATTTTCTGGGATGTATCCTGGGTCACGTTAAAAATGTCATTTAGGGTTGAGCCACTTCTGTTATCATGCTTTTTGCTCTATTCTTTTCTCACTCAGCATCGTCATTTCCTGATCTGGAGCCAGAAAGATAGCGTGAGTGCTATCGCTCGCGGCAACGTCAGCGGTACGATAACACTTACGCCAGCCTTTTCGCTCTAGGAAATGACGATCCTGAGCGATAGAAAAGGATAGAGCATAAAAAAAATATGGTTCCATCGTGAAAGATGTGTGGCTCTACCCTATAATAGTCCAGCTGGTTTTTTTTCTGAAATGCACCTGTATTAGTAAAGATTGCTATAAATTAAATACTTAATTTTAATGTATAATTTCAGCTAAACCGGTGATAATTGACAAAGTGCAGAAGTGCATCACCTGCGGCAACACCATAAGCAGCAACCCGAAAAGAAAAGGCCCCAAACTGATCCGGTGTGAGCACTGCATAGCGCAGGACTCTGTTGATCAGCAGAGGAATAATCAAAGTAAGATTTACACAGACTAAGATCATTTTGCTATTAAAAGCTCTTTCCTTTACTTTAGGGAAAGAGTTGCACTTGAGTTGGGAAACAGATGTAAAAGAATTAGCTGTTCTGTTAAATATATAGTTGCCTATCTAGTATTTTGTTATATTGCTCATGATGATGATGATATGATAATAAAGATCTGTTGGTACATTCAAAATGATCTGAGCAAATAAATTTGGTTGAATTATAGCTATTTCTATGTGAGAGAAGACCCATGTCACCCACTGGGAATACATGGGCTGGTGATCATATCAAAGAGTTTATAGCAAATAGACTATTTTTAACACTAACAAGGCTAATATCTAAGTATTAATGATCTAAGCTTATAAAATTACCAAGTGCTTAATGTCAAAATATAGCCCATTATAAAAAATAAGTTCTCTTTCCCACTACTGGTGCGAGCAATCTGGCAGGACCATGGCACAACACAGAAAACAAAACATTGATCCAGATCTTCTATTACAACTGCACAATTGATTTGTGTGTGAAATATGATATGTTGCTACGGGAGTCAATGTTGAGATGATATCTTACAGAAATGAGCAGAAGAGGAAACATGCTGCATCAATCTCATTTAGGCTGTGTCCTTATTAGGCAAACAGTGAGCGGCTGACTGTTTGCCTGCAGTTTGCCACCCTATACATTTTAAATGGAAAATATGGGCGTACTGTACGCAGTTTGCGGCGTTCCGCTAGCAGCGACTCGTGGCAAAATTATGCTCCAGTCGGCGGCGAAGTATGGAGTTTAGTTTGCCTATTTGGCCAAGAGTTAGCGCTTCGCGGCTATTTTGCTACAGTTCGTTGCTCACTCGACGCGTTAAATTTCCACCCTTTGCTGCTCGGAGGCATTCAGTCGCGTACTATTTGTCTTGGAGGACAAAGCCTTTCAATAGTATAAGGGTAGGCGGATAATGATGTTTGGTTTGGTTGTGTACAGTGAATACGAGTCAGATATTCGTAGCGTCGGAGGGGAACGTGAAGTATGAAGTGGGAGTGGTGAACGCGGCGCAGCCAGTCACCGATCCGCTCGCCACGATGCCGGCGCCGCCGCAGCCGCAACAACAGAAAACACGTGAGACTAATGCCCATCTGCACTAAACTTTGACAGCTCCTAAGTTCGCACTTATCCCTCTATGGCCCGATTTTACCAACGTTTATTCCAAGTATACGGCTATTCCTTACTCCTGGATACAGCTAATTGACAAATGAAATTACACAAAAAAGACGCCATTTTGATTGTATCCAAGGAATAAGTCTTATTCCTTCACAAAATTGGGCTATATTCGCGTAACTCTGTTATTCTCAGAAAGTTATACCTGGAATAAAATTTATTCTAGTTTGGTGAAATCGGGCCTATGTCATATAAGAAAAAGAAGAAAAAAAGATTTAAAAGAAATATATATTAATTTCTCAGAAAACAGACAACAATAAAACAAACCTTAAATATACGACAGGACGTACCTACTGCAACGAGTATGTCTAGGACCTAGAGAGATAAGAACTTCAAGAGCCGTCAAAGTTTAGTGCAGGCAAGCATGCAACTACTACCTCTCTTTACAGAATGTTAAACATTCAACCCTACGCTTTTTAACCAACTTCAAAAGGAGGAGGTTTTCAATTCAGTTGTATATTTTTAATGTTTGTTACCTGTGCATTCCGTTATTTAGTGTGTGACTTAAATAACACATCCGTTACACATTCAGCAGCTTTGGTAGTTGGGAGCTTTAGTAAAGGAACCATTATCATGATGTTTTTCTGGTTGGCATTTACTAGTGTTTATCTAGTTAGTAACACCCTCAAGTTCAGAATCTGTTACAAAGGACTGTCTGCACTAAAGTTTGACAACTCCTAAGCTTGCACTCATTTTTCTAGGACATACTGTGGACATACCCAAATGCATTGCAGTAGACACGTCATAGAGAAATAAGTGCCAACTTGTCAAAATTTAATGCACTTGAGCATAACAGTGTTACAGAGAAGATAATACTCGTAGTAATAATATATTCCGAGATTTCAGATAGCTTTACTTGAAGTTTAGTTCACAATCCAGACGTAGTGTGGCGCCACTTTCGACCATATTAGCATCAATTTAAATGCCATTATTATGAAAAAAATCACAACGTAGCAAAAATCTGTATTTCAGTGCCCGGCCATCATCCTGTGAAGAAAAGAAACTTAGCATCAGTAACAAAATGTCAGAACTGCAATGGCTCCGGCATCATATTTGTTGGGGGGATCAAACACAAAATCCACCAGGCTAACTTGGACAAGCCATTCCATTGTAACATTTGTGGGGGCTCCTTCTCTAGATATTCCTCTCTGTGGTCTCATAAAAAGCTTCATTCGGGAGAGAAAAACTTCAAATGTGGCATCTGTGGGATAGCATTTGCTAAAGCTGTCTATCTGAAAAATCATTCTAGGATCCATACTGGAGAAAAACCATATAGGTTGGTATTAAACATTCCGTTTCTAAATATTGAACTATCATAATCTACATCCCAAATATGTTAATGTGTCTTTTTAAACAATAATATAGATTATACATTTTTTCTATGTGGGTCGATGGTCTGGTTAAAACCGCGGGGAGCCGATGGATGCAGGAGGCAAGCAGCCGCTCTGTGGGGGAGGCATATGTTCAGCAGACCTAGTCTTTAACCTATGGACTGACTTACTCCACTTCCAACTTGGAGACATATATGATTTATTAATTAAACCAAAATAAATAACGCTCACTGATCACATAAATAGATCCTAGAATTCCTAGACCTTAACTAGTATGTATTTCGGGACCCAGGAACTACGAGGACCATGGACCCACAACACCCAAGTATTTACGTAACAAAACAAGTATTTACGCTTTTTTCCTGTGCACAAATACTTGTTCTATCGCGAGAAGCGAATTCTCTCCTGCCTGGTTAGCACGGACTGTAGACAAAATTGTCTTTCCCCTGTTTTACTCCACTTGATAAGTAAACAGTATGAAGAAAGTCACACAAAACAGGGAAAGACAATTTTGTCTACCGTCCGTGCTAGCCGGGCTGGTGAGCCTGCTCGACCACCACACCATAGAGGCTATCAACAAATTCAAATACTAACAACTTTCTGTTCTTCAGATGTAATACTTGTGGAATGCAATTCTCGCAGTCTCCGCATCTAAAGAACCACGAAAGAACGCATTCAGGCGAGAAGCCGTATGTTTGTGAGGTGAGTCCATACTATTTTTTTTATCAGACGGTTTTTTTCAACTACATTTCATACTACCTGATATTAAGTGACAATATGACCATGTTACACGCGGATTGAGAAATGGCTCTCAAGTGACCGTTGGACGGAGCACATCGTTAGTGCTTGGCGATAGATAATAATTTATCATGTATCTCACCGATGACGCGTTGGGTCTCAGATTTGAGCTCAGGGGGCGTACTGTGAGCTCTTAGCGCGATTCAAAACAGAGCCTATACTGGATTGTTTGTCAAAATCCCTATACAAAAAAAAACAAAGCGATCCAATATAGGCTCTGTTCTGAATCGCGCTAAGAGCTCACAGTACGCCCCCTGGAATTGTTTCTGCTTTATTCGCATTTTTCTTTGAGGTTTCGTGAAATCTCGGGTTTATGCGAATAAACCAGAAACAATTCCTGAGCTCCAATCCGAGATCCAACGCGTCATCGGTGAGATACAGCCACATCTCTGTAAAAAAAAGTCATGGAAAATTTCATGAAAAGAGCAATGGCCTGTCATCAGAGCCGTGGGGACCATTTGACGGATATTTTATTCCAAACTTAATTGGAACATGTCATCTTTACAATCCAATAAAAAAATTACGTGTTTTTATTTTAAAATGAAAAAGTGCATTCATACTGAGACAGCCTTTAGTAGACGAACTCCTTTTTATTGTATTTTCCAGCTATTGACCTTTCGTCAGAACATGTTATCTGCCATCGCTTTTTTGTAATTACTTTGGGAATAGGTGACTGTGAAATAACCAGAAAACTAGAGAACGAGAATGTCTACCTATTAAAAAAACTATAATGCTGGGTGAACCATAAGGGTGTAGGCAGTTTGTTACGCCAATTTCTTGAAAACTATTATACAGAACTAGCTGCGCCCCGCGGTTTTACCCGCGGATAAAAAGTAGCCTATGCTACTTTTACTAAGTACTGGATTAACATCCAGTATATTAGCTATCTCTATTCCAAATTCTATCCAAATCTGTCCAGTCGTTTGAGCGTGAAGTAGTAACAAACATACACACATACAAACTTTCGCATTTATAATATTAGTTCCGGTATATTAGCTATCTCTATCCCAAATTTTATCCAAATCTGTCCAGCCGTTTGAGCGTGAAAGAGTAAGAAACATACAAACATTCGCATTTATAATATTAGTGTGATGTGATACAGATCCTATCCTACTATTATAAATGCGATTTGTGTGTGTGAATATTTGTTACCACCTACCTCCGTAACTACTGGACCAATTTTAATGAAATTTGGAATGGACATAGCTTATACACTGGATTAACACATAGGCTTCTTTTTATCTACTGGTAAACCCGTGGGCGCAACTAGTATTATAAATGCAAAAGTTTGTGTGTGTGAATGTTTATTACTTTATATATCTGTAACTACTAAACCGATTATGATGAAACTTGGAATGTAGACTATTTAGGTTCTGGAATAACATATTGAATTTTTATTCGCGGGGCACAACTAGTTAATTTATAAAGGAAAAATCCTGTTCGTGATTCAAATGCTTCCTTTATAATTTAATATGTAGCTTTCGCTCCATACTGCTATAAAATCATAAATATTGTATATATTATATCATAATGTATCGGCAGGTATGTGACAAAGGGTTCGCGAGGCACGCCACGCTGTGGAACCATCGGCGCATCCACACCGGAGAGAAGCCGTACAAGTGAGTTGTTTGTTATGTTCACAATTGGATTCCACTTGACCATGCATTTATTGAGTTTATTTCTCACTCACTGTATTGTTGGTATGGATTATGAATGGTGATATATTAACTCTTCAGTCATTTTCACAATCCCAAGATTGGTTCGAAAATATTGCTTTTAATGATAAGTCCAATAATAATAAGTCATAATAATGATAAGTCCGTACCCTATAAAATAAATAATCGTACCGTTCTAGTTTTACTAATAAAAAAACCCATGGTTTTTTTTAAATAAAACCACTGAAGAAGGTTTCCTAACCAAATAACTACGAAGGTTTCCAAATATTTAATCGCAGCTTATAGCTATAAAAGTTCCCGAAGCATCTACCTGTATTATTAGACGAACATGGGCTAGGCATTTCACTAGGCGGTAGGATTTTTCTGCAAAGTTCGTCTAGGTAGGTACCTAGACGAAATTTGTACCATGTTTGTACTATGTTGTGTTTGTTTGCTGGTACCTACCTAGGTACCACCGCTTTGCCAGTTATTCTGCCGCCAAGCAGCAGTGTGCAAACACTACTGTGTTCCGGTTTGAAGGGCATTGTGGCTAGTGAAATTACTGGGCAAATGGGACTTTATGATCTGATCACACAGTCTAGTAATCTTATTACTATACTGTGTGAAGTCTTAGGATGACGTGCGCAGTGCAGTGTCACACAAAACTATATTAATTTAGAGTTCTGAGTGATACTGCAATCTGTTATGGGCAGCCAGCGACACGGCTGGCGGCTTAACACGGCTTAACATCAGGCGAACGACTAGCTCGTAACGTTTACATGTGACTCATTTACATTTAAAAAAAATAGGCTATGTTTAAACTGATTATTAATAACTGAATAGATTTTCATCAAAACATGGTTAAGGTCTAGCCGATTTACGAGATGTTGAATAAAATAACATCTGTTTGTAAGATCGCCGAATTTACGCACTAGTCAGACCACGGTTTCACCTTATTTCTTCAAGATTTTTGTAGCTGTCCCTATCACACTCTACGGGGGAGACGTGGCGCAGTGCGACGGCAAAAGTGTCTTCAAATAACTAACGAGTGTCCTGTTAATGTACTGAGAAGAATGCTGCTGCACCCATTCTCTGGATATTCCCTTAGCCGGCTCTTACGGCACCCACGGGAAGAGATGGGGTGGTCCTATTCTCGCACCGCCAGGACCACACGGGCTATTTATAGACGCCCATTACTGAAGAACATAATCTTACAATATAAAGTTAGGGATGAGAAATATCGGCATTGCTTGTAAATATACCATTTACTGAAATCTTTGGCTATATTTAGACAGTATTTCAAAGCTACTGACTATCGACAGTATCGATAGGGTTATTACGGTCTCTTATCATTATCACCTAACAGGTACCTATAGTATATAATTTATAGTTGGCACCATGTGAGTTTACCTAAAATTTAGTTTGTGGGAACACAGTCAAAACCACCAACACAGATAGATAAAATACTAATAATTTCCCGGGTTCGATTACTTAGGTCAAACTCGCTGTCAGTCAAGTTGTTATTACGTCAAGTCCTTTTTTTGACAAATTGCAGTTTTAGCCAAATTCTCTTTTCGTCAAGTCTTCCAATCGTCAAATTTCTCCTACGTCTATCCGTTTATATACAGTCAAGAACATAAAGCAAATATTACATTTTTATTATCATCACTTCACTTCTCATCTCACTTCTCACTTTTATATAAACTTACACCCATTGACTGACTCACTGACTGACTCACTGATGACTGATTGCCACAACTGATCTCAGCTCTCAGAAGTGGTAGGTCAAAACTGACGCTTCGGAGCAAAATTTACAATACGCAGAATGTGCAAATCGCAGAATTAGCACAACATGCAAACTGTACAAAACTCAAAATGTACATGTAGGCAAGATGTAGGCCCACGTTCACACACGAAAGATTCTGAGCAGCATTTTTTAAATTAATATGATTGTCATACTTATACATCCAATCTCTTTTCAAATGTCTTTATGGTCATTTTTCAATTGAACTTCACCTTTAAAGTACCAGGAGACCAGAAATACTGGGGAGGTCAGGGTATTAAGCAAAATGTAAAAAATAATGTGAAGTTACTTCTTTTTCGCATCTTCTTTTCTTTCTATCATATATCTCTATCTCTCTCTGAGCACGTCCTCTCTGTCTTTTCCTCAATCATTTGAAGTTAGCAGTAATTGAATACCAAAATTCCCTCCGAAGGAAAGAAAAAAAAAACACTCTTTGCAGGCATACCTACTTAGATGTTGTCTAAGCAGGTACAGGTCTTTGCTTAGAGTATATTATACTACTGTGTCACGAAGGAAAGAAAGGAGATGGTGAGATTGGTTGGAGCTTAGACGGGACTTAGTCGAGGAGAGAGAGAGAGAGAATACGTGTGTTCGCCGCATGCCCGCTTTCTGATTTTGTCTTTTATTTATGCCATCCATACAAATCACCAGTCATATTAGCGAAAAACAAGTGATTTCCCATGACCATCTCAGTAATTCTGGTATCCTGGTACTTTAATCATCAAAAATCATATGAATCAGTTTACACATAATGAAAGAAGAAAGTTAGAGAAGTGATTATGTTGAACTCCAATATTTTTGTAGATTCAGGAATAGTTTTTTATAGGTTTTACTTAACTGTTTACAATTAAACAGCAATAATAATTATATTAATGATTGTACCCGACGTTGTCATAAAAATAAATTGACGATTGGAAGACTTGACGAAAAGAGAATTTGACTAAAACTGCAATTTGTCAAAAAAGGACTTGACGTAATAACAACTTGACTGACAGCGAGTTTGACCTAAGTAATCGAACCCAATTTCCCAAAAGTCACAGGACGCGACAACGCAACGCGCGATAACGATTTATTATGAATTTCAATAGCTATTTTATATTCAAAGTGTTTTTCCTGGCGGGTCTATCAGGACCCAGCTAGCATTTTGAAGTACCTCATATTCGGACCGAAATCTTCCCGATGGATTGCGAATCGGGCTGTTGATAGGCTTATTTTCAGAAGTTGCAGCTTCCATTATTTATATAATATCTTACACCACATCATCGGTCTTAATGCGTCCACTGCTGAACATAGGCCTGCCCCATTCATCATCACCATCAACAGCCTGAAGACGTCCACTGCTGAACATAGTATAGGCATCCCCCAGGAGAGCGCCACCTCAAGCGGCTGCTGGCCTCCTGCATCCATCGGCTCCTTGCGGCTTTCACCAGATCGTCGGCCCCCTGAGTGGGGGCCGGTCTACGCTGCGCTGGTGATCGCACTAGATTATAATGCAGGCCGAAAAGAATGCTGCTGCCCATTCCCTAGATATTCCCTTAGCCGGCTCTTACAGCATTCGTAAGAAGAGATGGGGTTGTCCTATTCGTATGGGACCATACGGGTCTGTTAGTAATATAAAAGTTTTTCGGAACAGATGTGAAACGTGTGGGTCGGCGTTCAGCCAAGCAGCGCATCTCAAGAATCACGCAAAAGTGCACTCTGGAGAGAAACCATTTAAGTGCGACATTTGTACGGCGGCCTTCGCTGATAGATTCGCACTCAAAAGACACAGGGGGATTCACGACAAATACGGTGAGTGTAAAATTCTGCCACCAAGGCTGTCCATTTACCTACATGAGAAGAAGAAAACCCTTTCATATGTGTTTGTGTATTGCAGGACAAACTGTCCCTATGCCCTCAAGAGCACAGCAGGATCAAGAGCAGCCTACTCAGAGCAGTGAAACCGCGCAGACCGAAGTGGAAGTAGAGCATCATGGGGAAACAGGGCTATGAGGCAAGCACTTACTGCGACGCAAGTCCAAACAGCCCACATAATATACACTCCCGCCTACAATCACACACTAGGTACCAAACGACATGATATACCATGTATATGAAAGGTGCAAACATCTGTGTCATGCGAGAGTTTGATATGTATAATACAAATCTCTCAATCTCGGCGGGAATTAGAAACTGCAGCACAAGTACTTTTGTAAATAAAGTGGTGGATGGCGATGTTGCTTGTCAGCAACTGAGTTTTGAATCCTGCTAATGTTTAGCAGTAGTGTTTACGTTTTTGGGCAAGTGGTTGTCTATAATGTTAAGTGAAATCATTAGGGAGAACGAGACATTGGACTCTTAGTTTAAAAAGAAATTGTGATATCAATGTTTAAAATAAATACAAAACACAACCCATTACTTTGTTATTCAAACATATAATTATTGTATTGAATGAAGATTATATATATTTTTGTTCTTACAAATCAGCTGTCACTGCCAAGAAAAACACGTTAAATATAATGTTGGATTAAATTACCAATTCTTTAAATTATATTATTGTCTTTTTGTACAGATGAGCTATTCTTGTTAATTATTTTCCTTGTTATTATGTATTGTATATGCGGAAAAAATTGTTTATAAACACGACTTGATCATTATTAATCAATTTGGTTCACCATTTTTGAAACAATAATAATTTTACAAAGGTTTTCCCACCTGTATACATACAAACTGGTTGAATCCACTTGTAGAAGTGAATGTAAGATAGTATTTAGCATGTCTCATAATTAATTGTCTATCAAGTGGATTTGCTGCATTGTTCTATTGACAAATACTACTGTACTAGATAAATTAAACAAAACTCAATTATTTAAGTCAGTCTGATTGTTCTATATAAAAATAAGGTTTAATTTTAAAGGATTAAAATAACAATAAGCGCAATTCTGCAGATAAGCACCCAATTCGGTGTTTTTATATAAATGGTAGAAATGAATATTTGAACTATGAAAAAAATTAATATAGTAAAATATTAGAATTGTATATTTTGTTTCATTTCTTGTCCATAATACCTAATAAAACATACCATAGTACTTTCCAAGTTCAAATGTTTCGACTTAAAGTACTAATATGTAGAATAGAGGAAAAATCTGTAAAATATATTTATTTCATTATTGAAACACCAACAGCTATGCTCAGCACTCAAGTGAATAGCAGTAAAAATTATGATCTGAATGTGCCATTGCACTAGCGCTGCATGTTGGGATTGTTGGTTAGACGATTTAATCTTGTAAAGCGCTGTAGCGGATTTTAGTTTAATTATACCAAAAATGGCATCTATTTGTGCTTTGAATAGCTTCTCTAGTACATATACCTCTTTGCCATCAACAAACTAACTAGTTCTACTCTAGGCATCTAATTTTTCTCATGCACTGATATAACATCATCAACCCTTTAATCTTTAAATGTTTTTAGATTATGTACCTACTTATTTTACTGCACTTAGAGGGATTCTTTCTTCCTTGGGGTCAAACTGATTTTGTCCAACAGGAATAAAATTTCTTGTGGTTGAATTGCTGAGGTAGAATTATATTTCAAATACAAAGTGGCATTTGCATACAGAGCAGTAGGTAGACTGCAATTTTATACTTACAGCCCGGTTAGCATGGCTGTAGGGTTAGCAAGGCCGGTAGACAGAACTGTCTTTCCCCTGTTTTACTCCAAGCAAGTATGAAGAAAGTGACGTAAAACGGGGAAAGACAATTTTGTCTACTGTCCATGCTAACTCAGCAGGTAGACAAAATTGTCTTTCCCTGTTTTATGTCACTTTCTTCATACTGTTTACTTGTCAAGTGGAGTAAAACAGGGGAAAGTCAATTTTGTCTACTGTCCATGCTAACCCTACATAGGGTACATAATATGGTAGATTTCATTAAAAAATATGTCTTAACTCCTAACCCTATCCATGTTCAACACCCTAAACCAAGAGCATAATAATTATAACTGCTATACTTCACCTTTATTTAACTGATCACTGTAGTTGCAGCTGACTACCTACATACCTTTGTTAGTCTTCGTTTCATGATCATTTAGAAACAAATTGAAAATCATAAAAAAAACAACAGCTTAGAAAATGATAGTTTTTTTGATAAAGCTTACCAAACAAAGAGAAACAATAGATAGTAATTTAAACAGTTTTATTGTTTTACAATTACTTACAAATGCATCCCAACACAAGTGGGTGTTAAAAATGGAATATTCACTTAGCAATTAGCTACACAGATTTATTCATAGATCCAGTTTTCGGCAGCTGGGCTCCAGCCGACAAGTTCCTTTTCGGTGAACCACAGACCAATCTCCTTGTTAGCAGATTCAACACTGTCTGAGCCGTGGATTATGTTGCGGCCAACTTGGATACACAGATCACCGCGGATGGTCCCAGGAAGCGAGTCAGCGGGGTTCGTAGCACCAAGCATCTGGCGGCCAGTCTTCACGACGTTGAGGCCTTCCCATACCATAGGAACGACGGGGCCAGAGCTCATGTACTTGACTAGACCAGGGAAGAAAGGCTTGGATGACAGGTCACCGTAGTGTTGCTGGAGAAGCTGTTCAGAAGGCCACACGAGTTTGAGGGCGACCAGCTTGAACCCCTTCTTCTCGAAACGCTCGATGATGGTGCCGACCAATCCACGCTGGACACCGTCAGGCTTGATCATGATGAAAGATCTTTCACGCTGTTCCGCCATTATACTAATTATCGAGCGGTCGGCACGTGTGCTTGCGAATAGATGATAGAACAAAGTGGCAGAAATATCAATGCGGCAAGTGTTTGATTGAAAAAGAAGTTAGGTTAGGTAGGTTCATTCGTTCATAGGTTATATACTACTTTGTATATCAGTGTCAATGTCAAGTCAAGTTAAATTGTGTCTGTTACTGTCAATGGCAGTGTTGCCAGAAATTTACGAAAATCACGAAATTCGTATGTTTTGCGTCATAGTCACATCTTTGTACTATCGGTTATAAATAATTTACCTATTGATTCTATCCCAGCGGGGTAATTATGTAAAACTTGCAACAGCAATGCGACAGCAGTAGCGAAGCATACATTTTCGACACCACTAATGATGTATGACAGCAATCACCGCGAGATTTACGCCTGTCGCAAACCTGTTGCGAGTTAGGTAATTAGGGGGCGGGTCCTGAGTCATAGGCACTGACCTCTATAGAGGTCAGTGGTCATAGGCCTATCACGACCAAAGAGTATATAATTACCACAGAATTCGCCCCATTTACATATACTTACATTGTAGAAGTTCTTTGCACGACTATAACCGCCACTGCAACTGCATGTGGTTATTGCTGGGTTTTTTCAAATTCTGTATGCAGCGAATGCACAGCGCCTAGACGAGTCTACCTATGTTTTCCAGTTTCTTGTATTAATAAAGCACTAGGCACTTCTATATCTATACATATAACAAAATTCGATAGAATCATAGGCGCTACGGAATGAATTCATTTATGAGGTACATATTGTTACTTCTGGGTCCCTTAATGCACTGCACTATCTAGTGTGCTTGTACACTGATTTATGTAGCAGAGTGTATCATAATGAAACGCAGATTTAGCAAGGAAATACATATAATAATAAACTGAAAACCAAAAAGCTTTCTTCTAAAACATTATAAAATACACTGGAACTAATAACCATAAACTTTAAAACACAAAACAACTAAAGAAAAAATATGTTTCTCCTACATTTATTCTTTGTTCAACGCTACAACACCGACTGTCATGTCACCGGATTTTTAGCATTATAGGCCTCAGCGTAAACACGGAAAATATCGTTTGCGCGATGCAGACTTTTATGCTAACTATGCATTATCTGTCGACAAATTAAATAGGTAGATACTGTACATTATCCGTTGAAACATCAATCTACTTAATTAACCATCTAAAAAAATTTGGAACATTATATTCTTCTCCGCTGATCTAGCGTGGGTTAGTTGAACGCGCTAATCTCCGCAAAGGTTCAACGAGGGTTTGTATGATTATTTTGACACATCATGTCCCACTTGGGCTTTCATAAAAGTGCTTTTTGTTGATTTTGTACTTAGAACGCACCTTTGACCTCTGTCGGGAATCTTAGTAGCTAGTTAGCTACACATCTCAAAACTAGTCACTTGAATACGATTGCTTATAGGTAGGTACCTACCTAAAGTCGTTATCTCAACTCAAACAAAATTTAACGAGCGTTTGTTCATTGTCAAATCCGTAAACATTGATGAGATGACTTGCAATCTGTTGAAGAAATTAGTTATTTAGTTTGTGATCATTCATCCGTGAGATTAAACGATTACGAGGAAATAGTGTTTGGGTCTTATCAACAAACAATGTCTACTGAACGTAGCTTTATAATAATATCAATTTTATATTGGGTATTAACATTATTTATTTATTTATAACTCTATGTAATTTAATTTATAAGAATTTGATGGGTGGAACAGTTGCATTTCGGGATATATAATAGGTATCTACCTATTTATGCCTATTATAGAAGTTCTGAATCTTTTGAATTTCTATTTCAGTTTAATGCACCAAGTTCATTAGCCTTACTAGAAACCCCATTGGCTGTAGGGGATACTGCAGACAACGATGTCTTCCAAATTTTAAATACAAAGGACTATTTGCCAGATGATTTTCCAAAATCACCAGTTCAGAAAACTGTTGGTGAGTACCTACGTACTTACCTGCATTGAGTTGATAGCTGTTTACTCTATCCTATTTTAGTCATAATAAGTCCATAGACTTTCTCTGTCTACGCATAAAAGCTACATATTACTGGGGGCGTACCGTGAGCTCTTAGCGCGATTCAAAACAGAGCCTATATTGGATCGCTTTGTTTTTTTTGTATGGGGATTTTGACAAGCGATCCAGTATAGGCTCTGTTTTGAATCGCGCTAAGAGCTCACGGTACGCCCCCTGATCTGTGTTATGAACTGAGCGATCCGAACTTCACCAATTTGCAGCTCAAACGTTTTTGTGTTTTGGATGAATTAATCTACTAATATATTAAATTATGTAGGTACCTACCTACGTACCTAGGTACTTATGTAACTTTGGTATAAGTAAGTACAAAATAAAACGAGAATATCTAGTGTACCTACCTAATTCATTCGTGTACTCGTATCTAGGAATATTTTCCAGGGGGGGCAGGCCCCTGAAAATTTTTGGCCGATAGACCTTCACCTATTATTATTATTAAGGAATAATTTATTGTAATAATATATGAAAATTTGATGCCCTTAGGCCTCTAGGTTTGTATAGGTAGTAGCAGTTTTATCTAATGTTCTCTTTGATCTGATAATCAATATTTACCTATTATACGATTTAGAACTGTCATGGTCACTAACACTACACTAAAATATTGTTTATTAACGGGATATTTACCATGTCGTTTATTTGTTTTGTGTTGCTGATGTTTCGATGCTGTTGCAAGCACCATGATCACGGACGAATTGAAGAACTTGCGGGTAGATGATAATAGGTAAGTAATGGACAAACGTGGTTCACATCGTGCGTGATCATGATGCTTGCAACAGCATCAAAATATCGGCAACTGAAAACCAATAAATTACATGGTAAATATTCCGTTAATAAACAATACCTTACCTATTGTAAAAAAGAGGTGTTCAACAAAATTCACCAAAATCAGCGCTATAGGACTATAATATGTAGAAATGAATGCCACTGCAACACAAGGCTGAAACTAATTTAAAAAGCGCTAGCAGAGCGAGCGTGAAAATTCTTCAATCATAGGCACCCAGATTTTGGCTAAATAATTTTAGAAAGATCCGCCGTCTCACTTACGTGCAGAGGTTTTATTTAATCTATTCTATGTTACAGATAATGATGCTACTTACATTCTTTCTAAATTATCAGATGAAGAACTTATAAAATTACTGAATCAGCAGCCTAAACAAAATGAGTATGATTTGAATGATGTAGTAAAAATTTCCAACACAAACGAAGTCCACACTTATGATAAACCAAGTGAGATTAACATACTACTGCGATTGTGATTATCTATAGGTTAATTATAGTTTGTGTAGTAGTTATAAAAATATTAGGACAGATCCCGGTAGGTACTTCATTATTTTTTCATATTATAGGACCACGAAAAATTATTTTTTATAGTTTCAGGAGATGAAAAACGCACAGATAGAGCTTTTTTCAAATTAGACCACAAGGAAGTAGAACCATTCAATTCCAATAATGGTGAAGATCCTAAATTTAGTGCTTTAGTAAAATTAAACAACTTATTGTACAGTCGTCCACAACTAGGAAACTCTGAAGAAGATGATGAAAAGAACGAAATGATTTTCGATGTGTTAATAGCTCAATTGAAAGCGCTCTGTTGTAAAAGAAGTAAACCGAGGACCAATACAAATTTGTACAAACTTAAGTCATTGCTTAAAAAAGTAATACTACAAAAGGGATCGGTGCTTCCAGAAAATATCTCACAAAACAAAGAAAACCCTAGAGAACACATATTTTTGATAATAAATGATGAAATCAGAAGTAATGTCAGTGAAGAGCTTATAGCGGTTGATCCAGACAGTTTATCAAGAAATAGCAGTGTGTTGTTACTCGGACCCATAACAACACCGCTTTCTGACATCCAACTTAAGTTAGTTGTAAGTAAAACCACTTTTATGTACTTATACATTATTAAAGCCTTATCGATAAAGTTTTTTCTCTATGTAGGACGTAGGTATACATACGGTATAACACAAAAGCTGACTAATAATAATACTTATGACATAAGCTTTGTGTAGGGGAAGTACTTACGTACAAAACGGCAATCTGTTATCTATTTGCTTCATATTTTTTTCAGTTTAATAACAAAAACAGTATAGTTCTACAGTAACAATCTTCAACTTATTGGATTAACATGCAAAATCAACAATAATAATGAGTACCTAATTAAGAGATAACTCGTCTTGAGTGGAGATCAATCAAAAACCATTTTGTCCATACCATACGGACAAAATAAACATATCTATGGACAAAATGGTATAGGTTAGGTACCTATATATAAATATAAAAAAAAACGCAAATTGCACATAATATACGTTTTTTTGTTCTCTTAGGCAGATCAGCCCACTCAGCATGGGCCAAAAGAGAACAATGCATTCATCACAATCAGCATCCTCCAGGTTATAAGCGAGAAAAGAGGCCATCGCAATAAATGCACACACAACTTCTTTGTTTTTGACCACTGCTTGGATTTCTTCATTAACTCTTCACTCCAGGATTGTCAGTCAGCTGTCCTGTCGTATTTGCGTCGCATGTTATCATCTTTAAAATAAAATAGATATAATATGATACCATAATATCTCACTAATGCCGTATACCGTTTTGTCAACATAAGCCATATACCATTTTGTCCGTACAGGGTTTTAAAAGGGTGCGTTTTTTGATCCGTAGTTCTGTAAGCAATGGTCCAAATTTTAACCCTGATTAGAATTTGTTAGGATTTTTGACCATTGGTTAGAATTTGTTCGAATTTTTAAACATTGGTTACCTTAACTATGGATAAAAAAAACCCACCATAGGGTAGATTTTTTTAATCCGTAGGTTTGTACCAATTGGACCAATGGTCCAAATTTTGACCTTAGAATTTTTAGAATTTTTGCCTGTTCCTAGGAAACCAATACATTTTTTTTTCCAACCCTAAGGGTGGGTTTTTGATCCGTATTTAAGGTGACTAGTGACTATGGATAATAAAAAACCCACCCTAAGGAGTTGAAGAATTAAAGGGTTTGGTGTTGCATTTAAAGCTACGGCCCACTTCGCACCCACGCGTCTTTAAAGCGGCAGCGTCAGCGACGCGAAACTTTTCGGTACCCATCGCTGCCCGCATCAACCGTGGCGCGGCCGTCTACAAACACGGGCAGCAATGGGTACCGAAAGGCCTATTATGATGCTCCACTGATGCCACTTACGTGCTGGTGTGGCTGGAGCACTAAACTCTATTATACTTGTAATAGAGATCAGTAGGCTGAAGTTTACAACCGATTTCAATTTTTTTAAAGCATTTATTTATCTATTTCAGATGACTCGCATTGCAAACGAACTTTCAAAACCAGAATACTTACCTCTTATTAAAAAAATATCAGAAGGAATTCTGGATGATAGTAATATAGGACTTATGAAAAGCATAATATCTGGACCTGATTCCCGAAGATACATAAAACCTCATAGATGTAATCATCAATCTAAATTAGCAAAAGTTTATGGTGGACTTAAATGGATTATTTGTACTGGTTACTTAAATATAAACACACCTAGTTTATACGACTAGCTCAAAATCTCAAATAACAGCTGTTTTTAATTAATAGCTCACACACCCACACCCCCACACACACACACACCCCCACACCCCACACCCCACCTCACACAACTTTTCCACAAATTTGGTCTTAGATTCTATTACCCATATATATATGTAAATTATAAATATTTAGCTGTACAAATTTTATATATAATTATATCTAGTCTAGTTTAATATTATAATAGATGAACCTCGAAGAGAACTAGCTCCCACAGACTCAGGGTATCCTACCGTGAGAGCTAGTGACTCACAAGTTGTTACCTAAAACAGAACAAATAAATATCTTTTTTTTTTTTTCTTTTTAGCTACCCATCTACATTGTGCCGATTGGTAGGAGTGATTTCGAAAAAAAGGTCTACCTACCTTTTTTCGAAATTACTCCTACCAAGGCACTTAAGGCGAAGAGTAGGGCAAACAAGGTGTTTTTGGTACGTTTCCTGGCGTAATTAGAGCATGTGGAGCTTTGAATTTAATACATCATGCAATTCATTTCATTAATTCTTTTGTGATGTCCTCAAATACAAGATTAATTACACGGAGGGTGATTCTGCTAAAGAAATTGAGATAAATTGTTGATTTTTGTGTTGCCAACTTTATTTTTTAGGGGGTAGTTTTAGTACCCTTTGTCTAGAAAATGCATAGAAATTTCAATGAAACAATTCAAAATTATTTAAATACGTAACGTAATAACGTTATGATAAGTTCGAATCAATATTACAACATTTAGGGTACCCTACACAATATTTAAGATTTGGCATTTCTTATTTTATTGTATTACTTTTTTTTTATGACGGGCTTAATAGGTCATTTTAGATACAAACAAGGAGTGATTTTATCTTGGTTACGAGAAACTGGACACATTCCATAATTATATCTACACGAATCAAAAACAAAACCCATACTTATTTTCATTATAAAACTCCGAATCAACACCAGCGACGAGGTATTATAAATTGCGAGTGGGATAAGGTTTAAAAAATTATTGGTTACGGTCATAAACCTATACAAAGAAGTTTACGGCTGTTTCATGTCTGTCATTATTGACTTTTTGATTAAATGAACTTAATAATGAGTGGCATGTTAGCTCAGTTGGTAGTAGCTCTGCCTTCTGAACTATAGGTTGTGGGTTCGATTCCCATCCAGGAAAAACATTTGTGTGATGAAAATGAACATCGATATTTGTTCTGTGTCTGAGTGTTCAGTTATCTGGTTTCCATAGTACAAGTTATGCTTAGTTTGGGGCTAGACGGCGCTGTGTAAAATGACCACACATAATTTAATTTATTTATTTAATACATTTTTTTATGAAGATTACAAGAGTTGAATAGGTCGTATATTTTGCATACCATTTTGAATACCACAAAGGGTGATTATATCGTACATAGTATCAAGGCCAAAAAGATCGTATAGATACGATTTAGATCGTACGGTTGGCAGCATTACGGCACTTTTGGCGGGAACGCGAAAAAGTTGACGTCGCGTCGTTGCAATGTGTTATTTTTCAAAACTTGTCCTGTTTTTAGTGTTAATAATTAAAATTGGTGGTGTTTTACGCATTAAGTGCTGAATTACGAGCACGAGACTGGGCAAGTGATATAATGTCGTGAAACGTAGTTTTTCGTGTTTCTTAATCTAAGTTGCCACCACTTTATTGACTGTGACTAGACTAGGACTACCTGACTTGGGGCAGTACTATGACTGCCCAAACTGTGACTAATGGGTAAAAACTATAACAAATTTTGACTATTGGTTAGAATTTGTTAGAGTTTTTAACCATCCGCTACTTTAACTATTGGTAAAAAACCCACCCTTATACTAAGTGAAATGTAATTAATATACAATGCAGACTGTACTTTTTAGTATTGCAACGGAACTTTAGGAACAAAAGAGGTAAAAAAGGCTGAGAGGGTAAAATATAACTATGTAAACATGTAGGTAAGTAGTTTTCAGTTAATTTTATTATTGCTTTATTGCCATTTTTGATAACAAATACAATCTTTTATGTGATCATTCACTAAACCACATGCTTGCATAAACGAATAGCAAATTGTTGGACCAACAAATTTGAATCCCTTCTTCTTTAAAGCTTTAGCAAGTTCTATAGATGACGTTGTTTGCGTAGGCATGTCTTCGAGTCTACTCCAGCTATTCAGAATAGGTTGATAGTTCACAAAACTCCACAAAAAATTTGAAAAATCTTCACCATTTTCTTCCATTTCTATGTAAGACTTAGCATTATTTACGATTGCTTTTTTTTTTTTTTTTTTTTTTTTTTTTAACGGGCAAATTGCCTTTATTACTCAAGCTAACTACTACAATAATAAAAACTAAACTAAACTAAACTAAACTAAGCATAACTAAGCTAAACTAAACTAAACTAGCTACACTACCTACTACAAAGAACACTTATGCACTGTATAACGATTGCTTTAATTTTGCCTCTATGTCTTATAATCCCAGATGTTTTCATAAATTCTTCTACATCATTGTCTGTAAATTTCACAATTTTATATGGATCAAAGTTAAAAAATATGTTTCTGTAGTTATCCCTTTTCTTCAGAACTGTTATCCAAGATAATCCAGCTTGTTGCCCTTCGAGACAAATCATCTCAAATAAACGAATCTTATTGTATTCCGGTTTTCCCCATTCTTCGTCGTGATACGTAATATAGATAGGATCTTTGTTTAACCACCCACACCTTTTTAATATATTAAGCGTTGTCATAAAGTGCTTTAGTTTGGCAAATTGTGTCAACGTAAATATAATAAATGTAACACTTGTTCAAAATTTCAGTACCTACGCTTTAACGACACTATACGTCAACATAATGAATTTTTCGTTGAGGTATTCCTTATGATAATCTGAGATTTATTGTGGGCCATACATACACATAGACTTGACCTATGAATATGGCTAATATTGAATATGGCTAATTCTATGGGGCCATACAAACCATACAGTACGTAAGAGAAAGGCATATAGATAGGTACCTTGTTCTATTAGCAGATATTTTTAAAGGCAGATTTTATATTTCAAATTGCTTTGATAGTCTGATTGTAAGTAATCGCTTGGAGTTTGGCGGGAATGCGGAGAATTTCACGTCGTTGCATTGTATTATTTTTAAAAACTCGTGCTTTTTTTAGTGTAAATGCTTAAAACTGGTGGCGTTTTACGCAATATAACCAGATAATTAGTATTTCCAATACTTAATGTGTTAGTTGATTCCTATTAAGTTACATCACAAGCTTTCAGAAGCAAAGCAACACAACACAACGTACTAATAAATCCGTAATTTTCAATAATAATTATAAAAAATCAACAAATTCGTAAGAGCACAGACTACCATGCAGACCCGGGTCAGCTTTAGTACCGATGTCACCCCGAAGCGCTCGTGTCGCACGCATTCCGACATTTTCTTTTTCCTTTTTTTTTTCTTCTTTCCTCGTGTGAGGAATGGATGGCGCCGCACGTCATCACGTGACTTCTATAATGTCAAAAGTCAATTGTGTTGTTGGCATGGAGACGATGTAGGTACATAACATAACCTAATTACCCGGTATAGTTCGTAGTTTTTCTGGCTTTTTGTGTATAATTTCAAATTAATATATCATCATCGTCATCCTCTTCGCCTTTTCCCCATTTCCCATTTGTTATTGGGGTCGGCTCCCAAGCTCCCAGTCTAATCTGTAGCGGCAAGCTACCAGAATTACTCGAGCGACTGCAGGATTGGACCGTGAGTTTGTTAACCCTGGGCCTGGGCTAATACTTCTACGGGGCCTAACTAATTATACCAACAAATGGCCTAATTCTTAGCTGTTCTTGTAAGTAAATCTAGATAAAACCCGTTAAATTTCAGTGGGGGCTGAGGGCCTTTTATCTCCACGGGCGCTGGGCTGAAGCTCAAATTGCCCTTATACAAGATCCGGCCCTGAGCGACTGCCATCTGATCTCGCAACCCATAAGAAACCAGTATGGTTAGACCAAGTGTCAGATTCTATCAGGCGTCTGACTACCCGTAACGATTGCCATAGATGGTCTTATGACAACCGGGACCGACAGCTCTCTGAGGCACGGATGGCATCGAAAATTGCACATAACTTACTAGATAAATCATCGGTGTAAGGCCGAGGATCGAACCTGGTGCCGTAAGATTACGAAGTGCACATGTTACCGCTCTGCCACCATCGCTCTAATTTCAAATTATATACCAATTAACTTAATCAGTTGAGCATGGGCAGTGACTATGGTTATTCATCAACACTATGGTGACGCGAAAATAACATGTTGAAACTTGCAACTAATAAAACTAATCGCCTGTTAGGTATCCCAAGGGACGATAAATTACGAGAATCCCTACAAATACTGAGCTCAGTGATCTGTGTTAGTGAACAAACGTGTTCGCCAAAATCACTTTGATATACCCCCAATTTGATAGGACGTGTAACCGTCTTCTGCATGGATATCCTTGTTCACTGCAAATTAAGTGTTGCACGGGATTCCCTTGAGCTTATCTGGTGAGTAAACTCAATTTGAATAGCAAAAATTAATAATTAAAATAAAAATGGTTTCACCCCAAAAATGGCCTAAAAATGGCAGTAAAAATACAAAGCACTTAGACTAAGAAATAAAAATAAATAAAAGCTATTTCAGTCTCATTTGTTTCATTTAATCCTTATTAGCAGGTGCTTCATCTTCCTGTAGTATTAAAATGTAATAGGTTAAAGTAATAATAATAACTTCCTATGTAACTTTCATGTCGATTTTTTTTGCCATGGCGCGTCACTATGCTATCGATATCGATATTTGAATGTGGAGCTAGGTGCATCACCATGGTGACCCCAGCGCTTAGCGCAGACACGAGAACTAATTGTCAATCATATGGAGCTGTCCTATCTGTCTTTGACTAGTAAAGTAGATATCTGTGAACAACACAATTGACTTTTGACATTATAGAAGTCACGTGATGCAAAGAAAATGTCGGAATGCGTGCGACACGAGCGTTTCGTGGAGACATCGGTCGGTACTAAAGCTGACCCGCGGGGTAATTACGTAAAATTTGCAACAGCAATGCGACAGCAGTAGCGAAGCATACATTCTCGACACCACTAATGATGTATGACAGCAATCACCGCGAGATTTACGCCTGTCACACCTGTAAACCTGTTGCGAGTTAGGTAATTAGGGAGCCGGGCATGCTACTATACGCTGTGTCAGAGTAACGGCGGGGTAATTACGTAAAAATTGCAACAGCAATGCGACAGCAGTAGCAAAGCAACAGCAGTAGCGTAGCATACATGCTCGACACCACTAATGATGTATGACAGCATTCACCGCGAGATTTACGCCTGTCGCAAACCTGTTGCGAGTTAGGTAATAAGGGGGCCGAAGTAAACCACAGTCCACAGACTACTAAGGTCTAAGTGCCATAGACCAAGGCAAATAAACAATCACCAAACAATGAAAGAACGAGAGGATTGAGTGCGTGACTGAGAAAAATAATAGTCAGCATGAAGTTGGCAAGTTCATGGTATCCCCACAGGTTAGAGAAAAAAACAACACTCTGTGGGTATCCCTGTTTCTAGCGTACCTAGCGTTAGGCCGCCCATACACGTTCAATTTTATTAATCAATCTTTGTGATTGATCAGTTTTACTAACCGTATTGGTCAATGTTTTTCGGTTTACAATATGGAGAAAACATTGACGGAAGTGGTCTCTCAATAAAATTGAACGTGTATGGGGTTGGGGGGTCTGCATACATATTTATGTGGTCCTATATAACAAAGTACTCTGTGATGTGGTCTTCGCCCCATGCCACAGAGTAATTTTTACGTAGTAAGCACTAAGTTATTGGTAATAATAAATTGGGAGTTTTGGCGGGAACGTGAAAAAGTTCACGTCGTTGCATTGTATTATTTCACAAAACTTATGCTTTTTCTAGTGTTAATGTTTAAAATTAGTGGCATTTTACGCATTAAGTGCTGAATTATGAGTATAAGTGTGGGCAAGTGATATAATGTAGTGAAACGTGGTTTTTCGTGTTGCTTCCAAAATTCCATAGAAGCCTCTAGTAAAGTTGCCACTACTTTACTAGGGCATGACTTAGACTGGATTATGACTACCTGACTTAGACTGGACTATGACTACCCTGACTGACTGTGACTAAGACTTGACTTTACATGAAATATTTCATAATACGACGTAAAACTACAATACTTGACACTGGCTAAATACACTATGTGTGGAGCCAAACTATAAGAAAAAAAAAAAAAAAAAAAAAAAAATAATAATAAATTGTATACTCTTTGTTTTGTTTTTGTTTGTATAGAAGGGACATGTCTTTGACTAGTATAGTAGATATCTGTGGCTCCATGCCCATCATCAATAAATTCATGATTTAATTTTACTTAAAATAAAATTATCAATACATGTGTAAGTAAGATAGAATATTGTCCATTCCCTACTTGGTCAGTGAATATGAATATCCCCTTTCCGGTACTCACCCCGCGTTTAATTGATCCCAAATGGTTTAACGCAGACAGCCCTTGTGATGAAGAAGCAGAAATAACCGCTCTAGAACAAGCAAATCAACATTGGGTAAGAGATTTTGATAACTTTACGGTTTACCTACACATATTTAAATATAACAAAGTACTCTGTGCCTACACATGCACATGCAATACAATATTAATATAAAAGTCAAACAGCGCTTCTTTTATAATATTTAGTATATACATAGTGTAAAGTAGGTAAATTCAAACTGACAAAAGTGTAGTCAAACATATGAGTACCTAATTAATTTTGCAGTTGAATGCTATCAGTCAACAATACATGAAACGAGCTCCTCTCGGAAAAGCAGATCCAGAGCCTATGGAAGAGGAGGCAGACACAGATGAAGAAGAAGGTATTGCATACCTACTTTATATTTTTATGAACAAGGACAACACACAGTTGTGTTGCAAGGGACAACTTTGTTTCCAATTCATAATGATATTATAACAAAGTAGGTTCTCTATGTAATCAATCAATCAAATCGTTTATAAGCTAAAAATATGGGTAAAATATAATGATCTTAAGTTCAATAGGTATAAGGTTCAGCACCGTTTTACCCTTTGTGGTATGGAACCCTAAAAAGCACCCTTACATTACACTTGACCATAGCAACCATAGTATTTATATTAGGACTATTATTTACAAAATACTGTTATATTTTTATGCTCTTTGATATTGACAGCAGATTAGGTGTTTTATGTTAGGTATTTGATTACCTTAAAATAAAAATATATATCACCATTGTTTAGGTAATGATGAATCGGATGAATCTGAGGAAACACATGATGAAGATGAGGAAGAAGATGTGCCTACATCATACTCACCGGCAAGAAACAACAATGAACTAGAACCTGATAGCTTGGATGACTTGAATGAAGCCCAAGACCTTAATGGATCAGATCTGAGTGGGACATGGCCTTTTGTTCGTGGTCGGTCAACTTAGGAAAAAGTAACACTATCAGTCAACTTCACTTTTACACAACTTTGCTATTACTTGTTGTACAAACTGCTCCCAAAAGTGTAATAAAAATAAAGGCAGCATTTCATTCTATAATTAAGTCAGTGTTTTAAATATTATAATGTTTTGTAACAAAATAATCAACTTTCTATCCATAGAGGAATTATGCTATATTTCTGTTTCTATCTATACTTATAATAATACTGTAACAGGTACTGAAGATATTTCGAAAAATTTTTTTGGATGGCTTCCCGTTTATTGATGTTGAAGGCAAACCTATATATTTTTTTCATTTTTATCTGTCTGTCTGTATCTTGCTGAGCATCACGCCGAAACTGCTGAATAGATTCAAATGAAACGTGACATGTTTTGAGTTCATATTACAAGGTAGATTCATTAGTTTTACACCTTATCTCAGTCTAAAGGAAGAGAGAAGGAATGGGGAAAAAAAATAAGGGAAATGGACGAATGGATGAAACAACGAATGGCTAGAGGTGAGGGGCGCCAATGACAAGTTTTGCCCCTACTTGCAAAGATTGTAGATCCGGGCCTGCCATAAGTATTGCCTTTTATATTAAAATTCATTTTCGTTTGGTAATTATTATAGATTTAACCATACCACAGGGATATTAGATTAGGAAAATGCAAGAAAAACAGTTTAAAAAAGATTAGTTTTTAGCTTATTAATTTAGTTATGGGTGGCGCGGTAACGCTTAACATCAGGTAAACGACTAACGACCACAGATTAACGACTAGCTTGTCATGTCATTCATTGAACATTAAAAAAGTGTTTTCATGCAGTCGCCGTGCTGGATAGCGTATTGGTTTATACTCTTTGGTGCTGGACAGGGTATATTCCCTGTTGCCCCCACATTGTTCACCCCCGGGTGGCGTTTCCCAGTTGCCACCCGGTGGAGACTGGGAAGCTATTGCCCCCACTTCATTCGCCGTACATTGCTGTGTAGATCACCAACCCCTTCATTACTGTCCAAATGTAATCTATACATTGTTCTTAGGGGGAGGGGGGGCATGTGCGAGGCGAGGCAGGGCAAGTAAGGGGGGGCGAACTAAGTGGGGGGGGAGGTGGGGGCAAGTAAGGGGGAGCGGGGCAAGTGCGGGGAGGTGGACTAAGTGAGGGGGGAGGTGGGGGCAAGTGTGGAGGGAGGGGCAAGTGCGGGAGTAGACGAGCAAAGTGCGGAGAGGGTGGACTAAGTGAGGGGCAAGTGTGGGGGGGGGGGGGGCGAACAAAGTGAAGGGGGAAGTGGGGACAAGTGCGGGGGGAGGCAGGGAGACACTTGCCCCATCTCCCCTCACTTAGTCCCCCCTGCATTTACCTCGCCTCCACCTCCCCCCCTCACTTAGTCCCCCCCCCCCCGCTTTCCCCACCTCCTCCGCACTTGCCCCCACCTCCACCTCACTTAGTCCGCCCCCTGCACATTCACCGCCTCCCCCGCATTTGCCCCCCTTCCCCCACATTTGCCCCCCCGTCCCCCTCACATAGTCCGCCTCCCTTGTACTTGCCCCTCTTCCCCCACATTTGCCCCCCCCTATCCCCTCATTTAGTCCGCCCCCCGCTCCCCCCCCTCCACACTTGACCCGCTCCCACGCACTTACCCCCACCTCCCCCCTCACTTAGTCAGCCCCCCGCGCACTTGCTCCGCCTTCCCCTGCACTTGCCGCCACCTTCCCCTCACTTAGTCCACCCCTCCCTACGTGCCCTGCCTCCCCCCGCACTTGCCCCCATCCCTCCAATTACAATGTATAGATTACATTTGGACAGTAATGAAGGAGTTGGCGATCTACGCACCAATGTACGGCGAATGAAGTGGGGGCAATAGCTTCCCAGTGTCCACCGGGTGGCAACTGGGAATTTTTATTCCCAGTGGCCACCCGGGGGCGAACCATGTGGGGGCAACTGGGAATGTATATTGGAATGTATGTCCAGGGTATCCTGGACAGTGCGATTATTCCAAAAATGAGGTTGGCAACCGGAGAATAGAAGTTTAATGGTATCTTTAGTAGGTAGTCTATGCTCGTAAGGAATTTTCAGTGGACGGGCAATATCAAAAAGGTTTTCGGGCAGATCTGTGGTTCAGGTGGAACGTTTAACAAGCGCGGCAAATTCAAATTTTCTTGCGTTCTTTTGCCAATTTTGATCACGTTTAGTAATTAAGCTATTATTGGCAAAAGAACGCAAGAAAATTTGAATTTGCCGCGCTAGTAAAACGTTCCACCTTAAGGTAACTCGATCAAAAGGGAATAAAACAAAATCCCCTATGTTCAAAATCAATTAACAAAATTATTTATTTACATTAATAATTAAATAAACCAAGTTTCAGTTAGCTTATAGCTGGTTTGTTTGTTTCACATTAATATAAAGCAGTAAGATTGATCACAAATAGTACAAAAATAATAATAAATTATCTTAAAACATACAATAGAATTGGCCAAAATTCAGCATGCATATATTTACATATTTTAATACATTCTCAGGTAGGCACCTACTTAATTTTTATAATGTGATTTAAATACTATCGTTGCATAATACTATGATTGTGCACATGGGTACAAGGTATGTCTATGAATTAATACTCATCTAGACAAGGCTTGGAAACCGGCCCCCTAATTACCTAACTCGCAACAGGTTTGCGACAGGCGTAAATCTCGCGGTGATTGCTGTCATACATCATTAGTGGTGTCGAGAATGTATGCTTCGCTACTGCTGTCGCATTGCTGTTGCAAATTTTACGTAATTACCCCGCCGTTTTATTAAGGTAGAAAGCGATTCTTTAAAAAACAAAAGAGGGTGGCTACGCCAGTACGTACTATTACTTTATTCTGTGCGATGACCATGGCGTGCCCGAGACTCTTGTTAGTGTCAATGTGTGCTTGAGATTTGTATGTTGTAAAAAGTGGCACGCAATATGTGGACTGTGAATAAAACCAGCGGGGTGATCATGTAACTTTGATAGCAATGCAACAAAAGAAATTTCAAGCCAAATTTGAAAATTTCCACTCTGTACATAAGCTGCATACTGCAACTGTCAAATCCATACATTTTTGTGTTTCTATCAGTGGCCAACAAGTTACATGATCGCCTAGCAGGTTTTACCCGAAACAACAGGCAAATTTTAAACCGGTTTCAAGCCTCGATCTAGACCTAGTCAAATATCGGTATTTCTCTTTTGACCAAATTTATTTGTTTTTGTACCTACATCTAATATGAAATATCAGAATTCTGGCTCCTTACTAAATAATTAACAATTAAATAGGTATAGTGAGCAACTCAAGTAATTAATACATATAAAATATACTGTTCAAAACACACTGGTGACATCAATGACTACACTAACGACTCTCGCGAGAAGGGGACCTATGCTTTTCAAGGGCACACTGCTCCATTTCTTTGCAAGGCACTTCTCTATCAAGGCGTGGTAAGACAAATTATCTGAAACATTTAAAAATTCAACTGTTAATGTATGTTGAATTGGTTTTGCAGCCTTACAATTTATTTAAAATGTAAAGTAATGACGTGACGAGGTAGTCGTTCGCCTGGTGTTAAGCGTCACGGCCGCCCATAACAGATTACCATTACAGTGGGTGCAGTACGATGCATAGACATGCAATGTTTAGAGTTTCGAGTGACACTTCACTCGGACCTCTAAATTAAAATTTAGCGTGACACTGCGCACTTCACCCTGAGACATCACCCAGTCTAAAATAGTTTTCTAGACTGTGAGATCAGTTAATTAAGTCTCATTTGCCCAGTAATTTCACTAGCTACAATGCTCTTCAAACCGGAACACCGGAACATTCCTACTGCAAACTGGGACACTGGCCTTGTCTAATAGGCCATAATCCAGCATGCTGGACAAATGTAGGTCACCTCTAGATGGGTACCACACATGTGACAGCAATGATATCAACGGAATTGCCGCTCTAAGTTGGGTGAGAATGGGGATAGTAAATACATACCAGAATCCTGAGGACACTTCGCCAAATTTAATGTAAAAAATATGGCACTCTTATTGACCAGCGGGTTGTATTCATCGCAGTAGTAATGGAATGCCATCGCCAGATCCGACGGTACGTCTTCGACGTGGCGGACCAGCATCACGCCGGTCTTGTGCAGGTCCGTGCGATATCTCGAGATCAGCTCTTCATGCTCCTTCATGTCCAGTTTCGTACTTTCCACCAATATGTAGTGGACGGAAGTGCTGTCGTTGCCTGGAGGTATGATAGGAGAAATGTTAGGCATGCGCGTTAGGGTTGCGAGTCTAGCTAGGTTGTCCAATGTCCAACCTATTTGGACCCTTGGGCTCTGGATCTACAAGCTTTATTTATTTATTTTATTTTAAAATGAGCCGGGCGCGGGCGGCTAAGTCACCGGATGGCTTTGGTGTGTAGAACGCTTTTGAGTATACATTATAATAATATCATTTAAGAAAACAATTTAGCATGTCATACTCATAAGTTGCGAGTCATTTTCACACGGCTTGTGTATTTTATATGCGTTTTTAAAACGAACAAACTGATACTCTTACCACAAAATAGTATATTTTATGCTCTTACTTTTGATACTTTCGCGATTTGACCCCCTAGCATGCGTAACGAGACAAAACTTTGACGTCGTTGTTAGAGTGAGACACGCGCTACCATAGGCTTATCACGGTCTCACGAGAAAAAGTGTCGAGAAAAATACGTCGCGGTGCGCATGGCGGGTTGAACTCATATTATACTATCTGAATTTGAATTCGTATATTATCCCGAAAGGGGTAAATCTACTCCCCAAGGTAGACAATGTTTCTTCTACGACATTTCTAAATTGATAGATTTTCATTGAAGAAATGCAATGTAAAGTTTACGTTCGAAGATAGCCCTAGCGCAGCTGGGTGGTTGAACTTCGTCCTTGACCGAGTGCACATAAATGAGTTTAACGACCTGTGTTTAGAAATACATTTGTAGTAAGAAACTATATCGTTAACTCTCGTAGCGATCGCACGTGCAATTATGTGAGTGGATTTATTTTTTAGTATGGAGGTATGGAAATACGCAGTTTCAAGTAAGACTCTCACAACTTGTGGGCTATCATGGTCCCAGTCCCCCGTTTTCAGAATAACATACCAATTCAAACTCACCTTGTATAAGTTATATGGGAAGTAACAGTAGGGTGATTTAATTACTATGTAATTAGTAGTTACCTACACTTTCACTCTCACACACGTCCGACACAACTTATCATTACGATTTACGATTGGACAGCCTCTGTGGTGTGGTGGTTGAGCAGGTCGGCTCATAACCCGGAGGCGGCGGGTTCGATTCCCGCGACAGCACAAGTATTTGTGCACGTGGAAAAAAAGCGCAAACACTTGTTGTGTCTGGGTGTTATGGGACCATGGTCTTGGTCCTCGTAGTTCCTGGGTCCCTAGATACAAGGAATCCTAGTTAGGGTCTAGGATCTATGTATGTGATCGTTGGGCGTTATTAATTCATCATCATCATCAGCCTGAAGACGTCCACTGCTGAACATAGGCCTCCCCAAAGAGCGCCATTTTGAGCGGCTGCTTGCCTCCTGCATCCATCGGCTCCCCGCGGTTCTGACCAGTATTGTGTACCGTGTTATTTATAAATATTAGTATTAAGGTAACTACTAATGACGTAATGACTCCATCCTATGGATATTTATCTGGCAAAATTAGAACTTACGTAAATACTTTGATGCGGTAAAAGACACATCATCCATGAACTTGTTGAACTGGACGATATTGAAATTGTTTGTGTTACTGTTGTACACGAACATGAATGAGCCCGTGTCATTTTTCTTATATATTGTAGAAATACCTGGAACGTGTTTGAAATAATAAATTGTAACAAGCTTCGCACAAATAGCTAATTATGTTTTCATAATGATTTTGATGAAATTGATTGTAAAATTGTCATAAAACTTTTCATTTTAGGTTGTCACAATCAAAGACCGTGTCATATCATTGTGTCCTGTCTCGGGTAAAAATAAAGTACGTGCTTTATAGTTACACCACAGAATACCTAATAGTGCATATCATAGTGTTAATGTAGGTACATATCATAGTTTTAATTTCAATAGTTACCCTCGGTTCGCTGTACGTTTTTCAAACTCAACACCAAATACTACGCTCATTGGTTGACGATAGCCGATGATCAACAGGCAACCAATGAGCGTTTAGTATTTTTAAGTTGACATGAGTTTAACTTTAACAAACATACCAGAAACCGGGGGTAAATAACATAAACTTCAATAGCTCTAAAGCAACACCGAATATGAATTTTTTTTTATAGAGTTGGTTATAGGCCACAGGGTACCTTTTTTTTATGTAACTGAATGACGTGACGAGATAGTCGTTCGCCTGGTGTTAAGCGACACGGCCGCCCATAACAGATTGCAGTGTCATTCGGAACTCTAAATTAAAATTTCGCGTGACACTGCGCACTGCGCACGTCATCCTAAGACATCACACAGTCTAAAAAAGTTTTCTAGACTGTGGATCAGTTCGTAAAGTCTCATTTGCCCAGTAATTTCAGTAGCTACAATGCCCTTCAAACCGGAACACAGTAGTGCTTGCACACTACTGCTTGGCGGCAGAATAACTGGCAAAGCGGTGGTACCTACCTAGACGAACTTTGCAGGAAAGTCCTACCACCTAGTACCTAACCCACATCAATGCAATGATAGCATTAGAAGAGTTCCTTACCTGTTTGCACCTGCAAAATGGAGTCCTCATCAACATTGTATTTATCTCCAATCCCACTTATATCAGTGTAGAAATTAAATTCATCATAAAGACTCTCACTCGGTGTTATGTTTGTATTAGATGTATCAGAATTATTGAGCATATTCACACGCACTGTTAATAGAACACAGATGACAGAAAAAACTGTGATTACAATAGGGCTTATTGGAGCAGGTAAACCATCTTCTTGTGTAAATGTTTGTTGAGGAATTGAAGTGTGGATAAAATTTATATTATTTCTGCTGTTAGCTGTTCCGGATGAGCTTATTTGAACAGGTACTGCATCTTCTTGTATAAAAGCCCTTGGAGGACTTGTTGACTCGTGGCTAAAATGTCCATTATGAGAACTCGTGTTAGGTGTTTCGATTGAATGGAACGAGAGATTGCTTGGCTGTTCGTCTTCGGAGATATTGCTGGAATATAATTGAGAAGAGAGTTTTGCAGGTGCGGATCTTGAAAGTATATCACTGCAAATAAAACATACATTACCAGCTCACTTCATACAATAAAACTTAGTCACAAATATGAAAGTATGTGGATGATGAAAAACTATTTTAGTGAGTTGTGTAACTGCAGCATAATCTTTATCGATTGATGAATTATAAATTTATTGTTCTTAGAAATGGTGGTTTATAGCGTTTTACGGATATAGTATTATCATAGGTAGATATTATAGGTATACTGTATTTATTAAACTGTAGGTAAAATAAGCTAACGGAGTGCAGCGCTGTCAAGTCCTTTCCCAAGGTTCAAACCTCCATAGGTACGGTTCATCAAGATTGTTTGAACTGTTTTAGTTGCAAAATGATATCAAACAGACATAAAGGACAAAGATATTAGTTAGGTATTGGACTCTAGGTATTATATTAACTGTGGTATTGATATTATTATTCAGTATACAGATGAATGATATGTATACACATATATATGCATTTCGTGAATAAACTGAATAATATAAAATACAATAGACATAAAAGAAAATAGCCTGATTACATGACAAAAATGTAGGTACCTATTGTATTATCTCAATCCATGCACATTTTATTTGATAATGTTTTACTGATAATATCAGATAATCAGATAAGAAGGATAAAGTGGCAAATATTTACATTACCTTCAAAATAAATAAACTGTAGTAAATTTAACTTTTCTAGCTATCCATGCAGTACCTAAACTAAAATTACTAATAGGCAAGCCTAGGTAGGTACTATAATCGGATTAGAAAACTAGATTGTATAATTTTCTGCATTGTTTCCAATGTTCCAGCACCAATGAATTCTACTGCACAAGAAGTCTAGGTATTTTAATTTAATTTCTTTATTTATTTATTCCACAGCTCATAGTAAACACAAAAAAAATATTACTTAACTTTACAGCCAAACAGGAGGAAATAACTTTTTTTTTATATTGTTGATCAGCAACAAGCTACATAATATAGATATATATATAATCCCATAAACATTAAGTGTTAATCACTTTAGTTACTTTGTGAAATATCATCATCACATCAGAATGATGTGATGTGATATTCAAAGTAACTCTTTATGTCTTTGTCCTAGTTACTTTTTGCAACATTTCAACAAAACAAAAGAAGGTTAATCTTTGTTATTTATGGAGATGTTTGAATCCTGGTGATACTTTTTATTGCAATCCATGCATGCAAATGCATAGGCAGGAGCTAATTAACAGTATTAGGAAAACCTTGGTTCTGGTGGTTGAAGTTATGAAAACTTTCTACTATTTGAACAAGAAGCTTCACCAGTAACTGATGCAATGAGATGGTAATGGTCTGTTAGCATTTGGTTTAAAGCCTTAAAACAATCAACTTTTAGGAGCCTATTCATGTTAGAACTATTTGGTTAGTACCAAATAGTTCTAGCTGATCCACCCTGGCTCCACACAAGTGAATTAATTTTACCCCCTAATCTCCTCCCTGCCTCCACCATCCCACTCTATTTGCCCTTTCTCTACACTTAAGCCTCATCAAAGTCAAAGAATTTATTGCAAATTGGTTGTTTTAGCAATTGTATAAGTAAAAAATCAATTCTCTTCCTTCTCTTCCCTCCCTTTATCCTTACTTTTCCCTTTACCTATTTCAAACATAATTTTGTGATTCACCTCTCCAGTTGTCCATTCTGGTGGTGATGCAGTGCGGAATGTAAAAATGCTTATAACTTGTTTTTGGATAAGCCAATTCTGATAAAACAAATCTAAAAAAAAGCCTGCTCAAAACTTTTACAGGATGATGGAGACGGAGTAGTATCCAAATATGAACTTTTCAGATGGATAGTGAATAGTGTTGCCGTAAGCCAATAGATTAAAAAAAAGCATGTAAGTAGAGCTAAGTGAATGTTACATACTTATCATGATTATCCTCTGCAAGCTGTTTTTTATACAAATGATAAGAATTCCTTCTAATTACTGTTTTGCTGAAAAAGAAAGCAATAAGTATCACTTAAGTTACAAAAATTATAGACATCAGTGGATAGACATTTTATTATTCAGTTAAGCTGTATCAAGTATGTATAGTAGGCCACATTGCTAGCAGATCTGACAACCAACGAGAAAGAAAGGTTTTTGAATGCCAACCACAAACCATATGATGCAGCATAGGCTGGCCCCCAACAAACCCTATCAGCAACTGATGAAGAAATATGTAGGTCTTATCAATGGCCTATATTTTGAAGAAAATACAAGTAATTGTGCTCTTAGCTGTTTATTTTCCTGTGCACAAATACTTGTTCTATCACTGGAATCCACCCCTTCGAGGTATGAGTTGACCTGCTAAACCACCACACCACAGAGGCTGCCTGTGTAGTGTAATGTAAGGACTATTATGTATTTTATAGCTAAAGTCATAATTTTGATGATAAAAATAAATGAAGGAAAGTACCTTGAAACTTTGCCATCTGTTTCATCAACACTTTGATCATTATCAGAATAATTTTCTTCATTTTCTAGCAGACCATACCGGTTCATGTTAGGCGATTGAAAGGGACAACCTGGATGGCTATGGATGCTTCGTCGTTTTGATGGTATTATTATGACCCTCCCAGTCTGAAACAAAACATGTAGGTATTTATTTAAAAAAAACTACTTGTAGGTAACCTACTCTACTTGCGCATTTCATCATTTTCATCCATCTGTTTTCCCACGGGATCTCTTAATTTTCTGGGTACAATTTAGGTTACAAATAGATTTGATCTCGATAAAATATGCAAAATGTGTGCATTTAATTTTTAGATTAAAATAAAAATATTAGTTACAGTAGGTACATATAGTATAAAAATATAGGTAGTTCTTATATCTTACCCCCGATCTGTTTATATCGCTCATTTATTAACGTTTACGAGCAGATTTATTTTTACAGTAAATACTTGGTAAATACAGTTTCACGCATTCAAAACCATCAAAACAAAAAGTAATAAATAAAAGTACATATTCGATTCGATTCGTATTCTTTTTTTTTTCTCCTTGTATTTTGTCAGCGGAAGACCGGAATGTACAACCAAAATATTGTACAGCCCGGAATTAGTTCATCGTTTGTCCGATAGTCGGTGGTCTAGCGCTGGATCGCTTTCTGCTCTGCCAAAGTGACGTTTGACAGCTATGATTGCGAATTTTACGCCTGTTGCAAATTATACATAATGACCCCACTGGTCGTACAATTTGGCTGTGCAAAGTTGGTACAGGCAATATTGCCCGACCCGCGGGTAATTACGTAAAATTTGCAACAGCAATGCAACAGCAGTAGCAAAGCAACAGCAGTAGCGAAGCATAGTATGCTCGACACCACTAATGATGTATGACAGCAATCACCGCGAGATTTACGCCTGTCGCAATCCTGTTGCTAGTTAGGTAATTAGGGGGTCGGAATGTAGAGCCCCGAAATGTGCTCGAAATCCATGTACATGGCTTTGAATTGCTGGGTTGTGCAATACAGGTCGCACAGTACTGGCCGCGAAATGTCAGCATGGACAGATAAAGTACGGCCTGCAATGAGGTTTTTTATTTAAAAAAAAAACACTAGTTCCGCTTCTTTTCTAGATGGCGCTGTAAGTACATAGTTTAAACCTTTCAAACCACAGAGTACTTTAAACATAAGAAAATGCTTAGACTACCTACAAAGAAATGTCAAATTCAGTTGAGTGGACCACGAGTACATTGTCTGTAGTATCTCCTAAGTAGTCTGTGGTGTATTATTCTTAAGTAAATTGAAGTACAGCAGAACTGCGAGACAGATAAACGTTAATATTATGATCCAAAATCAAGTCGAGCTATCGCGCAACGAAAATAGGGCAAACGAAACAGTTTAGAGTTGTCAGTCAGTATCGTGACACATTTCCTATAACCTGTGGTCTATGCTTGAAACAGTGACAGTGACAGATTTTGGTAAAACCACAACTTGCGCCATCTATTGGGTCATACATAAAACACCATTTCTTTTTTTTTAAATAATACTCCTCATTGGACGCCAACCACAGACAAACATATGGTGCGAGAGCCCACTGCACAAATACCTACGTCATCCGCCCCCTAATTAACTAATTTGCGACAGGCGTAAATCTCCGGTGGGGGGTTTTGGCGGGAACGCGGAAAAGTTCACGTCGTTGCATTGTATTATTTTTCAAAACTCGTGCTTTTTCCAGTGTAAATGTTTAAAATTGGTGGCGTTTTACGCATTAAGTGCTGAATTACGAGCATGAGTGTGGGCAAGTGATATAATGTGGTGAAACGTGGTTTTTCGTGTTGCTTCCAAAATTCCATAGAAGCTTCTAGTAAAGTTGCCACCACTTTACTAGGGCATGACTTAGACTGGACTGAGACTACCTGACTTAGACTGGACTATGACTACGCAGACTGTGACTATGACTTGACTTTACGTAAAATATTCTATCATTATGAAAATTACAATACTTGACACTGGCTAAATACACTATGTGTAGAGCCAAAATATAAGAGAAAAAAAAAAAAATCTCCGGTGATTGCTGTCATGCATCATTAGTGGTGTAGCGTAGCATAAATGCTCGACAGCACTAATGATGTGTGACAGCAATCACCGCGAGATTTACGCCTGTCGCAAATTAGGTAATTAGGGGGCGGGTACCCCAATAGTCTATCTTTAGGTCGTTAACCGACATCTAAATATGTTTAAAAAATCAGGGCCCCATTTTATAAAGCTACAAGTCTTGTACTTGTAGCGAAAAACTGGCAACACAGCCAAAAAAAGTGAAATAATGCATTTTATAAAGCTACAAGATAACAAGTGTACAAGCTACATCCCCCGATATATTGCTTTACTCTATGAATTACAAACACTTGTTCTAAGACCATAGACAGTTTTCATTTTTAATATGTAAAATCGAACAATTGTTTTGCTCATTACAAGTGTACGGAACTACAATGTAAAAAATTTTACCTGACTAAAGAGCTAGGTAAAATGAAGTACAAGTTTAGATAAATTTATTGAAAGTGTATTTGTGCGTGTAAATACTAAGGCTTTCAGTCTCGCTACATTTTCGAGTCCCGGGAAAAAATATCGAGACTCAGGCCGGTCTCGAAATTCCCGGGAAAAACGAGACTTTCGAGACTACATCAAAAATCGGTTTCATACCTTGAACTAGGTGTTTAGGCAGCAAATATAAGCTAATCATACTGTTAACAATTCAAATACAAGCAAAATTAACAACTATATGGTAATTTTTTTAAATTTTTATTCATAATTTTTTCATCTGCTAACGAACACATCGCAGCCATTAATTTCCCACTTAATGGCTGCGCTCACCTGATGGTAAGTGAAGAAGTTTTCTAAGGTGGAGCACGTTTGCCCATAAGACGCCCGTTCACTCTTTACTTGAAAAGTACCAGGAAGAAATACTATTGCTGGAAGAGCATTCCATTCCTTGGTCGTTCGGACTATGAATGACTCAGCAAAACGCTTAGTGTGAACTGGTGGTACACTTATGACGTAAGGATGTAAAGAATCACCAAGCCTTGTAGTTCTAAGCCAAAAGACGTTCACTGCTGAACATAGGCCTCCCCCATAAAACGCTACTTTGGACGCTTATCATATGAAAGGATTTGTCATAACACATAACATACACTTGGCAGGTGTCTTGCTAATCGCAGAAGATTTTAATGTTCCAAGGAGAATGTGTGGACCCTCTCTAGGGGAAAACATTAAATAAGTCTTTTAAGAATTAAATGCAAGTAAGGTTTCCTACATAATTATATTGTCAGATATACCGCTTGCGAGGTTATGTGCCACCAAATCAGCTTGCAGCTGGTAGCTTGCTTCTTCTGTGTTGAAAGCCATGGTTAGGACTAGTGAAAACCCTATCAAAATTATTATTTTAAAGCAGCCGCCTAAAGTGGCGCTCTATGGGGATAGGCCCCATAGAGCGCCACTTTAGGCGTCTGTTCAGCAGTGGACGTCTTCAGGCTGATGATGATAATGATGATCAGACCTTAGATTATTATGTCTGTGATTAAGACCTTCAGACTCACCCTAAGACTCTTTGAATATTGTATCAGTATCAAAGCTCAGACTAAAAACCATGCTAGAAACCTATATTGTCAAGACCTATGCTATTTTTCAAAAGGGCTAGTTGCAATCTCTGCAGATATCCAGTTAAAAATGAAAAATACTGGTAGTTTAGTACATTTTTGAATAATTTGACTTAAGTCTCGAAAGTCTCGTTATTCCCGGGACTAGAGGTAGCAGTCTCGAGTCTCGAAAATACGAAAAAATCGTCGAGACTCTGAATATTTTCGAGACCAAGACTCCCGGGATGAAAGCCCTAGTAAATACGCACAATAGAAAGCTAAATGAATGAAAAAAAATAACATATAAAGAAAATAAGATATTTATTTTACAGCGGACAAAATGGAACAATACATGAGACAACGCCAAAAATAGATCTGTCAAGAACTTGAATAACTGACACTAGGCTGCCTGTAGCAATTTACTCATAAGCATCAAAACCTTTTTTCAACAGTATTGTATTGGTCGTGTCACGTATTAATTAATGTTTTATTAGTTAAATTAAGTAAATATGAACTAATTATGATTAAATAATGAGATATTCAGCTTGAGCGTAGCCCATGAAAAATGAGCGTAGCTGTATATCATAAAACCTATTATGAGAATAGTGAGTTTGACCCAACTTTATTTACTTAAATATCTTTACTTAAAAATAGAGACGCCTCGCGGTTACACCCACAACTTACATAATTATCCGCGGGATTTCTCGAATTTCCGAAATAAACCGCATCTATCCCGGTAATATAAGTTCATCTAAAAAAGGTCATCCAATTTGGCTTGAAAGCCACAGCAAATAAATAGATAACGTTTTTCATTTATATATTGTGTAGGGGTTTAATGTAAACTACACACCGGCTAAATTCACTAGTGAATGCGAGCCAAACTAAAAAAAAGCTATTGACCGTGACGTTCATTCATAGTGATGTGCAACTTGTAGTATCATAATCTACACTTTATCCTCTACTTGGTCTGTGGTCCCCACCGTAAGGCCTCAGTGACGTTCATAGTGACGTGCATTATACTTGTAATTTACACTTGTAATCGATAATTGTTGTTTATAAAACGCCGTAACTAGTAACTTGTAGTTACTTGTTCTTGTAGCTTTATAAAACGGGGCCAGGTTTGCCAGTTCCTGCCGGTTCATGGAAATAATTGAAATTTTTTGACGTATTTTTTTTTGTCAAAATGTACCCGAATGAAAGTTCTGGTAACAGTTAAACATTGATTAATTATGTAAAAAAAATTGGTCTGCCATTGCGCGCCCTGCCAGAAGTACCTTGCAGAGCCCTAAGAATGTGCCTTTCACACTCTTTACCGACCTCAGCGAATAGCCAAATGAAACCTACGCCCAATAATAGCCAAGATGCCCTTGATAATTGATTAAAAGGTCTGCCAGGTCTAAACCTGGCGAAACTTAGTATTCAAGGCATTTGAAGTTGGTGAGGGTGGATTATTTCCATGAGCCGGCAGGATCGGAACTGGCAGACCTGTGTTTTTTACATGTTTAAGTGTCGGTTAACGATCTAATGATAGCCTATTGGGGTACCCGATGACGTAGGTATTTTTGCAGTGGGCTCTGGCACCAATAGAATCTCTACATGTCTCGTTTATAGCAGGCGAGTAGTTATAATCGATTCAATAATAATCGATTTTACGTTTTGGATGTAGTGTCAGAGCACCCCGACCCCGCGTATGCTGACTCTGTCATACCCCCGGCGGGGTAATTACGTAAAATTTGCAACAGCAATGCGACAGCAGTAGCAATGCGACAGCAGTAGCGAAGCATACATTCTCGACACCACTAATGATGTATGACGGCAAACACCGCGAGATTTACGCCTGTCGCAAACCTATTGCGAGTTAGTTAATTAGGGGGCGGGTCTAATTTAAAAATGCACGAGTGTAGCGAAGGGATGACGATGCGAGAGTTCTGGCGAGAGCCCGCGTAGAAAATAATATGTCAACTTTTAAAGTCGATGATTTTTAGGCTGTGGACGATAAATATTGATTGAATGTTGTATTCTACTACCTCAAAGCAAACGAAGCTTTGACTTTGACATTTCAATATACCATGTACATGGATCCCGGCGGCCTTATTACCTAACTCGCCACAGGTTTACAACAGGCGTAAATTTCGCGATGATTGCTGTCATACATCATTTGTGGTGTCGAGCATGTTATGCTTCGCTACTGCTATTGCTTTGCTGTTGCAAATTATACGCAATTACCCCGCGGGCTGTACATTTCTGGCCGTGCATTGTCACCACGGACCAATTTTGCACAGTCAATATTGTACGGCCAGGAATGTGCAGCCCGAAATTGGTGTACATGGCTTTGAAATGTCGGGCTGTGCAATACGGGTCGTACAATATTGGCTGTGCAATGTTGGGACAGGCAATATTGCACGGCCCAGAATGTTCAGCCCGGAATCCGTGTACATAGTTTCTAATGAGGCGTTTATTTAAAAAAAAAAGTAGTTTCACTTCTTTACTAGATGACGCAGTAAGTACATAGTTTAAACCTTTCAAACCACAGAGTAGTTGAAACAAGAAAATGCTTAGACTACCTAAAAAGAAATGTAAAATTCAGTTGAGTGGACCACGAGTACATTGTCTGTAGTATCTCCTAAGTAGTCTGTGGTGGATTCTTCTTAAGTAAATTGAAGTACAGCAGAACTGCGAGACAGATAAACGTTAATATTATGATCCAAAATAAAGCCGAGCTATCGCACAACGGAGATAAAACAAACAAAAAGTTTAGAGTCAGTATCGTGACACATTTCCTATAACCTGTGGTCTATGCTTGAAACAGCGACAGTGACAGATTTTGGTAAAACCACAACTGGCACCATATATTGGGTCATACATAAAACAACATTTCTTTTTTTTAATAAAACTCCTCATTGGTGAGTTGTGCAGTACAGGTCGTACAATACTGGCCGTGCATTATTTGGACGTGCATTATTTAGACGTGAATTCCGGCTAGCTTATTACCTAAAGATTGCAACAGGCGTAAATTTCGCAATCATTGCTGTCAAAGCTGTCAAACGTCACTTTGGCAGAGCAGAAAGCTATCGAGCGCTAGATGGTGATCTAGCGCTCGATTGCTTTCTGCTCGGTTCAGCCGGTGGACTGTCGGACAATCGATGAACTAAAAAGTGCATTATTTCGTTTCCGTCTATTGCTGTTCTGTTGCTAGTGGCGCTAGTATCAAATGCCAAAGTGCATTCAGCGACAGGCGAGCAACAGGCGGGTGACTGCGACCGATTGCTAAGTGTTGCTGTCGCTTTGCTTCTGCTGTTGCTTTGCTACTGCTGTTGATTTGCTACTGCTTTTGCTGTGCTGTTGCAGTTTTTATATAATACGGGGGCCAGCTGTACAATATAGTGACTCTTGTCAGCGTATGCGGTTATTTTCTCTATGGTATTTTGGCTCCACACATAGTGTATTTAGCCAGTGTCAAGTATTGTAATTTTCATCGTGCTATCACAGAATTCGCCCTATTTACATAGGTCCGTGCCATAAAATATTTCACGTAATATCAAGTCACAGTCATAGTCCAGTCTAAGTCAGGTAGTCATAGTCCAGTCTAAGTCAAGCCCCAGTAAAGTAGTGGCAACTTTACTAGAAGTTTCTTTGGAATTTTGGAAGCAACACGAAAAACCACGTTTCACCCATAGACCTAATAAAAAAAGAAGAACGGAGTCCCAATTGATCCCGAACCAAGGTTGAAGGTACCCATAGGAAGTCGGAACGCTAAAAAGTACGAGCGGACACGCACACACTCACATCATAGGAAGTCTATCGCCTGGCATTACTGCTCCGAACCTCGCCCAAGACGCATAGAAAAAAATATTATAAAATGCCGTCTTGCGCTGTGAAAAGTTGTCGGAATCATAGTGGTTTGATAAAAAAGTCAGGGGATCACTTTTCACAAGTAAGCTTGTTAATATTTCGCTAATTTCTTGCTTTTTTGATAAAACTATTGAGATGCAATCAATACACAAAACCAGCTAGTGCTACCAACAATCAAACTTGCAAATTACCCGGAAGTGTGGGAGAATGACCAAATTATGTTCGAATACAACTTGTTTACCTATATTGATCAAAATTAGAGATCTGACTATATGCAAATGCATATTTCCATTATGCATATGCATGTGCTGGTCTTTGCAGGTTAATTAATATTGTACCGGTAATGGACCTACTAATCGTGCATATTTGTGCAAGTTTTCTATAATGTAGAAAAAGTAAAGTAACGTAGAAAAATACGATTTATGTGTTCATAAAACATTTTAAGCAACACCCTGGCTATAAATCTTTGTGCCAAATAAACAGTTTTATTATCTGACTGGCTGACCCGACTCGGTTAGTTAGTTTTACGCCCTAACCCTGTTCAAAGGAAGAAAGAACTGGGAGGGGAAAAGGATGAATGGAGGCAGGTGCGCCTATCTTCACCGTCATACATTCATCCTTTTTCCCTATCTTTTTAGCTCTCCGTTCTCTCTTCGCTATAGCGTACAGGGTATATTCCCAGTTGCCCCCACATGCTTCGCCCCCGAGTGGCAACTGGGAATAAAATTCCCTGTTGCCACCCGGTGGAGACTGGGAAGCTATTGCTCCCACTTCATTCGCCGTAAATTGCTGCGTAGATCGCCAACCCCTTCATTACTGTCCAAATGTATTCTATACATGGTTCTTGAGGGCAGGGGGGCAAGTGCAGGGAGAGGCAGGGCAAGTAGGGGGGGCGGACTAAGTGAGGGGGGAGGTGGTGGCAAGTGCAGGGGTGGTGGGGAAAGTGAGGGGGAGGTGGGGGCAAGTGTGGGGGAGGCGGGGAAAGTGTGGGGGGCGGACTAAATGAGGGGGGAGGGAGGGCAAGTGCGGGGGGCGCAGACTAAGTGAGGGGGCAGGTGGGGGCAATTTTGGGGGAGGGGAGATTGCAGATTCCTTTATTGTGCGTGCGGCTAGGGAATGGAACTCACTCCCGGCATCGGTATTTCCATCCACTTACAACTTAAGTGTCTTCAAATCAAAAGTAAATAGGTTAATTCTAGGTAGGCGTGCTCCACCTTCGACCTCATCATCACTTACCATCAGGTGAGATGTAGTCAAACGCTAACCTATCGAAAGTAAAAAAAAAATAAGCCATTCAATTTTGACTACTCTGTTATAAGCTCACGTAGCTTTTTGGTCATACGAAAAGTCACACCAACAACAGATTTTTTTTTGTCAGATTCGGGTAATTTTCTTCACACGGCAATCCTTTAATCAGTCACACATATTTATGCAGCCGCCATTGCTGTACGTCAGTTCGATGTCAATCAAGATTCATTCCTGCTTTTTTTTTTATAATTCTATGGTTTCAATCACTTGCCCACACTCATGCTCGTAACCACCAATTTTAAACATTAACACTAGAACAAGCACAATGTTTTGAAAAATAATACAATGCAAGGACACGTGAAATTTTCTGCGTTCCCGGCAAAACTCCTATAAGTATAAATATATTCTGTACTCTGAATGTAGGTTTTCTGGCAGCCAAATTATAATTAAAACAAAAATTAGTTCTTAAAATAGTTTTGCCTTACTTTTAGAATTTTACATAAAACTCATAATAATGTTTTACAAACGTATTCAATTAACTTAATTTTATATTATATTATGATCAAGATTTAAAAGGCATGATGAAATTTTCAAGTCACGTTTTTGGGCCAAGACGATTATACTATTCTTTCAACTTTTTATCAGTTTATCAGCAATGAAAGTCAAACCAAACTGTATTTAAATGAAAATATGCTTCATATTTTAACATATTTCCCTAATTAAATCCTAATTATTTAATTGAATTTGCTTGTTTTAGCCTATTTTGCATGATGAAAAATTTATGACCGTGACTTAGTGGGACATGTTATCGCGACTAAATGGAAAAAAGCTGTAGGTATTCATAATAGATAAGGGAATATAAAATACAACATCATAAATGAAACAAAATGGTCCAATAATGTAAATAAAGGCAAATAATTTGATTGCAGAGACTTTATTGATATTTTACATATAAATCACTTAGTTACAGGGCCGTAGCCAGATATTCACTTCGTGGGGGGGGGGGTCCCCTAGAGAGCGCCACTTTTAGCGGCTGCTCGCCTCCTGCATCCATCCTCCGGCATTCGGCTCCCCGCGGTTCAAACGATAGTTATAATTTTTTAAAAATTATACCTAATCATAATCTAGGTACATAACTACTACTGCTCATTAATTAAATGAATCACTTTCTATATTCTATTCTATTCTTTATGGGAGTTTTTATTTAGGTACCACTGAAAATATTGAAAGTGCCTACTACATTCAGTTTATAAATAACTAGCTGACCCGGCGAACTTTGTTCCGCCTTAAAGGCAATAAATAAGCAGTTTTTTTTTTAATTGGAAAAAATACAAAAAAAAATTAAATACCTACATTAATCATTCATAATTATTTCTGTATTTTAGTACATAGGTTGCTCTTCATTTAAGTACCTTGTGATACACGACATTTTTTGTTTTATTATCAGGCGCAAAAACAAACAACGCAGATGGTCTTCCGACCCGTGAACATGCCACGTATAATTGACCATGGGAAAAACATGAATGTTCTAGATTTAAACCACAAACTTTTAAGGATTGGCCTTGTGATTTGTTGATGGTCATGGCAAATGCAAGACATATCGGAAATTGAAGTCTTTTAAATTCAAACGGCATATCGGTTGGGATCATCGGTATCCTCGGAATGAGAACTTCCTCACCTTGAATTTTCCTATCATTATCGTAGCGTAAATTACATTGTTCATCAATTTTCTAACCACCAAACGCGTACCGTTGCACAGTTTTGGTTGGTTTATGTTTCGAAGCATGATTACTACGGAGCCAACCTTTGGGCGTAAATTGTGCGGTGGTAAGCCAGGCACGTCCAAAGAGTTTTATAATGACTGACGTTTCATGTCAAGTCACACGGGAATGCTGTCGAACGGGATAAAAAGTATCCTATGCTGATTCTTTTTTGTTATACCACGTTTTATAATGACTGACGTTTCATGTCAAGTCACACGGGAATGCTGTCGAACGGGATAAAAAGTATCCTATGTCCTTCTCCTGGCTCTAAACTACCTCCCTGCCAATTTTCAGCTAAATCGGTTCAGCCGTTCTTGAGTTATAAGTGGAGTAACTAACACGACTTTCTTTTATATATATATAATATATAATATAAGAATATAAGATAAGATAAGATATAAGATAAGATGTGTCAACGTACACCTAATCTTCGTCTATAAAATGTAAAAATGTAAAGCCTATATACATAATACAATATGACGACTTCGACTTTTCTTAGGTATTTGTCTCTTCCACTGTGCGGTCATCACTTCGTCCATAGGAATCCTAGAAACATTACCAAAGTTAACAGTTTACATCGAGATAGTGAATGCTAGCGTGACCCTATCTCGCCCCATTCCGGCGGCGGACGGTTCTGGGGGGGTTTTAGTGGGTTCAAGTCCCACATACCCCCTGCCATCACCCCCGTGGTGGCAGGGAAGAGCGAAGGCATTTCCCCCCTCAAAAAATAAGTACATTTCATTGAAAACAGATTACTCATGATCATGTAAGTCTATAAAAAGTAAGTTGAATTCTAATATTGATGAATATTAGGTAGTTCTTTCATAATATAATCATCATCAACAGCCTGAAGACGTACACTGCTGAACATAGGCGTCCACTATAAAATGCCACTTTAGACGTTAATTATGAGACTTCGGTAATCATCACGCTTGGTGATCGCAGATTTTAATGTACCAAGAAGAATGCTGCTGCTGCTGCCCATTTCCTAGGTATTTACCTTAGGCGGCTCTTGTGGCACCCACGGAAAGAGATGGTAATTAAATGTAGGTATATAAAGATTTTTTTCACACTCGACATACTTGTTATCGTCGTTGCGCTTGCCAAAACATTTATGTGTGTTTAGTGAAGTTTTCAGGGGAGACAAAAAACTAGTTTATTTAATGATTGAAAGACTTATCTTTATATTATATTATTATATTATTATTAATTAAAAATGCATTATGGTGGCAAAAAACATTATGTATTACCGATTTCTGGAAGGAAATAACACATAGTTATTTTTGTAGTCGATGCAAAATTTAATTTTAAAACAACCTAGCGGAAAAAAATATGTCAAAAAAAATACACAACGGTTTTGGCAGGCGCACCGACGTTATTTTCCCAAACACCAACGAGTTTTAACACAACCAATGAGCGTTCAGTAATTGGTGTGCCAGTTGGTACGAATTTATCGCGACGCCGCGACGTACAAGAACATAGATAGGTAATAATATGTTGGTACGAGAACATGACGAAAGCACAAAATAGAAAAGTACAGAAGTCAATCACATGTAGGTATGTACTTCACTTTTTATACCTACGCTCGGCGCTCGCGCTAGGGTTATCAGCTTTGGTTTATGCACAATAAGCTATCGTGGTAGTGGCACTCGTATCTAGTTGATTTATCGTTGAGTATGAAACGGGAAGAACGGAAATATAACAGCTAAAGAAATAACTAAAATATTTCAATTTCAATGTTATTGTTACATTACTTTGTCACAGAAAATATCTTGCTGTCTCGGGCGCGGCGACCGGCTCGCCAAGCAAAACCTACCCTACTGTTACGTTAAAACGAACCGTCGAAATACAAACAAATACCTTACCTCTCTGAAACAACTGGTAGTTTAAAAAACGACAATTCACTGTTTAATGTTGAATTTAAACAACCGTCTACTAAACAATTATAATAGCTTTTTTTTGTTGCTCCATTTTTGCATAAGAAAGTTCACAGACGCGTGTCTCAAGCGGATGGCACTCGCGCTCGCACTACTCCGAGACTCTTATGTCGTGTCGGTGAGCGGTGTCTATGTGTGCGTTGCTCGAGCGCACAACTTACTATGTTGATTGATTACTGTACTATTTTGTGACGAAAGCCCGGAAGTATTGCACTCGGCTGATCGACGGGCGAAGATGTATTTTAATAGACTTTAATGCAGATGGGCATTAGAGCTGCAAGTGCCTGATTATATTAGTCTTGAATAAAACAGAAATAAAAATGAACACACAAAATATTGAATTTATTTCTACTAAAAATTTAGTTAAAAACCAATAACACAACATGTCGCATCGTACGTAGATTATAAGACGTAAGACGATAAAAGGTAGGTATATCTTTTAACATTAAGTATAATGGCTACATCAAGAAACTAAACAAATTAAGAATTAACATTTCTGTTATGAGATGGTGGATTTGTGCACTCCCATTATCACTTAGCTTTTCGGTCATGCGCCGACGACTTACTGGCTTATTAGGATAAGTCGCAAGAGCGACTAAATCTTGTTCTTCGTTTTTTTTAATTTTTTCATCCAACCATGCTTTAAAAGTATACGTTGGCAAAATATCTGCGACTTTTTTGTTAACAGCAAATACAGAGGTTATTTCTTTAAAGCAATTATCATCACCTTTGACCACGATCCCAACGAGTTCATTGTCAAGTATACTTGGACCGCCAGTATCTTTAAAACAAGTAAGTACTTTTGTATCTATACAATCGATATATCCATATAACATATCCTGCACATCGGTATAAAATTCTGGAGCCCTCCGATTTTCTACGCCAATGAACTGTAGCTCTTTAGTTTGACTCGTGTCTGCATTCAAACCAAACCCCAGCACTTCCATATCTACCAGAGTACGAGGGTTTGTGAAATCACTCAACCTCAGTTTAGCTGCAATACTGGTATTATGTTTTTCTGTATAAATGAGCCCAACGTTTTTGCCACCACTAGATGAAGTGAAGGTAGGGAACTTCTCAGTTTTTATAACATGAAGCGCAGCTGCAGTTTCATCTTTTTCCCCCTTCGTAGTGTTCAGTAACACGTAGCTAACTGCTAGTTGCGTGCATTCAGCGGTTGTTAGAATTAGCCCGTTGGAGACCACAGTGCCAGAGCACAAATGTTTATTTTGTTGGGACATAACTGATGCCATAAATGGAAATTGTTTGTGCATTGCTGTCTTTATTTCATGCATTTGGCTATTTTGTCTTCTTGTGCAGGCCGCAGTAACTGTTGATGTAGTATTGATGGGTGTTGCTGCGGGTGGCTCATTAGATTCAGCAGGAATTTCGAGCGACTCATTATCTTTATCATCATTGGTATCACCGTTATCATCTCGATTTTCATCTGCTACGCTCTTTGTATTATCACCAACACTTGTTTTTAAAGAATCAAATACAATTATTGCAAAAACGAGAAAATACAGACGAATAAAATTAGACTTCATTTTTCCGAAAGATTTTAGACGTTTCTCTGCTTCAGAAGTTTCTTGTTCTATTTTTGACTTCTTTCACATTTACATTATTATTTTTCGACCTGCCAGTAAAAACAAATAAAGAAAAATAGGTTCTAAATATAGGCTCAGTACAAGTTTGGATACCTAGGTTAGGTATTAGAGAAGGATAATTATGCTGCGTTAGTAGCCTGGAAAAATATAAACAGGATGTACCGAAAATTATCTAAAAATTATCCTAGATTTGAGGGCGACCGGCGAAGTATGTAGTGGTGGAATAAGGTAGATTATCTAAGCAATGTATTTTTATTGTCTGAACTATAGGATTAAATGTGTAATGATCAATGCACACGCATGTCATACGATGTTTTTCATCACAGTTGCGAGGAAAAAAACAAAGTTGTACTATTAATTAACTTTGTGAAAATGTCATGCAGGCTTCTTATTTCTTTATTTCTGTTAAAAACGCAACTTTTGCTCACACATTCCCAAAACGAATGGTGCATGTGATTATTTTTGTCGTTTTTAACTGTTAATTTTGGGTAAGGTAATGTGGCCGTAGCAATTATTGTTTCTTCATTTAGCTTTCTATTTTGCGTATTTACACGCACAATCCCTCCGACCAAAGGAGGCGCCGCCCGTCGCGTTATTCTATACATGCAGTTGCTTATACAAATATGAGGGAAATACAATACAAAATGTAAAACATCGTTTTGTCTCATTCTTTCTAATGAAGGGTTTGTATATGTCAAAAGAATCAACACTATTTAGGTTTTTTTTTAACGGGCAATGTGCCTTTATTACTCAAGCTTACTACTACAATAATAAAAACTAAACTAAACTAAACAAACTAAACTAGCTACACTACCTACTACAAAGAACACTTATGGACTGTATAATAGCCGCGATGGCCTATAGACAGTCCAAGTGCTCCGGCCCACTACCGGTAGGTAGCGTACCCAACATGCTGGCCGCATTGCCACGTTGAATTGCAATGCTGATGCGTTGGGCCAAATAAGTGCCAGCATTTTGGTCACGCGTCGCATCGACCAGGCGCTCTGATAGACTTTGGAAAACGCGATGAGCTCCCGGTCCCTACGGACCCAGGGTCTCAACACCAAACGGCTCAAATATGTAACCGCTACCGAGATTACTATATTTGCGCCGTTTTAGCTGCTCAGCAGAATTAGCCGCGGCGCCGCGCGCCGGCCCTAACGTGTGTCTCGGGAAGGTGTGACGGCGCCATAGTATCGTCCCACACTAAAGGCCGCCCCATCTTCCAGGGAACCAGAGTCATTCCGTCGGGTCTTTTACCATCGTCACGCATGAGACCATTCGGTTCGAGAATGGCTGCAACATTGGCGGTGGTAAAAGCCCGGCGAATGATGTCATTAAGACTGGCGTGGTGCGAAATTCGACCAGCGCTTTTTGAACACGAGAGACTGTGATGACCGAGCTGGTCAACTGCAGTACCGCACTGGCAGCGATGGGCCACACAGCATCTTGCGCCCAAACGTAAGCTGATAGCTAAACAAAAAGTAGTCGGATCTAAAAGGTTACCAGTGTTGAAAGAAGGCATGGCCTGTAACCAAACTATTTAGGGTGTTGCTCATTATGGCATCATATTGGTATGGCGTAATGACAGTTGTACGTGCCATGATCCGCCATCTTATGTTCCGATTTGGGGACTAGAGGTGGGTCGTACAAAGTAAACCGACATACTAGGTAACTGTGACGTGGAAATACCAAATACCGGTGAAAAATACCTGGGGGTCGAGCACGGGCAGATTAGCAGCGCTGCTGCAGCGCGTCTGCCGCTCAAGTGATGTCAAAGTTCATACAATTTTGACATCACTTGAGCGGCAGACGCGCTGCAGCAGCGCTGCTAATCTGTCCGTGCTCAGGGGGCTATAAAAAAATAACAGCTAGTATTTTTCGCTTTTATTGAATTTAGCACTGTTGTGGTAAAGTCACTAGTCTTCGTGGTGCGGTGCGTATCGGTGTGTATTTCTCTCTATCTAACGCCACCACCGTACGTAAATCATTAAAAAGAGATGGACTAGGATAATGTTTTAAGGCACCCATGTGTGAACTTTCCTTTATGCTAACAAAAAGTCTTAGGACTGTCAGTTTAGAACTAACATAATAGTAAATAGCACGTTAAAACTGGAGAAATTCAAAGTTTTTAATTCATTGTAATTTACATTTTCTTTTATCATACGAATCCACAAGAGTTCGCAAGCGCAAGACACTAAAGTTAAAGACTCATGAACATGACGCTGGCAAATGCACAAGACGTGCGGCGCCATCCATTCCTCACACGAGGAAAGAAGAAAAAAAAAAGTTTGTTTGATTTTGCACATGTTTCATACTTCGCGAATTTTGTCTTGAGTTGGTCCAAGGTACTCTGTGCGCAAGACTTTGTGTATAGCACATTGTTTTTTTCTCTAATCTGTGGTGTATAGTATAGTAGATATCTGTCATCATAATCATCATCATTAACAGCCTGAAGACGTCCACTGCTGAACATAGGCCTCCCCCAGAGCACGCCACCTTGAGCGGCTGCTCGCCTCCCGCATCCATCGGCTCCCCGCGGCTTTCACCAGGTCGTCGGTCCACCGAGTGGGGGGCCGGCCCACGCTGCGTCTTCCGGTTCGTGGTCGCCACTCGAGAACCTTTCTTCCCCATCGGTTGTCAGTTCTACGAGCGATGTGGCCTGCCCATTGCCACTTCAACTTACTAACTCTAAGAGCTATATCGGTCACTTTAGTTCTCCTGCGGATCTCCTCGTTCCGGAGCTTATCTCGCAGGGAAACACCGAGCATAGCTCGCTCCATAGCTCGCTGCGCGACTTTGAGCTTACTAATGAGGCCAACAGTAAGAGACCATGTCTCAGTTCCATAAGTCATCACTGGCAACACACACTGATTGAAAACTTTCGTTTTCAGGCTCTGCGGTATTTTGGACGAAAAGATAGGACGAAGCTTCCCGAACGCTGCCCAGCCGAGTTGGATTCTTCGCGCCACCTCTTTGTCGAAGTTGGACCTACCTAATTGGACAATCTGTCCTAGGTAGACATACTTGTCGACAACTTCGAGAGTATCATTCCCAACAATTACCGGTATAGGTGGAACATGAGCATTAGACATGATCTTTGTCTTGTCCATATACCGTATATCGACCGGAGCGAAATGAAGCTGCAGTCTTCAGTTGATATGTCAGCCTACGGTGAACTCAATAGACGAATCTGGAGTTCCTTGCGACACGACTTGCGTGCTCTTAGTACTTCACGTATTGAGGCCGCAATTGAGCGGAACCAAGGCTCTAAAGTGTTCGCAAAGGATTCGTCTATTGGGCAACACCAAATGACAAAACTGAAGACCGAAAATGGTAGCATCATTTCATCCAAGCCTGAGATTCTGAAAGAGATCGAGAACTTCTATGGACAGTTATACACCTCGACACGTAAGCCCGCTACTAACACAGCTCAGGACATCAGAGCCAAGTTAGTCCGACACTATACCGAAGATATCCCGGACGTCAGCCTGTACGAGATTAGAATGGCCCTCAAACAGCTTAAAAACAACAAGGCACCAGGTGAAGATGGAATTACGACTGAACTTCTGAGAGCGGGTGGTAGACCGGTACTTTTAGTCCTCCAGAAGTTATTTAATTCTGTCATCCTTGAAGGTACAACGCCAGAGGCATGGCACAAGAGCGTGGTGGTGCTCTTCTTCAAAAAAGGCGATAACACCTTATTGAAGAACTATAGGCCCATCTCGCTCTTGAGTCATGTGTATAAGCTGTTTTCGAGAGTCATTACGAATCGTCTCGCACGCAGGTTTGATGAATTCCAGCCTCCCGAACAAGCCGGTTTCCGAAAAGGCTTTAGCACCATAGACCACATCCATACGCTGCGCCAGATTATACAGAAGACCGAAGAGTATAATCGGCCGTTATGCCTAGCGTTTGTGGACTATGAGAAAGCCTTCGATTCAATCGAGACTTGGGCGGTGCTGCAGTCCTTGCAGCGATGCCAAATTGACTATAGGTATATCGAAGTTTTGAAGTGTTTGTACAGTAAGGCCACTATGTCAGTCCGACTACAGGACCAGAGTACGGAACAAATTCCATTGCAAAGAGGCGTGAGACAGGGAGACGTTATTTCTCCGAAACTGTTCACAAACGCATTGGAGGATGTTTTCAAGCTCTTGGAGTGGAAAAGATCTGGCATCAACATAAATGGCGAGTACATCACTAACCTTCGTTTTGCCGATGATATAGTCATAATGGCGGAATCGCTCGAGGACCTTAGCACCATGCTCAACGACCTCAGTAGAGTCTCCCAGCAGGTTGGTCTTAAGATGAATATGAATGATATGAATGGTCGGTAGATATCTGTGGCAAGACTTAAATAAGATTAAAATAAAAGATATCTGTGGCAAGACTTAAATAAGATTAAAATAAAAAGGTACTCTGCACGGGTATGACAGCTTAGTTCCAAATGTACTGTTTTAGTGCTGCAATCGCTGATCCGTTAAAGGAGGTAGCATACATCAATATTAACAGCCTTTATGTTATCTATGCTCGTTGCCATGCTACCGAGTTGTTTATACTTCAACAGTTGTTCCAAGAAAAAAATATGTGTGTATTGTGTTTTTTTCTTTTATAATCTTTATTATTGTGCCTGCTTTTAGTCAATGTATTTTTGATATTATCTCCTTCTTATTTCCACTGCATGTATTACGATTCAGACCTCACGATATTAGGTTATGTGACCAGCCAAGAAATAGAAGATAGCAATCATTGATTGAAGATGGATAGTTTCACTACAAAACTACAAATTGGTAACTTAGAAGGGAAAGAAAACTGGGCCACATGGAAATACAAAGTTTCTATAATGCTGCGGGGTACAGAAGGTGCCATGGAGGCGGCTGAGGGCAAGTCACGTAGACGAATCCTTTCTGAGGTAGGAGGCGACGCTGCCATTAGCCAGTACAACCTAGAAATGGGCAAGTTTCGAAAGGCCGAGAGCAACGCTCTACTCACACTGACCACTAATATGTCAGAGGACACATTAAAGAAAATCATGAGATTTGAGACAGCGTATGAAGTCTGGCAGGAGTTACACAGATTGTTTGATGGGCAAACAGAAGATAGAGCAATTATAATTTGTGCATGTTGAGCTCTTCAGTTTCAAACATAACAAGGAGGATGATGTATCCACCCGTATGGCATTTTTTTAGACGCTGTCGCAGAGCCCTCATGCCCTCTTACAAAAGTGACTGAACCCATAGTCGGAAGACCAGTTATTCCGCCCCTTTATTACCTAACTCGCAACAGGTTTGCGACAGGCGTAAATCTCGCGGTGATTGCTGTCATACATCATTAGTGGTGTCGAGCATGTATGTATGCTACGCTACTGCTCTTGCTTTGCTACTGCTGTCACATTGCTGTTGCAAATTTTACGTAATTACCCCGCTGAAGTGCCTTACTTAGATACAAAGTGGTATGTAATTTTTTTTTATATTAATGAATGATGTGACGAGCTAGTCGTTCACCTGATGTTAAGCGATATGGCCACCCATAACAGTTGTAAAAGATAGGTGAAAAGGATGAATGGATGGGATAGCAACGGGAGCCAGGTACCGCCACATGCCTCCCATCCTTCTAGCTTCTCTCTTCTCTTGAACAGGGTTAGGGCGTAAAACTCTGAACCCGTACACAGCCGGGGCGAGTCAGCTAGTACACTATACTTAAAACATTTTAATTATTTTTCTATTTCACGGTTTTTTCAGATTCTAAAAGGGCGTGATAGAAAAAAGGTATGTGTCTAAAATGGAGGAACCACAAAAAATGTCGTATAAGAAGTTTGAAGCCTTGAAATTGAGAAAAAAAAGTGTTAAATAAATGAAACTAAATCTAAAATAATCGTTTTATTTCATTAATTAAATGTAAATGATAAGAACTAAAACCTATATATTTATTTATTACAAAATATCGATATCATTAGTGCATCACTAAAGTATTGATATTATTTTTATCGACAACAGTAGTCACTATGCACTGCTTATCTGTCAGATTTAAATTACAGAGTACAAATATCTAAAATGCACAGAATTCCCACATTTGCAGCTACAGCGCCAGAACGGTCCAGTTGGAAACAAAGCTTAAAAAGTCACTGTCGTATTTGTGGCTAGCTACATATTGATATTACTGATTTGTGGTACTCTGTATCTGTAATTCAATTTTATTTCGCAATATTGTTTGGTGAGTTGGCTTTGCTTTGGGTAGCACAACAATCGTGATTTGAATCTATTATCAGCAATATGTCCAAGAAAAAAGGAAACAAAAAGAATCAAGATTTCGATGACGATATCGAAGAAAGGAAGACCGTAAGCAACGACACTCAAGATATAACCTCCAAAGGCAAAGGAAAAGGTAAAAAGAAGGGTAAAGGGAACGCAGGAGACTGGAGTGATAGTGAAGAAGAAGTGCCGAAGAAACAGCTTTCCGAGGAGGAGGAAATACCAAAACCAGCTGCTAAGAAATCACAAAAGAAAGGTAATTTTTGTAGATGCTGTAAATACCAATATGCTACTTTAACTATCACGAAGATCATCATCTAAGGACACTTTTCCCGGAAAACAGAGTTCCTGCAGGATAACACTCCCTTCTTCATAGTGCCAAGCAATTTTTGTTTTCAGATTTACTTGGTTTCCACCTTATAACATTCATGAATGCATAGATCCTCTCAGTAGATCATTACAGTGTATTGCTTTAAAACCACTTTCAGTCTTAACCTAGGTAGATAATACCTAACCTCACCAATGCATAAATTACAAGGATATGGTGAGACTGTTGGAACATTCATTTAAATCATTCAGAATAATAGTTAAGGTATATAGTCTCATTGATAAAGATCTGAAAAAAAGTACTTGAACCTTTAAACTATACATCCTCTATTTAGAAACTTACTTACTATCTGGCGGGTGTTTAAAATAGATTTTTGCAGTTGGATGTAGCTTGTTGAAAACCCAGAGTGGAGCTGTCTGTGAAGCTTTTGCTAATAACACCTTAGACTGAGACTATAATTTGTGAGTATCATTCTGGGTCAGAATAATATTCACAAATTATTGTCTCATCAAGAAAACAATGGCATTTGACACCACCAGTATTTCTGCCAAATGCCATTGCTTTTTTAGATGATTTTGCAGTTTTCTCAGTGTGAAAAACCATCATTTCCTAAAGCTGTTATTAAATTAAAAACACAATTTTGTCAATTGAATCATTCAAAAAATGTTCAGATTTAGTTATTGTTGTTTGCAGGAAAAAATAAAAAGAAGGGTGCAGATTCTGATGATGAAGATGATGACAGCAAGTCCACTGCCACAGCAACTAGCTCAGTAGCAAAACCAACACCTAAATCTAATAAGAAAAAGAAAGGTTAGGTCAGAAAGTGTTTTTTTTAGGTCATACTTGTACCAGTATTGGTTAAAATGTTTGATCCAAAAATAAAAGAATTCCTGACAACATCTAGATGTAAAAAAGTGAAATGGCTTTTACTCCATAACTGCTGAACTGATTTTGCTAAAACTTTGCACACTGATTGCTGAAACTACTGAGACTAACATAAAATACTTTAATCATGTATAGTAGGCTAGTGGCCTGCTAATTTTTTATTGCATAAATTAATAATATATCTCAAAAAATAAACAGTTGTGTAAAGAAAAATTAAATATACTCATGAAATGACAAGTTACAAGCATTTTAAAATACAGGAATAGAAAGAGACACCTTAAACATGCAGTGAGTGATGCCACTACTTGGTCTTTCATAGTGCTTCATTACTAAGCTGTGGTAGCTTTACATACAATCTCTTTGGCATGTGATGTCACAACATGTGTTTTCATAGTAACTGTGGGGAAGCTCCACACGATCTCTGTTTTGCGAGAAAGGGACAGGCGATGCCCTTTCCAGAAACTTTTGTGACGATGTCATCCTCCTTCGTCATCGTTTCAGCTATTCACCTGCTTTCTTAGTTTTCGCATCAAATATTGGCCACTCATAATCTAGATTTAAATTCAAAATTAGAACATTAGTCACATTCCTTTCATTTTCCATACATTTTCGTGATTCTTCGTTTAACCACCGAGGCGTACGGTTCTCGCTTGTGCTCTACACCAAATTTTAATATTCCTCTGTTTATACAATAATCAGTGCTCTATTCGAGCAGTTTTATTTAACGGCCGTTCGAGTCGAACGAGTCTGCCATTTTATAATATATTCAGTGACTTCCAGGCCTTTAAACATACGAAATTATTGTTACATCTGTGAATAAACCCGTTCTCCCGAAGCCTACCGTTGTTATTTACAATAGTTCCGGATTTCCCAAAAGTTACCTACGTGTTCCCGTGAGTGTCCTCCCCTTTCTGAGCTACCGGGAAGAAGCTTTGGGGGGACCTCCGGGACACTTTAAAAGCTTATTACTCCATGACTTATTTACCGATTTTACTTATTCCTTTCCAATTACTTACTGCATTTATTTTCAACCTACTTTATGAAAATAATATTGACTTGTTAATTTTTAATAGCAGGTAATTAGCTTAATATTGAAAGTTGTCCAGGAAAGCGGGTAACTGGCATGTGGATTCGTGAAGTGCCTTTAGTGCTGCAGGCTTATTGAAAGGGATTAAAATTCTGATTAATTTTAGGAAAAGGCAAGAAAGATGATGCATGGTCTGATGATGGTAGTGATATGGAACTCAAAGAGGCATCAGAAGAAGAAATTGCAAAGCCTATCAGTAAAAAGAAAAGTGAGTAAAATAATTTTTATTTTTAAGTTTTATAAGAAAGTCCCTCTTGCATATAATGTATGTCATATGTCATATGATGCAGTCCCCCAGTTATAAAATATACTGCAACTAATATAATATATTTCCTAAATAATGAACAAATAAAGTAGAGGAGTTGTTAAAAGAGTTCTACAGGGTAAGCAACGCATTGGTGATGCCTCCTCCGGTGTTACAGATGTTCATAGGCTACGGTGACTACTTCCCATCAGGTGGGCCGTATGCTTGTTTGCTCCCTTTAACAGAAAAAAAATACTCATGCAGATGCCAATAATGTTAGTAGCGTTTGTGTCTTAATAAATATCAAAAGATCCGAAAATGCTATCAGTTGATGGCAGAATGTGAAAACACTTTTTTGCACCCATCTTTATTACATTATGATTGCAGCTAAAAATAAAAAGAAAAATAAAGGAGGCGAGTCTTCAGATGAAGATGATAATGAACATGATGATGCCAAGTCCATAGTTAGCAATGTATCAAGTAATGCTGCAAAGCCTGCTGCTAAGACTAAGAGTAAAAAAGGTATACATAAATTAGATCTAACCAGTGCCTGTTACCTTGGTAGATATTCCCTAGTTCCTTACTATAATATTGTTGTGGATTCTATTAAACTGAATTAATCATGGAGTTAATTTTAATTTGACAGTCCTAAACTACTGACGTTGTCATTTCGATCTCTATGATTGTCAAAATTTTAGAACTTTTGAATTAGATTTAGTTTGAAATTTTGCAAGATTTAAGTACCTAAGTTTTCATAAGACCGCTTCTAGTTTACTTTAAAGAAAAATGTAGTTAGATAGATCATCTCTTTATTATATACCGATGAATAAAAATTACAAAATGCTTAGTCAGCTTGTACAATAGGTCTTATTGCTTAAAGTGATTTCTTCCAGGCAAGTTCACAAAATGATTCTCTTAATTTTTTCTAGGTAAAGGCAAAAAAGAAGATTGGCCTGATGAGGAAAGTGATAAAGAACTAAGAATGCCTTCTGAAGACGATGAAGAAGAAATAGCTATACCAGTAGTCAAAAGTAAAGGTAAGTAGATACTATTTGGAAAACTTCTTTATATTGTTGCATTACAAGCTAGCTTTTATTGATCCCCCTTCTTTTCCTTTTTGGAATTTTTATTATTAGCTTGGTAATCCGTCGTAACTACGCATTTTCTATGAAAATTTTAGCTGGCTGCATATTATGGTTCAAGAGACAGCCGTTTATAGATCAAACAGACAAGATGATGATGACATTTGTAGTAAGATGATTGTAAATTAATTCAATGAGCAAGGGAACTAATTATTTTGTTTTACAGGAAAATACAAAAAGAAAAATAACTTAGATGATATTGAAGCTGAATTAGCGAAGTTTGAAATGAAAGAGACTGAACCAGAACCAGAGCCACCTAAATCAAAGGTTACTTTATTTTCTATGTCCAATGTCCATGGAACAAGGAGGAGAGGAATGCCAATAAACCAAGAAAACAGCGTAGATCAAAAATATGCCTAAAACTAGATGGCGTTGCAAAATGAGCGGGTTATAAGTTGAGCGCAGATCAGAAATATGACCAAAAGCCGTTTTAAACCTAACCCGCCGTAGCTACCCGTATACCCCGTGTAGCCCGCTCATTTTGCAGTGACGTCTAGGTTCAAAACGGTTTTTGGCATATTTCTGATCTGCGCTCAACTTATAACCCGCTCATTTTGCAACGCCATCTAGTTTTAGGCATATTTTTGATCTACGCTGTTTTCTTGGTTTATTGGCATTCCTCTCCTTGTTCCATGCCTATGTCCTTAATAATGTCTTAAAAGAAAATGAATGAATAAATAACACCGAAAAACACATACATCTTGACCCTAACTAGGATTCCCTGTATCTAGGGACCAAAGAACTTCGAGGACCATGCTCCCACAACACCCAGACACAGAACAAGTATTTGCGTTTTGTTTTTGTACACAAATACTTGTCCTGTCACGGGAATGGAACCCGCAGCTATAATAATAATAAAAATAAATTAAATTAAGTTATCAACGTCAAGAAAAATATAAGATTTTAAACTATCATGGTCACTAACACTACTAAAGTTATGTTATGTTGTAGAATATTTTCCTTATACAATATGATTATTTATATCGCCACTAAAACGTTATTACCTAATTAGCACCCGGACTTGATGACACAGCATGGGACAATCAAATTTATCCACCAAAGCTTTAAGAATGCTGTTGTTGCTCCCGCGTATTCGAGCTATGTTATGAGCCGACTTACTCAACCATCACATGCTATTAAACTGATCAAGTATGTAGTTCTGTTATCTTTTCACGACAAATATGTTCGTTGTCTGTTTGTTCGTTTGTGTGGCTTTCGCGCCAAAACAGCTCAGCTGGTTTAGATGAAATGTTGATGAGATCAATACAGGATACTTTTTATTTCGAAAAACTAAACCCGCGGAAAAACGGCTAAAACCGGGGGCCGTCTCTAGTTCTCTATAACACTTACAACTCTTTGAGTATGTTGATTGAGTGTCTTCATAACATAAGATTAGGTACCTACTAATAGTGCAAAGAAATGCTATTGAATTTTTCGTTTAATACATTGAATTTTTGTTGTTTCCAGGATAAGAAGAAAAAGCCGGAGATAGTAGAAGTACCAGAAGAAATAGTTGAACAGATGGAAACGAAAGATGATGATCAGGTAACATTTTTAATTTCTCCGTGTGCCTGTACCTACTTGACTTAAGAGCCAGTGACGTCACCGTCATCCATATTCGCTCTCAAAAATTCAGGCACTAATGCTACCATAGCTGGCGTATAAAAAAAACATTAACATGTAAGGAAATGTAAAAACAAATGAATACAGGATTATGTACTTTGTTGCCGTTTGTTTGTCAAGCGAGATCCGATTTCCAGCTTAAGGTTGAGATTGATTGACATAAAAAATAATTTAATTTGGGAGTCATATTCGCACAAATTGTATTAAGCCGTAAAATTAAGTTTGTAGTATTGTCGAGTAACTTGCAATGGAGTTAAAGGAAGGTGTCTAGTTGTCGGATAACTATATACTTCATTAATATATTTATCAGGAAAGGAGGTTAGGGGCCGTCTATGAATTACGTGAGGCGTTTAGGGAGGGAGGGGGTCAGGCAAAATCTCACCAAATCTCACGTGGGGAAGTGGGAGGGCGGGGCGGGGTGTCTAGTCAAATCTCACGTAATTTTTTTTCTAGAAGAAATCGTGTAACATCTTGAGAAAACTGGATTAAATTAACTAAATCGCGTTTCCTACGAAACTTAATGTGCGAGTTTCGCTATTTTCTTTTCTTCTTATCTTAGGTGTCAGAGCTTCCTGTAAATGAGAAAGAAAAGTCTGAAGAGCCTTCTGAAAAGAAACTAAGTCACAAAGAGAAGAAAAAGCTAAAAAAGCAGCAAGAGTATGAGAAGCAGATGGAACTCCTGACCAAGAAGGGAGGGCAGGGTCACAGTGAGCTGGACGCTAATTTCACTGTTAGCCAGGCACAGAAAACTGCTGGTATGTTATGGTATATTTAAGGCGGTTTTCCGAGAACTTCCGGGATAAAAAATATTCATGTTGGTCTGGATAACCATCCCTAATTTAGACGTAGCATGGCGCCACATTCGGTGAAATTGTCAGATCAGCTGGGCTGGGTTATGTTATGAGTTACTATACTACATATAGGTTCTTTTTTATTATTTAAAAGAGCTTTTTCGCTTATGCGAATATGCCGCTTTGTAGGGTACAGTTTATCAGTACTTACATCTATTACAAAACACGATTAACTGTCGGTTCTTTAGCCCAAACATAACGAATGTATCACGGTATTGATTTTTAAATTGTAAACCACATATTTTGAGGTATATCTCTAAAGATATTTTAGTTCTTAAAATTTTAGCAACCAGCGGGTTTGAACCCGCGTCTTCCAACTTGCTAAAATTTTAAGAACTATAATATCTTTAACTAATGTAGGTAGAATTTTTCTATCGGCGGCGGCAAACAATGTACATCGAGGTACGGATAAAGAGGGCGATAGTCGGATTGTGTCGGCTTCGTAGATTCCTTATAACGTAACTTTAACCGTACCTAACGTAATTCGTGAAATTGTCATCGTATTTTAAACTTAAAACTGCATATTGAACTTGTCAAATCAATACAAAATTGGGTTTCAACCAATTTCAATACAAATTAATCAATTGCCAGGGTCAGACCCGCTGAGGGCCATGCAAGTCACATTTAGTCAAACCCAACCCTGTGAGATGTAAAAACCGCAAACTATAAGAACTCGTTTCACCACAGGGCAAATGGCAGCATTAGAGAACGCAGTCGATATCAAAATAGAAAACTTCTCGATCGCCGCTAAAGGCAAAGACTTGTTCCTGAACGCGAATCTTCTCATCGCAAGTGGGCGAAGATACGGTTTGGTTGGGCCGAATGGACACGGCAAAACCACGCTGTTGAGGCATCTAGCGCAGCGGGCTTTCCCGCTACCACCTCATATAGATATACTGTTGTGTGAGCAAGAAGTGACTGCAAGCGATTCAAGCGCTGTTGACACGTTGCTTGAAGCCGATGTTAAAAGGACCGGTAAGTTTTTTAGAGGTGGCTGTAATACACTTTACCAAAACTGCATCTGAGGTTTTTATCCTGCTATTTCATTTGAAGCAGGGGTAGCATGAGCTGTAGGAATCGACATACTTTTGTTGCGTGTTCATCGGTCAAACGGTTTCTCGAGAGACTCTTTTTATTAGTATATGTGTATTTATGTCGATTTATACAAGGTGAGTTTGAATTGGTATGTTATCCCGAAAGGGGGGGACTGGGACCATGATAACCAACAAGTTGTGAGAGCCTTACTTGAAACTGTGTGTTTCCTAACCTCCATACTAAAAAATAAATCCACTCACAAATTGCACGTGCGCTACGAGAGTTAACAAGATACTATAAATTCATTTCTAAACACCGGCCGTTAAACTCATCTAAGTGCAGTCGGTCAAGGACGTAATTCGACCACCTAGCTGTGCTAGGGCGGGCTATCTTCGAACGTAAGCTTTACATGGAATTTCTTTAATGTAAAACTATTAATTTAGAAAAGTTGTAGAAGAAACATTGTCTACCTTGGGGAGTAGATTTATCCCCTTTCGGAATAATATACCAATTCAAACTCAGATAGTATAGATCATGCTACCCGTGGTCTGTTATTATCTAAAGCTGATGCTGGTACATTTTTGTAAATAACATATTTTATTTCAGCAGTATTTTATTTTTAATAATATGTCATTTTGATTGTAGAGTTGCTAAAAGAGTGCAAAGAGTTAGAAGCAGAGACAGAGAAAGGAAACATGAAAGTACAGGATAGACTGAATGAGGTAAGAAATTGCATGTCACCCCATAGTTTTTTATGTTATAATAATTCAACCTCACTTTGAAGGCTAGTTCCCAATCCACACATTCATAAATATGATCCTCAACTTCAACTCATGGAATGGCTTTTGTGGAGAGGTAACCACAATTTTGCCAATGCCACAGGATGATACAGTTTCTCTCAACTTTTGGGGGGGGGGGGGACAATTTTTTCTACCACCTGTGCTAGGAGGCTGACTTTTTTCTAGTATCATTAGTACAATAAAGTGTAGTTCAGCTCACACGGCGCTACAAGCCTATCCTAAACAGCTGCCTCCCGTTCTATAGCTATAGCGATCTTCTGATGGGTGTAAAAATCAAAATTTCATGTACAACTAAAAAATAAAAAATACATTATGACAGGTATACGCAGAATTGAAGGCAATAGGCGCAGATTCAGCGGAGCCGCGTGCTCGCCGGATTCTGGCCGGTCTGGGGTTCAGTAAGGAAATGCAGAACCGAGCCACCAAGAACTTCTCCGGAGGATGGCGAATGAGGGTGTCGCTTGCTAGGTATAGGCTTGCTTTATTATGAACTAGCTGCTGCCCGCGGCGTTGCCACGCGTGGACTACATTACCTATAGTAATAGTTATAGGTACTTAGCCCCGATGCAGACCGGCCACCGTCCACAACCACCGATGGCTGCCACGCACCCCACGCACCACCGCAACTTACATTCGGTAAAAATATGCCTTAAACCTAGGTTAGGTTTGTCCAGACATATGGTAACGTTGGTACTTTCGCAGCAGTAACGTTTACGCGCGACAGTCACCGGTATTTGGAAGCTGCCACATCTTATGCTGTGCAGTCTCATGCTTCTGAATAGGTTACGTGTGTCAGTGTAGTCTTTGTTCTGCATAGTATATTTCCTATCTGCATTGCATAGGAATGAAAAAATGGCTTTATTTTTAAATCCACAAGCCAGACAGCACCGACAGACAGAATTCGACAGATTTAATAAAATTTAAATTATGTATAAGCTTTAATATATTATCTTTTGGTACGTCTATCTATCTATTTACTCCTAAAACGCCATACAAGTCATACAACCTGTAAAGGCATAAATAGAAAAACTGTAAAATAGATAGGTAGCAAAGAAGGTTAAGTTCTCAATTACTTATTGTACCTACCTACCTCTTAGAGTAGCGGTTATAATTATTACTCCTTGGTCATATCCTACACAGAGATTTTTTCTTTAATCTGTGCCTCCAGATAAACAGCTAGGCACCAGATAGGTGACATCTTGGTGACATAAAGTTACCATCAGTGGCCAAAAATAACCTCACCATCTCACCATGAAGCGGCCATGTTGTTTATAATTCAGTTTCGTTTCGTAATGAAAACTTAATAATTATGACCAAAAAAATTAATGAAATTTCAATTTTAATATATTCTATTTTAAGCGCCGGTTATTTCTAAGCATATTAGTGAAACCTGCATGAAAATCAGTTCAGTATTTACGGCGTTCAGTCATAACAAACAAACAACGACACGTCACTGTCCCTAGATGGCGCTGATACAAATAAAATTTCATAATGTATAGAAAAAGGGCAAAAAGCCGTAAGGCCTGCATCGCGCAAACGATATTTTTTGAACAATAGAACCTATGGGATAAATTACATTGGCTATAATTATGTGTGTGTTCCAAATCATACCAGAATTTCACATTTATTATATGTAGGGATACTTCCTACACTGATCATAATACTTATAATTTATCAAGTTTAATTTTTTCCTTAGTAATATCACAGAGCACGTACTTAAGTGGTGTTAGTACATATTCATACACATACAAGCAGGCTCGGCAAGTTTAGGTATACCGCGATTCAATAAAGAAAAGAACTGAAAAGAGCAAACATTTCTATTGCTGTCTCACTCCCTCTGCACTTAAACACAATTGTAGAAGAGGGAAAACAATAGATTCTTGTTTGCGTCGGATTCGTTTCTTTAATGACGCGCCTTATATGAAAAATTATGTGGCCTTGAGCCTTGCTGACCGTAAACTGCACGTGTGAAAAGATGAAGTAAAGAGACATGCTATAAGAAAGAGAGGCGACAATAATTTTTTGCTTAATTTTTTAAAGTTTTTATTTGTTGTATTGCAAGTACATATTTAGCAGATTTTTACATTCAATATTTGCTAATTTAAACTTTTTAAAAGTGGCATTGTTATAACCCCTTTCTACTATTCTCAGGGCTTTATACGTAGAACCTACGCTGTTACTACTCGACGAACCTACCAACCATTTAGATCTGAACGCTGTAATTTGGTTAGACAAGTAAGTGAACAAACAATGTTTAAGTTATTCTTCAATCATTTCATCATTCCTATTTCATAAATATTTCTAGATTAATAAAAGCTATATCATTTCCTCTCTGAGCTTACTTATCCATGGTCCGTAGTTTTAAAATTACACAATAGGATAGTTGCCTGCTATTTTTTATTAATAAATTATTTTATTGCATAAACATCAAAAAATAAAAAGTTGTGAAAACAAATATTAAATATCTCAAAAAACGACAAAGTTACAAGCATTTTAAAATACAGGAATAGAATTAGAAAGAGACTCAGACATGCAGCGACGTCACTTCTTGGTCCTCCACAGTACCTCATTACTAAGCTATGGTAGCTTTACATACAATCTCTTTAGCATGTGACGTCACAACGTGTGTTCATAGTAACTGTAGGGAAGTTCCACACGATCTCGGTTTTGCGAGAAAGGGACAGGCGATGCCTTCTCCAGAAACATTAACAGCTTATTACTCCGCGATTTATTGAACGATTTTACTTATTTTTTCAATTATTGCATTTATTTTTAACCTTCTTTATGAAAATAACATTTACTTGTTAATTTTTAATAGCGGGCAACTAGCCTTATTCATCTTTATTTCACGTCTGAAACTTAAATATCAATATACAATAAGCTTGCTTTTTCAGCTACCTACAAGGCTGGAAAAAGACTCTCCTAGTGGTATCCCACGACCAGTCTTTCTTAGACAACGTGTGCAATGAAATTATACACTTGGACCAACAGAAGTTGTTCTACTACAAAGGAAACTACTCGATGTTCAAGAAAATGTTCGCGCAAAAGCGAAAGGAGCAAATAAAGGAATATGAGAAACAAGAGAAGAGGTTGAAAGACTTGAAGGCGCACGGACAGTCCAAGAAACAGGCCGTAAGTGGAACTTGAAAATGAGAATGGCAAAATTTAGAGTATCTTGCAGTAGTTTTTTGGCTTTAGCATGATGATAATAGTGGTTAGGGTCATATTGTCTGGAATCCAGACTCTGGATTGTTAGTCTATGTAAACAAAAAGTAGCAAACGGTATTTATATAAATTACTGGTACTACTACCAAGCAGTAATAAAAAAAAAAAGTAGAATAAGCAGTAATTGTAATTACTGCTTATTCTACTTTTTTTTTTTTAACAGATTGGTAGGACTTTTCTGCAAAGTTCGTCTAGGTAGGTACCACCGCTTTGCCAGTTATTCAGCCGCCAAGCATTAATGTGTAAGCACTACTGTGTTCCGGTTTGAAGGGCATTGTAGCTAATGAAATTACTGGGCAAATGAGACTTCAGAACTGATCTCACAGTCTGGAAATCCTTTTTAGACTGTGTGATGTCTTAGGATGACGTGCGCAGTGCGCAGTGTCACGCGTAACTTTAATTTAGATTTCCGAGTGACACTGCAATCTGTAATGGGCGGCCGTGACGCTTAACACCAGGCGAACGACTCGCTCGTCACGTCATTCGTTTACATAAAAAAAATACATGATATTTTTTTAGTTATTATAAATTGGCGCTCTCTTACTAACTTTTTCTGAATTGGTTGTATACATTAGTACAACTTTATCAATGCTTAAATGCTTAATATCTCCTGTCGACTTCTCGCTGATGTGAAATGTCACTATCGAAAACGAGACAAGCATGATTTCTACAATTTGAATCCCCTAGCTAGACTAAAAATCACTTTGGTTTTGTTAAAATTCTAAGGTGAAATTCAACCTTTTACAAATAAAGTCACCTTTTATAGGAAAAGAAACAAAAGGAAGCGCTGACGCGCAAGCAAGAGAAGAACCGCAATAAGACGACTAACGACGACGTGGAAGGCGCGGCTCCAATCACGCTCCTACAAAGACCTAAAGAGTACATCGTCAAATTCTCGTTCCCCGATCCACCGCCACTACAGCCGCCCATACTTGGACTTCACAGTACGTTATTTATACCACTTCTGATATCAAATCGGTATCACAAAAAATAGGATATTTGCCCGAATATTTTCTAGTTATTTTTCGTATCTGGTAACAAAAATGTAACATTCTAACCATAGATTATTTTTAAGACGCTCCGACACTATAGGCCGTTTAAGGTATTTGATTTATTTATATTGTATAAGTAAATGCTATTCCTTTATACATGGCAGGTGTGAACGAATATAAAATATCTAAAAAAATAGCAAAGTTATATTTTAAGATACAATAATAGAAAGAGACAGCTCAAACACGCAGTGACGTCACGAATTACCTCATAGTACCCCTTTACTAAGCTGTGGTACCCTTGTGGGTTGTGGTAGGTCCATACACAATCTCTTTGGCACTTTTTATATAGGCATTGTGGCTCCACACGATCTATTTTGGCAGAACGGGGCAGTTGATGCCACCTCCAGAAACTTTAAAAGCGTATTACTCTAAATACAAATTAATATTTCCTTTTTCATTTTTAACAGCAGTAGTCAAATAGCCTATTAGATCACAGCTTGAAACGGGTTATAGTTTCTTCGATAGAGTGAAATCCTTGGTATGTTAAATCTATTTCATTCTTCCATTTAAACACTATTTTTCCTAACAGATGTAGACTTCAACTTCCCCACTCAGAAGCGCCTGTTCATCGGCGTTGACTTCGGTATCGACTTGAGTTCGCGTATCGCCATCGTTGGCCCCAACGGAGTCGGGAAATCTACCTTCTTGAAACTGCTGGTCGGAGAGCTTAGTCCTATAAAGGGAGAGCTCATTAGGAATCATAGGCTGGTTCGTAAACAATCATTTATTCTTTTTCAGTTAAAATTGACAGTTTTGCATAACTTGTCGTTTTTGCCAAGTACTTTGGCTGTGGTTGCGAGAAGACCGTGATGTGACAGACGTGTGCAATAAGACATAGCAGTCAAAATCATAGTATATTATTAGGTTTGACAAGAAGCTTACAGTTATGAAGCATTGGAGGATGCAACAACGCTTTGAAGCAAGGAAATGTGGCCTCGAATGACGTTTGTTATGCTCTTTTTTAGGGTGCTTCACCGCGGAAGTATCACCATTGATTCTCCAGCGTTCGTTTGCTCTTGAGATTTAATACAAAGCGCGTTCGCTACGTTCACTCACTCATACACACATCCACTTACTCATTTATTTACTCGTTCATTCATTCAAATTCAAACTCCTACGCCGGTTTGTCATCAAAACGCATACTTAAAATCAGTCATATGTTTCATTTACAATTTTTTATTTTACTATCAATTGTATCCACAGGACGTGAAGATTTCATAAAGCAATTCTTGTTCCAGAGGATAGGTCGTTTCGACCAGCATTCAGGCGAGCACTTAACCGCGGAAGAATCCCCAGCAGAATACCTCCAGCGTCTATTCGGTCTGCAATACGAGAAGGCTCGCAAAGCCCTCGGAACGTTCGGTCTGGCGAGCCACGCTCATACAATCAAGATGAAGGACCTTAGCGGCGGGCAGAAGGCGAGGGTCGCACTTGCTGAGCTCACCTTGATGGCACCTGACGTCGTCATATTGGTAAGCTTCGTCATCAGCATATGCGTTCCCATTGTTGGGACACGGGCTTTCTTTGACCGGCAGGTAGTGTAGGCCATAACCCACCAAGCTGGACTAGTGCATGACAGTCGTACTCGCATTTTGTGATCCTTGTACATGTTTTTCAGGAGTTTGCGAGGTAAAAAGCGTGATTTTGACTGCATTATCGCTTCACATTAGACAAAACACCTTTTATACCTCTTTTTAAAATGGTATTTAAATAATACTGAACGTAACCACATACCAATACAATATTGTAAATGTGAAAGTTTGTATGTTACATGCTATGTTTGTTACTCTTCTACGCTCTAACAGCTGGACGGATTTGGATGAAATTTGGTATGGGGGTAGCTCATACCCTGGATTAAGACATAGGCTACTTCTTATCCCGAAAACGGGAACGGTTCCTGTAGGAACGCGGGTGAAACTGCCTGCGCTGATAGTTTAACAAATAATGCTAATTCCAGGACGAGCCGACCAATAACTTGGACATCGAGAGCATAGACGCGCTGGGCGATGCTATCAACGCGTACAAAGGCGGCGTGATCATTGTGACTCACGACGAACGACTCATTCGCGAGACCGACTGCACTTTATATGTCATTGAGAACCAGACTATCAATGAGGTGAGTATCCAACTACGTCTACTATCTGCTATACATCATCATCATCATCATCATCAACAGCCTGAAGTCGTCCACTGCTGACACCGAGCATAGCTCTCTCCATAGCTCGTTGCGCGACGTTGAGCTTACTAATGAGGCCAACAATAAGAGACCACGTCTCAGTTCCATGAGTCTTCACTGGCAACACACATTGATGAAAACCTTCGTCTGCTATAGTTTGTAATTAAGTTAAAAAAATAATTGGTGTCTTGGTGTTTCCCGCTTTGCTAGTAAACATGTGTAGTGGGACAATAGATTCGTGTTTTGTCTTTCTCAGTTGAGTTTGAAATGGGGAAAGATAAAACAAGATAAAACACGTAGCTATGCCACTGTTGTGATGTGCAGTGTTTATTCGTAAAGAGGTTAGTGTTTTGCCTCTGACATGAAGTTCTGTTCAGCTGAAACACTTTGATTTAATCAACTTGCTGTATTACTAAAAGCTTCAAATGGTATAGAAGTTGAAAGGTAAAGAAGAGCCTTAAGAGCCAATACAACGCCAAATTGCTTAAAACGGCTTAGCTTGAAGCAGTATCCTGTCAACAATATTGCAACAATGACTTTGAAATTAATATATGGTAAAGTTCAGGACTAATGCTACTGCAAATGTATAGTGAAAACACGAATTAATAAAATTTTCTCGATAGAAAAAAATTACAAAGTTACCTCCAAACCGTACAAATAAACAGCGATTATTCAATGAATACTTTAAATAAGATCATGAAACTTTGTGTAGTAGTTGAACTAAATATAATGGAGGGCTTATGTATAGTGGATTTTTAAAATACCCATTATATTCAGTGTAATAATAAATTACCTAAACTATAGCGCATTGGAACCAGTTTAACTTAGACCGCCCCTGCCGCTCGGCCCCCGGCTCATCCCCGCTTTGGCCTAGTACTATACATCTATTCTGTGGCTTTGACGTGAATTCGCGCTGGCCTTGCACAAGCCCTTAAGGGATGTGATAGGATTTTAGAAAATATTATTTTCTAGTGGTGATCTTTACAGTGAAGAAAATTTTGCATACATTATCGGTTTGTAATGTAGCTAGATAGAGAGTAGTTCACATCATAATATAGCCATGGAGGCTTCGAATTTTGACTCACCTTTCGTGAGATACCATTATTTCTCATAGACGATGAAACACCCTAGTTAGAAAGAGAAGGTGCGTCTCTTAGAGAGTGGGAGAAATTTTCTGCCTTCACTTTGGTGTTTGTGAGTGTTGCCTCCACTTTAAATATGTACATCTTGGGTTGCCATTGTTGTTATTTTTACACAAGCTATTATTTCTTCTAGGTCGACGGAGACTTCGACGATTACCGTAAAGAGCTTTTGGAGAGTCTCGGAGAGACGATCAACTCTCCTTCGATCATCGCAAACGCAGCTGTGCTTCAGTAAACCGAATGCAGGGAAACAACAACCTTGTGGCAAAGGAATACGATGTGTTATTGCTTACCGGAGTACAAGGACTGTGAGGTTATTTATATTCTTGCTAAACAGTTTCTGTAACAAAACTGTGATATCTTTTCATTGAGATGCGTTTAACTACATTGTCGTATGGAACAAAATTAACTACCAATCAATTTATATCACAAAATTATAGAAAACTGCTTTACACGAAAATAGAATTGATATTATATCTTGTTATATTCGACTACAAAAGTTGCGTAATAACTATGCGCCAGTGCTCTAAGACGATAACTCAATAGCCAGTTTTACTGGCGCAAAACTGCGATTTGAAACCATCAATCAGTAAATGTGAAAATTTGTGTTAAATGAACATAAATTCTAAAGATCTCGAATTGCTACACTTTCTGCAAGAAAGCTAAAGTTGGGTCAAACCCTATTACGGGCACAATTTTTTTTCTCGTTCGTTTACAAGCAATATTCCCCTAAGTGCCTATGTCCATCAATTTCGCACGAACTGGAATGTCGAATTCAAAGTATGAAGTATGAATAACATTGTAGGTAATCAATAGTAATCATTCAGTGTAAGGTCTTCCTATAAAATTGTTCACAAGTTTAGGTACAAAAATGTATAATTTTCAACAAAATGTCTGCATGTTAAATAGCAAATTAGATTTCATAACAATGAACAAAAGTTAAAAATTGCAAACATTTCTCGAATTATGTCTTCGTAAAGTATTTACATGATATCAAGATAATTTGTCAAACATAAATTTAGTCCTTACGGTAATGTGTACATTTTTAAAATCTCATTTAATTCAGATCATTTGATTTTATTAATTTATTTCATTCATAAAAGTTAAACATGTAATAAATATTGTAAAATATGTATTTTACTGAGATACATTACTGTGCTGTACTATATAAACTTAGTCATGTAATATTGAAAATATTTATTATTATTATTATCCTTGAATACATTTTTGTTACAAAATTAACTATCTATGTTTTTATTTTGATCTACTCTAGTTTTGGCCATGAGGAACAATCTCTGTACACAACGCATTTATGTATGCGCCAGCAAACACCTCGCGCTTTTTGTTTTCGATAACGTGAGATTTGGTAATCGTTTTACTCAGCGCGGCCAATTCAAATTTTCTTGTGTTTTTTTTCCAATCATAGCTTAATTACTCAACGTGATTACATGAAAACTGATTTTGCGCAAATAAACAGAATGTGTCAACAAATTATGATTAAAAGTATCACCTATCAATGCAGCCAGCGTTCTGGGAACATTCCCCTCCACCAAGGGTCTTTTTGATAATTTATGTATGAGATTATTTATAACGCAATGCTATAGATTTTTTTATAATAAATTTAAAATTCTCACCTAGATATTATTGGTTTAGCAACAAATGGCAATGAATAAATTTCGTCTTAGATTTTTAGTCTAATCGTAATTTGTTGATACATTCTGTTTATTTGCGCAAAATCAGTTGTCATGTAATCACGTTGAGTAATTAAGCTATGATTGGCAAAAAACGCAAGAAAATTTGAATTTGCCGCGCTGAGTAAAACGTTCCAACTTAACAAGCAATTTATGGCTAGTGCTAATCATATTCGCAGGCTAAGATAAAATAATAATCCACATGTGGTTTCCGTTTAAAAATTGAAGTTGTTATCGAGAGGATTTGAAGATTCCTTCCAAAAAATGTGACCGAAAGGACATTGACAGGATCCGGTCCAAATACTGCCCAGTGATGAGAGTGCCTACATTACGTTCCTTACATCCATTTATAGCTACTCGTCAAATATTTTCGAAATCTGACCATGGGTTTTTTTTTTAATTAATTTTTAATATTGAATTTGGTACTATGGGACCTTACCCGATACTTAAGTATTGGGACAATAAATATTTATCTCATCATCATATTTGAAGTGAATTAATCGTTTTCCCTAAATTCAAGGATGCGGGAAAAATTTGTAAATCATTAAAATGACAATGGACAGGACATATGTTAAGAGAGAGAAATGGGAAATGGACAAAAACTATATTAAATTGGTACCCCAGAGACGGGAAAAGGAGTAAAGGGCGACAACCAAAACGTTGGGAAGATGATCTAAAGAAAACTGCTGGCCCTGACTGGATGAGAACTGCGAAGGATAGAGATATGTGGAAATCTTTAGAGGAGGCCTATGTCGAAGGACAAGCTGAGGAACAAGTAACCAATCTACCGCAATAGTAATACATATTTATGTAATTAATAAGTAACTTAGCAATAAAGGCTTATTTTATTTTATTTTATTTATTTTAATCGTTTTCCCGTAAAAAATGTATGGGATAAGTTTTTCGCGATTTCTGTCATTTCTAGTACTCATACCTTAAATGGTCCTATACAATATTTTGATCCCTACATGGAATAGGATCAATTGGCGTAAAAAAAAATATGTTGTGTATTTTTGCATATTTTTCGCTGACTGTACATTTTTTCCAAAATCAGTTAATGCAGTTCAGAGTATCTCAAAACTGCATATTTAGTGTTCTAGGAACGTTTTCCAGTAGCTATAGCGGTCAATGTACCTGCCCTTGCTGGCCCGTTTCAAAAATCAATCCTGTATAAACCTCATTTTTTTTTACTCCATGGTCAGATTTTGGAAATATTTTGTGTACAAGTATTTATTTATGTCAGGAGTCTAAAAATGATACTCGTTTCTCTGGGCAGTATTTGGACCAAAGCCCATACTAAGACTGTCAATGTCCTTTTTCCTGTACAATCTTTTTTCTGGGTTACCATAATGTTGTTATGTACCAACCGTCTCTACTTACCCCTTATGCATAAGCACTATATTCTCACTTAATCAATTGACTTTTCTTTAATCTGTGGCTAAACAGTCTCGCCTTCACGCGTTCCAATTCTCGTCAGCGAGAAGTTGAAATAACATGTACCTACCTAATGAAAAAAGAGCGTTAGTACACGAGGATCTAGGATCTGTAATTTAGGACACCTTTTAGTAACAAAATACTGAAAAGGTGGTAAGTATTCGTAGCATATTCCGTACCCGAGCTGCGTCCGTACAATCTCAACTTTTTTCCTCAATTTGCGTGCAGCCTTTCGCCCCTCCATTACGAACTTCTCAGCTTCATTAGAGGATTTAAAACGCAAATTTCCTTTTCGATTGGAACTTTTTTCCACTTCTTAAAAGAAAGCTTCTTTTAAAACTCTGAAGAAAATTAGTATCCTTCCCTTTGAGGGGTGGAACGTGTTTTAAGAGATTCGTTTGGATACTCGACTCGATCTGTTAGAATAATAATGTTTCCGTACTTCTCTGTAAAATGTCTCGCAAATTGTATAATTTAGCACCTCTACATATGAATAACTTCTTTATTAAACATAGAGATAGGTACATTGTTACAAAAATAATGTACCTATGCTTCTGTGTGAAACTGAATTAACTATAAGGTTATTATAGCTATTAGGCAGTAAAAATATTCGCAAAATTACCAACCAAAAGTTGGTAGTACCAACTTTAAACGAAATTAAACTATCTACGGCTTGTATTATACCTATGTAAATAAACTATAGATATCTTCTCCAGCAAGGTACACTACCTGAAAACGGATATTAGGTACATTTCGTTTGTATATTTGCTAAAGTACCACCTAGAAAAACAAAGTTTATTGTAAGCGTACACGCCGCAACCAGATTTCCACATACACACTAAACGCATTACTTTGAATTATCCACTAACAAGCCAACAATGAGGCTTGCCGTCACCCCAAGAGCCTATTACCGTCTCGAGAGCATCCCCGCCCCTCCTTATGCTATTCCACACCCCACAACCCTGTCACACTCGCCGCTCCACTTGAAACAATCATCAAATAAGAGATCAGTGCGGCATTGTATTGCGATAAAGTCCCTAATCTCTAGTAGAATAATATCACACAATGAAAGCGATTATCCTCTCCCCCGCGACATGATTTTATTTGTACAGTTATTGCGTCGGAGAGATATTTAAATTTCATTAGGTTTGTTTTACACTTAATTTGTGAGGGAGTGTTGTGTTATCGTTGGGGTGGGGGACTTCAAACGCCCTCCGAATTGGACGATTTGAATTAAGTAGGTAGATACACGAATCAGATAAGTCACCCCGTTGTTGCGTTATCGGCTGCTTATCTATACTGATCACTTTTAACTGAAGATTAGTGAGGGTATTAACGAGAGGCGAGGTTTCGGGTGTCGCTGATGGATTATTTAGAAAGTTGGATGGATAATGTGTCATAAACGTATTGGGTGCTGTCGAGCTCATAAGGGTACTTACAATAACATGCCACAATGTTTTTTTAGTTGAAATGGAAAGCTGTATATTTCCTAGTTATGATCCAAAAATGCACCTTTAGGTATTAATTTGACAGCCTCTGTGGTGTGGTCGTTAAGCAGGTCGGCTCATAGCCCGGAGGCGGCGGGTTCGATTCCCGCGACAGGACAAGTATTTGTGCACGTGAAAAAAAAGTGCGAATTGTTCTGTCTGGGTGTTGTGGGACCATGGTCCTCGTAGTTCCTGGGTCCCTAGATACAGGGAATCCTAGTTAGGGTCTAGGATCTATGTATGTGATCGTTGGGCGTTATTTATTTATTTAATTTAAATGCGTTGTTTTGATCACTTAGATGTGAGTTAGACAACACGAACACTTTTCCGCAGGTAATGTCATTCCCATACATTTTGAGTTATCGTTTAGCATTAAGGCTAATGGAAAGGTATCTTTGCTAGACCCCCAGACTCGATAAAATGCATGGTAAAGGAACTAAAAGGATGTAATGGCTCGTAACGGTCTCTATCTAAAACTTAAAATTGTTGTTACCTACACCTATCTAATGATGACTGAAATGATGGAAATTTTCATAGAAAAGTTGCTAATTTGTTGCCACGTGGTTATTAATTTCTTTATTATTCATTAAATATTGTTTACTAACGTTGTTCTATTTGTTTATTAGCTAAATAATCTAAATTAGTCAAGTCTATCAGCGGAATGTTAGCGAATTATAAATTGTGTGCACAGTGGAGCCCTAAGTGGGGGCATTCGCGGCGGACTCCATTAGTGGTGTTCGTTGGACTGTCACAATCATTTTTCTTTCCCGTCGCTGCTAATTCTCAGCTGCGCTCCGGTGAGCACGTACCATTATGGACATTTCTTGATACTTGTAGGTACCTACTTTATGTAGGTTAAACGGTTATAGTGTAAATACCCATCTGCACTAAGCTTTGACAGCTCTTAAGTTCGCATTTATCTCTCTAGGGCGTACACGTCATAGAGGGATAAGTGCGAACTTATGTGCAGTCAAACTTTAGTGCAGACGGGCAGCCTTCCCCCCTATATAGGTATATAGGATATAGGTACCTATGTATTCACCTAATAATTTTTATCAAGTTAACTATTCTTTTTTCACACCTACTTAAGTATTTTATAAAGGTAGTTTTGATTTTAACGTTATTAGCTTTTAATAGTTACCACCACCTTACTATCATTCGTAAGCTTAAATGATTTATAACAAAGCTCTACAATCTCACCATTAGAAGGTAGGTATAGGTACCGACCTACTAAGTATTCTTTATTCTTATACCTATAGATACACTTTAACAGAGCACCCAATTTCATAGTTACACACTATACTCGTAGGTATAGCGATATACTAGGAATACGCTACGATTCAACACTCTTGCATTGATTCGGATGGTGTCCCGTGTCCTGCTATACTATGTACCACCCAACAATACAACAGGTTCACAATTTGCTCTTGGGTCGCGCTTATATTCAATCTTTAAAATAAAGGATAGGGTACGAAACTTCGGCAGCGCCCCTCTTCACAGGTTACTGAATATGTTACTACGTAACCCTGGTGTTGCAGGTGCCTATATATAGGCGACGACGGTAACTGCTTACCATCAGGGCCATCAGCTTGTTTGTATGTTCATGTCACTAAAAACCCCATATCAAAAAACCAAGTATCAAAACCTTTGTGCCACTGGACAGGACGCGCGGAGGCTGATATCGACTTTTATTACCCCAGAGGGGATGGTCATTAGCGGAATAAAGCGGCTGCCACCTGATAAAGTGCGTTTTGTTGCTCAGTTACGTGTTATTCTAAAACCCCGTTAAAGGGATGAATTGCCGGCCCCATTGTTTTTGCGTTCATTGTTTCAGTCAACAGCTAATATTTTCTGGTGGAATATTTAAAAATGTCACGTAAGGACATAAAAAAAAGGATAAATCTCTACGACTGAATATCAATCTGTCTGGAGTCCTACAGTCTCAGTTGAGACTCATATAGAACTCACACAAAGTTACTGTTTTCTTTCGGTTATGGTACCTAATCAGATTTCAGGTCTTTCGGACCTAACGGCACAACGACTAGGCTAGAAGCAGTTATTTTAAATACAGATCGCTATAGGGGCGAGCCTGTAGCGACCAAATTGGTAGTCTTTAGGCACGTAGTGCAAACTTGGACGAATAGTGTAAAGCATGAAAGACATAATCATCACAACCTAATTAAGCAATCAAAAAATAAATTTAAGTACAAACTGACTCATACTTTAGGTAAGTATTTTGACTCATAATTCCTAGGGTTTGTTAGTCAAAATGTAGAGCTAAAACAATAAAAGACCAACCAACTTATCGATTTTGTTTCACCCGCAGCTAAGAGATACTACGGTACGTAGGTATGTTGCACCCGTCGGCAGCAGTTCCACATAAGTGATATTGATATAAACTAAAGCTCCATTACCATAGAACGCAGCCGCACGAATAGCGTCTGGAACACTTCCCATATTTCATTCCGATCTCGCACTAGGAATAATTCTGTTCGAAATGAACAATAGTGCCGCTTGCCATTATTAACACTTACCCGCTGCATGATTGATAACGCGCGGATGAGTTATAGGCCCCGGCATACGATACTCGTTGCTACACGTCTTATTTTCCTGAAATAACCGGAGTTATGAGTGGGTTTCTAGACAACAGATAAAACCTGATCAAATTGTGTATCTGCACAAGCATTCAAGCATTGTCGATCTTCTGTAGGCAATGGTTGTGAAGAACAGTGCTGTGGGAACTGCTTTATTAAAGTCTAATTAGTGCTTTAACAAAACCTGCAGGTACCTACTCTAACTAAGTATAGAGCATAGTAGGTACTACTTAGTAACTTAGTACCTATATACTTAACCGCTACTTACCTAAGTTTCTCCTACTTCTGCTCGTACCCATAGGTATTGTATGTATAGGTATTACGTGAACTTTGGTGTTAGATTATAAGTAGAGCAGAGCAGCGGAATATTATGGTGGAAGACCTCCGATATAATTATACTCAAGCTAACTACTACAATAATAAAAACTAAACTAAACTAGCTACACTACCTACAACCTACCGGTAGTTAGCGTACCCAACATGCTGGCAGCATTGCCACGTAGAATTGCAATGCTGAGGCGTTGGGCCAAATAAGTGCCAGCATTTTGGTCACGCGTTGCATCGACCAGGCGTTCTAATAGACTTTGGAAAACGCGATGAGCTATAATTATATAACCCCCTCATGTATATTCACCGACTGGATTATGCTGTGATCTGTATTACCAGAAAGCAGCTGCATGTGCGCTTAAAAGCTAAAATACTTAAGTAAAATAAATGAATTAAAATAACTTGGCTTTATATAGAACACACAAACAGTTTATAGAAGTGTTTGCGTAATTTTTGTTTTCGTATTCAAACGGAATAGTGAGGCCGATGTCCGGAGCCACCCCTATGTGCTGCGAGGCACAAAATCCCGGGTCGGGCCATAACGCGATTAGACAAACATTTCCTGACGCGAGCCACTTTTTCCAAAACTTGTCGAATAAATCAGATCGGCGGTGGGTCGCAGTTTTCTCCTCGTCTTGCCAAATTTATGTACCGTTCGGCCCTTTCGTATGGAGATGTGGCCCGCTATTTACATATAAATACGTCGATTATTTGAATTATTCAATCGAGAGGGGGCGGCGCTGACAAATCACTTCCTAAGAGATGCCGCGACTTGTGGGCTTGATCAGTCCGACGTGTGCTCAATACATAGCCGACTTTTTATGATTCTATTTAGGAATTGGTTTTGGGCCTTTAATACCTATATCTATATCTAATTGTGCCTTTACTACAAACTAATAAAGAAGGAACGGATTTAATATATTTGTGAATTAATGAATTAACTACTTTGATGTACCTACTTAAGTAGGTACTTACTATTTAGCGTTTCATCAGATGCCAGGATATAATAGCCGGTACAACCACCCGCATTAGTCAAACAAAGCCCTAATGATTTATGTATATTACCATATTATTATGATTAAAATAGGTTGCACGTTGACAGTATGGACACCGGGAAAAAACCAATTTAAGTATTCACCAGAGTTAAAGCATATAAAAGAGAACGGATAATTAGGATTCAGTTTTAAAGTTGCGGCCTATAACCTACCCAACAAACAGCTACATTTAGTTACAAAGAATGCAATAATTAATACACCAAGTACGCAATTATAGCATTTACTACTTTATATAATTTATATAAGTTATTTATTGGTATGTAGTATATATATTTTAGTACTTATATTTATTAAAAATAATCATTACTATTTAGTTTGTCTGTATTTTATTAAATTCATAAATTTATAGGTATGTATATACTTGTATCTTAGTAGTTAATACTTTAAGTACATTTATTATTTTGTATGATCTACAATTTTGCTCATCTCCTTTTGTGCACGCCTAATCTACTTCTTTTCTGCACACCTTGGTTGACTGGTAGAAAATGCTGTTAGCATTAAGTCCATCTTTGTACACGTTTTGTGCATAAAGAATTAAATAAATAATCTTTGCAATATAGGCATTAGTTATTTAGCCAGCAAGCTGACAAAATAAACAGAATATCAAACCAGTAGCGAGCCCGTGTAGTTTTCCCGCAGTTTTATTACCTCTCACGTGCCATTTAGTCCGGGAAATAGAAGTTTTTGCATGGAAATCGAACGCACTAAAACCCGGGCCTCGGTGCGCTCCGTCTATTGTGTACGCAACTCACATAAAAGTTTATCATTCGGATGTAGAGCTCTGGATGTTTTTGCTACAGTTACTGTAGTTGTAGATTTTGGGCGCAAAGATTTCTTCGTAATAACCAAATATTTTTTCCTACAAGTTGCTTCACGATTTTCCCGGAAAATGGGAGCATTTAACACTAGGAGAAAACGTAAAAATCTTGTATTATTTAAATAACTAACTCGCACTTGGTGTGGTAGATTACGGCCTATTTACACTCTCCCTGTCACTATTTCTACACTAGGTTTCTCTGCTAATAGGTCTTTCCCTTGAGAGTACCTAGCGAAAATATTCTACGTCTATAGGTAGGTATATTGTTCCAGCAGTAGGAACGTACCTAGCTAGTCTGATAATATATTATAAGTAAGTAGGTACCTACTTTAAACACTGTATATAACAGCTCCACAAGGATTCTTCTAGGCAAGCATGCACCACCGTAGGCCCCGTCATCACTTACCATCAGGCGAGACAGTGGTTAAATGCTATGCCTATAAATTATAAAAAATCTAGGTACCTACTATCAATACGGCAATGTTGCGTTTCAATCCCTATAAGTTATCAACATATTAAATATGTAATGATCGATCTATATACAAATCCGTGTTTTTCTCGTTACAACATCAGCATTATTACATTATTTTATAATATGACCGTAACCCGTTCCAGATGTTAACCAGTAATAGTGGCATTAGAGTCTGGCTGCTACAAACGTAAAGTGAGCAGCCGTTGCATCAGATAAGGCTTATTAGACGTTTGATATGCTAATAGCGGTGGCAAATGCTCGCAAAATGAAAGTAAGTAGACGTTGTTATTGCCAGCAATATCCGTGCTTTTCAGTTACTTAAATGAATTTTTCTTTTGTTTTTAGCTTTAAAATTACGTTTTTCCCTAATGTGTAATGTCCACCAAACACACACAAATACACAAACTCTACCTCTACCTACTCCACGAAATTGCAATTTCAAACTGTGTGATTAGTACTGAATTTTGTGAAGGTAGGTATGATGTTAAAAATTAAATTAAATTATTTATTCATTATAACTTCGGGTTACATGGTTTCTTGAGTAGAATATAAAGCTTTATATAAAATCAAACATATATCTTCCTTATCTTAGTTAATCTAGTCCAACTTAAGTGATAGGTCCATGTACCCTGTACTAGTATAAACTGTGTTACAGGGTAATTGCACTTCTATACTATACTGTCCTAAGATGGAAGAAAAATCGCGCTTGGTCCACACACCATAGGCGAAGAGAGACTAGTAGGTACCTTGATTTCCATGATGTCCATGTCTCTAGGTACGCGGCTCCCAAAGAACATAATTATGAAAATCGACTTATGCCATCTGGCTGGTGACACCTTCCACATTGAGGCTCAATTTGGAATGCGTCCTAAATCTTTAGACACACCTTCTCAAGAAGTGGCATATCGTTACGTTTAGCAATTTCAGTTAGTGACACAGAAGTGTCAGCTGGTCCGCGCTTTCATCTGATAAAGATCTACAAAACCCCTAGTTCTCTCTTGTTACAGTGTTAGCCAATATAATCGCGTTATTGTCTCTCAGGCGGTAAACGCGGCGCGGGCAGCCGTTGCATCAGATAGCGTTGAAATGCTAATAGCGGCAAATGTCGAGCGTGCGACTTGTTAGCGTTTTTTATTGAAATAGGTGTTTTATAGTTGTATACGTATCTTCTAGTATATACATGAATTCGAAAAAAGATTTTTTTAAAGGTAGCCTACATTGAAAGTCGGGAAAATGAAATAAAATGGTTCTTTGAGCTCACAGGTTTAAAATGTGGCTGTGTTATTAAAAATTGTTATTGAAATATTTCAAATTGGTAGGGACACAGTCATGACAGAGTGCTAAAGGGAATTATTGAGTCTATTATAGACAGTGCATGAGTGCAGTATGGATAGTACCTTTATAATGTATGGTAGTGCCTATAAGTTGACTCGATAAGTCCCTTTTATAAAATAGGAAAATAAGAAAAATAACTCAATAAGACTCTAATACTGAAAACGAATGTTATGGTATTATTTGTAGGCAGTTTTTGGGATGAAAAACCTCAGACTGTAGGTAGGTAAATCTACAGATTTTCAGTGTTCTAAAAAGCGTCATAATTCGCAATCTTTTCTGATTACCGATTGTTCCTGTAATATGTTATTTTCAATAAAAAGTGTATCTTTTTAATTTTTTGTGTGTGTCTTTTTTACTAGGTGGTAGGACTTTCCTGCAAAGTTCGTCTAGGTAGGTACCACCGCTTTGCCAGTTATTCTGCCGCCAAGCAGTAGTGTGCAAGCACTACTGTGTTCCGGTTTGAAGGGCATTGTAGCTAGTGAAATTACTGGGCAAATGAGACTTTATGATCTGATCACTCAGTCTAGTAATCTGATTACTAGACTGTGTGATGTCTCAGGATGACGTGCGCAGTGCAGTGTCACGCGAAACTTTATTGTTTTAAAGTTCCGAGTGACACTGCAACTGTTATGGGCGGCCGTGTTGCTTAACATCTGGTGAACGACTAGCTCGTCACGTCATTCAATCGCATAAAAAAAAAACTATCTATTAATCCTGCAGCAGTCTCTACTGTCGGTAATTCGGTATTATCATTCAGTGTTGGCAGTGTGGTTTGGATTTAAAGCGCGTGGATTAAGATGGTATCAGTGCGGTCGGGTAGTGAGTGCGTAATCGCGCGCCGGTCGCCATCATCATGCTATAATGCGTCTGTTGTAAGCATGGACGGTGGATGATTCAGCCCACGTTAAATTGTAAGTAATAAATGTTTGTGTCTAATAATATCTAGGTATAATGTGTGTTCTGTAGTACCGTAACGTTATATTTACACATTTTGAACAATTACGAAGTAAAAATAAAATTAGCTTGTTTCATATGTTAATCAAGTACCTAAGTATAAGTTTTTAAAAGATTTAGTGGTACTTACATTACTTATCTATAAGGGTCTGTTCAGTAGGTACCTACATACTATTAAAAAAATGGACAACGGTTGAGTCACTAACATGATATATTATGTAGTAGGTGGGACCTACACAGAAGATAGAAAATTTTGCTTCCGATCCGATCGCATCAACTATTGATCTGTAGCAAATCTCTCCGGCTACTTTTCCACCCTACCCTCTCTGTAAAGTAAATCGCATTTACAACGTTTCAACCTCGCTAACATGTTAAAACAGAACTAATGGACATTCGCTTCAGTCTGAGGCCGCAGGAGACGAATAATACAAGTAAAATGGTCCCATCTCCACGCTTCATTAACTTTATTGCCCCGAGGCGCTCCCGGCTCAAGTCGAAACGCCGCGCGTCGCCGCCGGCGAAAACACGCCATTATTCTGTGCTGCCAGCGACGAAAATTAAATAAACACAACCCATTATGTGTGCTCGTAGCTATTTTGGAATGCACTCACTTTCCTTTGTCTATGCGACAACTGTCAACATTTCGGTGCGTAATCCTTCCCGTGTATGAACAACAATGAGCTTCCAACACTAGTGTAAGTAAGTACTACGTAATGTAGATATTATATTAGCGCGAAAGCGTGGCGGAATTATTCAGACATGGTTTTTTGTCTGCGTGCGACACAATAGGATTATTCTCCATTGATCATTGCTTATTATAAGTAGCTGAAGAGGGTGCGTAACATGAAAACTAAATTTGGTTTATCGGCTATTATGGAAAGTAGGTGCTAATGTTGAAACAGTAATTTATGGCGCGTTCGTGACTTTGCTTAGTGGTTAGTTGTGAGAGTTATAGATTCTAACTCACGAAATTAACTTTTTTAGCACAAAATTAAAATGTAGAGCTCCAAAATGAGAAGTTCTACATTTTAACTACCTAGCTATATACTTACCTGGGTAAATAAGTGAGAGAGCGCATGTGACTTAGCCGTAGACTGTGCGCCTTTTAGAACGAACGCATCGTGGTTCGAACTTCGAACCCTGCTCGACCCGACTAAGAAGATACTCTCTCCCTACGGACGGGCTGGAGACGTATTCGATTTCGAATACCTACCTACTAGATGAATCATTTTGTAATTACTATTTTAAGGTGTTAGGTGTTTAGGTGTTTACTTACAAATAATATTTCTGTTAAAATGTACGGTTAGAGTAGACATAACGACTTACCGGAGAGCAGGATCCCCAAATTAAAGACTAAAATATATCAAAGAAACAAAAGATAAAATGAGGGTAAGTGGGAGTTATCTGGCCGTAAACTCTCCGCTGTTAGGCATGGTTCACACTATGGCAGTACTTACTATTATGTGCTATTCAATTTATGCAGTGACAATAGCGCACATTTCGTTTTCAACTGACGTCGAAGCATAAATAAAAATTTGAAAAAAAATAATAACAGGTAAACGTATCTTAATTAATAGTTCGTAATTAAAACATTATACTAAATCACAAGTTATTAAAAAGACCCTTGGTGGGGGAGAATGTTCCCAGAACGCTGGCTGCATTGCCACGCTCTGGCAATGCTGATTTTTTGTGCAAAATAAGAGCCAGCCTTCTGGTCACTGGTCGCCTCCACCAAAAGTCCCTGTGTATTCATATTTCAAAACCAGACTGTTGCGGATGCAGCAGTTAATAAAATAAAAAAAACACTTGAGACTTCACAACACAATAAACCTATATTTGCTCAAAAAAACATACAATTAAAAATTTGCTAAAAATCCTGCCTGAAAAACAAAAGCTAATTCTACATTCTTTCTTTTTTTTTCGGTAAACGTATATGAATCCAGTTGAGTAAGGATACCTTGAGCTTGGTAGGAATAGTTAGGGTAGTAGGTGCCAGGTAAATGTTACAATATGCTTACAGTATTATGGGCTATGAGGGTAGACCGTATGTACGTACCGAAGATCATAGGCAATTTGCAAGTTAGACATCGTTTTTAGACATTTTGCTCCTTATAGACATTATTTTGCTTAGACATTATGCAGTGTGATCGTAAGAAATCCCTAGAAGGTATTTATTATAGGTCATATAAATATAACATTGATAGCCAATTACTTATCACAACGATACAAAATAAAAACTCAAAAAGCGCGTAGCGAATTCTATGATAAATAAATAAAAAAAAATTGAAATTTTATACCAAAAGATACCTCCCTTTGAGTTTCAGGACAGTAATAACAAATTGTAATGTAAACGTCGCCTTACTAGCGATGCCAGCCACGGCGCGCGCGGGCGGTTACGCGCTGAAAGCTCTCAAGGCTGCGTCCACAATGGGCAACTACCAATGTTTACTCAACTCGCAGCGCGACAAAGGCCCGGAACTATTGTTTGTTGGAAAAGCTTTATTTCGCTACCCTCGTCGCCGCGTCGCTTCCCGCGACAATAGGTTGCCCAACTTAAAAATATATTATCTTACTCCTTGTACTGGTATTGTGGACATGCCCATTCGATTTTTTTCAGTTGTGAACCATCGAGGACCATTTTTGTATCTGTACCTAGCTCTACAAATGTCTCTAGTACCTACTACATAATTATAAAACCTCAAATTATTATTGCATTAAATACCTGTTCATAACGCATAAACACCTTACTGAATGCTTGTCGCTTGTTGTGTTATTAGTAACTAGCGGCTCGCCCCGGCGTCGCACGTGTAGTGGTGTAGCCTATGTTACTCAGGGTGAATGTAGCTTTCCAATGGTGAAAGAATTTTTGACATCAGCACAGTAGTTATTGAGTTTATTCATTACAAACATACACACAAAAATACAAATCTTTCCTCTTTATAATAGTGGTGTAGATTAAGGTACGCATTATTACCAGTCGAAGTTTTTTAAGATTGCACTAACTAAAGTAACTGATAGGTATCTTCTCTACACGGGTTACTCCCCGAGTACCCCGATACCCCAGGCCTACGTCTCGGAGAACCACGAATACGATACGTGGTGCTTACCTTTACCTATACCTCTATATCCGCTGTGCATAGGGGAAAATGTGATCACAACGTGTTCCATCTTAAAAATATTCCATCTCATCCATATAGCCCCAACGTCCTTTCCGAGCGGGGGCGCTGGAGGGTTGAAAATTATCCTTTTCACGAACGACCTTAAGGATAATAGAGAAAGCACTTAAGCCATTTTCTCCGCCTTTGAGTGGCGTAAGCGTGGCCGTTAGCCGGGGCTACATCTCGTGAGCTAGAAAATCAGCCATTAAATCCGAATACAGCTAATCGAGCTGTTCTGTGTAGCTACTTGCGGATAGCGGGGGGTGGTGAAGCAGGCGCGGAGCGGCGGCAGAGGCGGGGGCGGACTGAATGCGTGGCTTTTCAGCCTAATGTGCCCATTGGGCGGCGCTAACAGCAATTAGGCTCCGAGCAAATGGCTCGTGCATTACCGACGACATAGATTGATTTATGGGCTAATCGAAGAACCCGATCCTGGTCATACATAAAAGCGGATTGAGCACGATACAGTCATTACAAGAGTGCACACCACTCAGCGGAGTTAAGTATTAAACGTCATCGGTATCGTGACCCGATTGCTCACCAATAAGCCGGAAAGGTGCAAAATTGATAACTTTTCAGAATCGACTCGAATTTTCAATAGCTGAAAAGAAAACTCATTTCATGAGACGGCCCGTCACGCGATGGTTCTTTTAAACCTTAGATCCTTCGTATATTGTACAAATGCTTCGATAAATTGGATTCATATATGATCTTATATTAAATTCATGTCCCTTAGAATCAGTGCTCTTTATATCGCCGTCATATTTTCTGATATTCTTTCACGTAAAAGATCACATCTGTTAGTGGGCATCTACGTACCGACCTATGAATAATAAATGTGTCGAACTGGCCGATTGCGGAAATTGAATTTTATAGTTGGTAACACATTCGAGGACAGATGTCACAAAATTGTCCTTCGCCGGCGGGCACGAGGCACTTAATCGAAATGTCAAATAGAAATCAAAATTAGGTCGATTGTTGTGTTAATAATTAAATAATGATGGGCTTCATGTCGGTCCACGGCATTTGTACGCATTAACGAGGGCGCGTCGCCCTGGACTCCGAGGGAAGGTGCGAGCCTCATTGTGATTAACAGAGTTACTTCTGGTCCGCTGGACAATTATCGGTCCATTACGCAGAGTACACAATCACCGGCTTTCCATTAAATTATATTGGAACTATTCAAATGTCACTCTAGTATTGATATGAGGTGTTTACTGTTTACCCCATGCTACACGGTATCTATTATATGTCCAAATGCGATTGATGATTCGTGAAATATACAATAAACAGGGAACGATAATAACTTATAAATTATAATATATTTTGTGTCCTTTAATGTAAACCTTTAAAATTGGTTTTCTAATAAGCATTAGCTTATTTCTTATAGGTAGGCATACAGGTGCCTATAGGAATATTCAAAAGTTTTAAGCAAAAGAATGGGATAGCAAAATCAAATCTAAAACATCAGTATTCAACAGTATCCAATAACATAAGTAGGTAGATGTAACAAACTCAATTTGTTTTACAATTGATATTATTGTCGTTAATTGATTTCCCCTCAGAGCTTTCACGACCCCACAAGCTTCTGAGTTAGATAAATTCGCGCTATCCGTTTACATCATTAAATTTTATTAGTGGCAGCACAATAGCGAGCCATCCGCGCGTCTCGCCGAAAGAGGGACTTTTCCGGCAGCAATGGCAACCCTCGCCAATTTCTATTTCCTTTTGGTGCGAATTAAGCAGGCTATTAAGTTGACTCTGAGACGTATGACGAATCGTAAAGCTGAACGGACAATGGTGGTGCATTCACATGAAGATATCGTCGCTTTGCGCTTTGGAAGAAATCCTGTCGATTTACTACCTCCAATTCTTAACCGCAAAACGTATTTATGTCTCCAGCAGTTTTGCCCAGCGCTTAATTCTAGTAATCGTTTTCCGCAGGAAACGTTAATAGATATTTATTAGTGCATCCATTTTTTGAATTAACGAAACCGGGAGTCTTTATATTATTTTTCATCTCATCTTCAAGATATATTGAAATATCACGCTAGATTTTATGAAACCTTGATTAATTTAACCATTGAGTGTAATTCAATGATCTAGCGAACTTAAAGCAGTAAAGCTTATAGGTATAGTAGGTAGGTACATGTACTTAATATTGGTATAGATTTTTTTTTAGTGCATTATAGATGGATAGGTATATCATTACTAATCCTTATTTGGAGCAGCATTTTATACTTGAAAAGTAGGTATGTATTAGGTGAGCAATCTGCATCTTGATCAGAATGTCTAATTTGCAAAATATCTAACGAGCAAAATTTTTTTTTATGTATACGAGTGACGTGACGATCTAGTCGTTCGCCTGGTGTTAAGCGTCACGGCCGCCCATTACAGATTGCAGTGTCACTCGGAAACCTAAATTAAAGTTTCGCGTGACACCGCGCACTGCGCACGTCATCCTGAGACATCACACAGTCTAAAAAAGATTTGTAGACTGTGAGAGACTGTTGTTCTTAAGTCTCATTTGCCGAGTAATTTCACTAGCTACAATGCCCTTCAAACCGGGACACAGTAGTGCTTGCACACTACTGCTTGGCGGCAGAATAACTGGCAAAGCGGTGGTACCTACCTAGAAGAACTTTGCAGAAGAGTCCTACCACCTAGTATAAATGATTAAATTGTAAATTGTTGAATAGTATAGGCAAACTATAGGTAATTACATAGATGTGTACGAAGTTCAAACCAATCTTTCCCCGACAGTACTGCCACTAAGGCAGTTAGTTTAAAAATTATAGCCTGAGGCATCACCCGGCTTGTTACCAACAGATGTCATCATGTCAAATTCATTGTAAATTAGTCTACAGAAGTTTTAGTTTATTGTCATTACTAATTTCAATACAGTACGACATTATAACCAGGCATGAAATCATGCTGGTGATGAAGGTGAATAAAGTCTTTACCTATGTACCTAATGTTACTTACCTACCTCCACCGTGTGATGGTCCCGGTTTGCGAATAGGACCGCCCCATATCTTCCCGTGGGTGCCGTATCAAGGAGATTGGCATCAGCATTATTAAATCTTCCGCGATCACCAAGCCGCCTGCCATGCGTGGCTTGTAATGGCAAAATCTCCCTATCTTAAACGTCCAACCGAAGTGTTGTTTTATGAAGAATTTTCATACGGCTATTATATTTGTATACTTAGCCACAGATTATGTAACAAAAACTACTAACACTAGTAACTTAACTAACAAAAATACATGTTACCTACCTATATAATGTGGCGAGGAGTGGCACCACTCCATTGTAATGGCACAGATAATATAATACTCTACTACTAGTAATGATAGTTTATCGCTAACAAGTAACAAGTGACACTTTCATCAAACGCCAATAACCCGATTTATGGTTTCGTGAACGATCCCGATTACAGTCAGTACCTACACACTTACTACTTTTGTATACTTTATAATCACGAATCCGCCTTCAGCGCAATCATTATTCGATCAATTCAATCCTAACGCCCATCATGTTTCGCTTGCGTCATTTAATAGATAGATGGCGTGCGCCTCAGTTATTAGTGTTGCCAGAGTCATAATCTGTCATAAATGTCAAGCGGCGACGCGATGCGATGAGGCCATTATTTCGAGTATATTATCATCATTTCAATTCGTATTCTAAACAAGTGGCCCACTACAAACCATTGTTACAACGGAGAACGACACGCAATCACGATTCTAATTCAGAACATTTTGAAAAACGTCCAGGTTTCTACCAAAATATTTATTTAATTGACTTGTTAGATTATTGAATCCATCTGGAATAATGATCTAATATTAACCTTTTCTTGGACGGACAGTAACATCAGTAACATTGAATTAAGTAAGTTATAATGATCAAGATCAAGAATATAAACAGCTTGAGGCGAGAAAAATACCTACCTACATGATATATATATTTTTTAATACCTACTGGATATAAAAGGCTTGCGATTGACCACAGTATGACAATAGATATTTCATGAAAATTGAAAGAATTATAGATGAGTGGGTAGGTAAGCACCTAAAATTAAAATTAGGTACCTAATAAAACATTCACAATAATATCATTTTAGTTTCACCATCATCACACAGAGTTCCAAGCATAGCATATTATGTAGTTACCTACCTACATATGTACAAGAAGATTTCGAATGCTACCCTAAATATGTTCTTCGATTGAAAATTAAACCCACGACTGTATATATAAGCTAAGTGTATTTAGGTATAAAGAGTAATCAGGTGCAATAATGCTAAGACTCCTCTCTAAGTATGGGTATACCGTCAAGCTTGGTGATCTGCTGCAGGCGGTTGGAGGCCTGCGTGCGCCACGTCTCCACGTCCGGCTGGTTCTCGCAAATTGGGTTTCCGATGAAGACCAAGTCTCTTAATGATGGACAGTCCTGCAAAATGTTTGTGATATCTGAGGGACAGATCTGGTAATTTTAACTCGATATAATCACACATTCTAGCCTCGTATGAATTGCCATGGTATTTTATTAGTATTTTTTTCTGAACCACAGAATAAATCTGAATGTAGGTACAAACATTACCGTAAGTACCTAAGTATACCTATTAGCTACACGAATCGTAATATCGATATTACACCTGTCCTAATTCTTTTGAATCCACTGAAGCCGTGTCGTAGTAAGCGGCCGTAGACCCTCTACGCCGCGCTCCGAATGACGTACTCAAACGTAGCTCTTTAAAATAATTAAGAAAGTCACCTGCAATCTATTAAACTCCACCCACTCCTTGATAGCGTTGTTGGACATGTACAAAACGCGCAGGTTTTTCAGAGTCCCAATGCCTTTCAACTTGTCTATAGGGTTGTAACTGATCCATAGCTCTTCTAGTGTGTCTGCTACGGTTTCCTAGAATAGCATCGCATCACTCACACCTAAACCTTCACCATAAAATTGTAACGTAAGTAACTTTATCTCGGTCTGCATAGTTGGTTACCTTCCCAATAGGTGCTTAATGGCTGAACAGGTTTTGATGAATTTGTCATGAAACTGCGGCTCAGTGATGTCGCGCTTTGATGTTTTGCACCTCAGTGTGTCGCGTAGAACACCCAGGTATTATAAGTGTAAACGATTGATGACATGCTGGTCAACACAGCTTACTCGTCAACTGCCAAAAAAATAAGTTCGTCAAGCTCTCTTTACCAAACACTAGTCAATACTGCGTATATTCGTCCAGCTTCTCAGGTAGCCAATCTTCGTCATATAACTTTGGAAAATGATATTAATTTTTACAAATATAAATCCCACGTCACTATACCAAGCTACTCTACTGTTAGTGTCGTAAGGTATCACGATAATCTGTAGGCAGACACCACAGCGATTTGTTGATAATTTTATTCACTTACAATGCCAGCCAACGTTTTGATGTAGTTCCTTCCAAGCGACAATATCTTGAGATTTCTCATACCAGCGATGCCGGCTATTTTGTCGATCATGTTCGTAGATAAACTTAATTTTCTGTAATAAGTACATAATATATCTAATACTCATAATCTTATCTATGATAATGGCTCACGACCAAACGAAAACAAGCCTCTAGCGCACTCTTGCGCTTAAGATACGAAGCTACCAAGTTCATAAGGGACCTGAATTAGTAAGTACCTATATTATTTCTTTTATATTCTTGAGGTAATCCCATTCACAGGAAGTCTAGGAGGAAGAGCAAGAAGTTGGTTTAAATTATACTCTCCGAAATAAAAAGTATAGGTACTCTGTGTTAATCTAGAAATCTGTGTGCAAAGTTTCATCCATATTGGTTCAGCCTTTGCGGCGTGAAAGACATCATCATCATCAACAGCCTGAAGACGTGCACTGCTAAACGCAGTCCTCCCTCGGAGAGCGCCATTTTGAGCGGCTGCTCGCCTCCTGCAGCCACCGGCTCCCCGCGGCTTTCACCAGATCGTGAGTGGGGGGCCAGCCTATATACGCTGCGTCTTCCGGTTCGTGGTCGCCACTCAAGAATCTTTCTTCCCCATCGGTTGTCAGTTCTACGGGCGATGTGGCCTGCCCAATTGCCATTTCAACTTGCTAATACTAAGAGCTATATCGGTTACATTAAAAAGAAAAAAACATAGGTACCTACAAGCAAACAAGCTTTACAGAAATATACCTACGGATGGAGATATAGGAAGTGCAGTGTGAAGAGAGGTATACCTAGTACCTACCTACATTATATTATAATAGGTAGGTGTAAGTACCTATTACTATAAATAATAAGCAAGTACCTACTACCTAGTAACCTAGTAGGTAAGTACCTATGTGGGATGCTTACTCGCAAGCAACTAAAGTAGAAAGTGCTCCGTCCATCTTTTCAATTGGAGGCCATTGGAACTGCAGTTCTACCACTGTTGCATCAGACGCGCTCTCCCCCTTCTGCTTCTCCCATCTCGCGATAGCTTCCTTACATGTCGTTGCTTTTAAAACAGCCATTCTGAGAGCTTAAAGTTACCTTTTTTTGTATAATGATTTGCAAAGCGAATCTACTCCTGACTTACAATTGATTTGTTTATTTTTGTAGATTTTTGTGTATAACGTTTAATGTCTTTTTTTTTTCTTTTTTTTTTTTTTTTTAATGGCAATTGTTTTTCACATTTTTGCGAGCGTCAGCGTTTAAGAGCCAATACAACGCCAAATTGCTTAAAACGGCTTAGCTTGAAGCAGTATCCTGTCAACAATATTGCAACAATGACTTTGAAATTAATATATGGTAAAGTCCAGGATTAATGCTACTGCAAATGTATAGTGAAAACACGAATTAATAAAATTTTCTCGATAGAAAAAAATTACAAAGTTACCTCCAAACCGTACAAATAAACAGCGATTATTCAATGAATACTTTAAATAAGATCATGAAACTTTGTGTAGTAGTTGAATTAAATATAATGGAGGGCTTATGTATAGCGGATTTTTAAAATACCCTTTATATTCAGTGTAATAATAAATTACCTAAACTATTGCGCGTTGGAACCAGTTTAACTTAGACCGCCCCTGCCGCGCGGCCCCTGGCTCATCCCCGCTTTGGCCTAGTACTATACATCTATTCTGTGGCTTTGACGTGAATTTGCGCTGGCCTTGCATAAGCCCTTAATGTCAAAAGAGAATGAAATCATTAATGGCATTATCGACCAACGCTATAACGATGCAAGGAGGCTTCACGGTGGGGACGTACCACTGACCTCTATAATACAAGTACGCTGTATTATAGAGGTCAGTGGAACGTACGTTCCTATACGTCACAGATTAGAGAAAAAAAACTTACGAAAGTCGGTTTTATAAAAACCTATCTACCCCATTTTTAAATCAAACCTTCCTATTTCAAAGCCGATTCCAAATCAAACAAACCCTATCACCCGGCACCCGGACAAAAATTCGCCACGTCGCGAAGGGCCCGGTTGGGTCGGTCCGGGGTCGGCGCGGGTCGTCCCGGTTGGACACGGGAATCACGCCGCGCCCTCACACCTCCAGCGACCCTCGCACCTGAAACTGCGCCTGAATTACAACGAGGTAATGGTGTGTCTGTGTAGCATTCTTAAATTAAAATATCTACGTTTTTTCATTTCCCTTCTATCTGGAGCACAGACCTAGTATATTGTCGTTGCTATACAGACTCTATATCTTTACCTACCTACATAATTCACATCATGTAATAGGTAAGATATGCTATAAAATATAAAAATACCTAAGTAACCCTAACCTCCAGCTTCCCTTTCTTCCTATCCCTATAATTTCCTTTTCAAAATAGGGTTAAACTTCAATCGCAAATGTATGGAAGATACTAGGTATTAAACTGTGTTCCATAATCTTAGATTTTTTATGTAAACAAAGAAATGTCACGAAAAGTCACTGTCAAAGTGACATGCCAGTTGTACAAAACATTTTTCCGTGGTGTAAAATATTTTTATTTTGATTAAGCTGTTTTAATTGCATGGTCTGTTAGTGACCAATATTCGGCCTCAGGCCACTTCTTGTATGTCTCTCTTTGTAAACGTTCATTACTACGTGTTTTTCCGTGGCACTCAAAAGATTTCCGCGGCCGCTTTTTGACTGGTGACAGATTTTTTGTTCTTTACATAAGTTCCTTGAGATCGAGAGACCCGGCTGAGGCTCTATTTTGCGCAGTTTCGGGAAGAAGTTGATGAAACTTAACAAAAAAACGGAACAACAAATTAAACACTAATAACAATAACCAACCAGTTTACAAAAAAATCACAATAAAATTGCACAAACGCAGGGAGAAGAACATTTGCGTTCGAGAAAACAAAAACGAATGAAAAGAAATGATGGCGGCAGAAATGTTCTCTTGAAAATGTTTAGAACCTTTACAGTCTTACCAGTATAATAAAATATTTTCTATCAAAAAATGTTTCCTTTATCATAACATTCTATAGAACAGATGTTACGTTAAAATAGATAGTACAAAACGATTATAATTTTATAGTTGATCAGATTACGACCAGAAAAAAATAATTGAACGCTGTTTTGGTTAAATATGGTAAACTACTATTATAAAATATATTTTTGGCACTGTTATCCCCTTTGTTTACATAAAAAATCTAAGATTATGGAACACAATATAGGTATTTTTCCGTTATTTTGATTTGAAAAACCAAATTAATGAACCAATTTTTATACGACTAATTCAGTAGTTTGACCAATCTGAAAGTATATCATTTCAAATAAAAAAAGAATTCTCCAAATCGGTTTTTACATAACGGAGATAAAATATAAGGCACCTACTTAACAAAAAAAAAAATAGGTTCATCCGAATTGAGAACCTCTACTTTGGAGTCGGTTGAGAAACCAATCGTTTACTCGATTTACCTACTCATTCGAGTGCTCTATCGAGACCCCATGTCCGTTATATTCATAACCAATGAGAGGATTACCACTTATAAACATGGCTTTTTAGATTACAAATATTTATTCCACCCCATAAAGGACATAAAGCAATATTTTGTTGGCACGTGCCGGCACGCGCTCTTGCCGAAATTAGTATCCGCAACGCGTGCGCCAGAAGTAAATAGCCAGCATTAACAAAACTTACATTATAGAATTATAAATCGTCACTATTATACCTAAATATATCGTTTATTGCCCGTGGTACTACAGATTACTATATAATAGTCAGAGACGTGGTACACTAGCGGTTGTCCTACTAGTACACAGGCTACCTCTACCTACCTAGCCCCTAGGCCTACTTTGACTACATTCGTTGCTCGCGTGGAAAGTGACGATGTGTACGATTTCTGTTTGTCTATACATACAGAATGATTGATTCTTAGCCCGTATCCTTTCTGGGTGTGTTTAATCAGGCCTTGGGCTATCTTTTACTCGTAACATTTTGAGTTATTCAAAGTTTGTGAAAATTAGAAATAACCCTGTTTTTTATTTTAGATCACTGATTTCTGAAAGTGCGGGTCTTAACTATTATTTTTTTGTATTTAATTGCAGAAATGGAACTTCAATGACACTACTGGCACTTTTTAATCATAATAATTAACTATAGTTTTTAAAAACAGTGCTTACTTAAACGTGAAACAATTTTTTCCCTGAAAACTATGACCCTGGCAAAAAGTTGATGTATCTCAAAAAGTTGTCTGAAGTTTTATATCTGCAAATTGTTTTAAAAACATGTCCTTTTCAACGGCCATTTATCAAAAAATATTGATGGGTTCCAACGATACGCACAACCAAAGATGTTCTACCCCCTCATCATCGACACACGAAATCCGTGTAAACACTTGGTATCACGATCAACGTTAAGCCATAAAGCAAGAGTTAGAGCAACCAAGTAGTGATAAACTTATTTTTATTTGTATATGTATCAATGGAGTCTCACTGACGCAGAGTCTATAGTACGTGTTGAAGTAGGACAAAATTAATGGCGGGTAAATAACACTTGATATTGTTGAATAATGTTGCTTTTTTCTCGTTTAATATCTCACTGTAATAAGTATTATTCTTAAATCCAGTAAACTGTAGATTCTTGTGCATATTTCGAAGATTCCGTTCAGTTCCGTAAATAAATAAATTAATAATCTCTGAGCTAACTGAGGTTATGCTAAAAAGGTAGCCCAGTTTGCTGGGGGTATAGCAAAGATGCCTTCCATTAGCGTTAACGCCAAACGCTGACTCAAAACGTATGGGAATGAAATTGCCTGCATAAAACTTTTCCGCAGCTAACGTTATAGCTAATGTCATTCCCAACGAGGAGTTTTATTAAAAAAAAGAAATGGTGTTTTATGTATGACCCAATCGACCCAATAGATGGCGCCAGTTGTGGTATTACCAAAATCTGTCACTGTCACTGTTTCAAGCATAGACCACAGGTTATAGGAAATGTGTCACGATACTGACTCTAAACTCTTTCGTTTGTTTTATCTCCGTTGTGCGATAGCTCGGCTTTATTTTGGATCATAATATTAACGTTTATCTGTCTCGCAGTTCTGCTGTACTTCAATTTACTTAAGAAGAATGCACCACAGACTACTTAGGAGATACTACAGACAATACTTGTACTTGTGGTCCATTCAACTGAATTTGACATTTCTTTGTAGGTAGTCTAACCATTTTCTTATGTTTAAACTACTCTGTGGTTTGAAAGGTTTAAACTATGTACTTACAGCGCCATCTAGAAAAGAAGCGGAACTAGTGTTTTTTTTTAAAATAAAAAGCCTCATTTCCCATACATTTCTAAATCCAAAATGTATGGTAATGACATTGATGGAAAGGCATCTTTGCTATTTGTTTCTGTCACAGACCAAGTTATGTGGTTTCTGTAGGTGTATACTATTATAATCTTTCATGGAAAAACGGCTGACTGATTTTACACAGATATTTAGTGTATCTACGTAAACGAAATTAAATACGTGAAACGTTAAGTCATTTATTTTATTAATGTTTCTTTTCGTGTTTTCTCAAAAACTAGCTAACACCGGCTAAATAGATAAAATCGGAAAGCCATTAAAAAAAGACTATCTGCCCTGCCATTATGAACGCATTATTTGTTATTATCAGTGTCATGTTGTCAGTCAGACTGTTTTGAACATGTCAGTAACAGTAATGTCAATGTCATATTGAATCAATAACAAACGTGCGGACATAACCTATAAACTTCTGTTATTTTGTGTATATTATTGTGAATATGGACGATTTACAGCTTAATATATCGACTACTAAAAAGGTAATTAAAGCTAAAGAGGTACACTTTAGTATTTTTTAAATTACTTACTCATATTTTGTACATATTTTTGTAGGCCAACAAGAAAGTTGGTGCTGCTGTTAAAAATGCCTCAGAATATAAGTTTATGTCCAATCAAAAATTCACTGGACACACTATTGCTAGAAAACGACCTCAGAATGCATCTCAAAAACACTCTGGTCCTAAAACAAACGATGAAGAGCCTGCAAAAAAAGTGCCAAAAGTGGTATCATCTCCAGCTAAAATTGGAGGTTTGGCGGCAAATTTAATAGATCTAAGTGAAAATAAAGGAAAATATCATGGTAAAAAGTACCAGGACGCCATAGACGACTTGTCATTAAAGCAGAAACCTAGAAGCGGTGGTTGGATATCATCATTGTTTAAAAATAATCCTGATGTTCCTCGAATGGGGCAGCGAGCAGTGAAGCCAGTTGTTGAAAAAGTTTTTGCGGGCACAACATTTTCTGATCTTGATATACACCCTCACAGTGTAGCAAACTTGCAGCAGAACCTAGGTTTAAAAGAGCTAATGACAGTCCAGCAGAGTGCTGTGCCTGTTATATTGCAGGGCAGAGATGTTCTCATCAGGTATGTTTTCTATACTACTTTGGAAAATGTACTTAACAAAATGTGTTATAATAAGCTCTTGACTATCACAATAAAGAAAAGGACATTAATAAAGCAATGATTAGGTTAGGTATTATTTTTATAAAGATCTACATACTAGCACTACATCAAATAAACCCCAAATGTACCTTATTTTTAATCACTTCTCATCAAAGTAATTTCAGCAAAACAATTTTTTTCATTCAGGATAATATTATGCCATTTTTTATGATTTTAGACCATAATTGCACAATAATTAAAAATGTGTTTATGATTGGCTTTTTTTAATTAATGGAACTACTGCATCTATTTCTCATATTAACATCAAATAACTCCTTGTGAAGGTCACAAACTGGATCTGGCAAGACACTGGCCTATGCGCTGCCTATTGTGGAAGCCCTACAGGCAATCAGACCCAAGTTAAACAGACATGAGGGCATCAGAGTGGTAGTGGTTGTACCCACCAGGGAGCTAGCCGTGCAAACTGATGAGCTGTTCACTAAACTTGTGAAAGTGAGTATCTCAGTAAATCTGTTATTTTAACTCACATGATGGGTGTAGGTTCTGACTTGTAAAATCTTAAAATAAATCTGATTGAATTTATTTTTACTTCAATTTGTAATTTAGGATTTTGTACAACAGAATGGAAACCAGTATCAAATATATCTGGAAATAGTTTAAGATTTATTATTACATGTTGAAAATGCATTTACAAATAATAACAGTACCTAATTTGAAACTTGTTAAATAAAAAAAGTAGTTGATTTTAGATAAATGAGTTTATTTATATATATAAACATAATTGCTAAAAAATTGACTTCTATATCACAATGTTATCAATATTTATCTGGAATTCGTTTGTTTATTTTGGGTTGTAGCTATGTACCTTGATAGGTGCAGAACAAAAAAGGCGCAGAGTATTCATTGATAGTTTATATTATGTAAATTCATTTATTAATCTTTGTTGTGTATTTTAGCCATTCCACTGGATAGTTCCTGGTTTACTAAGTGGGGGACAAAAAAGAAAAGCAGAGAAAGCGAGATTGAGGAAAGGCATTAGCATATTGATTGGCACCCCAGGTCGCATTAATGACCATTTAAGACATACAACCTCCATGAATTTTGCTAAAACAAAGTAAGTAATTAATTTCTAGTATGAAATTACAAGACTAGTTGGTAAATGAAAAAAATGACACGGAGACAATTTTTTTTGGATATGGTGGCCAAAATTAGAAATAAAAAGGAGAATGTAACCATTTTACTGAAAGTTAAAACTGCTATTAGATACAAAAAAGCCATAATGTCATATTTTCATAAGGGAGACAAAATTCCTATTGACATTCACTTTCCTGTCTTATTTTGTTGCCTATAGTCCAACTAATTGGCTGCACACAGTAGTAGGCCTGCAATTAAAAATTTACATGTAAATATTATTTTCAAAAAGTAAGTTAAAAATGAATACAATAATTGAAAAAATAAGTAAAATCGATAAATAAATCGAGGAGTAATAAGCTTTTAAAGTTTCTGGAGGGGGCATCGCCTGTCCCTTTCTCGCAAAACAGGACAGGTTGCCTCACAGTTACTATGAAAACGCATGTTGTGAAGTCACATGCCAAAGAGACTGTATGTAAAGCTACCACAGCTTATTAATGAGGTACATTCCATGGTACTATGAAGGAGCAAGAGTGACGTCACTGCATGTTCGAGCTGTCTCTTTCTATTCCTTTATTTTAAAATGCTTGTAACATTGTCATTTTTTGAGATATTTCATTTTTGTTTTCACGACTGTTTATTTTTTGAGGAATATTATTAATTTATTTATGCAATATAAAATAGCAGTGCACAAGCCTATTGCAGTATACATACTCATATAATATTATGTTGCACATAAAATAGGTACATACTTATTAATTTCAAACAAATATGCAATAGTAAGTAATCTTCTACCATATCTTCACTTAGCATGATATTATAATGATCATAGAAATGCTGCATTAAATAAAATGTTGGTACATTTTATTTAATACAGCATTTCTATATCACTTTACATTCTTGTAGTTGTTTAGTGTTAGATGAGGCAGATCGTTTGTTAGACATGGGATATGAGAAAGATGTGGCAGCTATTGTTAAAGCCATAGAGGATCACAAGAAAGCTGCTACTTACGACCCTATGGCTCTAGTCAAACAAACTGTTAAGAAAATCCCTGATGAAGATGAGGAAACACCACAATCTGAACCAGAGACTAATGAAAAGACAGAAGTCAAACATCATTTAACAGAAGTATTTCTGTCCAAAGAAAGGCAAACTATTCTTCTATCTGCCACTCTTACAAAGGTTAGTAACATTGTAAAGGAGATAAAGAGTGTTCAACAGATAAAACAAATTATATTCATGTTTCTTATAATTTTCTTAGGCTGTAGAAAATCTTGCGGGTATCACAATGGTCGACCCTGTATTTGTAGATACATCTGAAGGTAGAGCAGTAGTTGCAGATTCTTTGAAACCACATTTTATTACTAATGTTGGTAAAGAACCAGAGTTGAAGAAAGGGGCAAGTCCAGTTAGGGAACAAGTGAAATCTCAAGAAACAATTTTAAAAGATAATATTGAAGATTTGCATGCAGAATCTAGAAAAGGTTTGTATCAATCTACTTTATCTTTTAAATCTCTTCAATTTCAATTGATTAATTGATAATTTCTTTTTAGGTTTAAAAGCTTTCAGTGGTTTAAACCACCCAGATTTATTTGATAACAAAGAAAGTAGACAAGCTCCAATCACCACAAATGTTGACAGTAATACTACAGAAGATAGTGATAGTGACTCAGATTACGAATATTTCAAAGTACAAAAAGAAATAGAAAGTAAAAACGAAGCAGCGAAAGAAGCTGAAGATTCAGACGAGGAAGAAAATCCATCTGTTGGCAATACATTTGTAGAAGCTCTAAAATCAGCTATAGTTGAAGATGAACTTGTGTTGCCAGCTTCAGTGAACCAGACATTCCTAATAGTTCCAATGAAGTTGAGACTGGTAACCCTTTGTTCTGCTATAATAGAACATTGTGTTTTGAACAAAAAAGGTGGGAAAATGATCGTGTTTGTAGCGACGCTTGAAATGGTCGATTACTTTTCGGAGTTGATAGAAACTGTACTCACTGGGAAAGATGCCAAAGTCAAGAAGAAAAATCAAGGAAAGAGTAAAAAATCAAAAACTAAAAAGAGGAAATCTGATAATGATGAGGTATGTACACATACCTAAAATACATTGTATGTTCATGACAGAAATATTTTGCTATATTGATACAAAAAATGATTATCTTTACTTATCTAATTTTTTAAAATTAACCACTAGGATCAGATGTGCTAAAGTATTGACAAAAAAAAATCTACCGAATCGAGAACCTACTATTTGAAGTTTTTTTTAAATTACTGACATAAAAACAAAATTACTCCAGTATAATTTTTAGAGTGATAAATTGATAATATAATTTCGTAGTTTTTGGATGTTATATGACCACAACCACCATAATAAATATGACCTGTATACTTAGCATACTATATTAGTTAAGGAGGCTGCACGATTGTTGGATAGTCATATAGTCATGGACACAGATAATGTAATACTATACTAGTAGTCATGGAGTTTGGTGTTTATTTTTTTATTTAATTCTAACTTAAGTAAGTGTTACATAATATTATGGAGCCTTAGATCCCGCACTAGGCATGCCTGTGTCGCAGGAGTATTTAGACAGTAAGCACTCATCATCATCATCATCAACAGCCTGAAGACGTCCACTGCTGAACATAGGCCTCCCCTAGAGCGCGCCACCTTGAGCCGCTGCTCGCCTCCTGCATCCATCGGCTCCCCGCGGATTTCACCAGATCGTCGGTCCACCGAGTGGGGGGGCCAGCCTACGCTGCGTTTTCCGGTTCGTGGTCGCCACTCGAGAACCTTTCTTCCCCATCGGTTGTCAGTTCTACGAGCGATGTGGCCTGCCGATTGCAGTAAGCACTATTCATTATTTATTATGTGGCCCTAAGTCTCACAAATTTTGTCATAGGATCAATCGTCATCCCAAGACTCGGATTCAGAATTCGAAATAGACTACCAAGAGCAGACTGAAGGCGGCCTGGTGTCATTTGACCTAGAGATGTTCGCTCTCCACGGTTCGATGCCTCACGAGCAAAGGATGGAAGTCTTCAAGCAGTTCAGGGTCGCGAAGAACGGTGTTCTTATCTGCACGGTAAGTTTACCTTTAACCATTTTAAAGTATAAACAATATTTTTTCTACTGTTGTGTCTTTGATCAAAATGTTACATTTTTTTTTTAAATAGTTCTCAATTAGTCTTTTTTCAAAATGTTTAGTTATTTAAGGTGGAACTTTTCACTCAGCGCGGCATGGCAAATTCAAATTTTCTTGCGTTTTTTTGCCAATAATAGCTTAATTTATTACTCAAAGTGATTACATTAAAACTAATTTTGCGCAAATAGAATAAACCAATACCAAACCCATTATTACCATTGCTAAACCAATGATATCTAGGTGATACTTTTAATCGTAATTTGTTGATACGTTCTATTTGTTTACGTTAAATTAGTTTTCATGTAACCACGGTGAGTAATTAAGCTATGATTGGCAAAAAACGCCAATTGAAGTGAAATTTGAATTTCCCGCGCTGAGTGATACGTTCCCTCTTAAGTTTCTATTTCCTTTTAATACACATGTTTGTTTTTTAATTGTGGATCAAACCCGTCGAAACGCATTTAACATGAGGTGACGTCAGATACCTTGATCCTCGAGTCGTCATTATTAACACTTTCATGATTTCTAGCTACTTTTCTTCTGTAACAATGAAGACAATTTACGGTTCCGAACCATTATGACCTGCTAACAAAGGGGACAAGTAATAAAGCACTGAATGTTTTTAATTAACGCCCAATATTAACGATACAATGCCACCGACGGACTAATGATTGCGTTTCTTGTAGGGTTGCCACTTTAAAATGGGATATGAGCGTTTTCCAAAAAAAGTGTACCCCTCATATTTGGCCGGTCCCCTGAGTTTGAAGCCTAATAACAAGTAAAATTCGTATGTGGCTAATTATTTTAATTATTCAAAAGCATCAAATACTTTATATACTAGTTAGATTCAAAGAATAGATGTATTAAAACTGCGGTATATTTAAATAATAGCTATTTTTAAACACCAAAGTGTCACTTTTCGACTTGTCCCCTGCTCAAAATCCGCGATGTTAGAAGCTATTCTGAAAACTTTTTATACTGGGGTATCATGATATTTTTCCATTTTTTGACAGTACTCGTTCTCGCTTATCGTTGCCGGTAGTTTATAATTTAAGTCTTACGCTCATTTAAATGCAGATCGATTTTAAAAAATATCATAAAAAGTGGTACCGACCGGACATGTCAGTTTTGTCACGGATAAAACTGCCGTTTGAATATTTAACACACATTATTTAATTATTTTAAATGGTAACATCATCATTACGTCACCGACCGCCATTATAAAAAAGCTAGTTTGATATGTACGTTTTGAGAAACACACGTGTTTTGTGTGAGTGCCACGGACGTCAAGATTTCTGCTGTCGTATTTGAGACACATTATCTACTGATTCAGGTTAGTTTACATCATATAACTGTTTTCGTAGGTTTAACAATATTCTAGTGTAACGTTATTTACATTTGCTATCAAACGCAGGTAAATATTTTCGTCAGAATATAATTTTGATTATGAAATGGAAACAAAGCGTCACGTCGGTTTTGCGACATTTTTCTCTGTGACCTACAAGCTGACCTACAAAGTCGCAAAATCGACACTATAAGGCAGGGACTACATTAAGGCTTAATTGTATTTTCAGGTTTCACGATGCCACTTACTAGTGCAGAAAGATCTCGAAGGTACAGAGAAAAATTGAAACGAGAAAATCCTGAATTGTTAGAAGCCCAAAGACTTCAAAATTTAAAAAGGATAAAATCTAAGAAAATAAAAATTTCTCAAATGACGGAAGAAGAAGCTGAAAAAAGGAGGAAAGCTTGGCGCGAAGAAAAACAAGCTAGCAGACAGAAACATAGAAAAAATGAGCGTATAGTACATAATGATAATATTGTAACCAATAACAGTAATAATTACAATAATGATTCAAGGTCACCAGACATAGCATTCGCATCGATATCTCAAACTCATTCCGAAAAAACTATTCGATACCTGAATAAGAAAAATACATACTTGATTAACAAATGCAGACGTTTCGTAGAATACAACGGAAAACTGAAAAAGCAAAAAGAGAATTATAAAAAACGTTACCAAAGACTTCAAAAACAGAAGGTAAACGAAGTTAATGATTTGAAATCAGAGTTAATGAAAATAAAAGCAAGGGGAGAAATATTAGAAAACACCCTGAAAAAAACATACCAGAATTGCTCTAAAAGACCAGAAAAACAAACTTTGAAAAAACTAGTACAAAATTCAGAAAACAAAAGGACCGTTATAAAAATGCTGGGCCTAAAAAGTAAAGTACGAGAAAAGAAAAAAATAATAAGACCAATTGAAATCACAGAAATAATAAAATTCTTTATAAGAGATGACGTTAGTCGCAATACAGCAGGGAAGAGAGAAACAAGAACCAAGAATAAAAATAAAAAGCAGATACGATACTTGTGTGACACACTGGTGAACACTTTTAAAAAATACAGAGGTGAAGGAGGTCGCTTCGGATTCACGACATATTATCGAAGCAAACCGTTTTATATTCTTTCGCCAGGAATTAATTCAAGAAGTACGTGCTTGTGTCCGAAGCACAGTAATATAGATTTTCTTCACACGGCGCTGCTAAAACGTGGAGTCATAAGTGGCACCAGAAGAGAAGCCGTACAAAATATATGTTGTGACACAATGAATTACGAGTGTATGTACAATAAATGTCTACTATGTAAAAGTAGAAGAGTGCAATTTAATCTATCTACAGAGGAGCAATCCAATCAGGAGATACAGTGGTTGCAATGGGAAAGAAGGGAACATGTGTATGAAAAGAAAGACGAGGGAATAGAAAAAGAAGTAAAGACCATGAGAACCGAAAAAGTTACAAACAATGGAAGTATCAATGATTTGAAAAACAAGTATGAAAAGGATTTGGTCTTATTTAAAAAACACCACTTCAATAATGTACATCAGCAAAAAGAATATCAAAAAGCTGTTTTCGAGCTACAAGACAACGAATGCTTGATTGTGTGCGACTTCTCGGAATCTTACGAAGGGAAACTGACAAATGAAGTTCAAAGCATGCACTTCGGTGCATCCAAACGTCAAATCTCTCTGCACACAGGTATGATTTATTGGAAAAGTGAATCGCAGTCTTTTTGCACGATGTCGGACGAGACTAGCCATCAGCCACCGGCGATTTGGGCGCACCTGTCTCCTGTAATAGAAATGATAAAGAATAGAACACCAAACGTAAAGATACTTCATTTTTATACTGATGGCCCATCCTCACAGTACCGCCAAAAGAACAATTTTTATCTACTGGCTCATTTCACAAAGACTTACGGGTTCAGGTACTCGACTTGGTCCTTCTATGAAGCACACCACGGGAAAAGTGTAGCTGACGGGATTGGTGGTAGCGTAAAACGAAACCTCGATAAAAATGTATGCCTCGGGATTGACGTGGTACACGCAAGGGATGCTTATGAAGTGTCCAAACGGTGTTTAAAAAAAACTAAAGTGTTTCTCATCTTAAGGAGTGATATTGACAATATATCGAAAGTGTTGCCGAATAAGCTACCAGTTCTCAAAGGAACGATGCAATTGCATCAGATAATAACAGACGAAACTGACAAAACAAAAATTGCATACAGAGATGTAAGCTGCTTTTGTGGGAATCTAAGAGGACAGTGTGACTGTTTTTCTCCAAAATATCATTCAGTGATAGGACCAAGACCTATTTGTGATGGTAACAGTCTTAATACTGAGATACCTGAAAGAGATACGCCTGGAGAAATTAGGTCTCACTGTTCTTTACCCGTAGATTTAAAAGACTGCATGGCAGAACCAATTTTTTGCGAGCAAGTCGTGGAGATAATTGATGTGGATGACCTTCCGATTCCAATAACCTTACCACAACAGGAAGAACATTTACCCAGAAATACGATCGGGTCCATAAATAACCGGTTTGACCAAGATGGTAACAACAATCTTCAAACGGTAGTAAAAAGTAAATCTTTATCTAAAAATGATAACGATGTTGTTACGAACAATGCCCCATTTACTGAAAGTGGCAAACCTGGAATTGACATACAAAATCTCTGCAAACCGAAAATAAAGATATTAGAAGTGAAGAGGTATTTTCCAAAACAAAAGAAACTCCTACTTGGAAATATTCGTAATGCTGTTGCCGACAACGCCCCAAGTACTGGTTGCAAATCTCTAAGTCAGACAAAGAGAAGTACTGAGTGTCAGAAATGTTTTACTTCCATCTCGGGACCAAAAAGGATGTGTATGATTTGTAAAAAATGGTATTGCAGTGAATGCGTTGGTCAGCAGATATACTCTGAATTTTTGTGCTCTGAATACATATGTGATCCATGTCTGGACAGTTAAAAAGATAGTGTATTCTTTTTTCTGCAGCTTGAGATAATTTATACTGTTTTTAATAATAATAATATGTTAATAATAAGGTGTTTTGTTCTTTGTTTAATATACTTATTGATACTAGGAAGAAAAATGTTGAAATTGTTTCGATTTTATTTGATTATAAGAATATTTTTCAGCGACGATGAGACTGTCACCTTAAGTGCCAATTTTTAATATTGTTTTTTATTAATAAAAGCTATAAGCATTATATTTTGTAATAGTTATTAAGGCTAATTAATGATAAATCTGCAATATACTTATTAATATAGTACAATAGGTACCTAGGTGTAAGACAAAATTGGTACCTATTAATTGTCAACCAACTGTTACTCGTTTGAATTTGTAATACTTTCAAAAAGTTTTTTTTAAATTATAATTTAATTAAGGATTCCAATCCAAAATTGCTCTCGAAGTAACCGTCATGACGACTAGGTACTCCAAGAGTTATTTTTGTTATTGTTTTGAATGATATATGGGTAAGTGCCTACCTATACCCCTAAGTATAAAAATATAGTAACTGTGACTACAAGTTACCTATGTAATCACAGATTTAGCGTTGATCTCAAGTTTATTGTTTGTTGTGTTTTTGTAATATTATTTAAATATTATGATGACTGAAGTACAATATTAAAATATGTTACTAAGCATAATGTCTCATAGAGAGAAATTTAAATAAATGTGACTATAAAAGGTATTATTTCTGATTTCAGTTTTCGCTTATGTGTGCCCAGCCTTATAATAATTAGTCTGTCGATTTTGCGACTGTCCCTCGTTTTGCGACGTGGAAATTTTTAGTTTTGACCAATTTTAATATGAAGGTATACTAGTTATTTGAATGCATTATTTTAAATGGTTATAATGTTCTGGAATACAATTATTACTTTTCCCGTTAAGCCACATTTCGGTATTGTATCGTAAAAGTAACGGTTACTTTGACATCAGCTGTAACAAAACGGAACTTAAAACTAGCATAATTCAAATTTTATTAATATGTCGACTACATTGACAATTTATTTAAATAATATCTATGATAATCTTCGTAACAAAGTTAAAATAATTTGTTTTTTTCTTCATATTTAGTACAAAATAAGCTTCTATGACAGTCGCAAAACTGACATCATTTTTTCTACAGTGCCATTTTAATTTGATGATTCTCGTTAAACAGATTAATCTGCCAAGCAAATAAATGTTTTTTCGTAAACTATCTGCTATCTTTATAATATCCAAAACAAAAAAATACCAAAATTATGATATTTAAAATATAGCCATGAATTTAGACATGGTACACTTTTTTTGGAAAACGCTCATATTCACAACTTTTAGCTCTTCATATTATGGCAAAATCGTTTACTATGGAACTTATCACGTTTAAGTACCTATAGAAATTAATTGAATAATTATATAATATTTATTACCAAATGCCGTACGTGACTCGTGTTTAGTCATCATAATCATCATCAACAGCCTGAAGACGTCCACTGCTGAGTGCTAAACATAGGCCCCCACAGAGCGCCACTTTGAGTGGCTGCTTGCCTCCTGCATTCTCGCCGTTCTGGAACCCCCGGGGTCCCGGAAGACAGAGCGTAGGTCGCCCTCCACAATGTGGACCGACGATCTGGACTAAACCGTGTTTAGTATTGACCTTCAAATTAAAAAGACAAAAACATACGCGAAATTAAAATGTTGCATGTTGTTGTTGTTGTTGTCCTCCCCGCGTATGTTTTAGCTTTAAAATTACTATATTTTTTACTTCAAACTTGAAATAGAGTTCGTTTTTAAGAAAGTGGGTTCTGGTTTTTCTATAGTGATAATAATTTCCATTGAAATGTGGTATACGAGTGTAGCGCCAACCCTACGTTCAAAGTTGCTACTTTCGACACAGTGGTCGAATCTCTACCGCTTTTGTCCGTCAGTTATTGTTACGCCTTCAACTATTAGCTGCATTCACGGCAGCCCTCAGACGGCGCTGGCGCACTCGCTTCGATTAGATACAATTACCTGTATTTATTACATCTTAGAACCGAGCCGCCGGCTATTTTATACATGGAGATTATGGCTATAAATATATAAAATAAGATGAAGTTCTGAATAACAGATTTCTGGTTAAGAAGTAATTATGTTATAGCTGTGTATTCTAAGGTTTAAATAGTAACGAAAGAAAATTGCCGAAATGTATTTTTGCATCCATTAATTAGGGTGCTGACTGACTGCCGTCCCTATTATACAGTAACGTAAGATTTTATTCCCTTTCGAGTTTGTTCAAAGCGTAAACTTACCTGAGGATCATTTACAATATATTAAAAAGTACTGAACAAGTCGGTTCCTGAAGTGTATTAACTTGTCGGTTGCGTGTTTTACTCCGAAACTATTTTTCGTTTAATAGGTATTTTTTAATCAATTATTATTAAGCACTTTCTAGAATCCGTCACCAATTATCTATTCTATTTAATCCTCGTTTTATTAATTATTATATGATAAGAATAATTAGAAAAACGTACATGTTTCGGTTGCTTACACCGTGTAGGCACGGACGTGGCGTTGCGTGAAATATTTTTATAAATCGTGTAATTAGTCTACAACTAACGTCGTGGTACAGACGTTAGGGTAGATTTCTGATCTAATGCAGGGATATTTTAATTTTAATACATGATGTTGGATTGATTAACCGTATACCCCGAGTCGTAGGACTATTTCGAAAAGTCGTAGATAATAGTATTGGTCACCGTCGAAATGGCGTTACAGTTTTTACTGCTTCTGATTTAATACCAAACAGAGATTGGCCCCTTATAACAGTTGATGTTATTGAAGTTGTTTCTCAATTTGGATCAACTCATCATAATATATATTTTTTAAACGGGCAATACGCCTTTATTCTTTAAACTAACTCTACAACAATAAAAACTATACTCTGTACTAAAAACTACTAGCTACACTACATACTACAAAGAACATTCGGATTGGACTACTACTACATTATACTAGCCGCGATGGCCTATAATATAATTCCCTTTGAAATAATTATACTTTTATTTATACAACAATGTAGTTTTATTTTAGAGTTTCTTTAAACTCGGCTTATATTTTCTTAAAAAAAACAGAGGTAATAATTGAAATCTACCTCACCGATTGTGTCAGGCACTGAGCTTTTTTTTAATTACATGAATGTTATGTACTGTATCTTTTATAATGGGCAAAGATAATCGTTCTGGGGACGTGAGAGATTCTATCGCGACCAATCTTGCTCGCTCCGGGGGGTGCTACTTCGGAGTTACCACATTGTGCTCCACGTGAGCTTAGCTTCTGGAATTCGTATTTCCTGCAGAGCTTCATTGAGAACTTTATATATTTTACAAGAGCGGGTCGTATCAGTATAGCCAATTCTAACTATACATATTTTATAATCTGCATGGCGTTTAAGTAAACGAATACAATATGTTCTTAAGCATTTGCAAATTTGGTTTAAGTTAAATAAATATCCGGACAAATACTGACGTATTGCATAACAATAGATTAACAATTAAAAGATGTACGGATTTCGTCTGACGCAAGCTAGAACTAGCCCCCGCGATGAATCTTGCAGCGCTGGTGCAGCGCGTCTGCCGCTCAAGTGCTGTCAAAGTTCATACAATTCTGACAGCAGTTGAGCGGCAGACGCGCTGCAGCAGCGCTGCTAGTGTCCTCGTAATAGGGGGGCAGGTTTCCCCACTTCTTTAAATATGTCGAAAGTGTAGTAGGAGTGAGACAGGAACTTTGCTGGTTTCAGATTTTTCTTCATTGTTTAAAGCACTTGAATATTTTGTAGGATGTAGCAGCGCGTGGTATAGACGTGCCTCGAGTGGATCTAGTGTTGCAGTTTTGTGCTCCTGCCTCGGCTACTGACTACGTGCATAGGTAAGAATTAATGGGACAAACTGGACAAATGCGACAAGTGGACTTCAAAATATTAAGGAAGGCACTTGGTCCACTATAACGCCGTCGCATAGCCCCGCCCGCTCTGCCCTACTACTACGTGACAATTTGGCAAGGCGGAGTGGGCGGGCAATGCGATGGTATATAATCCAGATAATGATAGTCAACAAAGGGTTAAGGGTTATCTTGAAAGGTGATACCTACATTTGATGGCATTCTTCTAATGATGATGATGATGATGATGGTGGTGATGATACAAATAGTTAATATTTTAATTACAGCAGCCTTTTTATAAGAATGAACTTTAAGTGTAGGTAGGTATACGTACAAAACCCATTGAGGAAAATATTAATCGGTGAGGAGCGGAGGCGGAGGATTATCCAAAAAAGTGTGACCGATCGGGATATGAGAAAATAAAACAAATGTATTTATAATGAAAGTGTGACCGATTGGGACTCGTATGGGTTTGCAGAACTGATCGAACTTTGACCGAATGGTGCTAACTCCCCGATTTAACCAGCAACCGTATATAGATGTCTTTTTTGTGATAAATGACAGACATAATATATTGATAGACGGACAAATAGGCGTCAAACTTAGAACCCCCTCGTTTTACGGAGCTGGTTGTTTATATTTTATGAAATGATTGTATTAATAAAAAAATCGTATATACAGGGTGGGACGCACGGGCCGCGCAGCGCATGTCGGTGCCGCAGTTATGTTTCTGTTGCCGAGCGAGTCGGAGTTCGTGAGGCATTTAGAACAAAAGAGGATTAGGTGAGTTATCAACTGTTTATAGCGTGGTATTTGACGCAGTTTATTTAAAAAAAATGTACCTAGGTACCCTGTTTTTATATTGGATGGAAGTTATTATTGGTCCTACTGCCTGATGCTGGCTCTTGTGTGTTGCATTATCCAAGTTATATATATGCACATACGTAGCATAATCGTATGTATATAATTCACCTGCGAAGGTGAATGCTTTGGTTTTGACCCGAGTCTGGACCTTGTTTCTGAAATCAATTGTACAAAGGCATTGTGCAAGAGTAGGCAATTTTCACAGTGAAGAACTTTTATCATATACCTACCTAAATTAGTATCGAGCGAATTTTTATTTTTTTTGATAAATAAATATTTGTGGGCATTTCACACATCTCCATCTAGCCCCAAACTAAGCATAGTTTGTACTATGGGAACCAGATAACTGATATAATACTTAGATACTTTTTGTTTGTAAATACATACATAGAATAAAATACCCAGGCACAGAACAAACACCTATGTTCATCACACAAATGTTTGTCCACAACCTACAGTTTAGAAGGTAGTAGCTCTGACTACCAACTGAGCTATCAGGCCAGCTAGCCAGGCGAAATCGTTAAATGTTTGATTTGTCAATACCCACTAAAACGTACACATAAGCTTCATAACCTACTATTGGTCCAGCCGTTTAAATAAGAGGAGTTCAGTGACATACTTCACACTACAAAAAAAATTTAATATAAGTGTTTATGAAGATTATCGAATGCAATATTTTTTTGGCTTTGTGTACTTACCCGAAGTTTTTGTGCTAATTACAAAACCTCACACGCGGATTCCACATTCGTATAGACTTCGCCAAAAGGACGAGTCTCAAGCCCTAGAAGCCCTTCGTACAGTCGCACCGACCGCGCAGAGTGCGCAGCGCGCGGCCATAGCGGTGCAAACCAGGCTCGAGGCCACCGCGCACAGCTCGAGGGAATGGCTTGCACGGGCTAGCAGAGGTAGGTTTTCTAATTAGATTTTTAATCGGCCTTTTTCTACTTGACTTGCTTTTACTAACTTTTTTTTACTTAATGATTCTTTGAAACCAACACAGAGTACGAATGTTCTTTAAAACAAAAGAGTGCGAGTGTATTGGCCATGAGCGTATTTGACATCGGCATAAACAAAAAGAAACGCATAAATTGCAAACCCACCAAACTCAAAGAAATCGGAAATTATAAAAAATAAATAAAAGATAACGTATTTTGAGAGTGTGTTAATGGCTCTATATATATATTCCGTTTTAAATCTATGGTTCTCTTTGATGTATTAAAAAAAAAATACAAAATTGGCAAAAAGTAGGCTTTTCGTTTTTTTCTTCTTATTTCAATAGTTAGTTTGCCGTGTCTCTCTAAGCTGAAATAATGTCTGTGGACCAGGACCTGGCACCTTATCTTCACCTCTTAGCGCAATTCAATTGAAAACCTAAAAGTGTCAGTTTGTAGTATAGCGATCCACTTTAGGTCTTCATTTGAATAGGATGGTTGGCTGCTATTAAAAATTAACAAGTAAATATTATTTTCATAAAGTAGGTCAAAAATGAATGCAATAATTGAAAAAAATAAGTAAAATTGGTAAATAAATCACGGAATAATAAGCTTTTAAAGTTTCTGGAGGGGGCATCGCCTGTCCCTTTCTCGCAAAACAGGAGATTCCCCACAGTTACTATGAAAACGCACGTTGTGAAGTCACATGCCAAAGGGACTGTATGTAAAGCTACCACAGCTTAGTAATGAGGTACTTTGAAGGAGCAGGAGTGACGTCACTGCATGTTTGAGCTGTCTCTTTCTATTCCTGTACTTTAAAATTCTTGTAACTTCATTTTTTGAGATATTTAATTTTTGTTTTCTTTGACCATGATTAATGTATAACTTTTAAAAACAAAAATGTATACAGCTTACACCTCCTGGGTCCGTTTCTACTCGGGGTACCCGCGTGAAGTGCGACCGTGGCTGGACGCGCGGCAGTTGCACCTCGGTCACGCCGCCAAGGCCTTCGCCCTACGAGACACGCCCGCAGCCCTGGCTCGGAGGGCGAAGGCCGACCCACTGCTCAAGGAGAAGCCGCTGAACAGACTGACAGTGCGCGAGGAAGAAGAAAAGAAAAGGCCTGGGTAAGTGGTCCGAAACGTTATAATTATAATGCCCAACGATCAAGTGCATAGATCCTGGACTCTAACTAAGATTCCCTGTATCTAGGGACCCAGGAAATACGAGCACCATGATCCCACAACACCCAGACACAGAACAAGTATTTGCGCTTTTTTTTCTGTGCACAAATACTTATCCTGTCGCAGGAATCGAACCCACCGCCTCCGGGTTATGAGCCGACCTGCTCAACCACCACACCACAGAGGCTGTCGTTGCGAAGGTTCTTTCAGTACTTTCTTAATACTCGACAGGAATACTTTTAAAGTGTTCGTTCGATAGGTTCTTTCAGCATCTGTACTTGTTTTGGACATGTAGAGAGATATTTTGTGCTGGATTTATATTAATCCAACGAACTTGAGAATGACCCTGAATGAGTAAATACGTTTTTGGAGAAAAGGCTTTTACGTTTATTGAATAGTTTTAAGTGTTTGGCCATCTTAGTTCAATCCTTTATCAAATACCACCAGGATCATCAGGATTTTCTAATTAAAATGTCACTATTTATTTTTGACATGCTCATTAAAAATCCATAAACAAAAAAGTGATTTTGTTCATAATAAAAAAAAATACGTTTGGGATCTACGATGCCACAGACAGACGTAACACGATAACACCTCTTGTTAGGTTAGGGGTTATCAGTATCGAAGCGAATCGTAAACCTACAAAATCAACTAACTGACCGACATTCACAAAACAATAAGTGATGAAACAACCTAATCGTGAATATTGTTTAGGTTCCCAAAAGTGAAAATCGGTTTCAACAGCCGCGTGGCGAACAAACAGAGCTCCATGCACACAGCGAGCGAGTTCGACAGCGGTCTGCCTCCGCTCGAAAGTTCCAAGAAGAAAAAGAAGCAGACGTGAAATTTTATACATGTATGTACAGATTTATATTGTACAACCGTAACTGTAAATAAACTAACGTATATCAAACTCCATAGTTTCATTAAAGCTCCATAATTGATCCCAGTTTTTACTGGTCTTATACCGAGATGAAAGATGGACTCCGTCCAAAATTGTAATCGCGACTCGAGTAGCTAATGGAACCGACCGACGGCTACCGTTTTCATATTTCTGACTCAGAGTGACTCGAATGAAAAATGATTTTAAACCATTACCGTGCCCCGTCCGGCCTTTTGATATTTAAATTTTTTTCAAGCGGTCGTCATTACGATGGAGTGATTTGCGAATTTTGCCCCAACTCGCGGTTTTTGTCTAGAGTCTGAACGAGTTTTTTGTCGGTCTCATTTACTATGTTTTTATTGCTGCATAATGACAAATTAAAGGAGTATTGTGAAGCGCTTTCATGCTGGATTCCCTATGCCATTGAATGTTGGAGGGCTTTCCTAAGACGGCTTTTGGACGACTTAATAATTGTGACGCACTAATCTTTGGGGCGATAGTTCATTAATTAATGCAGCAGGGGTGTTTCATTCGAGGTGGTTCACAAACTGAAAAGATAACCTTTATCGATGCTAGAAAGGTTTTCAGAATCTGTTTATAATATTTACGATGAAAGAAAAGAAAAAAGACACATGCAAGATAATTTAACACAAGACGTACGAGATTATGTAGGAAGCTAGGAAGCTAGGAAGTAGGAGCTACCATCGAGCAAGTTACTCGATGCTACGTACATTATAAGATACATTTTTGGGACTTTATTTAGCGTAGCGTTATATACTCTTTGGTGGTAGCAATGTACACACATACGTCATCAGCCGGTAGACGTCCACTGCTAAACATAGGTCTCTGCATAAAACGCCGCTTTGGACGCTTATCATAGGGGGATTTGCAATAATCACCACGCTTGGCAGGCGGCTTGGTGACCGCAGATTTTGATGTACCGAGGAAAAAGCTACTGCCCATTCCCTAGACATTCCCTTAGCCGGCTTTTACGTCACCCATGGGAAGAGATGGGGCGGCCCTATTCGCACTCCGCACTGAGGCCACACGATCAACAGCCTGAAGATGTTCAATCCTGAAGATAGGCCTCTACTTTGAGCGGCTGCTCGCCTCCGGCATCCATCGGCACCCGCGGCTTTCACCAGATCGTCAGTCCACCTAGTGGGCGGCCATGCAATGTGAGAGACGTTTATTTATTAATAAATCCTTTAATCAACACATTTGCAGGTTGCATATTTATTTAACTTGTACTAATAATGTACGAATTAAGCCCATTACGGTCCAAAAACACAAAAGTTACATATACCTACTTAAATTCATGTTAGGTTTAGCGTTTCTGTGCCACTGTTGTAATCACATGACACTAGTAATTACAGTGCATTTATGTGGCAGATATTGTATCACAAGCTTGGATCCTGTTGTGTTGATATTGTGCGATATAGTTGTGCGGCGCGACTTCGCGCGTCATTAACCGCCGCATTTGCATGCCGGCCGGCGCCAAAGCTCGTGAAAATGCCTTTTCATTACCATCAGCTCGCTGAAAAATCGTTCCGAACTGGCCTTTATGTATCGGTAATCGGTGTGTGAATTGTTCTGATGTTGCGGTAATAGTGGGTTTTAGTTTTGATGAAATCAATATAACCAGGGTGTTGCGTGAATACACAAACAAGATGAGCTTGAAGATCGATGACTGAGTGGCGACCACCAACCGGGAGGCGCAGCGTAAGCCGGCCCCCCTCGAGGTGGACCGACTACCTGGTCGGAACCGCAGGGAGCCGATGAATGCAAGAGGCAAGCAGCCGCTCAAATTGGCGCTCTATGGGGGGAGGCCTATGTTCAGCAGTGGACGTCTTCAGGCTGATGATGATGATGATGATGATGAAGTTGAAGATATCATCAAATTATTATGGCTTTCAATATTATTGTACCCAATTTTCTTATTCTACTAACAATAATACATTAAAGAGTTTTTAATAATTGACCCGTTTGTTAACCTGCAATTGAACGATCGGCCCTATGTTTAGGTAGTAGGTATAAATCAATTTTACATAGTGAAAAATATACATTGTAATTTTTTTTTGATGTAAACTTATGACTTGACGAGCTATTCGTTTCTAAATCTACGGTATTAAGCGTCACGGCTGCTCATAACAGTTGCAGTGTCATACAAATCTCTTATATTCGTGCTTTTGTGCTTTTGCTACAGTAATACATACCTCAGCAAAATAAGAGTTTCAGAATTAGTCGATCTTTATTTCGGTGCAGTACGTTTCGGTGTTTCCTTGCGAGATAAGATCCGTAATTAGGAGATCCGCAGGAGAACTAAAGTGACCGATATAGCTCTTAGAATTATTAGCAAGTGGAAATGGCAATGGGCAGGCCACATTGCTCGTAGAACTTACAAACGATGGGGAAGAAAAGTTCTCAAGTGGCGATCACGAACCGGAAGACGCAGCGTAGGCCGGCCCCCCACTAGGTGGACGGCCGATCTGGTGAAAACAGCGGGGAGCCGATGGATGCAGGAAGCGAGCAGGCGCTCAAAGTGGCGCTCTGTTGGGGAGGAGCAGTGGACGTCTTCAGGCTGTTGATGATGATGTTTCTAAGTACCTATACTTCTTATAAATTTATTTTTAGTACATTACACGTGCTTTTTTTGTCGAATACAGTATAAAGTCTAGAAAGTTTTGTTACGTAAATTGCTGCGAGCTTGCGAGGCAATTATTAAGTTTCTAAGCCTGCCAGTAATAATCCACTATAATTAAATTACGAAAATATTTCCAAACTCAATCTCCATTCGATATGCGACATGGACATCACAATAGAAGCTACATTAATTCCATTGAATGCGATAATTCGGCACTTATTCGCGCCTTTGTGATTGATGTTCTACGAAACGTACCCGCTCGCACAGGTACGTAGTTAGGGTCAGGGTTTGGGGCAAGTAAACACCACACAAGATCTAACTAAAAACATAAATTCCTCATTTATCATACTTACTTAACATCCACTTGTATATGTATATGATACAAGAGGACGAGGCCGACCACCACAGCGATGGGTGGATGACATCAGACGGCACGAAGGCCATGACTGGCTACAACGGGCTCAAGACCGCCGGGAATGGAGAAGGAGAGAAGAGGCTTACATCCAAGATTGGGTCACGAATAGGCCTCCATGATGATGATGACTTAACGTACCTATCGATAGGTATTAGGTCTATTTAGATATAAGTAATAGGTACCTGAGCTTGAATTCATCTAGTGGCTACGACTGCTACGAACTGCTACGAAAATCTTCGAATACAACGAAATCTGTCTTTTATTTTTTGTTAATGATCTACTTGATAGGTATGGTTCAAATCTAAACGGACACTCATCAGTATATAAAGAAGATATAAGCTTACACTCTTCATATTAATATTATTCAGAATACATACGAAGTAAGCATTACCTATAACTATTTTAAAGACAGGCCCTCAGAGACTTGATACCTAAGTGTTTATTCCCCCAAAACTACTTGCCTAACTGCGATCCTGTGTTCCTATCAGATTGAATAAAACGCAGTGGCTTCTTTCACGGCATCGAGCGGAGTATAAAGGCGGCGAGTCAATTCGGTAGTACAATGAGTCTTGGCCACCCGCTTACTATGAGCTACCGCTAGAACGATGAGAATAGAAGTAGTGACTTACCTACAAGTATAAGACATTTTAGAGGAAATTACAAGTTTTCATAAAACCCTACGTTTTCAAAAGCTTTAAGAACGTTTTTGCGTAGAAAAATGCAGTTGACGGAGTTCGCACCCGATTATACTAAGCCAATGTGTTTGTTACAATGCTATTTGGGTAAGTGAGTCGCTGCACTGCGTCGTGAGTATTAGGCCTTATGGTAAAATAACATTGCTTGATCATACAACACACATCACAGATTAATTACAATGAAAATAAATTGTTCACGTAGGTACTCAGAGGATTCTGTTTTGACAAGCTAGAGTTTTAAAAAAAACCACAAATGTGTTAGTGTTTCCATGTAAATATTCTAAAGGTATTGCCAAACCACAACTCATATGTAGGTATACCAACATAAGTTATGCACTAGTGCAATGGTATACATAAATTATTATGATATATAGAACACTCCACAACATATCATATCTAGAACAGTTGCTCTATGCGTTGGGCGGCGAATCAAACGCGCCGCGTCACGACCTACCGAATTATGAGCACAAAGAGCCGTTGATACCGAATATTCCATATAAATATTGAGCTAATCGCCCTTTCAATGCAGCGGCCCGCTTTTTTATTAATAATTGATCGGAGAACAGCCAGTCATGCGCCGTATTGTGTGGACGAACATATTTTTTGCTGCGAACAACTCATTAATGAGAGGAGGCACATGACGCCGCCAGAGGGCGTGTATGCGACGAAACTAATTTTCGATGAGTTCAGGATGCAAGTTAAATTCGGAACTAATTTTTGTTTGTGCTCGCATTGGGTGATTAGTAATTTTTTATTGGTCACCTTTCACTCGCGTTGGGAACTGCCTACTTATTTCGGGGTTTTGAGTGCCCACTGAACACTGTTGTAGGCTAAATCCTAGATCACTGTCAACTAATATTGTATTTGAGTCAATAACTTATTAGATTAAAGTATTTTGTATGTATGTACATTACCAAACGTCTTGTGAACCAGCGTTTACTTATAATCCTATTATTTTAGCCGTGTCGTCACTTTCGTTAGCACCGCTTAGTTCCGTCCGTATTTATTTAATTAAACATTCTCACACGTTTTCATATAACAATAACTTTTAATTTTTAAGTATTATGAGCGACGCTTACAGGCGGTTAGGTTAACAGTAACAGAAGCGTGGGAACTCGGCTAAAAGCGCGCGTTTGCCATGGTTCTAGCTGCTATTAGGATATACCGGCAGATTCACAGCTTCATTGATATTTCTGACCATAAACTAGCAAACTTAAAAAAGAGACTTTAGAGTTTAGGTTCTAATTCCGAACTCTGAATGATTTTTTGCTTCTTGTATTTGGTTATATTGTTTCTTGTGTGCGAAATAAATAGTTTAAAAATAAAAGATTCAAATGTTTTTCAAATATGATCTGCTATGGTTGGACTAGGGCCTAGGGGATATAGAGTAAGAGTGCTTTGGCAATAATAATAATTACCTAATTATGTCATTTGTTGATAACTTGGTATCCTAGCCTAGAGGATTTCTAGTCCCCTATACATATATAGGTTGTTGGTAAAATTACAATGTCCGTACCTATATATTTATAAATCGCGCTAGATCAACCTATAAAATAGAGCAATGAGCTTGATATTTTATTAATTTATGATAAAATAAGAAGTTGTCTGAAAATAGCCTATAGAAGCGGCGTAAAAATTTGATAACATTGTAAAAGCTGTAATTTTTTCACTTTAAACATTTTCCATGCTGCCATCGTAATATTATATGTCATCGTATAATAACACTGTTATCATAATAAACTTTCCAGTAACTGGTGCGTCAAATTACGCTAGTACCTATATTAATTATTGATTCTATGGTGAAAGTACCAGTTACCTATACACTGCATCCATATAAGTCGACTAAGTACAAACATGTAGGTAGATCCAAGAGTAAAACAAAAAACAAAAGGTTAGATGTGCTTTAGTTCGCCGCTATAAATGACTTCAATAAACCATATAAAACTACCTACATGGGTGTTTAGATATTCATGGGCACCGTAGCAAAAATGCGGTGTCATTGTTCGCAGACGCTGGCATCAGATAATAAACGTTATTGTTTCAAAGCGGGAAATACATTCACTCCATTTAATATAATTGTGTTAATGAGAATCGTTATCAATTATAATTGTTGCGTTTAAACCTACATAATTCTTTGCGGTGGAAAATGGGTGCGTATTTTATTCGTTGGGAATTGGATTATTTATGTACACAATGATGTAATAACGAGCTAAGTAGGTACACACTTATTAGTATTACAGTTTAGAGGTATAAACGTGTAAGGTAGGTATAGACTGTTCTATATTAGGTAGGTACCTATATACCTACCTATACTTTAACATGAGTAGAATTATGTGATAGATAAAGTATTGGTACTACTTATAGGTATAGGTAAAGCCTATCGTGCACCGCCAGCTAAAACTAAGCTAAGCTAAACTGGGACTTGCACCTAAATTAAATAATATACCTAAAGCAATTTGGACAGCTAAGCTAGCAGACAGACAGACAGACAGACTAAGTACTTAGTTAATACTTGGTATAGGTACACCTAATCCCAACCCAATACATTAACGTACCTACCTAATTAATCGATGCAGACAATCAAAACAATACAAACTTATGTTTACGAAGACAAAAACGTCTTTAAAAGGCAAACCACGAATGGAAATTGTTTTCACAAGAACTTACTCCCTTGAAGGATGAAAAGCGTCGTGCACAAACCGTAGGTAGATACATTACATACCATAAGCATAGCTATAAGATACCTATAAACAATGAACATTAAACCTTTACCTAGGTACATATCGGTAAGTATTTAAATCCACGCAGTGTAATGACGTGAAACCCATTCCGCGTTGAGGCAAAAACATGATAAGTCGGGGCAGTCACTTTGTAAAACACTGAATAATCGCAAGAAACAACCGTTTTACAAGAAATAATCGTAGTATAGGTAGCAAAAACAAGCTATTAACGTTGCGAGCGGGACCTCGCTTGATTACTATTCATAAGTAAATTATCGCTCGCTCTCACACCAATGAATGTTGAGCGTATTAAGGGGATGAAAAACGGATAATGTTAATGCTTTTAGCGGCAATCACATTACTTTTGTTCTTTGTCGTCTGATCATTAGAGGCCATAAAGAACTCGCTGTTAGCATTACGGATGGTTGAGGATGTCTAATGTTTGCATGCTGAATGACAGTTTGACAACAAAAACTATATTATAACTACTTAAGAGGTACCTTTCCACGCTCACACTATTATTGTTTGACTAAAGAAATGCACAATGCTATTCTATAATCTAGTACCTATATAGGTAGAGTCACAGAGTACGAAAAAAAAGCGCTTCGAGGTGCGAAGTGTAATTTTTTTTTCAACACAATTGCTCAAAAAATGCATTTACAAAGCCTGTATACATTGTTCGAAAGTTAACCATTACGCACCATACAACGGAGCGTGCGGTAAAATAGGTACTCTCACCTAAGTACCTATTTGACCCCATCCTCCGTTGTATAGCGCCGTGCGTAACCTTTACGGTTTATTTTTAATTTCAATAAAACATAATATATAAGAATTTCACCAAGGAGTTTCACATTACGAGAATAAATAAGCTGAATGATCGAAACTCCTTGAAAGCGTTTAGAAACTAAAGATGTATCTAATTTTCACCACACGCACGTGGCGCCATTTGCATTGTGAATGCGCGCCATTTTAGCCTAGCTACATATTGCTGAACTGTGATTTTAGCCCATTTTCATATTAGAGTAGGAACATCAAAGATTGTTTGTTGCGACTTTCCCACTAATAAACAAAAGTTTGTACTGTTTTCTCGCAAATGTGTTGAAAAACGTTGTATGATACTCGTGACTATGGTAAGCCCTCGACTTCGTCTCGGGCTTACATTTGTCTACTCGTTTGTAAAAACCAACTTACCGCCCTAATATCATAAATAACTATTTCAATGCTCTGTGAGTAGAGTTATGGGTGAAAATTTCGTCCGCGCTGGTAAACCTTTCATAAAATTTCTGTAAGTATACAGCAAATTTATTACACAATCCTCTTCTCAAAAACATTAGGAAAATTACATTGTTAGTACCTACCTACCTGTCTGAAATGGTTGCGAAGATGCTATAAGTAGGTACCTATAGTCCTATACTTACTACATTTATGTCATAGAGTGGCAAGCATAGGTACGGCTTACTCTGATGGTATTGGATGGAAAGCGTGAAGCGGTCACCGTAGTCGCCTTATATAGACATTGTCAACGAGTTGCCAAAGAAGTAGGTATTACCGTCTGCCCTAACGTGGTGGCAGGTGGTAACACTTATGGCTAATTTCCCTTGTCTGCGACCACAGCGCTGGGCACGGTGGCAGACTGTACCAATTCCTTTGCAGTTATCTGCGACGGCCTTAGATACTTAGGTATACTTTGCTGTCTTTATGTTTTATCTCGGCATTTTCTTCGAATCAAAAACACTAATTTCATGTAAGTATCTATACAGAATCCAGTAAAGTGTTGCACGCAGAAGCCAACCGGGTGTTCAAGAAACGATTTCACTCGGCCGGTAACTCGAGCGCTGCGCTGTATCAGTCGAGCGGAGCCTGCGGTCGCGCCGATACTATAACTGCGAAATCACAACGACACACACATGCCTGAGATGTGCACTGAATGGATGCTGCACTGGTTACATGTTTGTGTAAAAAGATAAATATGATTAATCTATGCAGAGAAAGGTCTGTTCTTTAATTATAAAGAGGGAAAATGAGGCACATCTTAGACAAAAACTCCTAAGTATACAATATTTATTCCGCTCGGCAAATTGTGTGCACTGCACCTAAATTATGTGGAACACTTTTGAGAAGCCGGTATCTTCCCTTTTTTATTTATATCTATATCGAAATGAAGGATCTTAGGGAAAAAATCGCCTCACTTCATGCGGGTACATAGGGTTTGATTCCTCGAATGACTTTCTTTTCTATAGGTTAGTATAGAGAAAATGATGCACATCCTAATTACTTCAAAGTCTTGAACAGCTTTTGCAAGGTCTACTGTCAGCATCAATTGCAGTTTTACCATTTTTACCTTGAAGTTCCCACAGAGTCCTTTACAAAACCTAATAAAATACAATTGATAAATTGTTGCTCTTTCACTATTGTTAAAAGAATAATGAGCTAGTTTCTCCTAGACCTCTATAAAGAATACCTACTGTGTACCTACTCAGCGTAGTTCTTAGTACAAAGTTTCTTAGCTTTATAAACTTCTCCGACTCTATCCTTCCCTTCCCAAGAGTTTCCGTAACTGGCTAACCTCAAGGAAGCGTTAACGAGTCGCTCATTTCTATTTGTAATCTGTCAGTGCTCACATACCTAATGTTCATAAACTGTTGATGTGTGCGAGGTAGCCGCAGGTCTCGTGTTACGCGTCACCGATACATTAACCAATAGTTTAGCTTGATCATATCGATTTACAATTGACCACTTTTATGTAGCTTCACTTTGTTTTACAATAGTAAGTTTTCTTCAGCATCTGAAGACGTTGGTACTCTACACTACTTTATCGAATAGGACGACATACAACCACAGGGCAAGAAAAAATGATGCTTCTCGTGCGAAGAGTAATTTTTTCGTAATCTGTGGGGATGACCAAGTAGACAAACCGGCCGAGTAGCTAAATGTATAGCATCTAAATGGCAATTCGTCTACTTTTTACACTTAGATATAATTAAAGATAATAGTGAATGATGGTGATTTGGTACCTACATGTTAGCTACCTTCCGTTATGTTTTGTCCATGAGTAATTTGATTGAAAGTAGCCTATTGGCAAGATTCGAACCCCACACCACGGAGCACAGCCAGTGAACCACAAAGCCTAGGGTAGGCATAGCAGTTGATCAGTGTTTAGTCGAGATTACGTCCGTTTACTGAGCGAGCCGCGGAGACCGCAACCACGCACATATGTATGGAGGACAGTCAGTTCACAGTTAACCACGGCTCAGCTGCAATGTGGGATTTGCCTGGGTACTTAGATAGATAGATAGTTAATAGGTAGGTATATACCTACTATTGAATGTGTATTTTTTCTAAAGAATAGGCTAGTGTCCTGCTATTAAATAAACAACTTAGTATTGTTTTCATAAAGTAGGTTAAAAATGAATGCAATAATTGAAAAAAATAAGTAAAATCGGTACGTAAATTAAGAAGCAATACGCTTTTAAAGTTTCTGGAGGGGGCATCGCCTGTCCCTTTCTCGCAAAAACGGAGATTCCCCACAGTTACTATGAAAAGTATGAAAACGCACGTTGTGAAGTGCCAAAGAGACTATGTGAAGCTACCGCAGCTTAGTAATGAGGTACTATGAAGGTCCAAGAGTGACGTCACTGCTTGTTTGATCTGTCTCTTTCTATTCCTATTTCCTGTATTTTAAAATGCTTGTAACTTTATCATTTTTGAGATATTTAATTTTCGTTTTCACGTCTGTTTATTTTTTGAGGAGTATTATTAATTTGTGCAATAAAATAATAACACGACTCAAACCTATTATGCATACTGGTGTCCTAAGTGTAGACATGATTTTTCACAAGTCAACTTTGATCGGTAGAGTCTGAGACTGACAAGTTGAACAACTTCAAAGTCCCTGAAAAATGTAGATAAAAGAATTGCGGATTCTGCGTCACTACAGGGCCCTAATTCTGTATGAAAACTCAGATTCCACACGATACGAAACCACGTCGTTATCGTGTCTTGTTCAAATCGTGTCACAGCATTAGAAATACCTTCTCTTTACGTTATGTTATTTTTAATTTGAATAAATATTGATATATTAAGTGGTGGTAACTTTTGACGTGTTGATGTTTCGGAACGTGTCTCAGTGGAACATTATGATTTTTGACAGTTCAAATCGCGTCATTTCCAAATTCATTTCGCGCGGATTTGTTTCCATTTCATAGAGAATAGATTTTTGCAGATTTCTTATATAAGACAAGGAATTCGCGTGGTTTCGAAGTAAGGAATCGTAAAGTGGTCATACAGAATTAGGGTCCAGGTGACGTAAAGGTGTGTCAGTAGTAGGTACCATCAATGGTACTGATCACTTGCACCTACCTCTGATATAACACCATAATATCGTATCTATCATGCTATATTGGTGTAGGTACTGTGTGCAAGATGCTGTGGTCAGGACGCGATCCAGACAGATGCTCATCAAGTGGTTAATAGGCTATGTGCACAAGGTATGTGGAAGTCAACCTCTCGGCCCATTGGTTCGACGTCGCTGCTACTATCAGTAATCGATGTGAAACACTCCGATAGCGATCTCGATATTATCCATCGAGTTTATTTGATTTTGTTCTGGGATGGTTGTCACTTGATATTATACGGTAGGTAGTTGTGATTTGGTTGATGCTTTCTTGCATAAATTAAACGATATAAATAGCTTCTCGTTTTGTTGATTGAGGATCGAGTTTTCAATAGTCATAATAATTAGGTACCTACCTAATGTTCTAGTAAGTAGGTATATTAGTCTATTACTAATTATAAAACTGTAACTGGGCTAAATCTGTACATTAAAACTTTTTTGGAAATTTTGATTGCATTACACTTCTTAATCGATTAAGAAAAATAAACATTTTTTTAATTTTTTTCCCCTGTGTCTGTCTGTCTGTCTGTCTCTTTGAACACGCATCACGCTGGAACTACTGAACGGATTTCGCTGAAATTTTGTAATACTATAGTTAATTTTTCAGAATAACATTTAGGATACTTTTCGTTTTCTAAAACGGCCAAGTGCGGGTTGCACGAAGAAACAAGGATGTAATTTTTATGCAAGAATTTTGTTTGTATGTTATTTTTTATTTACCTATTTATTTATACACATCCTGTCGAGGGGAAGAGAGTTAGAATGTAAAACTGATTAACCCGTGCGAAGCCGGGGCGGGTCAACTATATTTAATAGTAGAACACCTAATTAACCGTTAACATTTAAGTATCATGCAATTGAAGGATAGTAGTTTATCAGCTGCGAAAACAAATGAACTGTGTAAACAGTAGGACGTGGGGGGTGGGTGGGGTTTGGGGTGTACCTATGTAGCATCACTCAACTACCTATCGCAAAACAGTCCATCGACAAACAACTACATATACTGACGTAAAGACTAATTAGCTAAAATGAGAGTGTGTACTGGCTTTTCATCAGACGACAAAATAAACTACTAGGATAGGTAAGATCAAAAGTTTCGTCACACATAATCACAACGCGTAACGTGCGTTTGTCGCCCCACTACCCAAAGACAAGTTTAAACGCACGAAAAATGCGACATTCTCCACCGACACCTCTACATATCGACACTCGATACGCGCCGTTTTGGACGAGCGATTATGAGGAAATCGATATCACAGAACAACTAGGTTTAATGGATCTATTTCACGATTTGAGTCGACTCGTTCATATTGCTCTTTACTCGATTGTAGGTATAGTGGCTTGAGAATATTGTAGCACTTGACAATAGAGGAATTTTTCTATGTTGGCAATGTTGGATTGACTCTCTACGTAATGGATTTAGGTACTCCCTAACGTTTTGAAGATTGTAAAAATGCATTGCTCTAACGTTAATATTAAGGTATCTACTTACGATAATGTGACTTTACTGATAAGTACCTTATATTTCGTACTCGAGGTGCCCGAAACTCGTTATCCCGTGGGAACTCAACTTTTCGGGATAAAAGTACCTGTCTTCTTTTGATCGTGGTAATAAAGGAAACTCAAGTGCAAAGTTTCATTCACATCGATCCAGCCGTTTTAGCGTGAAAGCCATACAAACAAACAAACATAAACACACATACAACATTTCACTTTTATATAGGTAGGTATATAAGTAAGGATAAGGTTGTTGAAGTGCATAGGAAACTTAATTATTAATTAGTATATTATGATTCATCGCTCGTAGAACTGACAACGGAAGAACCTTTCTTCCGTAAGGTGATGGTCTAGAGTGGCGACCACGAACCGGAAGACGCAGTGTAGGCCAGCCGCCCACTAGGTGGACCGACGATCTGGTGAAAGCTGCGGAAAGCCGATGGATGCAGGAGGCGAGCAGCTACTCAAAGTGGCGCTCTGGGAGAGGTCTATGTTCAGCGTGATGATGATATTATGATTCCGTACTCCAAGCCATTTATAAATACTTGCATGAATATTCACATTCAGATTTAAATCGTCTAAAACCATTAACTTTATAGAGCTATTGAGTAACTTGAATCTGTGAGAGCGTAGTCACCGCGCGTCGCGTGCGCAGCGGACCGCAGTATGCCTTGCCTTCCTATTCCTGCATCTCACTTTACACGATAAACGAGAGCGATGGATCATAATCAGTTATTTAACATAGGTATTGCGTCATGCCGACAGTCAGGAAATTAATTGATCTGCTAGATTTGTCGCATCTCTGATAAATATAACTATGTTTAATAAATAATAAATAAAAGTACCTTCGATTCGTCCAAGCCATTCTTAGTAATACCTAATGTATTGCTAATAAGACTTGATTGTGTATATCTTGTGTATATATATATATACTAAAACACAATGATTTTTTTATCATATCTTCGATAGGTATATATACCTATATAATTTATAAGTACCTATATAATTTATATCGGGTAGGTATATACCCAGGTTAATAAATTTGAACGAAGTATAATTTGGCCACTTTCTATGAGGTGAGACAAATAATGCATTGTCTATAAACTATTTAAAAATATTTACGAAAAGTTTGATCGTCATTTCATTAATAAGTACTACTTAACTGTTATATGACCTAATAAACTTTGGTATATACAAGCACAGGTTTTTTTAAATGTAAAAGGATGACGTGACGAGCTAGTCGTTCGCCTGGTGTTAAGCGACACGGCCGCCCATGACAGATTGCAGTGTCACTCGGAACTCCAAACTAGAGTTTCGCGTAACACTGCGCACTGCGCACGCCATCCTGAGACATCACACAGTCTAAAAAAGTTTGCTAGACTGTGAGATCAGTTCGTAAAGTCTCATTTGCCCAGTAATTTCACTAGCTACAATGCCCTTCAAACCGGAATACAGTAGTGCTTGCACACTACTGTTTGGCGGCAGAATAACTGGCAAAGCGGTGGTACCTACATAGACGAACTTTGCAGAAAAGTCCTACCACCTAGTTATGCATATAGTAGCTAAGAGTCAAAGTAAAATATATACGCCTAACGTATTTTTTTTTTGGAAATGCTGACTGCGTCGTTTATTAATTTTTGACTACTGTATATTTGTACATGTACTTATATAAGAACAAATACGTAGCACTTCTAAATAATTGCGTTTAAATACCTAAAACAGATCTCAATATTTAGCGGTCCCAAGTCAATAAAACGAATGTTTTCATTTACAGGATTTGTTAACATAAAAGGGTGAATTTACATTTTGATGTTCGCAAGTGCTGTTGGGAGCAAAGTCGAGTTGGCTCCCTAAATTTTAAAACATCATTTGCATATGCTTTGAGTACATAAACGACTCTTTCTGGAGCACTTTGACTAGGGGGTAAGGGGGGAGCCGTGAAGTGGGGGCGGGGGTAAAGCTTTTAGGCTAAACAACTGGCTGCTTAGGCAAGAAGACTATGTATTTACAGTTTTAAAACGAAACCTCTTTCAGAGTGGTGATAAGGACGGAGCGGAAATCTCGCGAGCTTTTTGTCCGTAAAGTGTACGTATTCCTGTTTACGATTCTATTCTTCATTCTACCTGCCCCTATTCCAGTCCTGTATGACCCTTTTTTTTAAGCCAAGGCATTGGTACTAAATTTTGAGTCGTAGCGTGCTTATACTATTATTGTACACTAGCTTTTGCCCGCGGCTTCGCACGCTTGTATTGTGTTATTTCTACGTTTAGGTAGTCTAATAATAACTTAGTTCATGCATTTTCTATATACCAAACAACGAAATCCACTAAATCTTTTCGGAGCTCAGCAAGTATTAGCAGATTAGGTAGCACACGTGTAAAAATGTTGTTTGGGTAGTAGGTAAGTATGGCTTTTCACGTGTCATCAGATCACTTACACATTGATAAAATAGTGGATTAGAAACTGCAAATCATAGGTACAATATTTAATTAAATATGTACCTACTTAGACCTACCTATACTTAGACGTCAGTTTTTTTAAATATACGATAGGTCTAGGCATCTAACTAATAAAAGTTCTATAATATGGTATACCTACATACCAGTGATACGGTCGATCTTTTCCTTGTCATTTTCACTTAACAGATGTTCTTGTGTTTTCACCATAAAAACCGTTGAAGTCTTCATAAGAGGTTCCAGTAAATTTTGTTTAGGTACTAAGTATACCTACCTAAATAATAGGTAGGTAATCTATTATTTAGGCAGTTTAGAAAAATACAAAACAATCACTGTTTTCGTCAGCTTTTCATATCCGCGCGCTTTTCGTTTCAAAACCAAAGAGTATCTTTGTTGTATTCACCCACAGATTAGAGAAAATAACAATTTACTCTGTGCATTCACCACATAATTTTTTTTTACTTTCTGAAGTTTGGGTCGATTCGAATTGAGTATTTAGCCAGTGTCAATAATAAGTTTATAAAATACATACTTTACAGCTGGAGTATTTATTGCATTTACCTATACGATGCGTACGTAATTAATTTTGTTAATACTAATTAGAAATCACAAGTACTTACGTACGCCACTGTAAAAAGAGTCGACATTTATATTAAGTCCGCTATTTTTCAGGTTGTTTCATTCCCACTGCACTTTCAACATAGTGGTGGGAGTGAGAAAATAACATGTGTACAAAGCTCTAATCAGATTCGCTTTTGCAAAGAATATTTCATTTTTAGTGTTCCGTAACAGTTTTAAAATAAAGGAACCCTTATATGTAAAATCACTTTCTTGTTCGTCTGTTTGTCTTTCATAATTTATTGCTCTAACCTGTGGTTTGTCCTAAAGAGAATATAACCGCTCAGTTTGTTTAGTTCATTGAAAAGCCCACAGACCTAAAATATTTTGACTATTAAAACTCATTTACCTACGTGAAAGAAGAAGAAGAAATCAAAACCGAACGGTTTTTTTTTATATTGACTACTGTTTCTGCCAAATACGGCACAATTTTGCCACTAACCATGTGTCACAGACCTACCACTTCTTCGTTAATGGCTTTCTATCGCTTTTAAGCAATAATGAGGCTTTTTATTTAAAAAAAAACGCTGGTTCCGCTTCTTTTCTAGATGGCGCTGTAAGTACACAGTTTAAACCTTTCAAACCATAGAGTAGTAATGAGAGTAGAGAGTAGAGAGTAACATAAGAAAATGCTTAGAGTACCTACAAAGAAATGTCAAATTCAGTTGAGTGGACCACGCGTACATTGTCTGTAGTATCTTCTAAGTAGTCTGTGGTGCATTCTTCTTAAGTAAATTGAAGTACAGCAGAACTGCGAGACAGATAAACGTTAATATTATGATCCAAAATTAAGCCGAGCTATCGCGCAACGAAAATAGAATAAACGAAACAGTTTAGAGTTGTCAGTCAGTATCGTGACACATTTCCTATAACCTGTGGTCTATGCTGGAAACAGTGACAGTGACAGATTTTGGTAAAACCACAACTGGCGCCATCTATTGGGTCATACATAAAACACCATTTCTTTTTTTAAAATAAAACTCCTCATTCTGCCAATGTCAAGTGAGTAAAAATTTGTACGGTTATGCCATGTCAAAGTCCTATTTTGTCAGTCAAAATGCCATCAGTAAAATGGTGGATATTTTACTGAAGCTCTTACTCTTATTTTACTCTAAAAAGCCGTTGAAGAGAAAACGAAAATGGATGGTTATAAAAACGTGGAACCATTTGCCAACACTCGTGCACGTTTACGAACACTTAAGGAATAATAATCCACCCTTATTAAACATTGAAATTCAAAAATACACAGGTTTTGGTAAAAAAATCAAAATTCACAACCACCATCGTCAGATTTTCTTCAAAGAGCTCCAACCGAACATTACACGGCCATGTTGCTAATTCGAGGATCTTACCCTAATGTATAATTATACTTACCTACATCTAAGTACCCTTTTAAAACATTTTTCATAAAATATTTCGTATCATTGGCAAATACAAATGTCGTCTAAAGCCAAAATTAAAAAAAAACATCTTCTTTCACACTATTTAATATTTGTTGGTATATGTATCTATTTAACTTCTAAAATGCTAAACAACCGGTAAAAATATAAATAGGAAACCTATAAATTGTTTTGATTCTCTTAGAGTAGCGGTTGGTACTGTAATAGAACCCTCTCTTAATCTAATTAAATAATAAATAATTAATAAATTATAGAAATCACCGCATATTCTAAACCTAATCATACATTAAAAAAGTTATCAAAGATTGTTGAATATTTTGGACTACCTATCTTAATGTTTATGGCCTTGTGAATCGTCTCCTATAAATGGTAGAACCGTACGTTGTGATAGTGCAGTAATCCAAATCCTTTTAAAGTAATGAGACAATACCTAACTAACATCTAACCTATTCAATAATATTAAATTAATTTAATATATTCATCGTCCTACAAATAATTGCAATTTAATCCCCTGATAAACACTATTCCTATACTCTGAGTAACCGAACTGAAATTTCCACATAAAATCATATTATGCACCAATCAATATATTTCCTACTATATTTTCGAAAGGTTTCAATTGTAGGAATGAATAATCTTTTCCTGCAAAAAATTGAACATTATAATTCCTAGTCATAAACAAAACTGAAAGTAAATTAAAGCTTCATGACGAACGTATGTTGAAATTAACAAGATAGGAAAGTGAAACATAGATAAAACGTAAGTAAGTATATTGCTAACTGAGTTTGAGTTGGTTATATAGCAAAGTCATAGTAAACTCTATTTGTTTATCATAACTCTGGCATAGGAGCCCCGCCACCGCTCCAATGCTGTGGGTCTCGACTACCTGGCTGGTTAACCCTCCACTATTTAGTGCTTGAAATTTCCCACACGGAGGTACCGTGTGTGAAATTCCCCCACACTAAGAGACATTTGATTTTACTAAATTTTGTTCTATTTATCCCAAGTCAGTACGTCAGGTACCCCATCTACCTATTCTTATCTACTTATCTAGTTTGGACTCCAAAAGGTGCAAGGGACAAGAGGACATTATTTTTTTCCAAATCCTAACAAAATAGACATCACCTTAGTTAATTGTGAGTCTATCTAATACGTACTACATTCGGTATAAGACAGACTCTAAAAATAGCTCAACTTTCAAATCTCCTAGTTTTCGTCTAAAGATTATCAATATTATCGTAGATTCTATATCAACAGCATGCAGTGGACTAAACAGTAGTATTAATTTTAACTGTAAATATTTATTTGAATTCAATGATCTGTTAGTGATATTCAGGTTGTCTCTATTTTCCAGAACTTGTATTGAAAAGTAATCTAAAACCCGTTTATATAACTTAGGCATTATATTTCACCATTATGAAATACGATAAGGACATGTTTCCTTCAAATAATATTATAGATTATTGATGCTATTTCCTAACAACAAGATATTCTCATTCGAATCTTTAAATTAGCTACCCCTATCCGTTTGGTAAGGAGATCACTAACAGGTACTGCTGTGCTTGACCCAAGACACGAAGGACAATTTCTTATCACTAGTACATTAAATGTTTTTATAGAATAAATAGTAAAATTCTTATTGAAAAATCAATCAAACAAACCCAACTCTGAATTCCACTAAATTGATCTATAAACAAACACGAATAACCCTAAACTATGAATAAATTCCCGGTAGTTATTTAACTATCGCACAAGCAAAGCATTATGTATTTCCATACTAGAGTGAAACTCAATTACGATTTTATTTAAGTTACTCGCGAATGATTTCAAACAGAGAGTAAATTCCCAATAGTTATCTAAGTAAAAGGAATAATTCCCAGTCGTTACTAATTCCCGGTAGTTTCCTAACTATCGTTCAAACATTACCTATTTTGCAACTAGAAACAAAACGTTCGTTTCTTTGCAGGAATATGATCCTTCCAGCCTTCCTAAGTAAAATTCCGCCTAGAATCCGCTAAGAAAATACCTATCTATTTATGCATATTGTAGTAACCGTGTAGGGATAGGACCTTTCTCATATCCTCCGTAGAACATCGCAAAACCAGCTAAAGAAATACCTTCCTATACCACAGAATAGATATATAGTACAACGTTCTCTTACCACATTCTTGGATTATATTTTTATAGTTTTGATAATTTACGTATTGTATTTATTAGTACTTTTATTTATTAGTATTTTATTATGATGAATTTGTCTTTAAATGTATTTTATGCCGTTTTAAATTTATTTATTTATTTATTGAATTTTATCTATATTTTAACCCTAACTTTCCCCTCCTACGTGTGTATTCCTCGACTTATAGCTTTTCCCTATACATTAGTGTGTACCCCCAAACACTAGAGATTGCTACAAATCTCACATTTACTTTTAAACGTGCATGTCTGTTCTCGGTGTGTGCAATGAGAACATACCTGATCTAACCCTATGAGAGAACGAGCTGTGACAAAAGCTCTCCAAAGCTAAAACCTGTTGCCACCTAATTTTTACCTTGCATGCGGGACCGGGGTCCATGGGCAGCATACAAGACAAAACCCTATCACTTGGGACAGTTCAGCTTAATTTGCATTTAGGATCCGGGTATCGTATACACGAAGACGGGACAGTTAATCTTTTCAGCCCTCCTTTCAGCCAGAATGCAAACCAAACCAAAAAGGTGGATCCAGATCCTATAACGGAGGCAAAATCTGGTGCAGGTCTCCACAAAACACGCGAACTGCATACCCTAAGCAAAATAAGGGAAGACAAGCTTCGTTGCACAGTTTCAACTTATCTCTTACTGAGTTCCTGGACCCGAGGCATACTTCCCCCCAGATCCAGAATTACTTGAGAGGGCGAAGCTAACTATGAATTTAACCGGAAATTTCATCTGCATTTTTCTGACAAGTTTCGACTTGCGAATCTCGTGAATGATTTTATAACTGACCGCGTTTGACAGCTTGACAGATCTTTTATAGCTTTTGCCTGGTCACGTTTAGTAGTGCGCGCGTCGATGTGTTTGTTTCTATATGTTTAAAAAAAATGTCTTGTTCCAATTTTCTTACTAAAGTACATACAAAATATAATTCCTTTATTCTTATAAAATAACTAGGTGTTTGAAAATTGCGTTTTCATATTGTAACAGCCTAAAAATAAATTTCCGTTAAGATATTCAAAATCCCAACAAAAGCATAATTAAATCTTGTATGAAAAATCACAACCGAGTATGCAATCCGTCTTAATTAATACTTAAAACGTCCTCGAGACTTCTCCTTGCACTATATACACTTTCTCCGAGATCTCTCAATCTATGAAACATATCCCTTCCCGTAATAATTCTAGAAAATATTGTGAATTATTAAAGAACTAGTCTCGCCTAAAATTATTCAACCCTCCTAACGTGGATCCTTTCAATATATGAACAAACTACTCTGCTACCCTTTAAATACTTTCTGCACTCTCTAAAAGATAAAAATCTTTTTATCTTCCGTCTAGAAACAATAATTTCATGAATATAAATACCCCAATAATAGCGTTTGTATGATTATTGTCCCCACTTCAATTTATTAAAGATTTTTCGTTCTCAATTTGCTACAATTTCCCCATACTATTTCATCCGTCTCATTAAAAAGCAAATCCAAGTACCGATCCTAGTCTCCTCCATATCGTATGGTTGTGATACTTCACTAACAAAAGACGACTTAATTATTTTGACAGCTCGATATCGTCCCACACGATTCCTTCTGCTTCGCATTTAAGGGCACATTATTCCAAAACCGTTCTTTAGTATACCTAAATGGTAAACATGAAAACACTAAAAATATACCTAATTCCAATGTATCCATTCAATCTATTCTATATTTATGATCAATTTAGACTGCCTTGTTAGCCCGGTTGATAGTAGCTCCCCCTCCGAGCTCTAGATCGTGAGTTCTACTCCCATCCAGGACAAACATTTATGTGACGAACACAAACTGTTCCAAGTCTGGATGCTACATCGCATTCTCCGTACGCATTTACAAACAAAAAGTATTTAAGCGTTTTATTTAGTATCAGCTGTTTGACCCCGACAATACTAGCCTTGCCTAATCTTCATTTTCGATGAATTCTCCAACCTTCTGCTAACATATCCAGAACTGACAAAAGACCATCAAAATCTTATAAAAGTACACTAGATGTTTATTTTTCATTAACCTCAATTTGAAATGTAAGTCTCTACGAATAAATCATTACAACTTTTCTCTACCAAAAATATGATAATACTAGTTGCACCCCGCGGTGTTAATCGCGGACAAAAGTATTCTGTATGTTAATCTAGCGTATAAGCTATCTACATTCCAAATTTCATCAAAATCGGTTCAGTAGTTACGAAGATATAAAGTAACGAACATTAACACAAGAACTTTCGCATTTTTTTTATATTAGTACGATTATAAATAACGAATAGTACAAAATGATTCCTCAAATTATACGATTTTTATTAAATAAATTCTACCATAATGTAATTTAGTTTGTAATTATTTACTCATCTTACTAATATGTGCGCCTTTATTCCCGTGCACAATCATTTCTCCTGTCGCGGGAATCGAACCCGCCGCCTCCGAGTTACGATTCGACCTACTCAACCACCCCTCCACTGAGGTTATCAAAACGTACTAGCCTTAACAAAAATTTCTTACGCATGCTCCTACTTTCACCACGCGGGCTTCAGGGATTGGACAATGAAATTAAGAAACATAAATCTGTCACAATTAAATTTGGAATTCCAGGATTTTTTTTGACACATTCAGTGATCGAACGCTCTACGACTAGCAGCTCCCCATATCTAAGTATGAACCTTTTAGTATGAGAATTATTTTGAAGTTTGATTTCTTTTACTATTACCTTATTTTACCACAGATAACCACTTTTACACCTATCTCTACATTTTCTCTATCAGTTAATGCGATGCCAACGACTATTTCCTTTATTTTTGGACTATTCTTTGTGCGTAAAATGCTTCAATGAAATTATTTCAGTATTTTTATAGTTTAGATAACATTTATAATATTTGTGACGTCACGAGACAGCCTGGATCGTTACAATCGCCCCTAAAATATTTGCGCAGGCGTTTTAAATTTAAAGCCGAAGTAAAATTTTATTTATTAAAATACATTCACAAATATTAGCAAAACTATAATAAAAATAATTTAAATAATAATTATAACTCTACCACCTCACTTAAGCAATTATAATTTGTTAACGTTTGACTCCAAACTTAAAATGTGTTTATAGTTCTGTAGTGTTCCTAACCGTTAAATTTAATTTAAGAGAGCACCTAAAAATAATCAACCCGATAGCAAGTTTTTTGCAAAACTAAAATACACTTGTATTTTCAATTTGTTTAATATGCAGCATACTGCTTATTAATTGTTATTCATTTGAAAAATATTAAATATTACTAATATTGAGTAATTTATTTTCAAAAGTTTAATGTTGTCAATGATAATATTTTTATTTTTAATATACTATTGAATCCATCCTTGAAAACAAACCGTAATTACTATTCTATTTTAAGCGCCCTCTTAAGCCGTAACAACAGTGAATTACTTTATGAGTCAATATCCAAAATTTCATCGCATCAATCATACCCAAAAATCACTTATCCCAAGGCTAACCTAGCCACCAAAAGAAACCAGGTTGTGAGGCTGGTCAGTCCTAATAACTTTAAGTAGAAGGTACCCCTAAGAACCATGTTTTCGTTCCGAGCTGCCTCCCACAAAACCCTTCGATAACCAGGTCAACTTTAATAGTTCAAAGTATAGAATTGTCTATGACTTCAGCAATATTTCGCATATATTTCCCACTCCGTAATTCGCTATTATTTCGGATGTAGAGTGTAGCAGATCGGATGTTCCTACCTTGTAGAGTACGGGGTTGTTATAACAGTTTTGTTTAAACTTAGGCTTTCTCTTTTAACCTAGCACCTAGCCTTAAATTATATCAACCCATTTGTGGAGTCGTGTAAATCCAAAGCCACCCGTCAACAAACCCCTTAAACCGTAGATCTTGCTAAGCCACTAAGATCCTCCTGCACTGTTAATACCTCTGACCATGTCCAAACAATGATACTTGCTTACATAAAAATGACTTTTTTTTTTAATTATCCAAAATCCTTTCATAAGCAAAAATAACAACATAACAATTCATTAATCCGCATTTGACCCCTGTCAACTAACTTATTCGCTATCTTAACGGCTAGCAATTCCCAATAGATTTAAGGCTTCTTTGAAGTTATTGCTTAATACGTATCGTGATATTAAAATAAAATCTTTAATTTTATTTCAATTTCATTTCTAAAACAAAATTATATATGTTGATAGATTTCGTTTGAAATTTTATTTAATGTCAATGCTGAAACCATCTATTCATTATAGGTAAGTTATAACAACAAAAATTAATAAATATTAATTTTCGCGAACTGAACTAAACTCTACTAAAAATAATTTATTTTGTTACTTTTTAAATATAATATCGTTATTAAAGTATGAATTTTAAAACGCAATATTTTATTTGAAAGTTTAATCAATAAGTATAATCTTCTCAAGAATCCCGAACTTGAGTTCGAATTACGCGCAAAACTACCAAACAAGCTAACCGAAATGTTTTTAAATACCACTATTTTGAGATTTTTATAATTTATTTTAAGTATTTTTATGTTTTTTAGATTATTGTGTATCATACAATAAACATTGAATCGGAACTTAATCTATCCATCGTATCAACTACCACTAATAAAATTATTAAATATCTTGAACTGTAAAGCGCCCTCTATGGTTTTATAATTTTAGCCAATTTCTAACCTTTCCTAGTTCCAACCACAGGAAAGAAATGTAAATTATTTACTTACTCTAATATTTCCGAATTATTTATGAAAAATTTCTAACCTTTCCTAGTTCCAACCACAGGAAAGAAATGTAAATTATTTACTCTAATGTTTCCGAATTATTTATGAAAATTAACTCCGTCGTTTTTCCTACATTGGATGATGATAAATTTCCCACGTACTTCCTAAATGAAAGCTCAACCTTATTATGTGCATCAATAAATTATAAAATTAATCAGACAGATGTATACGTACATATCTGATTAATAAACTACTACTCCTTTCCAACCTACTACAACAAATTTCCATGATTGTAATGAAACATTCTAATGTTGAATTTATTTAAATTCCGTTGAGTTATTGCAATGTGGCCTATTTTAAATTTGTATCTATTTAATGTCAATCCTAATATTCGTAAATGAAATAACCCAATGTTTGCATAAATAGTTCGAATCCCGTTTATCTATTCATCATCTAATTAATCCATCTTCTATGATATTCTAACGATGATATCCTGAACGTTATAGCCCCGAAAATTGAAAATAACTAATTAAGTAACGATTAAAACTCTCAAAAGATTGAGTCTTTGTTTAAACTAATTTTCATTTAATTTATTGAAATCTAAAACCGCCCCTACATATTGTCTCAAAACCTTTCCTTTTCCACGGACAGCAAATTGTGCGATAGTAAATAAATACCATCGCTACTTAAAATAATATCAATCCAAAACAATCAACATCCTCATTCTAATCGAAAACTATCTCTAAAATAAATCATCCTGATAACGAAAGTAACGCACGAAAATCCTAGTCAAGTAAAATCCTGGTCATTTGAGATCCTGGTCAATTGGAAATTCTGGTCAATTAAGACACTGGTCATTTGAGATCCTAGTCAAATGTCAATCCTGGTCACGTAAAATTCTGGTCATTTGAGATCCTGGTCAATTGAGATCCTGGTCACGGCACCAAATTGTAATAGAACCCTCTCTTAATCTAATTAAATAATAAATAATTAATAAATTATAGAAATCACCGCATATTCTAAACCTAATCATACATTAAAAAAGTTATCAAAGATTGTTGAATATTTTGGACTACCTATCTTAATGTTTATGGCCTTGTGAATCGTCTCCTATAAATGGTAGAACCGTACGTTGTGATAGTGCAGTAATCCAAATCCTTTTAAAGTAATGAGACAATACCTAACTAACATCTAACCTATTCAATAATATTAAATTAATTTAATATATTCATCGTCCTACAAATAATTGCAATTTAATCCCCTGATAAACACTATTCCTATACTCTGAGTAACCGAACTGAAATTTCCACATAAAATCATATTATGCACCAATCAATATATTTCCTACTATATTTTCGAAAGGTTTCAATTGTAGGAATGAATAATCTTTTCCTGCAAAAAATTGAACATTATAATTCCTAGTCATAAACAAAACTGAAAGTAAATTAAAGCTTCATGACGAACGTATGTTGAAATTAACAAGATAGGAAAGTGAAACATAGATAAAACGTAAGTAAGTATATTGCTAACTGAGTTTGAGTTGGTTATATAGCAAAGTCATAGTAAACTCTATTTGTTTATCATAACTCTGGCATAGGAGCCCCGCCACCGCTCCAATGCTGTGGGTCTCGACTACCTGGCTGGTTAACCCTCCACTATTTAGTGCTTGAAATTTCCCACACGGAGGTACCGTGTGTGAAATTCCCCCACACTAAGAGACATTTGATTTTACTAAATTTTGTTCTATTTATCCCAAGTCAGTACGTCAGGTACCCCATCTACCTATTCTTATCTACTTATCTAGTTTGGACTCCAAAAGGTGCAAGGGACAAGAGGACATTATTTTTTTCCAAATCCTAACAAAATAGACATCACCTTAGTTAATTGTGAGTCTATCTAATACGTACTACATTCGGTATAAGACAGACTCTAAAAATAGCTCAACTTTCAAATCTCCTAGTTTTCGTCTAAAGATTATCAATATTATCGTAGATTCTATATCAACAGCATGCAGTGGACTAAACAGTAGTATTAATTTTAACTGTAAATATTTATTTGAATTCAATGATCTGTTAGTGATATTCAGGTTGTCTCTATTTTCCAGAACTTGTATTGAAAAGTAATCTAAAACCCGTTTATATAACTTAGGCATTATATTTCACCATTATGAAATACGATAAGGACATGTTTCCTTCAAATAATATTATAGATTATTGATGCTATTTCCTAACAACAAGATATTCTCATTCGAATCTTTAAATTAGCTACCCCTATCCGTTTGGTAAGGAGATCACTAACAGGTACTGCTGTGCTTGACCCAAGACACGAAGGACAATTTCTTATCACTAGTACATTAAATGTTTTTATAGAATAAATAGTAAAATTCTTATTGAAAAATCAATCAAACAAACCCAACTCTGAATTCCACTAAATTGATCTATAAACAAACACGAATAACCCTAAACTATGAATAAATTCCCGGTAGTTATTTAACTATCGCACAAGCAAAGCATTATGTATTTCCATACTAGAGTGAAACTCAATTACGATTTTATTTAAGTTACTCGCGAATGATTTCAAACAGAGAGTAAATTCCCAATAGTTATCTAAGTAAAAGGAATAATTCCCAGTCGTTACTAATTCCCGGTAGTTTCCTAACTATCGTTCAAACATTACCTATTTTGCAACTAGAAACAAAACGTTCGTTTCTTTGCAGGAATATGATCCTTCCAGCCTTCCTAAGTAAAATTCCGCCTAGAATCCGCTAAGAAAATACCTATCTATTTATGCATATTGTAGTAACCGTGTAGGGATAGGACCTTTCTCATATCCTCCGTAGAACATCGCAAAACCAGCTAAAGAAATACCTTCCTATACCACAGAATAGATATATAGTACAACGTTCTCTTACCACATTCTTGGATTATATTTTTATAGTTTTGATAATTTACGTATTGTATTTATTAGTACTTTTATTTATTAGTATTTTATTATGATGAATTTGTCTTTAAATGTATTTTATGCCGTTTTAAATTTATTTATTTATTTTTTGAATTTTATCTATATTTTAACCCTAACTTTCCCCTCCTACGTGTGTATTCCTCGACTTATAGCTTTTCCCTATACATTAGTGTGTACCCCCAAACACTAGAGATTGCTACAAATCTCACATTTACTTTTAAACGTGCATGTCTGTTCTCGGTGTGTGCAATGAGAACATACCTGATCTAACCCTATGAGAGAACGAGCTGTGACAAAAGCTCTCCAAAGCTAAAACCTGTTGCCACCTAATTTTTACCTTGCATGCGGGACCGGGGTCCATGGGCAGCATACAAGACAAAACCCTATCACTTGGGACAGTTCAGCTTAATTTGCATTTAGGATCCGGGTATCGTATACACGAAGACGGGACAGTTAATCTTTTCAGCCCTCCTTTCAGCCAGAATGCAAACCAAACCAAAAAGGTGGATCCAGATCCTATAACGGAGGCAAAATCTGGTGCAGGTCTCCACAAAACACGCGAACTGCATACCCTAAGCAAAATAAGGGAAGACAAGCTTCGTTGCACAGTTTCAACTTATCTCTTACTGAGTTCCTGGACCCGAGGCATACTTCCCCCCAGATCCAGAATTACTTGAGAGGGCGAAGCTAACTATGAATTTAACCGGAAATTTCATCTGCATTTTTCTGACAAGTTTCGACTTGCGAATCTCGTGAATGATTTTATAACTGACCGCGTTTGACAGCTTGACAAATCTTTTATAGCTTTTGCCTGGTCACGTTTAGTAGTGCGCGCGTCGATGTGTTTGTTTCTATATGTTTAAAAAAAATGTCTTGTTCCAATTTTCTTACTAAAGTACATACAAAATATAATTCCTTTATTCTTATAAAATAACTAGGTGTTTGAAAATTGCGTTTTCATATTGTAACAGCCTAAAAATAAATTTCCGTTAAGATATTCAAAATCCCAACAAAAGCATAATTAAATCTTGTATGAAAAATCACAACCGAGTATGCAATCCGTCTTAATTAATACTTAAAACGTCCTCGAGACTTCTCCTTGCACTATATACACTTTCTCCGAGATCTCTCAATCTATGAAACATATCCCTTCCCGTAATAATTCTAGAAAATATTGTGAATTATTAAAGAACTAGTCTCGCCTAAAATTATTCAACCCTCCTAACGTGGATCCTTTCAATATATGAACAAACTACTCTGCTACCCTTTAAATACTTTCTGCACTCTCTAAAAGATAAAAATCTTTTTATCTTCCGTCTAGAAACAATAATTTCATGAATATAAATACCCCAATAATAGCGTTTGTATGATTATTGTCCCCACTTCAATTTATTAAAGATTTTTCGTTCTCAATTTGCTACAATTTCCCCATACTATTTCATCCGTCTCATTAAAAAGCAAATCCAAGTACCGATCCTAGTCTCCTCCATATCGTATGGTTGTGATACTTCACTAACAAAAGACGACTTAATTATTTTGACAGCTCGATATCGTCCCACACGATTCCTTCTGCTTCGCATTTAAGGGCACATTATTCCAAAACCGTTCTTTAGTATACCTAAATGGTAAACATGAAAACACTAAAAATATACCTAATTCCAATGTATCCATTCAATCTATTCTATATTTATGATCAATTTAGACTGCCTTGTTAGCCCGGTTGATAGTAGCTCCCCCTCCGAGCTCTAGATCGTGAGTTCTACTCCCATCCAGGACAAACATTTATGTGACGAACACAAACTGTTCCAAGTCTGGATGCTACATCGCATTCTCCGTACGCATTTACAAACAAAAAGTATTTAAGCGTTTTATTTAGTATCAGCTGTTTGACCCCGACAATACTAGCCTTGCCTAATCTTCATTTTCGATGAATTCTCCAACCTTCTGCTAACATATCCAGAACTGACAAAAGACCATCAAAATCTTATAAAAGTACACTAGATGTTTATTTTTCATTAACCTCAATTTGAAATGTAAGTCTCTACGAATAAATCATTACAACTTTTCTCTACCAAAAATATGATAATACTAGTTGCACCCCGCGGTGTTAATCGCGGACAAAAGTATTCTGTATGTTAATCTAGCGTATAAGCTATCTACATTCCAAATTTCATCAAAATCGGTTCAGTAGTTACGAAGATATAAAGTAACGAACATTAACACAAGAACTTTCGCATTTTTTTTATATTAGTACGATTATAAATAACGAATAGTACAAAATGATTCCTCAAATTATACGATTTTTATTAAATAAATTCTACCATAATGTAATTTAGTTTGTAATTATTTACTCATCTTACTAATATGTGCGCCTTTATTCCCGTGCACAATCATTTCTCCTGTCGCGGGAATCGAACCCGCCGCCTCCGAGTTACGATTCGACCTACTCAACCACCCCTCCACTGAGGTTATCAAAACGTACTAGCCTTAACAAAAATTTCTTACGCATGCTCCTACTTTCACCACGCGGGCTTCAGGGATTGGACAATGAAATTAAGAAACATAAATCTGTCACAATTAAATTTGGAATTCCAGGATTTTTTTTGACACATTCAGTGATCGAACGCTCTACGACTAGCAGCTCCCCATATCTAAGTATGAACCTTTTAGTATGAGAATTATTTTGAAGTTTGATTTCTTTTACTATTACCTTATTTTACCACAGATAACCACTTTTACACCTATCTCTACATTTTCTCTATCAGTTAATGCGATGCCAACGACTATTTCCTTTATTTTTGGACTATTCTTTGTGCGTAAAATGCTTCAATGAAATTATTTCAGTATTTTTATAGTTTAGATAACATTTATAATATTTGTGACGTCACGAGACAGCCTGGATCGTTACAGTACTAATATTACTCTTTGGTCATTGTGGCACAGAGTGTAGTCGATTGTTTTTTTTCTAATCTGTGACAATATGTGGTAACTTACAACTTACCGTTAGTAGCAAAAAAAACATGAGTCGGCCATGTTGTTTAAAACTCCGATTCGTTTCGTAATGAAATCTCAATAATTGTCATCAAATTTTTTTAATGATATATCAATTTTAATATATCCTATGTTAAGCGCCGGTTATTTCTAAGCATATCAGTGAAAACCGCATGAAAATCCATTCAGTATTTTAGGAGTTCAGTCATAACAAACAAACAAACAAACAAACAGACAAAGTATTTAAAAAGTGGCTTAACGTGATCAGCGGCTAATTTTAAGTCAACCTGTGTCATTTTTTTCTTGATATCTTGCAATTACAGACTTTTTTATTTCTACAGTTTTATTATATGTATAGATGGATGAATAAAATTTCGTAGTACGAAATGCTACGAAAGTCTACAAATGTTACGATTCAAATTAATAATCGTATAAAATAATAAAATTAAAACTACTATTACCATACGTCGCGTTGTCTTCAAGTTTGGTGATATCCGCTCCGCCAACGAACGTAACGGCTGGGTAAACGTCAATAAAAAGTACCAAGATTTAACCCATAGAATAGAGAAGTCACTGTGCTGTGTGGTACCTACCGAAAGATTTGTTTAATTATTGTTGTTATTAATGGCAGTGACCACATCTACAAGCGAAGTACGCGGGATCCTATTTGGCTAGAGTTACTCGAACTTAAGATTCATCAAGTGAGAAATCTATCATTTCAATGTTTATTTAGAAACCTACCTCACCAACCCACCTAAAAAACAAACAAAAAAAACAACCAATTAACCTAACACTTGCAAAAACATTTTCTCGCTAAAAGGGCCGAGTTTTTCAAAGCAGTCTACTAAAACCGTAAAAGGTCAATTTACATACATTCCGGTTGCTTCAGAAGTTGGTACGAGTGAGGAATTTCGCAGGCGCGGCGCGGGGGTGTGAAGGGGAAACGAGCGGAGAGGGGAGAGGTAATCAGCGTAATGCCAATCATGCAAATGCCGAGATCCGACTGAAAGCCTCAACCGGCTTGTTTCAGGAGTTAAAATGGAGATCCACTTAGTGGGACACGCAACTCACATACGCAATTGATGCCGTTGTTGGTCAAAGAGTGATAAATGCAGATGGAATAAAGGGCAACATTTCGTTCAAAAGTTACACCAGATAAGCTCCACGAGTAGCCATAGTTGGGAACGGTTTTTAGACAAACCTAACCTAGGTACTCACAAAGTCCAAGTCTCGCCTTCCGAGCATGAAAAGCGGAAGAGGCCCAAAAGGTAACATGTTTTTTGTTTGAATCACAATTTGTTTCTCGAAAGTTGATGAAACAGGGAAAATGTTTTGTCTCCAGATGATCTGATGTGATTTTAAGGTTTATAGGTAGTTTTCATTTTGATTGATCGGTAATTGATGTAAGTAGGGGTAGGCTTAGTACCTATTGTTATGTTTAGGTAACCTACGTTACTACGTTATCTCTTGGTCTCTACTTTACCCTTCTGCACTATAAATATTCTATGACCAACCACGAACGAACAACATAGCCCACTCCTAACGAATTTAAACGCCGGCATAAACTGAACTGTATACTTACTAATTGGGGATTTGTAACAAGAACTCCTGTCTTGCTTTGAGCCAACTTGGAAGTGCTAAAAGTGATTTACTTCTATAGGTATAGGTAAACTTACATAATACCTAATTACAGTTGGTACCTAGCTACACCTACTTTTGTAACACTTGAAAGGATAACTTTATTTCTATTTATTTTATAAAGATATATTGACCGTCAGAACTTGAATGTTTATAATAAATAATAGGTCGGTACTAGATTTATGTAATAGAGGTGTAGAGTGGTTGCTTGCAAGTTTCTTTATAAGTACTTACTTAAGTTAAATTTTTTAAGGGGAACGTTACACTAGCGCAGCAAATTCAAATTTTCTTGCGTTCTTTTGCCAATAATAGCTTAATTACTCAACGTGATTACATGAAAATAATTTTGCGCAAATAAATATAATGTATCAATAAATTACAAATAAAAATATCACCTACTTATCATTAGTTTAGCGACAAACGGCAATAGGCTGAAAACCTAAGAACAAAAATTGTTTATTGCCATTTTGGAAATGAACAATTTAAGAAGTGGACCAAACCGACCGGAGGGAAACCAATGATATCTAGGAGATACTTTTAATCGTAATTTGTTGATAAATTCTATTTATTTCCGCAAAACTAGTTTTCATGTAATCACGTTGAGTAATTAAGCTATTAATGGCAAAAGAACGCAAGAAAATTTGAATTTGCCGCGCTAGTGAAACGTTCCACCTTAAGTATTTGGTGTTTGACCTCTAGAGATTCTATATGTGTCCTTTATTTATGTTCAGAAAGTTTTGTGGCTGACTGTAGAATATTTTCGTACCCTTATCTTCTATGTTCTCTGAAAGCGTAGGTATTTGATTGCTTTACATTAAGAGAGAGTGAAAAGATGGCGCATTAATATTTAAGTACATTGCTCACACCTATAAAGGATCTGAAACACTTCCTAAAATATCAATTCAGTTCATTTACACATTAATCAGAAGGCTCGTTTTATTTCCATTAAAGGGTGCTAAAAGCAATATGGCCGACTTTTCGCGCACTCCTCGGAAAATTTTGAATTCAGAACATGGAAGTGAGAGTATGGTTAATGTTGCCACTTTTAAATATTAAGATTAGATTATTGTAAGGAGAGAAGGAGACGTGTTGCAAATTGATTCTAAAATCAAAAGCTTTGTGGATTGCTATGTTTTGATACTTGCAATGAGTATAACTGCAGCTGAATAATGAAAATCAATGGGACTAGGCTTTTTTTAAACGAATGACGTTACCGAGCTATTCGTTCGCCTGGTGTTAAGTGACACGGCCGCCCATAACAGATTGCATTGGGAACTCTAAAATAAAAAGTTTCGCGTGACACCGCGCACTGCGCACGTCATCCTGTGACATCACACAGTATAAACAACTTTTCTAGACTGTGAGATCAGTTCGTAAAGTCTCATTTGCCTAGTAAGTTCAAAACCATTGCCATTGCCATTTTTTTACAATGGTAAAGAAATGCCTTAAAATGATGACATACGTTGGCTCTTTAATTTATCCTGTCATAAAAAATCCTGCGCTCTCTTTTCATGTTGCTCTCTCTGCACTTTATTAATACAAATGTCTTAGTAACCGTAGTCGACTTTTTCATGAACAACCCACAAAATAAATGAAGTATGAAAAATCTAAAATAATAAAATTATTAGGTAAGTACCTACTTGATATTCATATACGTATAGAACGCACCGCGACAACTTGTAAAAGCAGTGAAAATGTAGGAATTATACGAATTAACATATCAAACGCGACTTCGTTATTCGCTACGCCACCCTACTCTAGCGCGATTAAGAAGTCTTGATACTTGGATTTATTTTTTGCCATGATTAAAACACCTCATATACCTACTATATTTTTGTGTAAAATAGGTGTAAGTATTTTATTTATTTTATTTTATTTATTTAACAAAAAACACAGCTCTTAAATTTAAACAAACATATCTTCTGAATAAAACTTACAGCCAAATACGGTTTTACATTTTATAAAGTATAAGTATATTGTAGTTTATTTTAATTTTATTTATTAGTTTCTAATTATTGAGTAAAAGCAACGAAAGAAAAAACCGCTATTCATAATGTGTAGGTATGTACCTATCCGATCATGCAAAACCCTGTTTTCATAAAAATAATTATTGAAAGTCAAAGTCAAATTACTTGTTGCAATTAGACTATTATATATGTATATAAATTAAGTATTAGCACATTTACAAGTCAAAGTCAGAGCACTAAAAATAATTTAAATTAATGTTCTAAGCAAATAAAGTCACAAAGTGTTTAATTGTCAAAATATAACTAACAAGCCTATAATAATGAATTTGTAAAAAAAGGAGGGCTTCGGCTTCTACCACTGGATAAGAAAACTCCGCAGTTTCAGCTCTAAAGAAGCACTCTGCTGAAGATTAATTTGTAAAAGAAAAAATTTAATTACTAACGGGATTTGAACCCGCTTCCATCCGTCCCTTTAGCCGGGACATGATTTATTTAAGCTACCGTGATAAGGATCGCATGTCCAAATTTATCCTGAAGTTGGCTAATTTGTGTTAGTATCTACTATCAAGAGTATCAAGTAGTGTCGGCTACAGCATGCAGCTACGTCAGTACACACGACATACGATGCTGCACTCGCACAAATAAATGACATTTTAAATTGGAATCAGCGCAAGTGCGATATTGCCCCGCTCGCCTCCGGCTGTGAAATCTGTGAAAATGTATCAAAAAAATGGCTGTGTGAAAGGGGGTCCCCTTTCATAGTATCGAATCAATGTGTAATTTAATTGAGGCAATTAATTACTATCTATAAATGAATTGCCTCAACTAAACTACATATTGTTTTTGGGAACTGCTTTCGAGATGTCTGGGTATCTTGTACAGATATACAAATTTAAAATGGGGTTCGTTGCTAGATATAATCCTTTACCTAAGTTCTAAGCTCAAAGTAGTAAAATTACAATGAATATAGGTATCATTATAAGAGTCTTATTGCAAGTCAGTGCAGGGTACCTATAACTAATCATGTAATTAGAAATCCTCTTTGTATTGAAATACCTACGCACATTAAACTTTGCTGTACCTACTGATATTTTTGTTTTCAGATCACAGTTTTAACTCTATAAGTACCAGTAGATTTTATTTTATCGAGAATCGGGGTTTTGGTGTCTCTTCTTCTAACTTCAACCTATCATAAGACGTACGGCAGTATTTAAAGTTGTTCTTAGTTTTATGTACATAAATATGTGTTACAAAGAGAAATACTGGGTGGCGCAAAAGTAAAGACCCTATTTGGTTCAGCTATAACATTTTTTCTAAATTAGAAAACTAGATTTAGGTTTTTTTAAATGTATATTTGTGCCATTAAATTTCGTACCATTAGGATTTAAAGATGATGTCTTTTAAATGGTGACCTCCAGAGTTGATACACATTTGAGCCCTATTTATGACATTTTGCATAACTTGCCGTAACACTTCCTGCGATATGTTCGTTATTTCTTGACGAATGTTTTCTTTTAGAGCTGCGAGAGTCTGTGGCTTGTTCACATACACCCGAGATTTCAAAAAACCCCAAAGAAAGAAGTCTGGACTGGTCAGATCGGGTGATCTTGCAGGCCAAGGCAAATCGCCAAAACGAGAGATAACTCGGCTTGGAAAAGCGTCCCTCACTAAGTCCATAGTGTCGCGCGCTGTGTGTGCCGTAGCGCCGTCTTGTTGAAACCAGATGTGCTCCAGCCCCAATTCGTCCAAACTGGGTATCAAAAACTCACGTAACATGGTTCTGTAGCGTTCTCCAGTGACAGTTATCGCATTGCCTCCAGCGTCTTCGAAAAAATAGGGTCCGATCACTCTGTCAACACAGATGCCACACCATACAGTAACTTTTAGTGGGTGTAGAGGTGTTTCTTGAATAATGCGCGGATTATCAGTGCCCCAGAACCGAGTATTCTGCTTATTGACATGCCCTGAGAGATGGAAATGCGCTTCGTCACTCATAACCAATTTTGAAGGAAAATCATCTTGCAAAATGTCATAAATAGGGCTCAAATGTGTATCAACTCTGGAGGTCACCATTTAAAAGACATCATCTTTAAATCCTAATGGTACGAAATTTAATGGCACAAATATACATTTAAAAAAACCTAAATCTAGTTTTCTAATTTAGAAAAAATGTTATAGCTGAGAACTAAAGTGACCGATATAGCTCTTAGAGTTAGTAAGTTGAAGTGGCAATGGGCAGGCCACATCGCTCGTAGAACTGACAACCGATGGGGAAGAAAGGTTCTCGAGTGGCGACCACGAACCGGAAGACGCAGCGTAGGCCGGCCCCCCACTCGGTGGACCGACGACCTGGTGAAAGCCGCGGGGAGCCGATGGATGCAGGAGGCGAGCAGCCGCTCAAGGTGGCGTGCTCTGGGGGAGGCCTATGTTCAGCAGTGGACGTCTTCAGGCTGTTGATGATGTTATAGCTGAACCAAATAGGGTCTTTACTTTTGCGCCACCCAGTATATAAGGAAAAATATTTCCAAACCATTTGTGGGATCACCCCAGTGGGTGTGTCCCTACGCTACCTCAGGCGACGCTTTAGCTAAACGGTCGCTAAACGTTTGGGCGGCCCGCCCTACGCACTTCAACACCACAGAGGCACCCTTTAACAATATCTACTGAAATTGAACCTTACTCCTTTGGATATATGGCAAAGTAAACCAATGTTGAAGGTGATAGAACCGTGGCAAAGTAAAGAGATGCTAATGTCTCTACGTATAGCTTAAACGGTTGTATCTATCTACCGTTTAACGGGCGTGACTATGCGCCTTTATATACCATTATATTAGGTACGTACGGTAGAGTGTTTTCAGTTTCAGGAAAGAAGATAAGTATGTAGGCACAACTTCGTAAGATTATGCATTTGGCTACATTTAGCTTGAGGTATTAAAATAATTGAATCCGTATAAAACAATACAGTGTATGTGTTGTGTTTACGTATTTACATCCTCGAGTTAAGTGACGTTCAGTGATAATATATATATGTAGATATATCGCCATACGCATTTGGTGTTTTGTATTAAAATCAACAAAAGATGCTCCAGCGACCTAAAGTGTATATACAATACTAGCGGCTCGCCCCGGCTTCGCACGTGTAGTGGTGTAGCTTATGTTACTCAGGGTAAACGTAGCTTTCCAATGGTGAAAGATTTTATGAAATCGGCACAGTGGTTTTTGAGTTTATCCATTACAAACATACACACAATAATACAAATCTTTCCTCTTTATAATAGTGGTGTAGATACATGGTATCCGAAACGATAGAGCGCGTCTCGTGTTCAGTCCAAGAGATTTTAGCCTAGTTTAGAGTTTGTAGCTCAGTATGTAGGGGTAATTCCACGATGAGTGTCAAACTTGCAGGCCGTCCACTTGATGGTAAGCACCGCGCGAGGACTCTTCAGGTTGGTAACAAAGATGTAATAGTAGCCCGTACGCATAACCTACATTTTTTTCCTGTTCTAATACGACTTTACGGTAGTGAATGTATGTAGGCATCTCATCAACGGGTAAACGTGCTTCACCTTAGACACACTTCCATCGGATGAGATGTTTTCAAACGCCCATTTTGGGTATAAGTTTCTTTTCCCATTTTAGCATTAATAAAACCTATTCTAATGATGGAATCGACAATATATTTAAGTAAGCAATTTAAAACTAAGAAAACTATCTTATCTTTTCCCAGTTTTCCACGAAAAGAAGTCACTTAAGTCCATCGCGGTGGGCACTTGGGCAATTGTGAAAGCCAGTGGTAAGCAATATTTATATAGCCATCGGGCAGCAGCTAAGTGTCACCCCCGCGTCTACCCCCGGGATGTATTAATAGCCACTCGGTGAAAGTTATGAGAGCTCGCAGAGATGGACTTAGATTATTTTAAAGATTTAGGCTAATAATAACCTAGGTAGGTACAACCGGAGGCCAATTCTCATAATTTATAAACGTTCACATACTTGCAAGATAGGTACATATAATATAGGATGTGATTATATCAATGCAAAACAAGATATATTAACTACTAGAATTGTAACCTCAAAATGTAGGCAAGTGAATGTTTTACAACTTTTCGTTGTAAAAAGTAATATTATGCTGCTAATTTTTGTAAAAAGTTTGAAGTAAGTAGACTAAACATTAACATTTAAAAAATCAGGCCATATCTCAGAGCATTTACTACAGCAGCCCACATCAATGGTATTTAATGTATTTGGCCCATATCATTACTTTTTAATAGTCCTCTTACGCTTTACAATTACAAGATATTGAATGGGACTCTGTAAAAAAAGTTACTCAATGATGCGGCTCTGTCATTCTCCGCCCCGCGAATCCGGCGGTACCTACTCTGCCCCTGAGTGGATACTTTTTGCATTAGTCAGAAGTCATACACATTTTACTACTATAAAATATTATAGCATAATTATTCGACTTTATTACACAGTAGAGAAATCAATTAAATTTAAAAAAACTTCTATTAAATATCACATACCTATACACGAGTTTCAACGTAAATATGCCCATAATTAGCTCACTTAGATAACACAATGTTAGTAATTCGACTTATTCAATTATTATAGGTACATCTAACTAACTTTAATGGCAATGACCCAATCCAAAGTATATTTTGGCCGCAAACAACAAAACACATTCCCTATAATGAATGAAGTCGATTTTATATGAACACTTAATAGTGATGGTGATCAAAGGACACAGTTGTCGCCCATGATCACCCAGGTGATTAAACTGGATTAGACGGGTTTTCTCCCATAGAATTTGCTGGCTGAAGCTCGCGTAGGTCCGCCTCCACCAAGCTCTCTCCATGCCGTTCGAAATTTGCTACATTTAAAAACATTTTTACCAAAGTTGCGCGCCTCTGCATCGTCGATTTTTTGCACGCCTAGTTAATAAGTGTCTACTGGCTCGTGAAATATTACAAATTGCGTCCCCCACCCCTCCAGGCGGGGGTGAGCCTCCCAGTTTTACGCTGCCTTTTTCACGGTGAACGTTGAGGGTGCTCGATCATAAGCATCAAATGAACATAGGTGTCTGATCTGCTTACCGAGTGTGAGCTTGCGTAATAGCTTTGAGATTGGATTAAAAATTGTAGGGGTTAAGTTATTGTTAATAGGCAATTCATAATATTGTGCCAAATAATGAAAAGTGACGTGTTTTTTGTGTTTACAAATTGTAGTCTGATTTTGATTATTCTTTTCCTGTTCTATAGGTAGTGTCTCGGTGGGTTCATATTTAGGTGTAGATCTGATGTTGGGATAGGGGACATAAATCGTAAAATCTACTCAAAGAATTACAGATCACGCATCGCGACTAGGTTCTTACACATGGAAGTCGCTATAAGAATAATTACTTAGGGGGGCTATTCCACTAGTCTCTACTCTACCAACGTATCTGACCTGGTGGGGACCTATCATACTCAACGTTGACAATGGGCTTTTAAGATATCTGCGAAACTCTGCAGTGACGAACAGCTCAAGTATAGTAGTAAGATGTTGGAGATCGAAATCAAACAAAAGCAACACTACAAATGTAATAGTTGTTAAGGTATGTACTTGTCACTTGATCAACCAATACTCTTGTAAAACATTGGTGTTTTTCCCATAATAATATGAGGGGACGATGATTTCATGATAAAACTGTGTGATGTTTAGTTACAATATGGCCAAAGGCAACGCTATACCTGGATTGGGAACTGGCTCTCATGTGGAGGCCCCGGAACACACTGTAACTCTCTCTCGGAATGCTCTACCACCAAGCTATGGTGTCCTCACGATGTTTTCCTTCACTAACATCTGACCTATACTTAATCTAATCTCACTGTAAATTACACAATCATGAATTTTGACTGGCCTATTAGCTCAGTTGGTAGTTGCTCTGCCTTCTGAACTGCCTTATAGGTTGTGGGTTCGATTCCCATCCAGGACAAACATTTGTGTGATGAACATCGATGTTTGTTCTGTGTCTGGATGTTATATTGTATTCTACGTATGTACACACATCAAAAAAGTCTAAGCAACATGCATTATATTACAAATTTACCATTTATACTAATTAATTTCTAAGTATTTACTCACTCAAAGTGCGTAGGTAAGTTAACTTTTTTGTTATTGATGACATACTGGCTGGTTGTAAAAAAAAATTCGATTATGTTTTGTTTTTTCATGACATTCAAATGACTGCGAATTTGTTTGAATTTACACGTTTATTCTTGATTTTATAATTTTACCAACCATTTAAATAAAGTTAGCGACAAAATTGAATCGTTAGATATTCTTCACGTCATGGAGCGACGTCATTTGACGGCAGATGAAATGCAAAGAGCTGTAGGGATGTTGCAAGCGGGAAGTAATCAATCTCAGGTATCTCGACATTTTGGCATTCATAGAAGTGTTATTTGTCGTCTTTGGCAGCGCTACAATAATACAGGGAAACCCACTGAACAGCACCCAGGTCGTAGAAGGAGTACAACCACTCGGCAAGACCGGTACATACAACTGACTGCAAGACGCCAGCCGATGTTAACCGCTCGAGAGCTAAGTTTGAGGCTACAAAATTCAAGTGGTGTTGATGTAAGTCCCCAAACTGTGCGAAATCGACTGCATGAGTACGGCCTACGAGCTCGACCCAATCAGGTGCCCACCGATACGTCACGGGAATCGCGCTCGTCGAAATGAATGGTGTAGAGAACGCATAACATGGACCCAGGAACAATGGGATAAAATTATGTTTTCCGATGAGTCGTGATTCGGGTTTAGGCCTGATACAAGAAAGGTGCGAGTGTACCGTCGGCCCGAAAATACTGAAAGGCTCAGGTGCGTTCAGGAAGTTCATCCATACAGCGGCTCAACAGTTATGGTATGGGCGGGTATTATGAAGAACAGGCGAACTGAGCTCGTTTTTGTAAATGGAAACATGAACGCTGAAAATTACGTTGAGGATATTCTCAGACCTTATGTCCATCCATTTGCACAAACCTTTGGCTCCGATTTTACGTTAATGCATGACAATGCGCGTTCACATACAGCTCGGCGAACCAGTGAATACTTGGCAACGGAGAACATCCGGGTATTGCCCTGGCCTGCACAATCGCCAGATCTCAACCCCATCGAGCACGCATGGGACATGCTCCAGAGACGTGTTTTGAAGGACTTGGACGGAGTGACAACAACCCAACAGCTGAAGGATTTGCTAAAATTTATTGGGAGCGAATACCGCAAGATGACATAAACAGTCTCATTAATTCAATGAATAATCGTTTGCCGACAAGTTCTGAATAGCAGAGGAAGCCATACTTTGTATTATATTATCCTATTCTTTCACAATAAATTCATTTTCTTTAGAAATTTCATTTTGTAATAATTTTAAAAATAAAATACAACGTTATAATGTGAAGAACCATCCTAAAATTTAAATTAGTACATGTTGCTTAGACTTTTTTGATGTGTGTATTTACAAACAAAAAGGATCTAAGTATTCTATTAGTTATCTGGTTTCCATAGTACAAGCTATGCTTAGTTCTATGGCGCTGAGTGAAATGTCCACACTTTTCTTTTTGTATATCATGAGTGAAGGAAGGAATTATACCTACTTGCATTTTTATGGCATACGACTTCATAACAACAAAACTTTCCACTTGGTTGAGCTTACAATGTGAGCCTTTGTAATTTTATATGATGAGAATTTTAACACACATCTTTGTAGTAGTTTTGTAGCCTGTGAACTTAGATTTATCAATCACTGCATTGCAAAAGATTTGCTGGATTCTCCAAGACTTCAAAAGAATTAAACAATGACTGCACTGATACTTTGCTTAGTTTACTATCATCTCTATAAAATATCGACCGTTTTCAATAGTTTTTACGCTATAGATCTATTAAGGCCCGATTTTACCAAAGTAGAATAAATTTAATTCCAAGCATATCTTTCCGAGAAATAACTCTTGTACCACCAATTTTCAAGGAATTAGAAGCTTATACCTTGGATACAATCAAAATGGCGTTTTATTAATTATCATTTCATTTGTCAATCAGCTGTATCCGAGTGTAACCAGTAGCATTATACTTGGAATAAAGTTTATTCTACTTTGGTAAAATCGGGCCTAAAGAAGACAAGTTAGGCACATACAAGTAAACGCTTTTGTAGTTAGAACATTTTCAAAACTTAATTTCTAGATGAATTATTTTCATAAGATGAAAATAGAATATAAATATTATTATTAATTTAAATATGCCACACCAGTGACTACGGCCAATGCAACTTGGTTGAAACGTCAAGGTAAATAAATAATGTTATTAGCGCGATTAGCTCCTGTGTTAAACAAAAACTATGAATTTAAATACATACAGACAAAACAATAGTTACTTGGTTTTCCTAAAACAAAGAAGGGTCAAAAGCCTCTCTCGTAGTAGGTAACTAGGTAGATACCTACACTTGCTTCTCTGAGCATTGCTAACATGCTATTGAATCTCATCGCATGGCAGACACCGATTTATCATTTTGTTCTCAATAGCTTAACTTAACTCGATAATGTAATGTCATGAAACGTAATGCTGTTATAAATTTCCTTTTGATTAATTTCACTTCCTTCTATTGCTTTACTTTGTTAGTAATTGAATAATTAGGGAATCGGTTACGCCGGATAGGAACCAATCAATTTCCCGAAGGATAACTTCATAAAAGCAAGGCCTTAGAAATTGGGAAAGTGAATTAAAGCGCCCCACAAACTGGTTATATCAATCATAAACTTATTCGATTAATTACGTTTTGCGGAGTTAATAGCGACATCTAATATCGGGAGGAGTGATGGGACGCCTATCGATAAAATTGTTATCGATATATGAAGTCAGAAAACGATTTGACGAGAACTTAGAACACGTTAAGTACGTAGGTACGGTATTTTGAAAAAAAACATCAGTACACCATTAAACAGGTAAACATTAGAAATCAATTAAAAAGTCACAGAATTTACTTAATATGTGGGTAATTTACTATAAATCATATCCAATTACCCACCAATAATAGTATGGTCCTTACCTACTTAACCTTTTTAGATACCTACAGAAAAATTAAAATAGCTCGTGACTGTTTTAAATCCTTTTAAGTAAGTAAGTATACCTAAATATAGGTACGTTTATGTCTGAATGTTCAATATAATAAAGTTTTCTAAGCTCTCAATCACAACTAAAACCTTGGACTTACGTATGTCAAAATAATTGCAATTACTCAGATCATCGATAAAAGTCAGGCATCACTGGGCAGGCCATTTCGGCGGTGTCATTAGGCGGGCTGTGTTAATGATTAATGCGGCGCCTCTCCGCTCACACGACCTCCCTACTACCTCTCTTCACCCCTCTAACCCACGACGCAAATAAACTCACACCGACCCTCTATGGACTGCCTGGTTAGTTTTAGAAGAGTGGGTTATCGTGCGGGAAAGTGATCGTATCTGACGGTCACAAGATCTATGCTCTACGCGTTCACATAAACCTAAAAAAAAAACTTTAGATATCTATTTGAATGTTGAATCTAAGAATTATTGTTGTGATTATCCTGTGTGTACGAAAAGGCTAGAAAAAAGTATTATAAAGCGATCATGAATGTTACATTAAAGTGATTCAAGTAACTATACCTACTTATAAATGTAAAAGAAATCTTCTGTATTTACAGTAACAAAATTGACTAAGTATATGAAAAGATTCCGTGTCATAATCACGCGTGAAAGAGCGTGGGTCTAAACATACTTAACGATCACCCCTTTGATAGAGTCTGTCCTTACTTTTATTTGCTAGTTCTCGTGACTAGCCCCGGCTATGATCGAGTGGTCTGCCTACGAATTGCTCGAGCACGATTCTTGTATTGCATTAAGTGCTCATATTTGTTGAATTATAGGTTATTTTTTCGTTTCTTAATGGATAGTTTTATTTGATTTTTGTCGTTTTATTACGCTCTTATGATATTAGATCTACGGATATGGGATCTCAATTTCGAAATCGTTTGCTTACACATCCGCCAGGGAATGTCCGATTCACAAACTCTTTCAATCATAATTTAAATATAGAAGCCATTTGCGTAATGACGCTTCTGATATTGCAAAAAACTACCTAAACATTTTATATAAAACACATTAGCAGGCTTAACATGAGCTAATGCACGAACTTTTTGTTAGGGTTTTAATTCTGCAATCAGGCTCGTATCTCGCAGGCAATTATCGGCGAGGGCTCACCTCCGTCCTCAGTCCGCCGTCCGCCGCCTGACGTGCAACGTGCAAGGCGTGCGGAGGACGAATTAAAAGGATAAGAGAGAAGCGAGGTAGCAGGCAATTAGTCGCGCGAGATGATGGATGACGCCCTTCGACGTACTGATGGACATAAAACGAACAAAATAGCCGCATAACTCATTATACGCCGATGATAACGCCGCTATAAACTTGTACTTAGATATGTAAGAGCGGGAATATTCGATGATTGCTTGGCGGCAACATTTTTAAAGGAAGTCGCTACCTTATTTTTTTCTGTTGACCGTACATGGAAGCCATATATTGTAGTGTAATGGTCTTTTAATTCGATTTGAGTGGTCATAGAGGTGAAACGGCGCGACGTATTTGGTGATGTCTCGAAAAAATGGGGAAAATTAATGCTGGCTGGTTGGAGTTTCAGTTTTTTTACCGCAAATGATGTGGCTTCTTGGCTGGCTGGCTGTATAAAATACTCTTTTTCTCTTGTTTTTTACCAATAAAGTATATTAGGTAGGTACGTACCTAACTTGTAGATATGTAGATAATACTAAGATATAACAAATTGTTTATGAAAGTTAGGTATAGTTGACTATCAGTTATCAGCGTTGGGACTACGACAGTACTACAGTTTCAGCAATGTTCAATTCCCTTTTTGTAGTTTTAAGTTTAAGTCAACATAAAGTTTGGTATTGATTTGTTTCGTTGACTAAAGAGTTTATTTTGAGCTAATTTGTTTAAAAGCAAATAATTTGTCCAATATTGATGTTATAGAATGGTATCTGCAGGTATGGTGAAGATGGTAGGGTTACAGGTGCCTACCTATTTAAAAGTCGTGTAGTCTTTAAGTTTATATATTATACTAGCTACTACCCCGCGGCTTCGCCCGCGTGTACTACTTATCTCTCAGGAACCGTTTATATTTCCAGGATAAATGCGCAGTGATTTTTCATGGTGGCATTATGAGGGGCAGGGATGAAATATGTAATTTTTGAGATATCTGGTAGTAAGTGACATCAATATTTTATGTAGGTATAGTTTGACACTAAAGCGAAGAATGTTAAAATACACCACCCATTTTTGTTCCTTTTCAACCCACCTACCTAATAATAACCGGTTTTACGAACGTGACTTCAAAAATGAAGAAACAAAACATCCTTCCCTTTTTACCCCTTCAAATCAACCCTGATGGCAAAAAGTATTATTGTAGCACGATTATGTTTTAAAAAGTATATACAATGCCAATTTTCATCGCTATAATTGAATATATAAAGTTTCGTCCCTTATTTCAACCACGTAAGTGATTCCTCTCAAAACAAATTTAAAGCAACATTTTTTATATCGAAGGAACTATCCATACATTGCGATATTTATTTTATTTACAAAGCTCAACCAATGATCTTGGGGTAGAACTCCAAAAAAACAAAGAAAACCCATTTCATTTCAACACGTTTGTATGGTCCAAGTTTAAAAACGGTAAGTAGGTACCTGCGTTATGAAATAAAGGTTTTTCATACAAAGAAATTTTACCCTTTCCAACCCCTTTAAGGGCTGAATTTTCATGAATTCCATTTCATTGCACCCCTATGTAATGAACGTATTCGAAATTTCAAGATTTTAGCTTCAGCGCTTAGGCCGTGCGAACGTCTTACGATGGGACCTTATCCTGTATTTTTTAACCCCTCAGGGGATGAAATTTAAGAAACGCTGCGACCCGTATCTATATCTTTTGTATGATTTTTACATATTCCTAATTTCAGTATGATACGGTAATTTTTTTTGAAATTCCCATACAAACTTTAACAATTTTTTTAACCCTCTTATGTGTCGAATTTCGAAAAACTAAAAGGTAAGTTTATTTTTATTTTTATACTTGTTTGTATGTGTTAAGTTTCAAAACGATACGACATGAAATGTAGGTTTTTCTTACAAACGTTTTTTACCCTTTTCACCCACTTAGGGGTTGAATTTTCAAAAATCCTTTCTTAGCACGCGCTTACGTTATAAAAGGAAGCCACCCTCCAAATTTCAAGTCTATACGTCTAGCGGTTTGGGCTGTGCGTTGTCTGTCAGTCAGTCAGGACAAAGTCTTTTATATAATAGATAACAGGGTTATTGGAAACTCGATGCATGCCCGGCAGGACATGACAGAGGTATTCGCCTGAGCAGCAAAAAGGTAACAATGTAGGCTGATATACATAGTTATAATTAGTGTTTAAGGTATACATAATATTGATCCTATCCTTTATCCTACCTACTTAATATTGGGTTGTTAATTATGTTGTTTAATTCCCTTTGTTGTTTGAGTCTCAATTGCACCCGCCCCCTAATTACCTAACTTGCGACAGGCGTAAATCTCGCGGTGATTGCTGTCATACATCATTAGTGGCCCACTCGGTGGACCGACGACCTGGTGAAAGCCGCGGGGAGCCGATGGATGCAGGAGGCGAGCAGCCGCTCAAGGTGGCGTGCTCTGGGGGAGGCCTATGTTCAGCAGTGGACGTCTTCAGGCTGTTAATGATGATGATGATGATCATTAGTGGTGTAGCGTAGCATACATGCTCGACACCACTAATGATGTATGACAGCAATCACCGCGAGATTTACGCCTGTCGCAAGTTAGGTAATTAGGGGGCCGGACTTATTAATATAAATGTGAAAGTTTGTATGTATGTAGTAAAAATGTATGTAAGTTTACCACTCTGAAACGGCTGATTAGATAGATACTTTAGGTCTTGGAGCACAGGATACTTCTTGCCCGAATAATTATGTTATTTAATACCTAATTGTTCCAGTAGGATAAATGACGATTGTCCACGTGCCATCTGTATCAGACTGGAGCCAAAGGCAATCGTCTATGCAGAGGGTGCCTGAAGAAAATGAGACTCTGAACATGAGCTGAGGTACTGCACAGCAACAGAGGAAGCCAGATATACATCTGAAATGCTAACTCGGTGCTAAGACACAAGACTCTATACCCCAGAAATTTCAAAAGCCTCAACATCAGTGCCACTGGAGCAGCTGGGCCAGCAGCCTAGGGCCACACTTCGTGACTTCAAGCAGTTGGGATGGCTCGGGTATGATGCTGGCAGTGATAAATGCACAGTAGGTACATCCCAAGCGGGACGTCAGCGCAGGACTTGTTCCCCCATGTAGAATAAGAATAAGAAAGATTGCATTGTTTTCCATCATAACAAAACATGGAAGGTACTGCAGCCAGCTGAGTAGCATTGTGATCGACCAGAGAGTGCGTAACTGGTCGTAACATATTAGGTTCGCCACGCGTCATTTCCACGTAACAGTGGTGAGGTAGCAGCCGCTAAGTTTTTGTCGTAAACAGCATTTACGTTTGTTTTACATGCAACATTGGGAAATTGACTTTATTGACCATAATCTAAAGAACTATCTACACAAAATCGACCACTTCATTATTGCTCGCCTGACCTGTGAATAGAATACCTACATGGACATTGGGTCTAACACAGGTCCCATAAAAAAAGTAGTTTTTTATAGGATCTGTGGGGTCTAAAATGGTTCACAAAAAAGCCTGCCAAAAAGCTTACTACGCTTTGTACTATTATGTATACTGTACCCAAAAGACCTAATAAAAATACTAATTATCATTTTCAGTTTAAAAATTAGGTGGGTTTCAGTGTTTCCAATAAGTAAAAAAATTCTAAGTCTATGGCACTACTGTGTTCTGATAAGAATCTTAAAGCAATTTTTTTAATGTTCACATTAAAAAACCAATATGAACAAAAGTTGCAGAGAAGTTGAATTTGAGAATCATGGCCTATTGGAAGTGGAACTTCAAAATGTTCTTCAATAAATCTTTGTTCAACCCCTTTAGCACGAATACATTTTCCCCTTCACTTTTTTCTAGTAAGTAAGTGTATACAATATGGTTAAAGTTTTTGTCTCTATCCGTGCTTGAAAGGCAGGAAGGGGAATATTAGGCCTCTCTCATAGAGCGCCACTTTGACCGGAATTGCCTCTTGCATCCAACAGCACCCACTGGCGTACCTATTACCTAACTCGCCACAGGTTTGCAACAGGCGTAAATTACGCGATGATTGCTGTCATACATCATTAGTGGTGTCGAGCATGTATGCTTCGCTACTGCTGTTGCATTGCTGTTGCAAATTTTACGTAATTACCCAGCCGGTCATCGGTCCACCTGGTATTGGGGAGTTGGCTTACGCTGCATTTTCCGGTTCATGATTGCCACTCAAAAACCTTTCTTCCACATCGATTTTGGTTTCTGCGAGGGATGTGCCTATTGCTATTTCTATACTTGCTAATTCTAAAAGCTTTTTCGGTGACTTTAATTCTCCTGCGGATCTCCTCATATCAGATCTTAACTTGCAATTAAGTAATACAGATTTTGTATCTCCAATGCCCATACACTTCTCCTTCAAGGTACCTATCTCCTGTAGATTAGCGTGGCCGCCACTGTCCCAGTAGCGTGGCTAACGCGCCACCTGCGCCCGCGTACGTAATGGACCTAATGGCCTATGTCTTACGTGAGCACCGTGAACAACGCGATTTAAGCCTCCATTACTGCTGCCCTTAGTGCTCACCGTAATATGTGCCCCTATGTATTGCGGTCTTCATTTTCTCATTTGTTCACTGTTTTTATAAGGTTCCGCACTTGTAGATCCTTTGAGACTTCAAAGACTACCTGAACAATTTTCACCACATTATAATCAAGCCGTAAAGTAATTATCTAGCACATTTAGAAATATATTGGATAGGTACCTTTCGTTTTGTAATTTAATTAAAAAATATACAATCGAATTGAGAACCGATTCTTTTTTCGAGTCACATATAGAAATTGAGTTTCGTAAAAGCATAATATAATACTTAACATGAAATAATTTTAAGACCATGAAGTTTATCTTTAATATATCTATTAAAGAAAATCATAGGAGAAAGATCACTAAAGAATCTCTATAATATAGTCTTTTTCTTCTTCTCGCGTAGGCAAGAGTCAGCCTTGGTGTCAGAATTTTTAGGCCGCCCAAAGGCTTCTGACTTATAACTATAATATAGTAATAGGTACGTATATACCTATTACATATTATTCTGTGGTAAGTAGCAATAAATACAATTTCATTTGTAATCATAAGTGCAATAATTTGGAGAAGAAACAGTTCCACCCACAGGATGTTTTCGTGTTCCACCCCACTGCCAAGTAATTTGCGTGTCCAAGTCGTAATATAAACGCAATTACCTACTTACCTAATTTCTTTACAAACTCTGAGTTGACAGATCGCAGTATTTCGCCGCTAAGTACACCTAATGTCTTGTAGCACGCACCTCGCACCAGCATAAAGCCGTGTCCACTGCAAACAAAGCTATATAGTATTTAATAGTAAGTATATACCAGATACCTACTAGGTAGTTTTGTTTGTAATGAAATGGCAATATGCAGGCCACATCACTCGTAGAACTGACAACCGATGGGGAAGGAAAGTTCTAGAGTGGCGGACCTGAAAAAGACAGAGCGTAGGTGCACCGACGAACTGTTTAAAACCGCATAGGGAGCCGATGGATGTAGGAGTCGAGCAGCCACTCTAATTGGCGCTCAGTATGGGAGGATGCAGTGAACATCTTTCGGATGTTGATGATGAGGCTTTCTTTTTTTTTGGTTACTAGTTGTAGATTTCTTTTTGAGGTTTACTTCACAGCATAAATTCTTCTCACATACGTAATCGTATATAGGTAAGCCCTCGGAAAAAGTTACGTGCAACTAGAGTAAGAGACATTGTGGAAATGGATCATTTTTGTAGGTGGTTATTTTCATTTGAGCTATAGTGTTGCTCTCTTTGGAGTTGTGACTTTAAAGCTTGCGACATGCGAATTACCACGATTGTTCACCATTTGATTTGGGTCTGATTATTCGTTTGGTAAATATTAGGCTACATATAACGGCAATTTGTCATATGCTCGAATTAACGTCACACTTTCACCCAATTTGGCGGTTTTGTAACGCGACATGTTGATTGCTCTGCCGCTTAGAATTATTCTTTCTTTTTTTTTTAACTTAGTGGCACAGTTTTTAAATACACACTTACAACACAACACTATACACACTACTGTTGTATACTTACAACATTTTTTTTGAAAGAAGTTGTAAATTTGACACACTTGATCTACGAGTAGAATACGATTGTAGAGCTCGAGATAAGTATTGCACTGTGCGAATAAGAATAGATACCTAATAATGGAAGCGTTTTATTTTCTTTCATTTGTTGCCGAATATTTTCTATAAGTACCGTAATACCACTACCACAAACTATCATATTTTTTATTTTTTTTATTACTATCATAATTTTGCCAGTGTCCCTAATTATTTTTACAGTACCTAATGGATATTCAATTGACTGTATTATCAGCGAGGTCATGCTCACTAACAATATTTTCTATAGGTACTTAGATTTTTATTGTTAGGTACAGCTGCTGATTATGAAAAATAGGAATTTAAGATATTTTTTGGATTTATTTCTTTCTAGAGGTATTTATATGTCCATATGTTTAAGGATCTTAAGCGTAAGACCTACACAAGTCTAACTAATCTAAACCCACAAATGTCTTAAGCCCTTATTTCTATGCAGATAGTAAAATCTAAAAGGGAGGTGAACCTTATCAATAATCCTAATCAGAATCAAACGTTGTACTTACCGCAGCTGTATATCGATAAAGGAGTGAGGAACTGACCGGATTTAACATTACTCAAAGGTTATCGGGGCCGAGAGTGCACAATGCGCTTGGAACCAATCTCGCGGTTTCTGATAATGAATACAACGAATCCTGTATAAATATATAGAAGTTGGCGTTACTTATCTGTACCATCGATAAAAGTAGTACATAAATATCATCTTACATGTCTACGGTTAAAGGGATTACAACAGCTCATCATCATCCTCTTTGCCTTTTCCCATTTGTTATTGGGGTCGGCTCCCAATCTAACCTGCAGCGGCTAGCTACCAAAATTACACGAGCGACTGCCATCTGACCTCACAACCCATGAGGAACCAGTAAAAGAGATGCTTAGATCAGGCGTCAGATTTCATCAGGCGTCTGACTACCCGTAACGATTGCCATAGATGTTCCTATGACAACCGGGACCGACGGCTTAACGTGCTCTCCGAGGCACGGAGCGGTGGCATCGAAAACTGCACATAACTTACTAGATAAATCATTGGTGCAGGGCCGAAAATGGAACCCGGTGCCGTAAGATTGCAAAGCGCACATGCTACCGCTCGGCCACCATCGCTCTTAGCTCGTAGCTACAACATCTATTACATTAAATACCAATAATCATGATTCGTATCATGTAGGTGCAGTTATATAATCATAGGCTTATTCATCGATGCTGACAACTTAAGACCTCCAGCAAGGCCTCGAGTATAAATAGCTTTATTATAAATAATTTAATATTACTTTACTATAGGCTATGTACTTACTTTGTACTCGGGAGAGCAGATTGTGTTCTGCGGTAAAGCGATAATTCAGCCCAATCTATGTCGTGAGCGCCCGCGCTTTGTTTTATCCGCTGCCTCCACGCGCTTCTGTTCGCCTTTATTTAGAAAATTGATGAGAAATGGTTTCCATTACGATCCGCCGCCTTATAAAATGTATAGTGAAGTATCTATTAGCCACTAGAATTACGAGTCAAATATAATAAAATTAAAATTTTCAATGAGACCAACATGATGCTGTATAAGTGGATGACTTCTGTTGAAAGTGATTAAGGTTACTTATTTATTTAAATCGTCACCATAATATATTAATCTATATAATACTAAGTTATGTTGTACTATAAAAACAAAAAAAAATGTTGAAAAAGAGTTCGGAATTAATTGAACATTAGCCCTCAAACTATTCCTTCGCCGGATTCCCTATCCGTTTGTTCCGAGCGAAAGGAAATGAACGCAAATTTGTTTTCATGATTGCGAGCTTTGGAACGAATATCGAATTGATATCGATATCATTTTCTTGCGCAATCGTATTCCTCATTAGATATTTATACGTGACCCCGTGAGAGCCGCTCACTATGCTCGTTCACGACTTCCAAGATTAGTCATATTCAATGCAAAGTGGTACATAACAAAAGATATATGAAAACTATGAAGCAAATTTATTTTGCTAAAACATACTTTACGGCGTAAGCATGTTAGCTAATAATTTACAAAATGTACACATTATAGGTAATGGACAGGCTCAAGTAAGGTAACTGCCAATAATACATGCTAAAACAAAGTAGTTACCCAGCATGCAGCATACCAACGCACCCGTAGGTACCTATAGCGTAGCTAGTAACCACATTAGAGGCACTAAACAGCTCCGTTTTGTACGTGCAACGCCAATTGCGTGTACTCGCATCTCACCACGGACAATCGCTCGCAAATTGCCCGCCACTGATTGCTCACGGATGTTTATCAATATTGCAGCCACCATTACCCGCTCGCCGCTCCACGCTACCAATAGATTGAGTAATTGTGTACATGGCGACAGAAATTGATAAAGGACGTTAGTAAAAGGTCAGCAGCCAAAGTCCTTTGAACCTCAGTAGACTATTAGACGCGAAATTTGGTCCCATCGGACGGCGTCTGAGCTGGTGTGGTGGAGCATGTCGACTTTTACTCTCGAGGATGCGGGTTCGATTCACGCGACAGGACAAGATTTTGTGTATAAAAAAAGCACTTGTTCTGGTGGAACCCATGGTCCTCGACCCCTCAGCTCCTGGACGCCTTATACATACAGATACAGTGAAAATCGTAGTTAGGAGGTTCAAGGTCCTGTAATGTGTACGTAGTACCTATGTGACCTTTGGGCGATGTCCAACGTATAGCAAAATTTGCCAAAGTACCCATTTACAATACGATATAATATCGCTGACACATTTTTCAATAAATTATCAATGGTGACAGATGAAAAATTGGTCTCATATAATTTAGTCGATGCTTTTGTTATCAATATTAAAGTAATCAATGGTATTCTAGTCATCATTAATTAGACGTCTGTTTTAAATACGACATTCAAGCAATAACCGTGACCTGTTATAATCAATAATTACAAAACGATATTATCTAGATGCGGAACTAATCGTCTCCCAGTTCGGCAGTCAATGATGCACAGCGGGCCGCCGAGCACAATGCAGGGGTCATCCGCCACAATAACGTCACGTTTACCGACGTGTCGAAACCGAGTATTCAAAATCGACACCGAAAAAAATATCGATTTCCGTAAATAAGCGAGTGTGGCACATTTATAATAATGATGAATGGTGCCATCGGTTGTTGTCCGCGTCGATATTGCGTATCGAATCGTGCAACCGCTCGATGCTTCACTACTGTGTTGTGGAGCTCATTGATTCCTAATTGAAAAGGAATATCATAGCACCATGTCCTGCCATAAATAACATATAAACTGGGGCGTTCTCGTGTCTTTATTTCATTACGTGGTTTGTGGTTGTAAATCATACTTTTGATTCTTTATCGTACTTTAAGGAGCTTATAAGGATTTCGTAATTCAGAGCATGCGTGTGAGATTTATTTCGTTTCATTGTAATAAACATCTTTTGTAGAAACATATTTAGAAAATAATAATAATTAAAGCTTACACATTCCTAGATGGAATTAATGTTAATTTAATAGAGCTCTAGCGACTCTACCAACTGGAAACATTAATAACAATCACAAAGGCATATATGTATGTAAGTATACCTTATTTTAAGGCTTCTTACCAGTTTAAAAAACATCCCTCGTATAAGATCATTCAGTCTGCCTTTCAAGACCTTTTTTAAGAACAACTAAAGGTGTTACCTAAACTTAAAAATACCTAGTTAGTAACGTAACAATTGTCTCGACTACTTTACACCAGGTGAACGACTGAGCTAGTCGTCACGTCATTCGTGTACATAAAAAAAAATCTATAAGTACAAAATATTAGCGTTCATAATGATATTAATCCTTAAATACAACTTTTATAATTGTAATATTATGGAATGCAATAAACATTTGAATTTGAATTATTATAAAAATAACCGCAAAATGAGAAAGTTGCAAAACTTAACCATTGGTTTAACAGCTGTTTTACAAAAGTCGACGCAGGCGCAATGACCGCGGACAAAAGGGTCCTCTATAAAAACGCTCCTCCAATTCATCGTCACTAATTACGTAATTATGGGGGTAGAAAAAAATAAAATGGCGAGCATTCCCGGCGCCCAGTCGACACATTAGCTCACGACATTTCTCGATTTAACGCCACGCTTACACTGGTGCATATCGAACAAAATATCCGAACATGTAATTGTTTCTGTTTTGATTATTGCTGTACTAAACTAAATTCACTGGCCAGTTGGTACCTATTAGGATGCAGAAAATGTTTAGCCTATTAGACTATTTGACTACTATTAAAAATGAACGTATATCTAATATTATTTGCTTAAAATAAATATTAATAATTGCAAAATAAGTATAATCGATTAATAAATCAAGAAATAACGCTTTTAAAGTTTCTGAAGGGGGCATCGCCTGTCCCTTTCTCGCAAAACGGAGAGTATGGCGCTGTGATGTCACATGTCAGGAGATTGTATGTAGAGCTACCACAGCTTAATAATGACATACTATGAAAAAGACATCTCTGGTGTCACTGCGTTTTTGTGCTGTCTCTTTCTATTCTTGCATTTTAAAATGCTTGTAACATTATAAATTTTTGAAATATTAAATTTTTGTTTTCACTATTGCTCATTGAAGAACTTTATTTATTTATACAATAAAATTATAACAGTCAAATACCCCATTGTTAGTACCTATATACCTACCTATACAAGGGTAGTAAGTATAAGTTTTCGCAAATAAACGTTATAATAATTATAGCTACTTATAGGTATTTTTAGATAGCCAAAGCTTTCTAGATATGTACTGAACAAAATAATCAATAAAAATAGCATAACTACACCGTATATAAATATCTATATCTATACATATAATAAAACTGTAGAGATAAAAAAGTCTGTAATTGCAAGATATCAAGAAAAAAATGATACAGGTTGGCTTAAAATTAGCCGCTGATCACGTTAAGCCACTTTTTAAATACTTTGTCTGTTTGTTTGTTTGTTTGTTTGTTATGACTGAACTCCTAAAATACTGAATGGATTTTCATGCGGTTTTCACTGATATGCTTAGAAATAACCGGCGCTTAACATAGGATATATTAAAATTGATATATCGTTAAAAAAAATTGATGACAATTATTGAGATTTCATTACGAAACGAATCGGAGTTTTACATGGCCGACTCATGTTTTTTTTTTTGCTACTAACGGTAAGTTGTAAGTTACCACATATTGTCACAGATTAGAAAAAAAACAATCGACTACACTCTGTGCCACAATGACCAAAGAGTAATATTAGTACCAACCGCTACTCTAAGAAAATCAAAACAATTTATAGGTTTCCTATTTATATTTTTACCGGTTGTTTAGCATTTTAGAAGTTAAATAGATACATATACCAACAAATATTAAATAGTGTGAAAGAAGATGTTTTTTTTTTTATTTTGGCTTTAGACGACATTTGTATTTGCCAATGATACGAAATATTTAATGAAAAATGTTTTAAAACACTTAGATGTAGGTAAGTATAATTATACATTAGGGTAAGATCCTCGAATTAGCAACATGGCCGTGTAATGTTCGGTTGGAGCTCTTTGAAGAAAATCTGACGATGGTGGTTATGAATTTTGATTTTTTTTACCAAAACCTGTGTATTTTTGAATTTCCATGTTTAATAAGGGTGGATTATATCCTTAAGTGTTCGTAAACGTGCACGAGTGTTGGCAAATGGTTCCACGTTTTTATAACCATCCATTTTCGTTTTCTCTTCAACGGCTTTTTAGAGTAAAATAAGATTAAGAGCTTCAGTAAAATATCCACCATTTTACTGATGGCATTTTGACTGACAAAATAGGACTTTGACATGACATAACCGTACAAATTTTTACTCACTTGACATTGGCAGAATGAGGAGTTTTTATTAAAAAAAAGAAATGGTGTTTTATGTATGACCCAATAGATGGCGCCAGTTGTGGTTTTACCAAAATCTGTCACTGTCACTGTTTCCAGCATAGACCACAGGTTATAGGAAATGTGTCACGATACTGACTGACAACTCGAAACTGTTTCGTTTATTCTATTTTTGTTGCGCGATAGCTCGGCTTAATTTTGGATCATAATATTAACGTTTATCTGTCTCGCAGTTCTGCTGTACTTCAATTTACTTAAGAAGAATGCACCACAGACTACTTAGAAGATACTACAGACAATGTACTCGTGGTCCACTCAACTGAATTTGACATTTCTTTGTAGGTACTCTAAGCATTTTCTTATGTTTAAACTACTCTATGGTTTGAAAGGTTTAAACTATGTACTTACAGCGCCATCTAGAAAAGAAGCGGAACCAGCGTTTTTTTTTTAAATAAAAAGCCTCATTATTGCTTAAAAGCGATAGAAAGCCATTAACGAAGAAGTGGTAGGTCTGTGACACATGGTTAGTGGCAAAATTGTGCCGTATTTGGCAGAAACAGTAGTCAATATAAAAAAAACCGTTCGGTTTTGATTTCTTCTTCTTCTTTCACGTAGGTAAATGAGTTTTAATAGTCAAAATATTTTAGGTCTGTGGGCTTTTCAATGAACTAAACAAACTGAGCGGTTATATTCTCTTTAGGACAAACCACGGGTTTTTTTTTTCTTTTATTTTGGCTCCACACTTAGTGTATTTAGCCAGTGTCAAGTTTTATAATTTTTCATCGTATTATGGAAATTTTCAATTAAAGTCAAGTCATAGTCACAGTCAGTGTAGTCATAGTCTAGTGTAAGTCATAATCCAGTCTAAGGCATGCCCTAGTAAAGTAGTGGCAACTTTACTAGAGGCTTCTATGGAATTTTGGAAGCGACACGAAAAACCACGTTTCACTACATTATATTACTTGCCCACACTCATGCTCGTAATCCAGCACTTAATGCGTAAAACACCACCAATTTTAAACATTAACACTGGAAAAAGCATAAGTTATGTAAAATAATACAATGCACCGACGTGAACTTTTCCGCGTTCCCGCCAAAACTCCAAAAACCACAGGTTAGAGCAATAAATTATGAAAGACAAACAGACGGACAAGAAAGTGATTTTACATATAAGGGTTCCTTTATTTTAAAACTGTTACGGAACCCTAAAAATGAAACATTCTTAGCAAAAGCGAATCTGATTAGAGCTTTGTACACATGTTATTTTCTCACTCCCACCACTATGTTGAAAGTGCAGTGGGAATGAAACAACCTGAAAAATAGCGGACTTAATATAAATTTCGACTCTTTTTACAGTGGCGTACGTAAGTACTTGTGATTTCTAATTAGTATTAACAAAATTAATTATGTACGCATCGTATAGGTAAATGCAATAAATACTCCAGCTGTAAAGTATGTATTTTATAAACTTATTATTGACACTGGCTAAATACTCAATTCGTATCGACCCAAACTTCAGAAAGTAAAAAAAATTATGTGGTGAATGCACAGAGTAAATTGTTTTTTTCTCTAATCTGTGGGTGAATGCAACAAAGATACTCTTTGGTTTTGAAACGAAAAGCGCGCGGATATGAAAAGCTGACGAAAACAGTGATTGTTTTGTATTTTTCTAAACTGCCTAAATAATAGATTACCTACCTATTATTTAGGTAGGTATACTTAGTACCTAAACAAAATTTACTGGAACCTCTTATGAAGACTTGAACGGTTTTTATGGTGAAAACACAAGAACATCTGTTTAAGTGAAAATGACAAGGAAAAGATCGACCGTATCACTGGTATGAAGGTATACCATATTATAGAACTTTTATTAGTTAGATGCCTAGACCTATCGTATATTTAAAAAACTAACGTCTAAGTATAAGGTAGGTTAGACCTACCTTATACATAGACGTTAGTTTTTACAACAATACAATACACAATATTTAATTAAATATTGTACCTATGATTTGCAGTTTCTAATCCACTATTTTATCAATGTGTAGGTGATCTGATGACACGTGAAAAGCCATACTTACCTACTACCCAAACAACATTTTTACACGTGTGCTACCTAATCTGCTAATACTTGCTGAGCTCCGAAAAGATTTAGTGGATTTTGTTGTTTGGTATATAGAAAATGCATGAACTAAGTTATTATTAGACTACCTAAACGTAGAAATAACACAATACAAGCGTGCGAAGCCGCGGGTAAAAGCTAGTAACTAATAAACATATTAAAAAACGTAAAATATACAGTTTTTTTATATTTTTTGTTTACGAATATATACTATAATAAGTACTTAGGGTACTCAAAAAGGCATGCTATCACAGTTTCACAATATTGCCAAGCATGTTCAGCAACATGTGAACCAAGTGTGAAAGCAGCTTAGGCACCTTTTCCGCAAATTGAAAGTCATGCATGAGGGTTTCGAATGCGACTCCAAGACTAAATACTCCTGTAGGACGTTTAAGGTTCAATATCGCACGAGAAGATGGATAAATGATAGGCGAGCGTGTGGTGGTAGCGGGTGTTTAATAGCAACTGAAGAATCAAAAGACAGTGGACTGTATTATGGTTAGCGTGTATACCTAGCTATAGGTTTCTTACATTTTCCTTCTACAATAGCTATACGTATCTATATCTATGTAATATTAGGCTTTCATATTTAAAACTATTGATTTATTTACTTATGTATTCATTATCTATAATATTTTATGGGTAGGTATGTAGGCTGACTTACAAAATACCTTATAATTCCTAACATGCCGCCCACCAAAAACAATTGTTTTTCATTAAAAAGTTAGCAAAATATCTACTGTAAATAACTAAACATCAAGACAAACATAATAAAAACATCTACCTACTTTCGTAACAATTTAACTGAACTTAACTCGAACATTATCATCGATACAAAACATCAAAACCAATTAAACAACTTGTAGGTATCTACTATTGAAAACAAACTTAAATTCAATTAACATCGGTGATAAGTACAATTTTTTAACTCATTTTACAAACATAAAAGATCATCGTAAAATGTTTCAATAGGGAGGATCGAGAACAAAAGATGTTTACCAGAAAGTTAATCTACCTTATCTTCGTAGGTACGACAAGTTCACTATAAAAGTTGTGCACAAACATAACAGGGCCGTATTAAGGAATATAAATTATAATTATTTCTTTTTTTAACTTATGTTGATTTTACATTGAATACGTGATTAATAAACTATTAGCATATGATTTGTGTTACAATTATACTTTACTTAATAAAGGAAATTGTTGACTACTACGAAAAATTAAATGAAATTAACATAAGTTACTCTTCATTTAACGGAAGTTGACACAGCTTTGACACAGAACGTTGGATTATTTTACCGCGACACTTTAAGCTGTACACCCTGCACACATCGTCATTGCCCACATGTTTTTGAACTATGCGACCCATTGACCACTTCCCAGGTGGAAGGTTTTCATCTTTGACCAGTACAATATCGCCGATATTAAACTCAGGAGTGCGTCTTTGCCACTTAGGCCTCTCTTGTAGCCTGGTCAAATATTCTTTTTGCCACCGGTGCCAGAAGTGTTGTACTAATTTTTGACAGTGCTGCCATCTAGATAATCTGTTGAGGTTAACATCGCGCAAGTCTGGTTCCGGGACATTGATTGGAGCTTCACCGATCAGAAAATGACCGGGTGTTAAGACTTCCACTACCTCAGGATCGTCATTGTCTGTCGGGCATAGCGGCCTTGAGTTTAAACATGCTTCGATTTGGCATAAAACAGTTGAAAACTCTTCAAATGTCAGATTGGTATCTAAAATTTTCTTTAAGTGGTATTTGACAGACTTTACCCCACTCTCCCAAAGTCCACCAAAGTTAGGACTGTATGGGGGGATAAAGTGCCACTGAGTTCCATCTTCTGCCAATAAACCTTGTAAGTGACCAGGCATGTCTAAATTGGCTTGATTCCACAGCTGTGTTAGCTCTTTATTACCAGCCACAAAATTAGTGCCCTGGTCGCTCCACATGTGTGAGCATCTTCCTCTTCGTGCGACAAATCGTTTGAATGCGTTCATAAACGCTTCAGAAGTTAAATCACCCACGAGCTCCAAATGAATGGCCTTGGTGGCCATGCATATGAAAATTGATATATAGGCCTTGTAGCACTTGGCTCCACGGTGTCTGGACATCAAAACGTGAACTGGGCCGGCAAAATCCACGCCCGAGTGCAAGAAAGGACGTGCTGGTGTGACGCGGACCTCAGGTAAGTCACCCATTATTTGTTTTCTATTTACAGCTCTCTGTCTAGCGCATATAAGGCACTTGTGAATGCGTGACTTAACAGTACTTTTTATTTTCAGAATCCAGTAGCGGGATCTCAGGTAAGTCAAGGTAAGTTGAACTCCACCGTGTAATGTCCTTTTATGTGCATCGTCTATAAGTAGGGTTACTAGATCATTATTATGCCCAATAATGATTGGATGCTTCTCACTCTCAGATAGCTTCGCGTTTCTGAGGCGGCCGCCCACCCTGAGAATATTCTTCTGATCAAGGATTGGGTTGAGCGTCTTCAGTTTACTTTTCCTACTAACTGGTTTCTTTTCTTTTACTGTCACTATTTCTTCTTCAAACTCTTCTCTTTGCACGATTTTAATTATAACCTCTAGAGCTTCTTCTAGCTCTTGTGTTGTAACTGCTTTAACTTCTTCTTTGCATGCTTTTTTATAGTTTAGAAATCTTTTCGCATATATTATTACCCTTTGTAGCTCTGTTAATGTATCACATTGTTTCAGGTTAAATTTCTTCTGTTCCTCGGTGCTGACGACGACTGTATGAAAACACTTTCTCTTCTCTAACTCTGTTGCTTCTATGTTGTCTTTTACTAATGGAATTTCTTTTGTTCGCAGCCAGGCAGGACCGTTCCACCACATCTGATCGTGAACCAGTGCAGAGGAAGCCAGGCCTCTGCTCGCTACATCAGCTGGATTTTCTTCTGAAGCCACGTGATGCCATCTACTATTTCCAGTGTTTTCCAGGATCTCCACCACTCTATTACTCACGAAAACATTCCATCTTCCAGGATCACCCTTCAGCCAGGAGAGCACCACTGTGGAGTCAGTCCAGGCGAATATATTCTCATTTGGTAATCTGGTTGCTTCTCTTATTTGTTTTAGCAATCTGGACAGCAGTACGGCGCCACACAACTCCAGCCGCGGCAGCGACACAGGTTTTACAGGTGCGACTCTAGTTTTGGCAGCTATGATACCAGTTTGAATGTCTCCATCTTCGGTTTCTACTCTCATATATGCAACAGCTGCATAAGCTCTCGTCGACGCATCACAATAGCCATGGATTGTGGTATTCTTCATTCTTCCTTGTGTTGTCCATAGCCATCTATCTATATGTATTTCATTGAGATTTTCAAACCCTTGACGTAAGTTTAACCATTCTTCTTTCAGGTCACTGTCTACTTCTTCATCCCATCCAATACCCCTTAACCATAACTTTTGCATTATTATTTTTGCAGGTACAAGCGCAGCAGCCAACCAGCCCATCGGATCAAAACATCTCTGAACTTCTGAAAGAATAACTCTTTTTGTGATTGTTTCAGGAACTGGCGGTTGATTCAGGTGATATTGGAATGAGTCTTCGCCTATATTCCAGGAAATGCCTAGTGTCTTGACAGTACCATTCAGTTTCATGTCAAGGTTGACATGTGAACTTCTTTCAGAGGGTTGAAACTGTTGTAGGAATTCCGCATTGTTTGAGGCCCATTTTTGTAATACAAAGCCTCCCTTGTCAAGTATATCTTTGACATCGTGTACGATCGAGATGGCTTGTTCTACGCTATCGTGGCCTGACATCAAGTCGTCCATGTAAAAGTCCTCTTTTATAACCTTCACTGCATCAGGTAAGTTCACCCCTTCATCATCAGCTAGCTGATGCAGCGTTCTGACCGCGAGATATGGTGCCGAAGCAGTTCCAAATGTCACGCGGAGAAGACTATAATCCTGAACTTCTTGGTCTACCTCATCACGCCACAGTATGCGTTGGTAGTCTGTGTCCCTTTTGGTAACCAACACCTATCGGTACATACGTTGTATATCCGCAACAAAACAGACTTTCTTCATTCTCCATCTCATGATCAAACTTCTCAAATCTTCTTGGATCTGCGGTCCTACAAGTAACTCATCATTCAATGAAATATTGTTTTTGCCTTTGCTAGAGGCATCGAAGACTATTCTCGTTTGAGATGTGTCCTTATCTACTCTTATCACCGCGTGGTGTGGCAAGTACACAGATGGGTTATTCATCTCTTGGTCTGCAACCTTCTCCATGTGGTTCATGTCTATGTACTCGTTGATAACCTTTGTGTATTCTACCTTCAACTCTGGCTGTCTCTGAAATCTTCTCTCTAGCTGGTGTAATCTCTTCAATGCTACGTCTCTTGTTTCTCCTTCAGCTGAGAGTGGTTGTGGTGTCTTGAGGGGCAGTTTGACAATATATCTCCCTTCATCGGTCCTGGAGTGTGTCTCGCTAAATATCTTCTCGCAGAATATTTCATCTGCGGTGTGAGCTCGCCTATCTGACGGCTCTAACTCCCACATGCTCTTCAGCATGTTATCCAGATCCACATGAAGATGCAATGAAAATAACTCCTCTTGGCTCTCTACTCCTGAATCTCCAAATAGAATCCATCCTAACCTAGTGTGTTGCGCGCATGGTGAGTTAGGAGGACCTTGTATGACACCACTCTTTAAGATTCTGCTATATACTTTAGAACTTAGCAACATGTCTATTCTTCCTGGTTGATTAAAACATGGGTCTGCCAGTTGGAGTCCTTCAATGTGTTGCCAAGTACTTGAGTTGACAGGTTTCTTTGGAAAAAACGTTGTGAGTTTGCCTGAAATAACATATGCGACAACCTCGAGGCTGAATTCATTTTCATACCTAGATAAAACCTCAAAAGATGTCACGTGACTCACAGACGCCTTTGATGACCCACTACCTAATACGTGTCCCTTGACAGGTACTTTGGTTGAATTTAACAGTTGAGCTGCTCGCTCGCTTATCAGTGTTACTTGAGCCCCTGAATCTACAATAGCACGTAATATCGTTACATTCCCTAGTCCGTCCCTGACCGGAACCAATGCAGTTGCCAGTAGGCCGGGTGATTCAACCATGGTGAAGAATGACGATAATGCGGCTTGTAAACCGTGAGTTGGTTGTACATGTTCTTCTTCTTTCTTCTTCTCTTCTACATGTGTGTGTAATGAAATCTCTGTGTGTTGTGTTTTCTCCGTGTTGTCAGACGTTTCTTTCTGTAAATATTGATGTAAAAGAGAATGGTGTCTTTTGCCACAAATCTTACAGGATGATTTATGTCGGCAAAAGTGTACAGGGTGCCCAGGCAATAAACAATTAAAACATAATTTCTTACCTTTAACAAAATCGTTCCGATCTATTTGTGTCAACTTACTAAATTGTTTACATTGAAATAATGAATGCTTTTCCGTGCAAAATGAACATGACCTATCAGACTTAGCTTTATCAGAGGGGGTGGGGGACGCAGCATGGAAGACCCGCTCTCGGACGCTTCGTGAGGATACCGGTGACGTCATCTCTAGGGTGTGGATGCGGTTCTCCAAAAAGGTCTTCAAATCTTGCTGTTTAGGTAATCCAGCGCCGAACTTCTTGCTGACTTGATCTTCCCACTCCTTGTGAGTCCCGTGGTCTAGCTTCTGGACCGCGATATAAATCAGAACTGGGTCCCAGGTGGTTGTAGGTATCTCCAAGTTCTCTAAACCGGTCAGACACTCTTGCGTTGTATCTATGAACTGTTTCAGCTGGCTAGCAGATTGGGTGGTCATCTTCTTTTGTTGGAACAGCCGTTTGAGGATAGCATTAACCACTAAGCGCTTGTGACTATATCGCTGCTTCAGGCACTCCCAGGCAGGCTTGTAGTTACTGTCGGTAATTTGATAGGACTTCAAAGTAGCAGCTGCTTCACCTGAGAGGCACGACTTCAAGTAGTGTAGCCGCTGAACATCGCTGAGCGCTTGGTTCTGAGCTATTAACGAAGTGAACGTATCCTCAAAATTCTGCCAATCCTCGTAGTTCCCTGAGTACTTCGGGAGGTCAATTCTTGGTAAGTTGACCTGAACTTTAGAGAATGACGCTTGTGACGTATGTGAAGAATTATTGGAGGTTGATGCTTCTGTCCAACTTAGCGATTCTATCACTTCTTGAAAATCGGTTCTTAAAGATAGATACACATCCTCGGCAGTGTCGTAATAGTTAGACCCCAACACCGAACGTTGCTCTTTTGTGGTTATTTGCAACAATTCTACGTGGTACCTTTTAAATTCCTTCCAATATTCTTCAATTGTTTGAATACGCACTTTAATATAAGCCAGTGTTTTTCTTACTTTTGGACACTTCTTAAAGTTATCTTGAGCTTTCTTTAACAGTAAGTAAATATCTTCCATGTTTGACTTCAATTCTTCGACGGTAGGCATGATTACCGTATCAAAATGGCACTATTATGCGTCAAAAACAGTTCTAAGATAAACTTCTTGCACGAATACAGTTTGTTATTGATGTTTACACACTCAATTATGATTAATAACACTCGTAATTGTCTTTTCACTCATTTTATAAATCGGAACAACGATCGCATCGATGCAGGTAAGAATTCTTCCCGTAGCTATCCGGTTTGATATAGGACCATATGTAGGACGTTTAAGGTTCAATATCGCACGAGAAGATGGATAAATGATAGGCGAGCGTGTGGTGGTAGCGGGTGTTTAATAGCAACTGAAGAATCAAAAGACAGTGGACTGTATTATGGTTAGCGTGTATACCTAGCTATAGGTTTCTTACATTTTCCTTCTACAATAGCTATACGTATCTATATCTATGTAATATTAGGCTTTCATATTTAAAACTATTGATTTATTTACTTATGTATTCATTATCTATAATATTTTATGGGTAGGTATGTAGGCTGACTTACAAAATACCTTATAATTCCTAACAACTCCATTGAGTACGACGTAACATAATTACATACCAACTCACTGGAAAAAATGTTTGCATTATGAATATGAGTCGCTCACACGTAACATGTTCCGATTTAATTTACTTATTTTGTGATATTGGAGTGCAATTTATTTAGCTAAACACCCGATTGTCAATTAAGCAGGTTCCTAATTCGTGCAAATTTTAATATATTTTTAACTTGGACGAACACGCTCATTATTATTAGGGTTCCATACCCAAATGGTAAAACGGACCTTATTACTAGGGCTCCACAGCGCTGTCTGTCTGTCCATCTGTCACCAAGCTGTATCTCATAAACCGCGATAGTTAGACAGTTGAAATTTTCACAGATGATGTAAGTATTTCTGTTGCCGGTACAACAGCAAATACTAAAAAACAGAGTAAAATAAATATAATGTAATAGGGGTCAACCATACAACAAACGTGATTTTTTTGCTCATTTACCAAATGAGTCATAGATGGCGCTGCTTTAAATAGTATACTGCTACTCAACACTAGATAGCAACACTCTTTTCATGAAATTTTCCATGACCTTTTCAAAGAGATGTGGCTGAATCTCACCCATAGACTAGTATTGGTACCTATAATATCTCACTGATGACGCGTTAGATCTCAGATTCGAGCTCAGGAATTGTTTCTGGTTTATTCGTATTTTTCTTCAGGGTTTTGTGAAATCTTGAGTTTGTGGGAATAAACCAGAAACAATCCCTGAGCTGAAATCCGAGACCCAACGCGTCATCGGTGAGATACAGCCACATCTCTAACAAAGTCATGTGAAAAGAGTAATTAATAGCTTGTCATCAGAGCCGTGGGGGCCATTTGACGGATGTTTTATTCCATACTTAATCAGAACATGTTTTCTTTACAATCCAATAAAAAAATTACAACTATCTCAAAAATTATGTTTTTATTTTAAAATAAAAAAATGCATTCTTACTGAGACATCCTTTTCATCATCATCATCATTAACAACCTGAAGACGTCCACTGCTGAACATAGGCCTCCCCCAGAGCACGCCACCTTGAGCGGCTGCTCGCCTCCTGCATCCACCGGCTCCCCGCGGCTTTCACCAGGTCGTCGGTCCACCGAGTGGGGGGCCGGCCCACGCTGCGACATCCTTTTATTTTACAGTAATTGTGCTTCCTAATGAAGTTCAAGTCCCATGTTTTTAATTACGTACATTTTTTGTAAAGTACAATAGAATTGTTAATTGTTACTAATCACAGAATCAAACAATAATTGGTCACTACGCCACGCACACAAGTAAACTGAGCTTAAAATGTATCGTTTCACACACAAATTTAAAGTTCTATTGTAAATTGTGTACAATTATGAAAACAAGTAGGTATTTACGTTTATTTTTTTAGTTTTTAGTAGACTATCATTGCAGCTGCTGCAATTATTTCGAGGATACAAACATCACCTGACACATAAACCCATAATGATGTATACGCCCTCAGAACAAGAGTTACAAAAAAATATATGACTTATTATCATATGTAGTAAGCACACTTACTTTCATAGCTAACACGATTGTGCTCTTTCGACGCATTGCGTCATCAAAGATTATAAAGCCCGTTGATAGCTCGTGAACATGATTTCTCGTACAAACACGACTCACCTGCGCGGGCAGGGGCGTGGTAACAAAACGAGACAAAGTCATACGAAATTACAAAAGGTATGTACCAGATTCGCACTTTCTTCTTTTTTTTATAATAAGTTATTGTAAAAGTTACCCATTAAGAAATAAATGATAACAATACACAATTTCAGAAAAAATACATGGAGTATTTTTTTTATTTTTGTTTTTTGTTTTTGTATTTTTGTAGTTTTTTTTTGGAGTAGTTTCTGGATCACAAGCATTTTCGCTTGACACTAATTCGTGTGTAGATTTAAAAAAGGAATCACTTCTCTGCCCGACTGCTAGGATATCAGGGTCTCCAGTTGTACATATACGGGGGCATGTGCATGTGTGAGTGGTCAAACGGCACACAGGTGGGTCCCGTCACCTGACGCCGGCCGGCTCGGAACCGGCCACTTCCGCCGGACGCGGCAATTAGTGACACACACCACCACAGCACGCACACTACCATCGCGTGTGCGACTCTTTGACTCTAGGATTAGGGAAATGCGAAACATTGATACCATTGATACGAGTATGCAGTAAGCAGAGTCAGAGTAGTAATTCATCTTATTGTTGCAATAATTTAGTGTAGGCTTCGATCTATAACCTGATCTAAGAGTGTAGGTATCAAATGTTGAGTTCCAAGGTAAAACTATCTATTAGATGCATAGATTTTTTTCATATTATAGAAACTAACGCGAGTGCTAGCCGTTTACTAGTTAATACGAAGACACAATCATGTAAGTACTCTAGTACTCACTACTACCTAAAGGCTTTAATACAATTAAAGCTAGCAACATCCGGCTTAGCCTGTGACGCGATCTACAGTAGCCGTACCTTAACGACCTTTAACCTTAAATTTAAAACAGTTTTTCTTTTGAATATTGCATTTCTGATTAATCATTCACAAAGATAAGAGTCGTCAGTTGCAATAGCCATTACCCTAAATACATTTTTTCTCCAAAAAGTACTTAAGTATATTTTGTAGGTACCTTTTGGACTCAACACCTGCACAAAAATGAACCCAATTAACGATTTATAAATAGTCAGAGTCGCACACACGAGCCGTTATAATAGGAAAGCCAACAAGTCGGAACGAAGGGTTATACATACAGTATATACCTACGAGAACAAGCCCAGTGCGGTAATAAGTAGAATTAGTGCTCCCTTGATGTCAATAGTCGCAAAATGATTGTGCTAATGGTAAAGTGGATGTGCAGTAATTTCTGCAAATTGTAATGGCTTAATTGAACACCGTTCATCCGTTTTTCGCTCTGAGTGCGCAGGGCGCGGGCGTCACGAAGGCGAAATATGGTTGTTCCGCGTGGAGCCAAACCTAGTAACGGTCCTGAAATAACTTGAATAACATTCCAATATAAAAAAAAAACAGAAAAAGAACACTTAAATTAGAAACACTCAAAACCTACAAAATACCCCTTATACATGTCTTTACAATATGCTGCTTAAAAATGACCCGCTTTTTCCTAATTGTATAAAAATGGGTGTATTCATATTAAATCACTATTGCTTTGGCAATGTTTCCGACCAAAAAACATCTGTGTCTACAAAAGGATACTTATATATACCAAAGAGTATAATAATATAACTGCTACGCTAAAATGTTCTGTTTTTGCTTTTAACACGCATCAAAAAATATAAGTAACAATAAGTAAGTAAAAAAAAAATAAGTTTTTCACCTCACTAGCTCGGAAAGATTCTCTTTGTCATACGAAATCTGCTCGTCAAGAATTAAGGGTTTAACCACAGATCTGCCCGAATTTAACCTTCTAGATATTGCTAGTTTTTTTTTTCTTTATATTTTGGCTCCACACATAGTGTATTTAGCCAGTGTCAGGTTTTGTAATTTTTCATCGTATTATGGAAATTTTCACTTAAAGTCAAGTCATAGTCACAGTCAGAGTAGTCATAGTCTAGTCTAAGTCATAATCCAGTCTAAGGCATGCCCTAGTAAAGTGGTGGCCCCTTTACTAGAGGCTTCTATGGGATTTTGGAAGCAATACGAAAAACCACGTTTCACTACATTATATCACTTGCCCACACTCATGCTCGTAATTCAGCACTTAATGCGTAAAACACCACCAATTTTAAACATTAACACTGGAAAAAGCATAAGTTTTGTAAAATAATACAATGCACCTACGTGAACTTTTCCGCGTTCCCGCCAAAACTCCCGATATTGCTAGTTCGCTGAAAATTAAATAATACCACAAACTACCTACCAAAAGAGACCATTAAGAAGTACGCCAACCTCATTTTTAGAATAATCGCACTGTCCAGCACCAAAGTGTATAAAATATAACCTTTTTCTTGAACGTTCAATGAATGACGTGACGAGCTAGTCGTTTACCTGATGTTAAGCGTTACCGCCACCCATATCTAAATTTATAAGCTAAAAAGTAATTTATTTATTTATTTTATTTATTTATTTCACAAAATCCACAGATCTTAAGGTAAGGTACAATTTCACTTAATACTAGAACTTACATCCAATTACGGATTTACTTTATACTGTAAAATTCCATATTAAAGATAGAGAGCAGAAAGTACAAACTTAAGTAGGTTACTTGACAAGAAGGAAATATAAGAGATAGGTAATAACCTAATTAACAGAACATAATACAATACACTAACAACACAATAAAGAATAATACTAAGAATATCACTAAGAACGATACCTACCTATCTATAGGTAGGTAATGTCATGGATACCTACTAGACACAGGTAAAAGAAAATACAATTTGTGATACTTGAAAAGTTGAACGATTGAAAGACTTGATATACCTACTAAATTATAAAAATGGCGATTATTACAGACAGACATTTTCTTTTTTACCATTTCCACCCGCCCTTAATGGGTCACCTTTCAAAACAACCATAAGGCGAGAAAATAATAAGTCTATGACTCTAGGATGGAGCGCTCAATGCGCGCGGGGCGAAATGTGATTCCGTATGAGTCACGGCGAAGCGGGAGTGTAAAAATATAAATTATAGATAAGCGAAGCGGTAAAAATAATAAAGTAATAATAATATAGCGGTAACTAACAACTAAATTGCGGGGCGAATATTTTATTGTTTTGGAAGAGGACTTATGCGAACGACTGGGCGGAGGTAAGTTCCCTTGGCGGTTCTCACAGTCGTAACGCGCACGATTCCATCCTTGGAGGGATGAACCTTCTTTACAATCGCTAACGGCCAGGCTAGGGGCGCGGTACGTTATCATGCATCACTACCACGATCGTTCCCGGTGTGTTAGGTGCGGAAGGAGTGTTCCATTTCTGCCTAACTAAACTACTACATAAATTATATTATACATTTCTCCCGCTAATTAATCTTATATTCGATATTAAAATCGCAATTTTCATTGTAATATTTTTCTACCCACATTTTACTTTATTCACCGTTGTGACTCGTTCGACCTTACCGTTCGATATAACCCTACCGCGTAACGAAGTCAGGCGCAGCGTCTTGCGCTTGCGCATTCTTAATACTATTATCTTACCTACTTTATTTATCCGCATAATATTGACCTAATTTATTTGACCGAGTTCTACTTATTTGTATTACATAATGCCGCCTAAAAAGGTTACTTCACATAGCGAAAGTTCCACCGAGGAACAGCAGGATGCGCAACTAGCCATCATGCAAGCAAAATGTGAAGCCATCTTTGAAGTAGTACAAAGTATCTATGATCTATCTTTAAATATTCATTCGAACGCTGCAGATAGGGAAGGTTTCCTTGACGCTTCCTCTCAAATCGATTCCTTACGTCTTAGGTTCGAAAAGAATTTAGATAACCATAATTCTCGCACCTTATCATTGAATCCTTCCGCGAAGCCTAACTATAAGAGCCTCGTAGCTTTCGAGTCTTTGTATAGCAGGATTAAACGACTCCAATTGCAATATTCGCAACCAAGTAATAATATACAGGATAGTAATCTTTTCTTTTTAAGCTGTTTTTCTTGCATTTTCCTCGCTGTCGTGAGGTGAAAAGTTGTGTGTTTCGCTCGGCAGCAAAGTTATTCTGCGTCTCGTACCTTTGAAACCTTCGCTATGCTCAAGATTCTTCATTTGAACCACTCGTTACGCTCGTGGTTCAATCCTAGGCTCCTTCGCTTCCTCAGGTTTCATTCAAGTACTCACGCCAAAAATCAACTTTGCAGCCTTGTACAACAAATAACTATTATTGACTAAATGAAAGTAATGTAAATATTCTAGGTCCGTGGTTTTTTGATGAAAAAAAAAACAAATGAAATAATGATTTCCACCCAGCGTATACATACCTATGTATAATCTAAGTTTCCACCACAATATTGTGATGCTAGTTGCAGATGAGTCCGTTATAAATATTATATTCATTATTAAATTAAGTGCATTTTCACCCAGCTGGAAGTCCTACAAGCAAGCTTCTCTCTCCTAACATTTACTTAGTTTATCATTATCATTATCATTATCTGACATGCACCAAATGTAACGAAGCCGAAACGAAACCCCATCTCCATTATTCATATTTTTACATCTTGATGCGTTAAACTGAACTTTAAAAATATTAAACCATTCTGCGATGATATATTAAAAAGATAGACACGATACCGATCTTTACAGCGTATCTTACATAGGTCTATCTTGAGTCCATGACCTACTTATATTGAGTCAAATTAGTGTAGTACCTGCTACATACATACGTAGGAACTCGTACACCTAATTAATAATTAGGTACTATTTTTAAGTACCTCCTGTGCATAAATACAATGGGTAACAACTATAAATCACAACTACAGACCATTCACCGTAAGTTGTCCCCTGATGTACTTATATTATCCAATAATATGCAAGTATTATCGTAAATGTAAAGTAATATGTAAGCATTATGTAAATTTGTATGTACCCACCACAGATTAATATGTTTCACTTGTATATTTTTAAATAATATAATTACATCTTACGGTGAACAGTCTGTACCTACATTACAGCAGTGGACAAAGAGAGACCTATAATGATGATGGTGACTATCATGTCACAAATGTGACAGACGCTGTACGAGTGACATTTTTTCCCTTCTCTAATAAAAAAGCGGATGATCCAAATGTCTAACGACAACAACCACGAGAACCCAGATTTCAATGGAACATCTCTGTTAACGTATCTTCCAGTTTGGTTCATCAAAGCCGCCCATACGGTAATTAAGGCGGCTTTTGTTGAAAAGTCATTGTTCTTATAAAAAAGTTTAATCAAATGCACACTCAAGCTGTAAAGTTGAGCTTCATATTTTATGACCGGCGTCTTACTTCATAATTATGTAGGCACAAGACACATAACAACAAGTATTGGAAGGAGTGAGTCAAGTAAGTACGTAAAGTTTCCTGAATTCTGCCAACCAGTTACATTATTATCTTTTTTTTCCTCGTGCAAATTATCGTTTACTCTTTGTACGTTGTCATTTAGCAAAACTATTCCAGGAACGTGAATGAATGGCTATTATCACAATCTTATATAGTACCTACTTAACAACTGCAAAAATTAAACAATGACACAATATGACTTAAGTCCCTTTTGAGCTGAAGTGTCACCACAAGGCGCGCATGGTCACATAATCAGTTACAAATCAGTAAAGCACTGGTGCGAGTGTCCGAGCCCCGAGGGGGCTACGGTCCGGTGCAGCAGGGGCTAGGGGGTGAGGTAGTGAGCGGGGGAGGGGTAGTGATAACATCGCGATTACGCGGTACAAAACGGGCGATATCGCGCGCTCATTACCGCACCGACTTACCCGCATAATGGATATTTTGTTCTGTTCCATTCTAAAAAAAGCGCCGAGGAAATAATGTGCCAGTGTTGAGTTTTACGGTCAGGAAAAACAAATGCAGTACCTACCAATCACTGATGCTTTGGTCAATCGACTTTGACTAGCTCATCAAGTATTCCGCTGATTTTATAAAACAGAAGACCCTTACTGAATGTAGTTGGGGTATTGAAATAGCAGAGAACGCTTTAATAAGTATGTAACTAGATTCAATTTCAAAAATCAAATAATTTATTGCAAATATTAGGCTACTACATTCTTTAAATACAAAAAAAAAATACCCGTTGTTCTAATTATATAAAATTACAACGTGTTTAATATCTTAGCGAGACTTACGATATGAGTTTGAAAAAATGTTCTCTTTGCCACTACAAGTGCAAGCAATCCACTTTACCACAAGCAGAGAAGAAAACTCCGATCTGAAACTTTGATTATGTAGGTACTTATAAGTAAGTGTAAGTATATCTATTTATCAAAGTGCCTAAAACCTGCCCCATTTTGTAACTAAAATCTAATTTCAATGTCACAACAATAATGCCACAGTAAAATTACAAAATGAGTGGACACATTACGGTTTAGGCTCGGAGGCAGCTAACCGCGAAACGTCCGTTTCATTTCCATAATTTCACAAAATGGCAGATTAAAATCCGAAAACAGCATTGACAATCATCCAAGGTGCTCCAACAATGGAGGAAGTCACATTATACAATTTGTCTGTCAAAATGTTGTGCTCGCCTGCCGTGTGTGATACCTGGGCAATAAAATAATGGAATGGCTTTAATAGCCCACCCATTGTTGGTAAATGTGACGCAAATAATTGGCTTTCTTGTAATTTTACGAGTAGGTCAGAGAATGATGAATAAATGCTACCGCTTATTCAATACTGGCTGCGCATGCGGTAACATCGCGTGGACATGATCTTCTGGGAAAAATATCTTCTATTTGAGTTAAAATATTAATATTAAAATATTGGTTATAGATATTTTTTACAACTTCCAACACCAAAATTTAAATGAAATCTTATAATTTAAATTGCCGCTGTTATTTATTATTTACCTAGACACTTTCAATAATTTTGAAAGTAGTAGTTTAGAAATAGTAGTAAGAGTAGTAGTTTGTAGTAGTTTGTAGTAGTGGTTTAAGTGTGTGTGTAGTATAGTAGTTTTTTTTTATTTTGACTTTAGCAAAAAAAACCACATTGTATGTTTAAGAAAGGTTTAGGTATACATATGTACTTACTACGAGTAGGTACCTGTTAATTTTTTAGTACATAAATAATTAATTAAGTCTACTATCTATTGAGCGGCAAGTTCATACACTTAATTTTTACATACGTATAAGCTAGGTATCTTTTAACTGCAATGACCATGTTATTGTGTAGACGCCATGTCTGTATTTAATAATCCAAATGTCAGCTACAATTGTAACGACATTTCTAACCATTCCGGGCATGTTGCGCACAAACCAACCGCAATTAATTCGAATCAATCGATACAAAGAAATTAATTACAAAAAAGTGCATACAAAGCGTGCAGCGGTTTTATCGCTGAACCGCGAGCGGGTAAAGTGAGCCGACTAATTGCGGCGCTGCCCAGCGATACCATCGCTCCTGCTACTATGTAGTTTGGATGTTAGTTATTAAGCTTCTATAGCTATAGGTTAAAAGACCACCAAAAAAAAAATTATAAGCACAATTAGAAGAAAAATTAGAAATCCATATCCAGGAATAGTTCAAAGTGCAAAGTTCGTCTAGGTAAGTACCACCGCTTTGCCAGTTATTCTGCCGCCAAGCAGTAGTGTGTAAGCACTACTGTGTTCCGGTTTGAACAGCATTGTAGCTAGTAAAATTACTGGGCAAATGAGGCTTATGAACTGATCTCACAGTCTAGAAATCTTTTTAGTATGATGTCTCAGCATGACGCAAAAGTTTCGCGTGACACTTTAGAGTTCCGAGTGACACTGTAATCTGTTATGTGCGGCCGTGCCGCTTAAGGTGACGGGTAAAGCCAGATAAGCAGGTCCAAATTCGTTCAAAGAAACTTCAACCTTAACGTCGTAGTCTTAAATATCAATTCAGTCTGCACTTCAGCGCGGCACTTACGACAAAGACAACGCACGAAATGACTGATTTTGACGGTTTTTAGTTAATATCTATTTTTATGTAGTATTTTTCAAAGTTATTAAATCATCACGAGATCTGAATGTTTGTTGGGAATACACTAATTTATTTTTTGTAAAAATATAAGTAACAAAAACATAAAATGGGAACATTGAAATTTTTTGAGGGAGGTTTGCGATTTTTTTCTGTAGAGCTATATTTATTAATCTTATATTCGCGGTCATCACAAACGACTTAATGAAATGAATTACATGATATATTAATTTCAAAGCTCCACATGTTCTAATTACGCCAGGAAACGTGCCAAAAAACACCTTGTTTGCTCTGCTCGCCGCCTTAATACCAGGCGAACGGCTAGCTCTCTAAAAAAAATATCCAGCAATACAATAGACCTAGAATATTTTCTACCGCTTCTCTTTCTGCCTTCTGCTACTCTCTTATAAGTATATAATAATAAGGTAGGTACTGATGAGATATTGCAAAGAAAAGCAAGGGAATGGAAGGGGTATGATTTTATTATGCAAAGAAAGGACGATGTCGTCACATGGAAAACATAGTAAAAAATTATTGCACATGGTCCTTTCTGTTTCATTCGAACAATAACTGGTGTGTGGTGTGATGCATCTAAAAATATGGTTTGACTCTAACGGAAAGAAATGCGTTTTTTGTTTGGAAGAGTGCTAAATGTCATTTGTGACATTTCTGTCAATTAAGGAATGTTGGATGAACGGACGCCGTAATGAGACATGACATACCTATTAATCGAGTTGGTGAAACTAATTTTTTTATCACGTTAAAAAAATCTCTCATTTTTAAACAATTGTTTTGCAAAACGGCATCTTTCTGGTTAATAACTAAAATAAAAACAAATCTACCTACCTATCTAGCATTGTCATAATAAGCGGTTTTACTTTGTATGCAGCTACGTCACTGAGTCCTAATTACACTGTGCTACGACTCGGTCACTGCCTATACACACCGCGTTTTAAAACAACACTCTGTTAATCATTTTGACTGAAACGAAAGGAAACAGCTTGACAATTAAAATAATATTTGGTTAATGTTGTACTTAAATTCATGCATAAATTACCTCAAAGCTTACGTTAAGCATACATTATAGGTTAAACATTTTACTCCAGTTTTCCAAAATGAAGTTAAAATAAATGAACCTAATATTTCCATATTAGGTACATTTAATTTCATATTAAGTAAATTTATACGTTCTGTTCCTTTACGGCAAAAAGAAATAAAAAGTTGTATTTGTCTACCTGTAAGAGATGGTGGGGCAGATAGCTTTAGCTATAGCTTTCTATAATCCATATAAGTAGGTACCTATACTTATAATACGTTGCGACATTAAAGCCTTTACAATGCTTAGATTTCTGTGCGTCTTGTAGTCCGATGAAAGAATGGAGATGAAGGAATTAGTTCGTGTAATTCCATCTCACAATCTCCAAAGTGCAGGCTATAAAATTCCGACAAGCTGGCAACTTTTCGTCGGTGCCCCAAGTTCTGGAGCTTAGCTTCCACCAACGCATCGTTACCGATGAGCCGTTTGGCTCGTCTCTGAATAGAGTCCAAGGCTTCGAGCTGGTATTTAGCCGAACCATCCCAGAGTTGACTACAGTATTCCACACAGGATCTGACTTGAATTTCAATAACTCAATAGCAATATAGTTTAATTTCAATAACTCAATGGTAATGTTCCTATATGTAGTAGTTAAACAGATGAATGCACGAAAAACCTTCCAATTAACATTTCGGCAACATAAAGTTAATTTTACCAAACAACAGTACCGATAACGCTAATTTATTTTATTACTTGCTAAATGATTTAACCGTTATTCCTACATTCGCCGACACAACAAATTAGAATAAAAAATGTTTCACTAATTGCGTTTCTTACAAATGAAAATTTCTTTTTTACATAACATAAAGCACGAGAGCTATAAAGGCATGTTATATGACGCTCTAGAGCAATAATGAGTAATTAATAATGAATTAGTACGGTAGTGGCTCATAATGCCCAATATATTATTATTCATAGTGATTTTATTCGTGTAGCGAACGGTTGGCAGACTCGTTTACTGGTGAACTAAACGGTACGGTTAATTACGGGCGATAGCTATCGCGGTTGCTCGCAGTGGTGCCAGGATATGAATACCTCCCCATTCATTTACAGGATAGGTTTTTGTGTTTTAGCAAAGCCTTCAGAAAATTTTATCCGGTGAGTTCAATATTTACGAAAGAGATTGGATTATGTTGTGATAGTAAAAATAATTCCGATAATTGTTGCCTAATAGGTAGTTACTTCTTTGACATAAAGGTTTTTTTTATTTAAACGAATGACGTGACGAGCCTGTCGTTTGCCTGGTGTTAAGCGTCACGGCCGCCCATAATAGACTGCAGTGTCACTCGGAGCTCTAAATTAAAGTTTCGCGTGACACTGCGCACTGACGTCATCCTGAGACATCACAGAGTATAAAAAAGTTTTCTAGACTGTGAGATCAGTTCGTTAAGTCTTATTTGTCCAGTAATTTCACCAGGTGATTTGTTTCTGCAAAAAACCCCTGTAATTATGTTTAATTATTTATTACTATTTTCCTACTCAATCATAATCTACGTAGGTACCTACTAGAATAAACAAGAATGAGAACAAAGATAACAAAACTATCAGGTTACGCATTTATACGGCATTTTTAAATTATTTGAGGCAATTCAAAAGGCCTACCAGGCAACACTACACGTTTGTGTTTAATAAAAATTGCTCCGCTTTGCTATTCAAATGGCATTGTCTGCGCAATTACGCTCGTAATGGCGAGATACTGCTGAACGGCATTCGGACTGGGAAAATTGCGTGATATTTAAATTACTTTATTATCTCTAGTAATCTAGTGGATAGGCGACACAGGTGCACATTATATCGGATGGTACTTACCTATGTTTTGGTTAAGTACCTACTTCGTTTTTAAAGATATAGGTCACCTATAGGTACCTGTAGTAGTAGGTACCTCTATACACGGAATTATTTTGTAGGTACTCGTCATTCAGCTAAAATCTTACTTTCGGTCGTAACGCATAGCAAAAAAAACTGCTTTTGTTCTAAGTTATAGCTTTACATTTTTGCCAATGTTTTAGTAATGGGCTAGAACTTAGAAAATGTAATACTGCACATTTTTCGGTGTTGGTGATAATAAGTGCATCAGGATTATTTCTTTCTCTTTTTCTTACTTCTCTCTTCCCTTGAACAGGGTGAGTGCGTAAAACTAGCAAAAAAAACCGCGCGAGGCTGGGGTGGGTCAGTTAGTAAGCAAATAATGTGATTTTTATGAGTTCGATCGATTAATATCGCCAAAATGAACAACAAGACAAGACAAACAACAACAACAACAAGACAACACACAGACAAACACAGATAACAGGTAAGTAACAGTTACAAGTTCTATCAAAAGTTGTTTGTTCGAGTGATATGATTTATAAACGAATAGGTTTAAGGTGAATTAAAAAAACCCTTTATGTAAAAAAGAAAAAAAATATAATTATCAAAGGATCATGATTAGTCGGAAGGTCGGTATATAGATTAACTAAATAGTTAGTAATTAGATGTTGTATGATTTCAATGAGTAGATATCTAAGTCACTGTAAATAAGCTAATACTAAATTAAATACCGCTACCGCACAAACATTATATAACATTTACATAAATATAGGTACCTACATAATTATAGATAACAGCGTTTAGCACTCATTATATTAGATTAACTGATTAACATACACTACTTACATTGTTAATGCATCCACTAATATTCAAAATCGATGTATGGCACTATGCCATGAAATAACCAACCAGTGGAGCGCCAGTGACTAATAAAAACTAACCACTATACCTAGTCGCAATTACATTACACTACGGTTCCTAATTAGGCAACTAACTGGGTAGCAAGTAAGCGTCCTTTCCCGAATAACTAGGTGACTGAATTTAGTGTAATGTAAGTGCGGCATAAGTGGATAAATTTTCTAAAGACCCGCGCGTGACCGTATTTCTAGTGAAACACAAGCTTCTGATCTTAGTCGACGTCAGAATCACGCCATTTTTGCCCATCACATTTGCATAAAAATAGAGCTAATTCAACGTCGATGTAATTGATATCAGCATATTTCGCAGATTCGGGTCGTGTTCACAGGCTATTAATACTAGACTGTGTCGCAATATTTATTATACTCTATGCTGTGTCGGAGGTAGAAGAAAATACGCTACTATCTGGTGGCACTTCTCATCGCTAATCGTGTTCGCGTATTCTTCTTATTTGCCCAAATATGACGACGATGTGAAGTTACTCTATTCGCCTAGACAAACTGTAGAAAAGTCCTACCACTTATGTAGTCACATATCAAAGGATAGGTATATACCTATTGTTCATTTTTGCGTTCAGATTATTTAGCTTATTCACTGTTCGCGATGTGTGAACGGTGTGTTCGATGCGGTGTGTGTTCGATGCGGTGTGTGTTATGCGGCCTTCTACCTTCTACATGTAGCTGAATAAAACACCGTAATAACCACTAATACCAAACAGCGATGTGCAGTGTCACCATCTGGTTGGTCGTCATGTGGCCCTGACTTACTGTTTAAAAATTTAAAACTACTATTCTTAAATCAAATATAGGTACTACTGCGAAACGATTGGTACGGTTATTTACACTAAATAAAGCGTGATTTTCACGGCAGGAGAATACCGTTATTGGCAGTCAACTGAATTAATAGTATTTGCATTAGACTGTACTTAGAAGCAATCCATTAATTGCACACAATATGAACAGCTCAGCTATTTTAATTGCCTGCATTAGCTGCGTTTATGTTTCTACCCTGATTAAAATGCAAATATACATTAATGTTTTAATATCCCTCGTGAGCTAAATAAACTACTTTCACATATTTTTGCTCTTTATGTTGTTGGTTTAGTGGTCGTTTAGTATAGTTTACTGAATTGTTTTAGCTTATAAAACTGGGTGGTGGCAGGAAGACATTTGTTAATAACCAATATTTAAACTAAATTATAAACCCTTAGGAAAATGACTAAACAGGGGTTTGCACCAATTACCAAAATCATGATTTTTTGTTTTATTTAACCAACTATAATAATGTCATTAAATAGCTTAATATAAAAACAATACATAACTGCATTTGTATTTGTAATACAATAAAATCATAACAATACTAGTGGAAAAAATCAATAACCACGGCTAGCATGCAAAACGTTACAAACGGATGCGCACACGCAAGAAATAGCGCACGCGTTGATGTCTTTTCTTCTTGGCGATATGCGCTACGACGTCGTATCAATCGAAATGTAAATTCAATATAATTCCTTCGTCTGGAATTATAAAGTTTTAAAAATGTATATCGTAGTAAAATAAATAAGTACTTGTTACACTATTAGTTATTACTGATTTATTATTGTTTTTCTCGTTAATATTGTCTCATTCATGATATGAAATTAGCAAACTGTGTCACAGTGGACAATTCACAATTTCGTTTTTGTTTTTTTTATGCCTTATTTTATTTATTTACTAGTTGACCCACCCCGGCTTCGCACGGGTTAATTAGTTTTACGTCCTAACCCTATTTATGGGTAAGAGGGAAGTGAAAGGGAAAAAGAAAGGGGTAAAAGATGAATGGATAGGACGGCAATGGAAGGGAGGCAGGTGAAGCCCCTTCCCCGGCCCTTCTCTCTTCCTTTCGACAGAATAAGTATAAATAAAAAATATAATATAGTATAAATATACGTACAAACAAAAAATACTTACATAAAATTACATACTTATTGCTACGTGCAACCCGCACTTTGCCGTTTTAGAAAACGAAATGTTTCTTATATGTTATTCTAACCATACCAAAGTAGTTCCAGCGTGATGCGTGTTCAAAGGGACAGGCAAACAGACGAACAGACAAAAAAACTGGTTCCACTACTATATCGATGTGTAATGCATTCAATATTTTCAAATAATATTCAATGTACAGATTTAGCCCAATTACTGTTTTATTATATGTATAGATTTTTACTTTATTCAATTTGACACGGGAAATGACGATAATGGCATAATGTGCGTTATGTTTATATGCAAAATCAATGGTAAACTGGTAAAAGCGCAATACTAAATCACAAAATGTTCACTCATTTCATTCGTTCATTATTTAATGTCGTCATTATCTAATGGAGCTTTAAGAAAACCTAATATTGGTCACAGAACTTTTGTGCAACGTCATTATTTTAAGGACTTCATTAGCACTAATGCCGCCATTAGCTAATGAAGTGATAATGAAGAGTTTTGTGCAACGGGCTGTAAATCTTTTCGGAGCTGAGCACGTATTAGCACACGTGTAAATTGCATTTACCTATACGATGCGTACATAATTAATTTTGTTAATACTAATTAGAAATTATAAATACTGACTTAGTACGCCACTGTAAAAGGAGTCGACATTTATATGTCCACTATTTTCCACGTTGTGTCATTTCACTGCGCTTTCAACATAGTGGTGGGAGTGAGGAAATAACATGTGTACAAAGCTCAAATCAGAATCGCTTATGCAAAGAATGTTTCATTTTTAGGGTTCCGTAACAGTTTTGAAATAAGCCAAGCAATGGGATCGGTATCGTTTTTGGTATTTACAGAATTAGCGTTGTTGTAAACCGTTCGGTTTGAGAATTTCGTCAATAATGCCACTTTTACCATTTTTACTCGCTACTCAAAACGAACACAAAATAACCAAATGCGGTTTGTTATCTCAAATGTCAAAAACAAATTGGCGAAGTTTTACATAACACACGTAAACTTACGTCTGTCGTCTTTCTTCTCACTTCTCCGTGCTATATCATTACGATAACTACAATTCTCACAATGAAAATCAGTAATTTTACATAACCGCGCCAATAATTCTACGTCATACTCTAATGTCAGAAAAAGATCACCTTTAACCACAGCTTTTAATTTATTATTAATTGGCAGTTCACGATGGCATTTTTGACTGTTTTTGAGCTATCCGAACGGTGAACGAAAACAGTTAAAACGCAACTTTTGCTCACACATACCCAAAACGAACGGTGCATGTGATCGTTTTTGTCGTTTTTAACTGTTAATTTTGCCACCAGTGGGCTATCCGAACGCAGGTTAAGAAGATTTAAGCACGGATGTACAGAATATATGTACCTACTCCGTGGAAGTATAGTAATCCTCATTGCATCATTTTTGCTCTAAGCTGTGGTTCTTCCAAAGAGAATATCACCACTTAGTTTGTTCATTGAAAAGGCCACAGACCTACCTACCTATTTTACCTTAAAAAACTCATTTACATGAAAGAAGAAGAAGAAATCCAAAACGCGGCCATGTTGTTAATTCGAGTATTTTACGATAATGTATATACTTACCTATTTCTAGGTACCCTTTTAAATTATTTTTCATAAAATATTTCGTATCATTCATCATCAACAACCGGAAACGTCCACTGCTGAACACAGGCCTCCCTAAAACGACAGTTTAGACGTTTATCATAGGGGGGGAATTTTCCATAACCACCACGCTTGGTGGGCGGCTTGGTGATCGCAGAATGTTCTAATGTACCAAGGAGAATGCTGCTGCCCATTCTCTGGATATTTCTTCAGCCGCACCCACGGGAGGAGATGGGGTGGTCCTACTCGCAAACCGGGACCATACGGTGAATCATCAATGGTTCTTATCATTGGCTAAATACAAATGTCGTCTAATGCCTAAATAAAAAACATCTACTTGTTCCTTTTTTTTTTTTTTATCTATTTGTTGCTTTTTGTCTAACTTCTAAAATGCTAAACAACCTGTAAAACATAAATAGGAAACCAAGAAATAGTTTTGATTCTCATAATGGTGATTTTTCAATGGCTGGATAACGGCTATTCGGGGCTAATAAATTATAAACCAGCTAAAACAAAAACATTTCAATTATCAGTATTCCGCTTAAAAAATAGCTTTTTATTTTTACAGTGTTTTGTTTTACCTAATGAACAACTTTTATGTGATGATTGAAAAATCACGCGTTAGAGTACCGGTATCTACTAATAATACTCTTTGGTCGTATACATTCTTCACAGAGACTTTTTTCTTTAATCTGTGCCTCCAGATAAACATGTGGCACAGTGTAGTTATCCAAAACATTAGTAATCTCCCCCCTTTTTATGAGTGACTATACCTTCATGGTTAGTGGCAAAAATGTGCCGCATTTGGCGGAAACAGTAGCCAATATAAAAAAAGTATTCGATTGTCGTTTTCTCTAATCTGTGACGACATGTCGTAACTTATATACCGTAAGTAGCCAAAAACAACACCAATCGGCCATGTTGTTTAAAACTCCGATTCGTTCCGTAATGAAATCTTAATAATTGTCATCAATTTTTTTTAACGATATTTCAATTTTAATATATCCTATGTTAAGCGCCGGTTATTTCTAAGCATATTAGTAAAAACCGCATGAAAATCCATTCAGTATTTTAGGAGTTCAGTCATAACAAACAAACAAACAAACAAACAAACAAATAAACAAACAAACAAAGAGACAAAATGTTTAAAAAGTGGCTTAACGTGATCAGCGGCTAATTTTAAGCCAACCTGTGTAATTTTTTTGTTGATATCTTGCAATTACAGACTTTTTTATCTCTACAGTTTTATTATATGTATAGATTTAATAGTTTAGCACAAAGGTGTACATGGATGAACTTAATGCTAAATAGCATTATCTACCAGTCCTCCAGGTCGTATAAGATAAATGTAGGTGTGCGCGGCTTATTCTGTATTGCTTGCATAGAATTCAGTTAGTTTCAATACTACGGTTGGAATAAAACTGTCGGAGTTTAAGGCCGTAATGAGTAATTACGGTCGGCGACACGACGGAAACAGATACCATCTACAACGCACGGCGGCAGGGCTAGTCGCCAATGGTTTACCGCTAAATACTAGCTAAACGATCTCCAATTGTGTTCACTAAATGCTGCCCAGAATAGGTTTTAATTGCGGCAGTGTAGGTGGCTAAATGTGATCACTTTTGAAGTGGATAAAAGATTAGAAACGATAAGGGTGAATTAATAGCTCCCAGGTCTTCCAAAGTGACTTGTCTGTTGTTTTTAAGTTAATTGTAAACATAGATTTTTTGAACAAGGTTTAACTTGATCAAATTATGTGTAAACTGTGAGATTTGAGTCCAGAAATCATAATATTGAACTGTGTTGTGTGTGTGTGTCTGTGAGGATGTCGTGCGCAGTACAGTGACACGCAAAACATTATAATTTAGGGTTCCAGCAATGCAATGAGCTGCCGTGACGCTTTGTATCAGGTGAACGACTAGCTCTCTTAACTAGTTTCCATAAAAATACTTTATCTCTATAGTGTGGTGTGACCTCTCATCATAAAAAACCTCAGTGTAACAGAGAAGGATCCTATAGATGGCTTATTGTCGTTGCTTTTTTTGTATCAGCCTTTATATTGTGTCAGATTTATCTTGTCCCAGCGGCTTCAAGGCCTAAAACGCCAAAAGGTCAAGAAGACCATATAAACTGTTAGATACTTACATCAAAAATACAAATCTTAATCAGAAATACGATGAAAACATTGATCGATAAGACAAATAGTTCTGTGATGTTGAAGCGTTTGCTTATCTAAATTACTACGCCGAAGCATATGTAAATCAAAGCCAATTATGCAACAAAATAAGGCAATAATGGATGATATAATGACACGCATATACGCAAAAACCAAGGTGAGTATAAGAAATATGCCCAATAATAGTATTTTACATAGGAACACACGTTACTTTGGTAAATGCCTAAAGCGCAGGAAACAGTAGGTAGCTAAGCTACATAAATAATGAAATGTTAAGTAGGTACGCGAATCCCGGAAGCACCAAGTCATAACTCACTCAATTTAACAATCTTCGCAATCCGAGGAAGTCATTCAAGTAAACTGACCATATCTGAGCAGTTTTACTCATAACAGATCCATTATTGTTGATAATGGTGCAGTGTAATTGCCTATTAATATTACTGTTGTTTTTATTAAGAATTCACTTGATAAGCATCTGCTTTGTGTTTATTAGGTGCGTTTCCGGTTGCCGTAAGAAATGCATCAGCATTAAAAAAATCAGCATTAATGTAATAGATCGATGTTGAATTCAATAAGTAGGCGGCATTACATACCTACTCATACTCATAGAATAATGCATGTATGTAAATGAAATAGCGAAAAGTTGGTAGTTTTGTTGGAGATGATTGAAAATAAGAAACACAGAAACAGTACCTACAACTCAAGAAAGCTCTGTTACCTATAGGTACCGAATAATAATATATACTATGGAAGTTCCTTACTACGACTACTGCAAGAAGTGTCAAATTTCTGCCCTATACACCTTAGACGGCAGGCGACGGCACGCTTCATTTGTTTCTTTTTTAACATTAACTTTTCCTGCTTCTGTTTTCGTTTGGAATCTATTGAAACAAGTGACTGCGTGAATCTTCGCTGGTCATACAGCAGTTGTTTATGTGTTCGTGGCGTTTCAAACGTTTCTATGTATATATTCTTCTGTTATTTTTAATGTAGCCTATGAATGATGAACAGTAACAGTTCTATAATATTTATATGTTCATGGCAGCCTGGTGTAGATTTCAAATAGCTACGTCCATTTCACTGTTACTGACAGTAAAAAGTATTCGTGTCTTGAGTAATTAAACAACGTTTAAAGAGCATAAATATTAATTTTGCACAGTGGATATCTGCTTAGCGTGATAGTTGGCTGTTTATTTTTTTACATAATGCTCTGTCTGAAGATAGCCAACTGCAGAAGTGGAAGTGTGGAACAAAATGTAGCGCGCATAAAAGTATAATCGATGACTGTAAGCATGTCGAATGTGTTTTGCTAATGAGTTCTCGTGTTCTGGAATGTTTATTGAAAAAGTGCAAGAAACTGCTTTTGTAAAAGCTCCATTAATTTAACGTGGTTTAAAATTTGACGTTTATTGGCGGTGGTTTCTTTGATTGAAGTAAATTATACGGTAACAGTAAAATCGAATCTTCACCTAGCTGTAATGTGTATCAAAGAATCGTCAGTTCAAACAGTCACATTTCGTGTTCGCCTAGCTCACACACACGCAATAGTTTGTCGACGCGATTCTAGAAAACGGTCGTTTTGCGATTAGATCTGGCCAGGGAAGGAAGTGTGGGGCTCCACCGGGTGGGGGTGTTGTTAATTGCCCCGTTTTGTGAACACGGCTGGCGTGCTCCGCGGGCAATCAGCGGTTGCTGACTGATCGCTTTTTAAATAGGTTTTATGCCCACTAAAAATGTTTCGAAGGAAATCGAAGCCCGCGAAGTTTCGTGCCGATTGTGTAAACGCGAGGGACATGTAAAACGCGACGCCGCGCCGCGCCGGCTGGCCGTGACTGTTTATGTCAAATTACAAAGCGGAGCAAATATTGTTTATTAATATAGGTATACCTAGATATTTGTTTGCATTAACGTTTGGCTTTTCACAGTCACTTTAAGGCTAGTTTTATACAGACGTCATTAGGTACTGAATAAAATTATATTAATTTTGTTCTAGAGAAAAAATGGTAAGATATCAAAAAGTATATTACACATACTTACCCACACGCAAAAGCCTGAATTCTAAAACCAAAACAAAGGTATGTGATCGTTTTGAACCGATAAGATGTTATTACAAATTTTACGCTAGTTCCAAGTTAATATAGATCCAATTAACCATCTACGGTTTAATCATAACCTAACTGTTCAAAATTGGAGATATAGTCGTACAACTCCCGTATAGCTAAACTGTGCTTCAGCTACAGTTGAGTTGAGACGTACTATTGAATAATGGTTACTAGTAACTTACTACAGGTAAGCTGAGCTTCGGCAAGCGGATGGCGTGACAAAGCGGAGTTAGCCGCGCTACCGAGGTGTTCGTTACATTTGTTAGCCCCCTATGTAGTTTTAACGAGTTCTAATATACCGATTTTGCTACTTGTGCTATAGTCGCTCAGCCTTCTTTATTATAGTTTTGCTACGTTAGGAGACTGCACATGCTAATATAGAGATGGTATTAAATGCACGTTGAGTACCTACGCGCATAGCGAAGCGGCATGAGCAACGAAAGTATAGTTTCGTCGCTGTGTTTAATACAATATAATAAAAGCTTCTGAGGCAAAACGAGCTTCACTTTTGAAATGTATTAGTTGTCAGAATTATTCTTACTATAATTATTTGGTTTATGAAACAAATTATTAGCTAAATCAATTTTAGCATTAGACACTAAGTTTCAAGCTTAAACGAATTTAAAAAAGGATTAGGTACTGTAATAGGAACATCGTTACGCCCAGAACTTTCTCACTGCTGAGACACTGGCCTTTCTTTCACAGGGAAAGAATGTAGGTCAATCCATCATGCTAGCCAAGTGCGGGGTTGGCGGATGACACACATCAAACCGGAAGACGCAGCGTAGGCCACCCCCCCACTTGGTGGACTGACGATCTGGTGAAAGCCGCGGGGAGCCGATGGATGCAGGAGGCGAGCAGCCGCTCAAAGTGGCGCAGTGGACATCTTCACGCTGTTGATGATGATGATGCACATTAAGCAGCCGGAAGGCGACCACTGCTTAACATAAGCCTCCCCTATAAAACGCCACTTTACCGAGGAGAATGCTGCTGCCCATCATACTCTGGATATTCCTTTAGTCGGCTCTTATTCGGCACCCACGGGACTATTACATTACTGTTTGTTGTAATAATTAAGCTTTGGATGCTCCGCGATACTCCACTATCTAGATATTTTCTTTGTTTCTATTGACTAAATACTTTTTAACAAAATTGTATTATTTGGTCATATGAAATGCATTTCAAATGCTCTCATTCTTCTAAACAATACTACGCCAGAAAATTATAAATATTAAAACTATTGAGAGTAAACAGCGTTCATTAAAACCAAAAATGAAGTGCATCTTTCTTTTATTTCATTCATAATAATTTAAGTCTGCCAATTAAAAAAAACTTTATCTTACAAAATATAAGCAAATGTAACATAAAATGTGGCAATAGAGTAAAACAATTTGCTTTTATAATTGACAACATTTTAATTATAAAACACCACAAAATCTATGGAACATAGATACTTCAGATTGCTTAAGTACATTGCCAAGTTACTATAATAGCTTTAAGTACTTTACATACAATTATAATACTTTAAGTGGGTAATTATATTAACAATACATATTTATATACTATATGCGTAGTTATAATAGGTACCTAATACAGTTTGCACAATGCACTTTGTAAAAGTAAACTTCAGTGTCACACTTCACACCACATTGATGATAACTTAGCTTTGAAACTAACGATTCTGACTATTTCTAAATGAATTGTTTTTAATTGAATTGATAACTGTTCTCTTTATGTATGTCTACTGTATGATGTAAAATGTAAACACTCAAGTAATGGAATGTATTTACGCGTAATATTAATGTTATACTTTATTGGAACATGACAAATTCCAGCCTATAATAAATCATCTATTGTAACTTACAAGCTTGTTTAGGAACCTAACCACTAAAACCTTATACAGAACACGACATCGATTTATATTTTACACAACTCCTAAGTCAAATCTGGGTTTACAATATCACATTATTCAGGACTGACGTCCAAAATCCGCGCAATCGCGCTACCACCATGAGGGTAGAATACAAATTATCTTCACTGGGTGCGAAACGTGCCATGTGTTTGGAAACTGTAAGGTGTCCACGGATCAAACGGCAAAGAAAATCATAGTTTATTTATCACACCGCTTTTCGCAATCACTTAAAACTCCAACACGTTCAAGTTTATGTCTTCACGTGCACCATCCACTAATACTTTAGACACCACAGAATACATCTACCACAGAGTTAGTTTAAACGTGAATAGGTTCATCTTCATCATCATCGTCTGGTGATGGTTCGCAGGGAGATCGTGGTGGGGGCGCGGGGCTGCCAGGGTCCACATCTGGGGAGGGTGAGCGGCGCGCCTGCGCGTAGTACCCTAGCGCGCCCAGCGCTGGGCCCCCAAGGGACCCGAGGTGCGCGGACGGACCCGCCAGTCCCAGCCCCAGTGGGGGCACTCCAGCTAGGGGTGAGCCTGGGTATAACCTGTTGCGATGGAAAAATTTTGATTTACTGTCACTGTATAAAACGTTGCTATCTAATAAGTAACAGTTTTAAATAAGAATCAATGTTAGAAACTTTTTAAAGTAAAACGGAATGATTTCCTAATTGTTAAAATACAAACTATTGATACTATACCTACTAAAAGAAAAAGGGCATGTTTAATTATAGTGTATTTTGACAGAAAACATATTATTCGCACTGTTGGAGGATTAGGTAATAGGTACCTATACGTTCAGCGTCAAGTTTTAGTTGTTATAGCCTGAGTAGACTAGGCTATGCTAAGTATAATATTTGCCGTGATCTTAAAGCTGGACAGTATTAAAGAGCTCCATAATATTATGGGAAAAATTACTTCTAAATAGGCAGCTCATGGCAGGTACTTAAATGAAGATACACTTGTCTGTAATCAGATATATACAATGTCTACTCCTTTATGGCTGCGCAGTGTGTTGCATCTCTGTAATTACTCTACAACTTTGTAAAGTGACCGTCACGGGAAAATAACCTGTCGCAGCTCGTGTATATAACAGGACTGCAACGCTTGTGCTTATATTCTTTCTACTCGCTACTATTGCGTGATTGCTTATATCATCCCATCGCAACATCGTTGCGGGCGTAAGATATCTGAACAATAAACATGCAGGTTTTACCATGATCAAAAAACGCTTAGGAGCTAATTTCTTGGCGATAATCTTAGTTCCTGTATGTGATGAAAAACGTCGTATGACACGCGTGTGCGTTGATCATTACACTCTCGGCTCTCTTATGGCGCTCGCCTGCGGCTCGCGCCCATACTACCGCCACGAGTGTAATAGTGTAATGATTAACTTTGCACACTTATATCACAATGTACTATTATTATGGCCTAGTATTTTACTGGCCTGATAGCTCAGTTGGAAGCAGCCCTGCCTTCTGAACTGTAGGTTGTGGGTTCGAGTCCTACCCAGGACAAACGTTTTTGTGATGAACATAGGTGTTTGTTCTGTGTCTGGGTGTTATATTATATAGGTACTATGTATGTATTTACAAACAAAAAGTATCTATGTATTCTATCAGTTATCTGCTTAGTTTGGGGCTAGATGGCGCTGTGTGAAATGTCCTCAAATATTTATTTATTTATTATTTGTAATAGGTAAGTAGAGATAGGAACAGATAAACTCTAAAAGTGTTATTTTTCATTATTTTTGCTAAATGCAAGTGGTAATCTAAATTATCTTACCGATAAGGCAAAGGCTTCTGCAGCGTGTTGGCAGTAGCCGAGGCAGCAGCGGCTGCGGTTGCCGCCGCCTGCCTGTAGTATAAGTCAGCCGCGGCCGGCGCCGGCTGTGCAGGGTACGCTGGCACGCCCGCCCAGTATCCGCCGTAGAGACGCTGGAAGGCGGCGTAGTTGCCCGCCTCGGCTAGAATCTCTAGCCCCACGGCCGTTTGCCGCTTCCATTTTGTCCTGTTGACAAAAATAACATTTTTGATAGGTGCACTAAACTATTTGAATCACCACGTTGAATGACGATTCGTTGACAAAAATAAAATATCGTAGAACGTTGCACCATATTATTAAGTAGTTTTAATTTAAAAGGGCTCACTTTGAAGTCTCTTTCTATTCTGGTAATAATGATTGGTTGATGTATGTAATAATAATACCTATACATTTCTAGGCCCGCAGCCGTTTTGCCATTTCTATTTTATCCTGTTGACAAAAAGGAAAGATGCTTCCGATTTTTAATTACTTTTAATGTAAAAGTCTATTTTAGGAAATAACGTTGGTATTAGAATGTAAAACACAGCTATTATTTATTTTTATATAGCCAAGTATTTCTAGGTTGCGTTAAATTTGTCAATTCCATTTTATTCTGTTAATAAATGAGTATGTAATGATATTTTAGAATGGACTTTCATATATTCCTACCTACTTTTTTATTAATGAACATCATAGAATCATAGGCAATAAATATGTCGTTCAAATTCTATTATTTAAGCCAATAGAGATTGCACAGTATTTCTGAAAGTACGAGACGTTAGACAAAATTTTGTACCCGCACAATAAAAATATTATTAATAAAAATTTACCAGTTAAAGATTAATAAAGAACTACAAAATAGGTAGTTATATAAGTAGGTATAAGTTTAAGAATATTCGTTATAATAACAAAAACTCCTTGAACCGTGAATGATAATTCAATAGAGCTGGCTAAAAAAGATATCAATACTTAAAAGCTCTCAATAATTTCACTTAAAAACCTGCATTGAAAGTTATCAATGCCTATCTGCAAGTACGACAATGCGTTTACAGTCCATTAGCAACTCAAATGAATCGGCGCGGACCGTTGTGCGGATCCCACAAGAAATTACACAAAACCGATTGATGCCACATTACTAACTTAAATCGACTCTAAAATTCTCTAAACTATCGTTTACGAACCCTAAAGCCATAGATCACTAACCAACCCCATACCGAACGTGAATGTGACCCCAATCGTCATCAAATTTGTCACAGACCACTCCATGGCACAATGAAGATACAGCAATGAAATCAGTAATAAAAAAATAAATAAATAAAATAATAAATTTTGACAAAACGTCTTGGGCACTCCTGCGTTCACCGAAGCATGGTCTAGTACTTTAATTTGATTTATTTGATTCGGTCGGAAAGGGTGAGTTCATATAAATTACTTTGTATGGCGGGAACATCTCTACTCGTTTCTTCTCTGCTTGTTTATTCATTCAAATGTGGTAATTTAGGACAAAGTTTTTGTACACAAGAATAACAATGAGTACCTAAATACATATACAAACCGTATAACATATATTTATATAGGTCTCAAACTAATAATATACAGATGAACTGGCAGAATATTTTGTAGATATGCATGTTATACATACCTAAACGTTAATTTGCGCTCATTATCAAGGCAGACCAAGCAGGTAGGTACCTACTTCGAGTATAGATAGGTATGTATATATACCCCCTTTTGATCAAGTTACCTCAAAAGCTAGATGCCAATATAAGCATTTGAGTTAGTACTGATCGGTCACAGGCCCGTTCGGTCATCCATTAAAAAAGTAGAGATGTTTAGCTACCTAAACAAGAGGCTGACTATGAAACTGTTTGCCCTTAGCGAGAGATGCCTAGATGGTACTCAGATATATGACAAACATCCAAGCTAAACTTGTACTATATATTATCTGTGCTTTGCAGCAGCTGAATTTTACGAACAGAAAACCATAACGCAAACAAACAAATATATTTCCCCCAATTTTAAAATTTAATTTCGCCGTCGAGCTCTCGATTAGTTCCGAAGTGGCTCGTTATTGTCATCGAGTGAGGTTTTCATTAATTCGTGGGGAGTCGTTATTGCGATGCGCATTATTATCATTGAGTTCGTGAGTTGCTATTATTATCGCGTTGTATAGACAGTAGACACCCGTTGTAAGCCGCGGGCTGCGGCTGTTAGCACACGGTTCACTGATCACCTCGTTAATTAATTTCTGTAAATGGATCATTTAATTTTATTAAATGCAAATGAGGGGAGTACACGAACTTTGTTAATAATCTCCACTAATATGATTTACGTGTACTCATTAATCAAAATTGAATCTACAAAAAAGTAATATAACTTATTACGCTTATTAGCATACTACGACTCGTTAACCGGTGACGCTTAAGCCGAATTAAGCTCGCCTTATTTGAATACCACTCTCTAATTATCAGTAGCTGACAATTGATCGATAGAAAGTGTCCGCGCTCCCATTAATCACATTATTGTGACGGGTTATTCTTAAGATAAGTACGCCACTAGAGAGCACTTATTTAATTGTCAAGTGGTGAATGAGAGGCAATCTGCTCAGTGACACTATTCTTTTTATTGCCGCCGCGGGCGACGAACAAAAAGCTCTCAAAGCGCACTTAATTTCAGGCTGCCATCTCGAACGGAGTCTTTCAACGACAGCTATTTTCCTCTCTGTCTGTCTTGGAGCGATCGTAGAGCTCCGCTACCCTGTCTCTGTCCCGCATCCCCGGCGGAGTCTGAGTACGCCCCGCCCAGTGGTTTAGTGATTTGATGCTGCGTGAACTGATTCAATTGTTGTTCGAGGAGACCCGTCCGAAAACGCGCCTTAGTATTTCACGTTAAAGACGAAAATTGTCCGGTAAAACGATCCCACTTACGACCTCTCCGAGGGGGAGGTTGTTTATCTCGGTTTGCGTTTTTCGGCGACGTGATGCGAATTCAGCTTGTATATCCGGCAAACAAAGAGCGCTTTCATCGATCGCTACAGTTGGAGTTGGCGCTTGAGGCTTTACTGCCCGCGCACGTCGAGCCCAATTTGAGCATTATCGAACGTTATTTATACGCAGCTTAGAAAGTTTCAGAAACATGTTTGCACGAGTGTTCTTATGGGAGTTGTATGAAGTTTGAACGTTTTATTATTGTGGACGCGAGCGGGCGGTATGTGCGAGTAGCGGCGTAGACGTGTTGTACATTATAACGAAAGCACCGAAAATAGAAGATAACTTAGAAATTTATGATTGATTAAATTAATGACTTTATTAAACAAGTAGAGAAGTATGCTTATTGAACGACGAATTAAATTTGCTAACTCCTCTGAGGTTTTGAAATATCTGGCTGAATAATTTAATAATCTGGTTTACATTAAATTACGAAAATCACTATAAAATTAATTAGCTTTACATACTAAATCATGCTATATAGGTAGGTAGATACGTGTATCAGTTAATTATTGTGTAGGTATGTAGTTATTTTCTAAATTGGGTTTTATTGTTTGTATATTTTACAGTTTGAGTAGGTACGTACTTACCTACCTATGTATGTTTTTTTATCTTGACGATAAGAGAGAAAAAGGAATTCTTGTGGTGTTTTTTCATAAAGACAGCTGAAAGAAGGGAATTGTTTAAAGAGTTATTTTTAGTTCTACACCTAAGGGTTAAAAGATTTGGATGCAAATTTACTTACGACAAATATACCTACCGAGCCCAAGCTTATGCACCGAGATAAGTAAATAGAATACTTTTTTATCCTGAAAAAATCCTGTAAATCTTGCTACTTTATTTATTAATAGGATCAGCTGATAGGTACCTATACAAACCATAGTCTAGTAGAGATCTGAATATAACTCAATCAATTTAGATGCTCTCTCAAGTAAAAGCTTCACCTTTTGAAGTTACTCGGAACATTGAGACTTATTGAAGTTATTCGGCAGAGAACCAAGGTTACTGACTTAGCTCGGCGAATTAGCAAGCTGAAGTAGCATTGGGGTGGTCATATCTGTCAAAGAACCAATAACCGTTGGGGTAGACGTTTTCGGGAGTGGAGACCGTGAATCAGCAGACGTAGTGTAGGACTACCTGCAGCGAGGTGAAGCGATAATATACGCAAGGTAGCTAGCCGTACTTAATTGGAAAAATAGAGCCGAACACCGAGCTAAGTGGCCTTGGGAGAGGCTTAAGCAGTGGGCTAGTACAGGCTGATGATGATAATGAGACTTAATGATGAGAAGCCTGATTCCCTAGATACCTAAGCCAAAAAATAATTAAAAAAAGAAATCGAAAAAAAATAAAAATAAATAAATAATGTTCAAATTGAAAGTTCAATCTGTCTCTATCTCACAAATGTTGTCTTCAAAATGACAATCATCAAGGGTTGACTGGCATGAGCCTGCAGAAAAATAATTGTACCAGGTAACTGACACCTCGTCGCCAATTTCAGAGCCCTCATGATACGTCCATCGAGCCCTCAACCTATCGTAAAAAAAACGAGAAAAATTGATACGATAAGTATACTCATCTCAAAATTATAGGTTTTGCAAAACTGTGCTAATGTCTCTTTATCTCTTGATGACGTGCGTATTAGTAGAGTGTCACGCAGTCAGGCAGAACTAGGTACCTACCTATATAATTTAGAAGAAATTAGGATTTAGAGAAGTCAGTTTCGATCGGTCACAGGCCCTTTCTGACATCCATAAAAAAACTAGGCACACATTCCAAACAATTAAAGTCCTAAGTGACTCTGATCTCTTCCCGTAGGTGCTGTAAGAGTCGGCTAAGGGAATATCCAGGGAATGGGCAGCAGCATTCTCCTCGGTACCTTAAAATCTTCTGCGATCACCAAGCCATAAATAAATAATAACATTGACGAAATATGTCTGTCATTTTTCAACTAACTTTTAATAAAAATAATTAAATGTTGCGAATTGTAATGTTTAATAATTACCTACACTTGTAGCGCTCATAGCGAAGCACCACTAGCCGTTTCTATAGAAACGGCTAGTCGGTTATAACCGATCGGTAAACATAAGCAACTTTCGCAGCGGTCATACTTTGATGGGTGACCGCTACACTAAAAAGTGGTATTAACAACTGAGCGCTACCGTGCTTCGGAGGGCACGTTAAGATAACTACCACGCTTGGCAGGCGGCTTGGTGATCGCAGAAGATTTTAATGTACCGCGGAGAATGCTGCTGCCCATTCTCTATATATACCCTTAGCCAGCGCTCACCAAGGGAAGAGATGAAGTGGTCTTTCTCTCAAACCACTGGAACGAACGAACATCAGGTGAACGACTAGCTCGTCACGTCATTCAGTCACATAAAAAAAAAAAAAAAAAAAAAACCACACGGCCACATAATTATATGGTACACCGCATACCTAATACTTAGTACCTCGGAGAGAACGTTAAGCCGTCGGTCCCGGTTGTGATAAGAACACTATGGCAATCGTTACGGGTAGTCAGACGCCTGATAGAATCTGACACCTGATCTAACCATCCCTGTTACTGATTCCTTATGGGTTGCGAGGTCAGATGGCAGTCGCTCGTGTAATTCTAGTAGCTCGCCGCTACAGGTTAGATTGGGAGCCGACCCCAATAACAAATGGGAAAAGGCAAAGAGGATGATGATGACCCCATACCTACTTAATTGTAAAGGTGACTAATACCTACCTATTTCATCAATTTAATTTGTGAAATAATAGAAAATGTTTATAGATACAAATTCAAACACTAACAGCCGCATCACGATCCACAGTTATAGAGGCCAAATTACTGACTGCGCATATAATTCAATCCGCTTATTAAAATCGAAACCGGACCAAAACAAAAATGGCATTTGTATAATGATTAGTGTTTAAATGATAAGCCAGGCGACCCCGGCGTCCTTGGTTCGATTCCCGTGTCTCTGGAGGTGTAATTTGGAAGGGTCTGGTTGAAGCGATTAGCCGTTTCTTGGTAGCTACGGCAACCGCACATTATGTCATTAGGATTGTTGGAGGTTTGCTCACACGTACTGTTTCAATATGCTACGAATGTGAGCAAGTACGTATAGTCGGTCACGTCGAATTCAGAATAAAAGGTAATTAGGTTTTAGGGTGCAAAAAACAAGACGTAGGTCAAACTAATAAAATCGTCGATGATTTAAGATACAAAGATAAATGAGACTCTTTTAAATCAACTTTAGAGGTTAGTAGGTACCTATAGGCCAAACACGTGTAGGTAACCTGCCACCTGCTAATACACTCTGAATCTGCATAAACTGTCTGAGCTGATATTTATTTACACGTTAGTAGTAAGAATCAAAAAGCTCAACAAAGCTGAGGGCTCTAATATTATATAACTTTTTTACTGCACCAATGATTTATCTAGTAAGTTATGTGCAGTTTTCGATGCCATCGCTCTGTGCCTCGGAGAGCACGTTAAGCCGTCGGTCCCGGTTGCCATAAGAACATCTATGGCAATCGTTACGGGTAGTCAGACGCCTGATAGAATCTGACACCAAGTCTAACCATCCCTGTTACTAGTTCCTTATGGGTTGCGAGGTCGAATGGCAGTCGTTCGTGTAATTCTGGTAGCTTTCCGCTAAACAGGTTAGATTGGGAGCCGACCCCAATAACAAATGGGAAAGGTAAAGAGGATGATGAAAATTATTTCCAGCTTTCCTGTTCAATGAGAAACATTTTCCTGTAGTGTAAGCCGATCGGTTCACTTCCCACGACATGAATATTGGAGGCTTTTATCTCAATGATATATCCACGCTAACCCATCAGCGCTGTTAACCGTTTAGTCACTCGATGATTCGCACAAACAAAGAAATGGGTTACCACTTTCATAATTTAATACGATGGGTTAACTTAAGTCATATAATGCTTAGTAGGTATAAGTACAAAATATTTAAATGTCAAAATGTGTTTTTTGATCAATCTACCTACACTCATAAAAATAAACGTCCCCCGAATTAGAATAGGTTAGGTACTAAAAAAATAAAATTTGTATGGCATTCGTCGGCGTCGTTGCCAAAGTATTATTAAAATTAGAACAATAAAACAAGACCAACTTGGCATAAAATAGGTAAAAAATGGTAAGTACATAAAAAGTTATAAATGAAATACGTCTCATTCGAATGACTTTAAAAAATCTACCTACTTATATGGGTGCACCGTTTACGGTTTTTTGGCCTAAGGAATTATCGAACTCTTAAAGTAGTCATAATTGTCTGTCATTATAATACAACCCAAGTAGGTCACATGTAGTCTTCTCTAGGTCATAACCTGAGTCACCGACAAAGTCAAAAATGGAACCAATAATGTCAATCATAAATATATGTCTGGCTGTCTGTCCGAGAAACGCGTCATTTAAGTAATCATTGTGGATTATACCCGCTGCGCCGCCGACTAAATGCCGATAAACGACATATTGTCGGCGTACACTGCCTATTATGAATTTACGACGGACAGACAGCCCGACTAAACGACTCGACTTTACGATCGCGGAATCACCCTGTAGGCTGCAGTTTATTTAATTGTTGTCTTTGAGTGCAGAATTTAATAGAGAAACTAATTTATTCACAAGTTTATTCTCATTTATATTAATTGGGACAGCGTCAACGTATTTATTACTAGCTGCACCTCGTGGTTTCTCCCGCGGTTAAAAAGTAGGTATCCTTTGTGTTAATCCAGTATACCTACCTATAAGCTATCTCTACTCTAAATTTCATCTAAAAATCAAAAAAATCAAATAAAAATCTTGAGCGTGAAGGAGTAACAAACATACAAACAAACTTTCGCCTTTGTAATAGGTATTAGTGTGACATCTGTCTTATATGAAAGGATTTTTAACGGATTTTGACGTTTGCTTTGCTACGTAACCGAGAGTCTCACATAATTTTTTCACATGATATTAATTATTGAACTAATGTGTACCTAGCTACCTATTATACCTATCTATGATACTAGAGTGCTAAATTATCGGCAAGCTATCTAAAACCATATAGAGGTATAATCAGATAACATCGCTTGATGAAGTCATAATCTTTGATCATTATGCATATCTGATTATTCAGGGTGTTTAAAATCTCATGAACAAAGGATGACGTGAGCAAAAAGCTACAAAGGTGGTTCTCTCGGTGAAGACTTTAACTCGCGTTAATCGTGTATTTAAACCTCTTGAAATAACAGTTGTGAGGCCATCATCGGTAGCTTAATGAGTGGCCGGCGCCGCCGCCGACCCGATGACTTGCATGTGTTATCCTTATCTACGTCAGACCTTAAAGAGGCCTCCTGGCGCCCTCCTCCCGGCTTTGTCTTGGTATGGTGCCACATATAATTTTCAATAAATATTTTTTTCACGTATTAGCTGCGCATCGTGGTAATATTTTCAGCATCATGTACCTACGTACCTAATAGGTACCTACTCATTAGGCATGGATCATTTCACAAGAAGCAGGTGAAAAATCATATGGTTTTATTTTTCATTAGTCACATCTGCTACTTTTTGTGACACACTCTGCTACAAATCACACTTAATGAATCGTGGCTTCGGATTTCATAATACGAGAGTGGCATCAGCGGTGAATATCAAAATATATATTTTTGTTTATGCTTCAATAAACAAACTGAGACCTGTAAATGGGTACCTATAATTTTATGAACACTATGCCTGTGATGATGCAGCGGTAAACAATCTTGTTTAACTAAAGATCCGAGAGTAGCATTAGATTTGTTTTTAATAAGTATGTATTGCGACCTAAACCCGAGAATCAGGGTCTAGGTCGCAACTTCACTAGGGTGCTCCTAAATCACATCTCTGTTCCATTGCATGAAGCACCCCCAGTTGCCATTGATCTAATTCATTAGGCCAATGAAAAATCACAGTCTGTGACAAATCACAAGCGAAATCACTGTGACAAAAATAAATCATATGATCAATTAATGACAATGAATTAAAATTATTTCCATACCTACTTACTACTCCTGTCTTTCAAAGTTCCCTAAGCTACATAAATCTAAATGGCGCAGCTCGTTAGTGGTATAGAAATAGAATACAGTGCAGACAAAGGTTACTTTTAAACTTATGATATTATGTGTATTATTATTGAAAATTGTAAGTATAATAATGAATACTTCATATCATAACATGATCAATCATTACTGTTACAACGGTGTAACAAAACATGAATTTTGTGATTCAGGAAACGGGTCAACAATCACAAAATTCGAGAACATGAACATAAAACAGATAGGTATTGTGACATTACTTATCTGTTTTGTGACATGTGAAAAAAATGTCTGTGTCATTCACCAACCCGCACTTGGCCAGCATGTGGAGTATGGCCTACACTACACTCTCACCTTGTGAGATACCCTGATATTGTTTTTCACTTGCGATATAAATCAATTCCCACGCGGGTGAAGCCATAGGGTGCAGCTATTATAAACAGGTAGGTTACCTCTATATTGTAATTAACAACATTTAATAAATATATATTTATGTATTTAAATATATATTTTTATTTATATTTTTTTTTTATTTTTTATTTTTTATTTTTTTTTTATATTTTTTTTTATTTTATTTTTTTATTTTTTTTATATATATATATATTTTTATATTTTTTTTTTTTTTTTTTTTTTATAATATATATTTATTATATTTTTTTTTTTTTTTTTAATTTTTGCATGTTAGGCAGGTATAATTATTTGGAGATTATCCTATAAACAGCTCGCATAAAAAATAACCGACCAAGGTCGAGTCGGAAACGCGCGCGAAGGGTTCCGTGCCATGATTTATAAAAATGAGCAAAAAAATCACGTTTGTTGTATGGGAGCCCCTTAAATATTTATTTTATTCTGTTTTTTAGTCGTTGTTGTTATAGCGACAACAGAAATACATCATCTGTGAAAACAACTGTCTAACTATCACGGTTCATGAGATACAGCCTGGTGACAGACGGACAGACAGACAGACAGCGGAACCTTAGTAATAGGGTCCGCTTTACCCTTTGTGTACGGAACCCTAAAAATATCAGGTCTTTCAGGACAAACATTTATGTGATGAACATCTTGTTTGTTCTGTGTCTGGGTTGTATTGTATGCTATGTATGTTTTTAGAAAACAAAAAAGCATATTATATAAGTATTCTATCATCAGTTATCTCCATTCCATATTAGTAAAGCTTTGCTTAGTTGGGGGCTAGATGGCGCTGCGTGAAATGTCCACATATTTGTTTATTTATTTATATTCAGTATTTCTCAAACTCTTGTTAAAAAACAAAGCAAAGATTTGTGATGTCGACGTGTGAAGCCTAAACTTGTACAATGACAGTTTGACAGTTATTAAAAAAACTTCAACACCAAGGGGTTTTTTCGAGCTTATAACAAAAAACTTAATTTAGCCCTACTTTATATAAAAAAAAACAATAAAAAAATGCACTACTAAAAAGCAAAATAAAAAAAGACTTGTTTGTTATTTTTCAAAAGTGGGGCTCAAAAATATGAAATAATGACAATTATATGCATTTAAAATAATAATTAGGTTACCTACAGATTATTAATGAAGTTATCTATTTAAGTTATTAACGAATATGGTAAGTATTAGTACAAAATATATATCATACTTTATCTACTTAAAACCATCTAAATGTAAAATGTAAATGTTAGTAAGCATTTAAATTGTTTGTTAAAAATATTCACTAATTAACAATATAAGTAATAAAAGTTATGTAGGTACGTAATTACTTAGTGAGTTATATTTATAAATTAACTAGAATTCAAATAGCGTGTCAAGCAATTAAAATTAATTATCTTAGAACAGTTTATATGAAAAGTTCCTTTGTGTGTGAAAATTTTAATTATTATCATAAAGTTATTAGACTAGTTAGTAGGTAACCAGTTTTTTGCGTTAACTATATACCTACTTATAACCATTTTTTTTCTCCTGCGGTATTAATTAAGTAGGTACCTACCTAACTAATTTGGCAGGGTTGGTGGGAGAGCACAGAACTCGCTCATCTTCTATAACATAAAAGACTTTGTCCCGACTGGGTGACAGACAACGTCCAGCCCAAACCACTGGATGTAAAGACTCGAAATTTGTAGGGTGGCTTTCTTTTATGACGAAGGCGTGTGCTGAAGCATTTTTGAAAATTTAACCCCTAGGTGGGTGGAAAGGATCAAAAGCGTTGGAAAGAAAAACCTACATTTCGTGACGTATCGTTTTGAAACTTGGTACATACAAACAAGTATAAAAATACAAGAAACAGTATTATTTAGTTTTTCGAAATTCAACCTATAAGCAAAGAGGTGAAATAAGCAGTTCAAGTTTGTATAAAAATTTTATAAAAAAATTACCGCATCACATTGAAATTTGGAATGTGTAAGAACATACAAAATAAAAAGATAGGCAATTTTTGAATTTTATCCCCTAAAGGGGTAATAAATACACAACAAGGACCCATCGTAAGATGCTCGCACAGCCTAAACCGCTGAAGCTAATATCTTGAAACTTCGAAGATAGGTATTTGAAAGTAACCTATTTAGTTACTTATAGCGCTTTTTAAACGACTCCCAAAAAAGAAAGTTAAGGTAATTTTATCCTGGCAGAATAAACGGTTCCTGAGGTGGATAGTCCACGCGCGTAAAGCCGCGGGTATAAGCTAATACTTTGTTTATGTGGTAGACAAACTGTTAAAATATTTAAGTCAATAAAATGATTTTGTATATGACGGATAAGAAACAATTGTCAGGCGACCATAAAAACATATAAATACTTTACCCAAGCCGAAGGGTGTGCTCATTTCACTTGTAAATAAATCGACTACCTATCGATTGAAGGTACGATTAACTAAATCGGTGTAATATATTCGATTGTATTTGTACTTATTATTAGAGTAATGTATCATAGATCCGTCAATATAGGTGGTAACTATAGTCAAATACTTTTTCTCTGATACTGAAATTGTAGCACGCTACGACCACAGACCAAGTAGAAATACTACACTACAACACAGCATAAAAATAAAGAAAGTGACCGCACACAAAAGCCATTACATCCTACAATTAACTCCGATTTCACACCCTTTCACGAACCGAAAAATCGAAGCCCAAACATTAGTTTAACCGAAATTATTAAAACCAACAAAAAGGTATCGTAAAAAATTTGAGACCGCCACGCCATCCACCTCCACTGCCTTGCTTGGCGCCTGCGCGGTACCCCGTCTCAAGTCTACGTACTTTGTCTACGCTTGACATCATTTAATTTTGTCTAATTATAAAATTATCTACACGCATACATTTTTGAATTCATTAAACAATATTATTATCTACTTACGTACGTATGTACGTTAATAGCATATTTAATTTGCATTTTTAAATAATGCCATAAACTAAAAATAGCTTATTTTTAGTTTATAACCATTATTTAAAGTGACTGATAAGCTCTAGAATTAGCAAGTTGAAATGGCCATGGGCAGGCCACATCGCTCGTTGAACTGGCAACGAATGAAGAAAAAAGGTTCTCGAGTGGCGCAGCGTATAGGCCGGCCGCCTATTAGGTGGACCGACGATCTGGTGAAAACCGCTTCCCAATCCGATGGACACAAGAGCAACAGCCGCTCAAAGTGGCGTTCTCTGGGGAGGTCTATGTTCAGCAGTGGACAAATTCAGGCTGTTGATGATGGTGAGTATATTAAATGTTGATTAGATGCTTCCACGATCGGAAGATAATATTCAATCAATAGGGAATTAGTTTGTTTTTAGCTACCGTAGTTTTTATGTCCGAGGCAGTGCGGCGGCGGTGGCACCTAATTATAGGCGTTTGTTTTTGAAATAGCCGCCTGTACAGTCGCCGACAGCGTTTGGCACCGGGATAGAATAGAAACTGTTTTAGAAAATGCACGAAGTTTTTGTAGAACTTTTTTTGATGGTCACAGCCAGCAAGCCGACGATTTTGAATTACGGTCAAAAACCTAAACGTTTAATTCTAAATTATGACTGTGCTATCATTAGCACCTGAAAATAATTTGCATTTATATTCGCCTACGTATTTAAATAAATATGATGTAAAAAATTACCTATTTAGAAACAACCACATTTCATTTGCATTTCAAGATAAAATAATAATTGAACCTACTAAAAATGTTGAATAAGTGTCCACCGCGTACCAAAATCTATCCTAATTGTATCAAAAATAGCACGGCTAAATAGGATTAGAGTTGTTCCTCTCATGGTACGAGGTACATACTTATCTGTACCAGTATGGGTGATATAGTGGTACCGGTAGCATATCGGCCAGTAGCGCTGAGTCAGCACGGCTTTGAAAAGAGCCGACTCTCACGATCTATCTGTGTTCGGGCCTTCGACGCCAAGTCATCGGCGTTTATCCTACTGAGATGACCATTTATATTTAATACGGAATCAATGAGACATTACAGGAGGTTTTGGTTAGACACGTTGGAACGATGTTGCGGTCGATGTTTTCACGAATGCAAAAGACTAACGATATTCATATACTCCCTATCCGTACTCATTGGATGCCATTAATTTGCAAATACAATACAATACAATACAAAAATTCTTTATTGTATACCACAAAGTACTTAATTAATGTTACATAATATCTGTAGTAGGTATTACAATGGGCGGCCTTATCACTAAAAGCGATCTCTTCCAGGCAACCTTTGGATGGACAGTATTAGTTGAACTAGGAGTAAGCAAAGCAATAGATGAACAAATAAAAGTGTATGATCGTCGTACGAATAACAGTTGAGAGCTTCCAAGCAGGTAAAACCACGGAGCATAGCTAGCGCATACACTGGATGTGGATAGTCCAACGAAAATATTTAGTAGCTGCACTGTATGGGGTACTGTATCTAGTAGGGTAGCTTACAAGTTTTTGGGGGTGAAATGTACCGTATCCTATCCTACTTATTAGTAGTATAGGATTCCTATACTACTGGTAGGTAGGTACTAGGTTTATCCGCATCAGAACCTAAAGTTACGATAAAGGGCCATGGGGTCCCGGCACTGCGGCTGTTATCGTAACGCAATAGTAGTTAAGCCAAGTCAGAAGCCTTTTGGTGGCGTAAAATTCTGTTCAGAAATAACCAATCCCACACGAGAAGAAGATCAACATTCGTTCCAGCCATTCCAGCGCCGAGTGCCTATGATACCAAAAATACTTACGTACCGGCCTACATATAATAATACTAGAATAGTGGGGGGTACCTAATACTTATATTTAAAAGAAGAATATATATGCCTTAAAATGCAGAAGTACTGCACAATGAAGGTCCTACACAAACTGATAGATACCTACCTAATTGACAGCCTCCATGATGTGGTGGTTGAGCAGGTCGGCTCATAACCCGTAGGCGGCGGATTCGATTCCCGCAACAGGACAAGTAAAGAACAAAAAGCGCAAATACTTGATCTGTGTCTGGGTGTTGTGGGACCATGGTCCTCATAGTTTCTGGGTCCTGGGTGATACAGGGAATCTTAGTTAGGATCCTACCTATGTATGTGATCGTTGGGCGTTATTTATATATTTAATTATTTTATAATTAATGATTAGGCTTACCGTCGATTCTGATACCAGGTTTTGACCTGCGTATCAGTTAGACCGAGCTTCGCAGCCAGCTCCATCCGGTCCTGGACGCTGAGATACTTCTGCCGCTCAAAGGACTTCTCCAAGGTCTGTAGCTGGTGATCCGTGAAAGCTGTTCTCGCTTTCCGCTGCTTCTTGGCCAGGCTCGCGGCGTCGCCGCCGCAGCTCTTACTTGACACGTCGTCTGAGTCATCTTTCACACCTGAAACAAGGAAAACTTATTTGAAAACAACATAACATAAACTACTTATCTTATAAATAATTATGATCAGACAGACTATCTAATTAATTGGTCAGATGCACAGTTTCCATTGAGTGCCCTACGCTTGCGCGACACGCTGAGGTTCCATTCGAAAATACATTTTTATGTAGCGCGCCGTCATTTCAGCGGTTAATAATACCTATAAGTCAAAATTGATTACTACCTATATAAAATGATATTAACATTATATTAATTTTGGTTTTGAGAATTAGCAAGTAAAAATGGCAATGGGTAGGCCACATCGCTCGTAGAACTGACAACCGATGGGGAAGAAAGGTTCTCGAGTGGCAACCACGAACCGGAAGACGCAGCGTAGGCCGGCCCCCCACTCGGTGGACCGACGAGCTGGTGAAAATCACTGGGAGCCGATGGATGCAGGAAGCGAGCAGCTGCTCAAAGTGGCGTTCTCTGAGGAGGCCTATGTTCAGCAGTGGACGTCTTCAGGCTATTGATGATGAAATTGATTTATTGGGTTCAAAAACCAGTTCGAATGACAAATGAGTTAGAAACACGACGGTTATCGAAAGAAACATGTTCATAATACCTACAGACCTAGGATAGTTTCGTTACTCATATAATACATACTTATGTAAGGTAACCTCTAATAATTAAGGAAAGGATTTTTTTTAATAGCTTTTACTTCAAAATGGCTGATTTGTTTTTAATGAATTTTTTCACACTGATTGCTTATACGAGTAAACGGTGAAACAGGCACTTTTAGTAAATAATAATCCATTGAAGAATATATTATTATTATTATTATAAGATTCTCCGTTTTATTGACAGCCAAAAATAATTTAATCGTTTTGTCACGTCGATTCATATTGAATCAGCCTACTCACAAACATGAATATCGTATCAGATTACATCTACTCAAAACCCGATTTTCGCGAGTCCATTAAATCGATGCGATGTAAATCAGAAGACTATGTCGACCTTAAAATCACAGTGACGATATTTTGTCCAAGCAACCCTAAATGATCTTGATCTTAAAATCATACAATTCCCAAATGGCTATTTTAGCTGCAATTAGTCATCTAGTATAAACCTGGAAACTTAACTCCAGGTATAACTTTTAATCGTAGAAGGTATTTATGCAACTTTAAAAAGGGCATTCTGTATAATAAGCTGACACAGGCTGACGGCTACCCAAACTACCATCCTTATTTCACCATGATTTAATAATGTAAAGTCAAATACTTTGCTTAAAAATGTCAGTAGCATAAACTGAGGTACTGCCATTTACGTGTTCCTTAAACTCAACAAACTTGTTTTCCAGCTCCAAGCCAACAAGACCTGTGGCGAAGCCGCGCTTCGGTAGGGCTTCTTGTGGTCGGGCTGCCTCTTCGAGTTCCCTTCAACATCACTTACCACGCACTTTGCCACTCTGCGGTAAGCGACTTAACTTTATAGATTTGTTTTTAGTAATGGATACGGGAAGTATGACGAGACAAAAGAAGGTTTATTCTTTCAACAAAACCAAAGATTGTGAAAATCATAAGGTAGGTGTTTATATAAATTATGAAGATTATGATTGAAGATCTTTTCTTTTAAACTTTGACTATTCACTTTTTTCGTCTATATTAATATTCAGGAAATACCCCATAAGGCTTTGTTCTGAATAACTGGCTGACTGACAACATATACATCCCACACTGGATCTAAGAAACATGACATTTGGAGGGGTATCTATCTTCCTTTTATGCCGTGGGAGTGAGAGCACTAATACAAGAAAGAGTTTTTTTAAATAGACCTTCTAAACGAGTCATTATGGAGAGGGTATGAGGCCGATATCGGTCAATAGGGCAATAACACAATTGAATTTTAGTAATTCAAAACTCCAGGAACTAAGCTGACTGAAATTAAACTGTCGACTCGACTCTCTTGTGACTAGACTAGCCCGAATATTAACCAGATAGATCTTATATTTGTATGTAGGTATTTAATTTACAATCTGTAGTAAATCAAGATTGTATCCAAGCAAGAATACAAGAGAGACATTGGTTTTAATGTATTCCAATCCCTAAGTCGTGGTAAACTAATCTCTGTACATCCATTAGATAAAATGTTAATGTAATAAATTGAATTTCGGTGATAACAGTGTCTTTAACCCCGATCATGTTATCTCGGGGATTAGATAACAAGCCGTAATGCATTTTTGAGGAGATTTACATGAATAAATAAAATGTTTAAGTGCACATCTTGACCCAGGAACTTAACTTAGGTATCCAAACTTATATAGTAGGAAAAACTTCAGTCTCGTATGACTTTCATTACTTAGTACTCAATTAGATATACTTTGTTAGGATAGGTTAGCTAAATTTTTTATCACATGAAGATAGATTTATAAACAAGAACAAGTATTTGAATTTTCTGAATATTAAAAATCAAGGGCTTATAAAAGGAAGTCATAATGAGACATTGACAAGAAAGTGTTTTTCATAAAAAGTTTACTCTATGGTGTATTTTTACGGTCGAGTTTTCCTAAAAATTGATAACTAAAACCACAAAACCGATAATAACATTAAATACATAGATTGAGTCAAACGTCATCTTGGCGGAAGTTGGCATCAATACAAAATGAAACAAGACGAATGTTGGACCAAGCATTTTCTTATCACTTCATTATAGGTAGGTACTACCTACATATTATTATATCTACAACAATTGGTCGTAATTGCCCCAATATTTATACTTAGGTAACCTTTATGTATGTTTTAGCGGAGTATCCACTAGATATTCTTGTTTCATGTTATACAAAACCGATTAGTTGTCTCCTTTACGCAACCGACACTCGTTGACCTACAAGTTAAACTGGACAAAGCGTTTCACAGGCGTGCGAGTATAAAATATGAAGTGAATATTAAAATAAAGGATTATGCATATAATGCGGGGGAATTAGCGCAGCCGAGTGAAGAGGCCGCGGGTGTCGTTGCGGTTTGCCACCCGTGTGCGGCCCACTCGCCTCGGACCATACTCACGTATCAAAATAGCTGCTGCCTTTGTGTTCTAACAAGACGAAACCGAATTTCATTTATGATGACAAGAAATCATTATAGTCATGTAGGTCATAGCTACAGAAATCATCCTGTGAATCTGTGGTCTTCTTTTTCTTCTTCTCGTCTAGGCAAGTGTCAAGCCCTGGTGTCAGATTTTTTTAGACCACCCAAAGGCTTCGACTTGGCTTAACGACTAATGTCTTACGTTAAAAGCTGGGACCGACGTTGCGGAAGCACAGTAGAAATGTGGTGGAAATCTCATACGACTCGATTCATGCGCTCGTTTCTTACACGAACCTGCAAGGTGTGGAATGATCTTCCTCCTGAGGTTTTTCCGCATAACTACAGTATAGGGACCTTCAAGAAAAGCGTTAAATGAGTCCTCTCTAAGGGTAGGTAACGCACCGGCAATGCCCTCGGTGTTGCAGATGTCCATAGGCGGCGGTAACCACTGGTGAGGCGTTATTTTTTAAAAGAAATCTGTCTTGGAGTACTTACATTGATAGATAAATAATAAATATAAATATGTTTGGGACATGTCACGCAGCGCCATCTAGCCCCAAACTAAGCATAGCTTGTACTATGGGAACCAGATAACTGATACAATACTTATATACTTTTTTGTTTGTAAATACATACATAGAATACAATATAACAACCAGACACAGAACAAACATCGATGTTCATCACACAAATGTTTGTCCTGGGTAGGAATCGAACCTACAACCTATAGTTCAGAAGGCAGAGCTACTACCAACTGAGCTAACAGGCCAGTCAGATGAACCATTTATATTAGGCTGACATCTCTATACTACTACCACACCACAAGTCCAATTTATATAATTTATATCATAATGATCATAATTATATATATAATACTTATTTATGCCTTTAAAATAAATATTAAAATTGTGACTCTATACTAATATAAGAAATAGATAGATACAGAGAGTATTTGACTGGCCTGATAGCTCAGTTGGTAGTAGCTCTGCCTTCTGAACTATAGGTTGTGGGTTCGATTCCCACCTGGGACAAACATTTGTGTGATGAACATCAATGTTTGTTCTGTGTCTGGGTGTTATATTGTATTCTATGTATGTATTTACAAACAAAAAGTATCTAAGTATTGTATCAGTTATCTGGTTTCCATATTACAAGCTATGCTTAGTTTGGGGCTAGATGGCGCTGTGTGACATGTCCACACATATTTATTTATTTATTTATTATTACCTATGTAGCGTATGGATGCTAAGAAATGATTCTTAAAATTGCTACAAACTATTGTAAGAGCTTCGGAGTTCTTTCTCAAGTTTGGTGTTACTTGATAGAGAATTACAGTACCTAGTTATGTACTTATGTATAAAAAATAATTAAGAGATGAATCTATTTGCATAGAAATGACTAAGCATATTGAATTTTCAGTATATTTTAGTTTAAAAAAAGATACTATAACGACTTGGGTGCCTAACTACAAAATATCTACATGACCTCAACCGCTTTTTAGATCTAAAACAAAAAGTAACCAGCAATTTAAGAAAAGTTAATGTGGCGAATCATTACAAGGAATTGCATATCAAAAACAGCTTTGTTCTCAATTTGCGGACGGATAAAGTGTTTATTTTATAAAATGTTTTCTGTTGCACAACAACCTTGGGATAAATTACTCCCAGCTATATAACTGGTGATTTTTTTCCAGCGACCCTTTAGCAGTTTGTAATATTGAGTGTAATTATGAACGGGAAGCCCATTAGGGCACACCGCCGTTAATTTATTATAATAAGGTCCAACTGCCGACCGCACTTACTCGACCGTGAAAATTATTATCATTAGTTGACGATAATGCACCAAAAAATGCTTGTTCAGTTTAAGGTATTGGCGTTTCCCGAAAATTATTATGAGTGTCGAAGTAACACAACACAACAAATCGTTTTCCTTTTCGCTATTTTAATTCATAAAGAACTGCAGTTATAACTTCGCTCAATAGTACAAAAAAACAATGTACAAGAAATATAATTGGTCACTTAGTAAATAGGGCAATGAATTGCACCAATTATGTGTAGTTATGTGACCGTTTGCTAGGTCTTTCGCATCCTTCGAGCATTTATAAATGCTTGAAGTTCGCATCACAACGGAGTAAGTATCTAAACTAAGTTAATTTTAATTATTCTAATGAAACTCTATCTATTCTCTATTTATAGTAGATGGATTTAAATACATATTTTTTTCATATGTAACATTTCAATGAAAGTGATGAAAGAGAATCAATAAGCCAAAACAAACACATACAAGTAAAAGATGTAGGTAAGTAAGTATATAGGTACATTTGAAATGCCCTAAGTAAAACGGCTTATTAATACTTATCATAGACGAAATATAGCTGGGATTAAAGTAGGAAACAAAACGTTCAGCTCAGACCCGTTTATAATAGCAGAGTGATTGTATTTTTTGTTGTCGACAAAAAATCACAAGTTGACCTCACGTTGAGTGTGAGTATGAAACAATACGTAGGAGTTACCTAATGGGTTTATAATTGAAATACTTAAACCGACCTCGTCAGTTTGTCGCATATCGCATCATAATAGGGACAGAACCATTGACTTATATCCTTTGGACAGAACCCACCATCATAAAATATCAACCTACAACAATATAGTACTCAATGAATCAAAATCGTAAAATACTCTATGTATGGGAAAAGTCAATGAAAAGTTTATCAATCTTGAACATAGAATATTTGGAAAAGGGAAAACTAAGTATCCAGGTAAAAACTGTATAGCGATTAAAGTGAATCTCACGGGATGCGGGAGCCCAAATAATGAGGTCAAAATAAGTTTGTAATAATTTGCCGTGTCAGTTCGCAGAGCTCAGTGTCTGTCGCGGTGAGTTAAGACCTTATCTTATGACACTCGCTAGATCTTAACTATGAAATGAATATTAAGTTAAGTTTAGTAATGTCATGATGGATTTCGAGCCTCTTTTAATTTATCAGAACGTCACTTTTAACGAATATGATATCGAAGGCCAACTAGTATTACAACAAGTAGATAATTGTATTAGAGATTTATAATGAGCTATTAACGACAATTAATAATTTTAATTCATAATAACTAATCGATAAACATATTTAATAAAGGAAAGTAATGAACAGTGTACCTATTTATGTAAATTAGTGTTATCTAAAATGCATTGTGTATAGTGTTTTATCACGTTTTGTGATAATCTGTGACAAAACGAAGAAGTAAAACAGCCTTGAAGAATAAATTAGATGTCAAAAATAATCCAATAGGTAATTTTCCTGCAGTGAAATTAAGGTCGTTTGTGTATTAAGTACTATTATAAATGTATAATCAATGGTTTGTGTAAGCATATTTTAAGGATAGATCAGAGTAAGCTTTTTTCAGAAGATCACAAATAAAGCTGTAAGAATAGGTAATGTATCGTTACATACATCGTAATTGTACTAATAGTTAGGTACATAACCCTACCTAATAGTCACTATAGTAACTATTCCTTAAGGAACCGTTTAACAATGGAAAGGTCATTATAATCACACATGAACGTAATACGTAGTCCATCCATTCGTCGTCAGTTGGTCTTATTAGTGTGATTGTTCAATTAAAGAAATTAATGTCTATTCATTGCTTTACTAATAGGAATTTTAATTAACTGCAATGCTGTTACGGTTTCATTGGATAACTTTATATAAATTTTTCTAGTTTTTCTCCTTTAAACGGCTAAATGACCCCAATGGAAAGATTGTTCACTTGATAAGATATATATTCACTAATATTGCCATTTTTAGAATGTGTTGTGTATATTCTTAGAATAAAAGGTTTCACTATCATTGTTTATTTTAATCTTAAGCTTACATTTGACCACTGCTTCACCTGATGATTAGTGATGCCGTAGTCAACGATAGAGCAATAGTAGATTCCAGTTTACTCTATCTATATAATATTTAGTCTATCTGTATATCTAACAAATAATGATCATTTTTTTATCTATCTACATATAATTATTGATCATTATAATCAACAGCCTTAAGACGTCCACTGCTGAACATATATTAAGCCTCCCCCACACAGCGCCACTTTGAGCAGCTGCTCGCCTCTTGTATCTACCCATACCTACACACCATATTCATATCCACACTACATTTTTATTAAATTCAGTTGCCAGAAAACGATGACGCTTAGCTTCGTAAGCTATTCCATTCATTTGCTGTTAGAATTTTATAAATGCAATGTGGAACCAAAACTCCTTGTGAACTTTGGTAGTGTAGGTATTATTATAAGAAACCTGACTATTATTTTAATTCTATATTTTTTGACTTTGAATAATCATGTCTTTTGGTCTAAATGCCAATACCAAAGGTCTTCTACTTCTTCATCTACCTCTAAGAACTCTAACTATCCGGAGAGTTAAGAGATTTTGCGGGAAAACAAGGTATTATTATGTGTAAGACCGTAGGGCGACTCTAGTGTGCTGTAAATATAATTAGTCAGGTATCTAAATAGGAAATACACATCGAAAAAGAATACCTATTATGTATCACAGAATTTGCATCAAATTAATAACCAGTTGTTATGTTACATAAAGAGCGAGCATTAGTTGCAGTTTGTAATGTAAGTAATGTATCTAATCTAAGTAATGGCAATTAAAATCTAAACCGGTAGTGAGCGAAAATAATGGTCTATATGCCGTTTATACAATTTGCCTAATTGCTGTAACGCTTGCTTTCCAGAGCGGCGATGCAAGAATAAGGCTAAGACTTGTTGGCAAGCGGCGGCGAACAATCGAGGGCCGAAGGGGATAATGACTGATATCACGAGTACCATAAAATAATGAATCGATGCACATACAATTTATTGATTACTTAGGTATATAAGAAATCCATATTTAAATTTTATGTTTACTTGATGAAAAATCTATAGCTGCTGTGCACACCAGTTTCATTGCACCCGCGTGGAAAAAGCTATGTGTTCACACTAGGATGTGTACCATATTTTATACCTACTTAGAATAAGATAAACTATGGTGATAGGATGCGATGCGATGTGAAGTAATGTGATGTGATATGATGTGATGTGTTAATTGTCATATAATGTGATAGGATAGGCAGCAAACGGGTATAGTAGCCCTCCTTTTTGCAGTAGTCAGGTTAAAAAGCTACTATTTGCCACCACTTTTCTTATAATATCCATTAAAAAGCTGAAGTTATCAACCAAAATAATTATAACCTGCAAAAACAAGTGTCGATCATAGAAAAACCTAGATCTAGTGAGAGTAACGACAATATTGTAGGTCTGTGAGAAAACCCGTTTTGGTTTTTGTAAACTATTGCACATACCTTGTGATCCACTTATCAATAAATTCGCAAAAGTAATCTACATTATAACCTATATCTACACATAACGAATCTAACTAGAGAATCGTGATCCGCTCACTAGCGGGCTCACCTCTCGCAATCACATCCTAAATGAATAGATGCTCAATGGCAGACAGGCACAGGCGTGTGAGCTGCGCAGGCGCAGGTAACACAATACACTAGTTCGCAGATTCCCAAACTATTTTCCTAGCCAACGTAGACTAATAAAGCGTGTTTATTTTGAACTCTATCAAACAAACAAAACCATCCTTATGATTCCATGTAAATTAAAATAAAGATATATTACTGGTGTACCCTTTTAACTTTGATTTTTTCGGCAAAATGGAACGGATTTTTTTTACTTTGTATGGTAAAGTAATGCCAGCGCCTATTTCAATAATATTCGTCGAATCATGTTGTTGTAGGTCAAAGGAGTCTAAACACTTTCCCTTTTTATAGTGTAATATTGGCAACCAAACAGTAGCAAACTTTTTTTTTTGGTGGCGGGAGAATGCCGAAGCACTTCCCTACCGTCATGGGGGTGGCGGTTGGGGGCATGTGGGGCTTGAACCCACTAAAAACCCCCGTGAGCTCTCCTCCGCTTGTTATATAGGTACCTACCTAATCCGACCAAACTGAAAAGGTACTTACATTTCTTGAAATATGGGTGTTTATTATCAAAATTCGTGGTTTATATATTGTTAAAGCACAAAAACATTAGAGTGTCGATGTCGGTGGAACCGACAAATGGCAACCGGTTTTCTCTAATCTGTGGATGGAGCGGTCAAAGATTGAGAACCTGTGCTCCGCAGGGAAGTTATGTCACGCCTATGGCATAACTGGCTGTAACAAGCTTGCGCCGATCGTAAGCACGGGTAGAGACTTGCAAATTTGCAAATCATTTTGTAATTTACCTACCTACTTGCCAAAGCAGCGGATGGATATATTTCATAAATAATCTTTAGGCTAAATGCACAATTAGGTACCTAAATGGATTAGTTGTACAATTACTTTAGCCGTTAGAAGTCTTTATCATGGGATTTTAAGATTTACGCATGGTATTAACTTTGTGATTTTCACTTAAACGACGATATTTATCTATTAGTCAATGATATCACAATTTGATGACCATTTAATAAGTGGCCCATTATACAGGGTTATTCTTAATTAACCTAAAACCTTTTTGGGCATAACTCACATCATTTAAACAAACAACTTTTGTTCTACCATTTTTTCTATTGTAACAAAAAAATATTTATAAAAAAAATCTTAAATGTTTGAAAGTAGAAAAAAGTTGTTTGTTTTAGTGGTGTGAGTTACCTAAAAGGTTTTCAGTGAATTAAATATAACCCTTTATAGGTATTGTTCATCAAACAGTCGGCCCAGGGATGTTATGATGTATGCCACTTCCACGATCGACCGCCGATGGATATACCTTTTGCACATACTACTCGACTCGCCTAAACACCTAAACAGTCAAGTCGTGGGAACCACGTGTGTGCACTGGGCTTAAAGTTATAGGTATATTATGAAAGTCAAAACACTATCTGTAGAAAAAATATGGCTAGTGAAATGGACAGTTATTATGCTAATTAATACAGTTATAATATATTTCATATATTTATTTGACGTTATTTCTCCGAAACTGTTCACAAATGCGTTGGAAGACGTTTACAAGCTCTTCGACTGGAAGCGATCTGGCATCAACATAAATGGCGAGTACATCACTAACCTTCCTTTTGCCGATGATATAGTCATAATGGCGGAGTCGCTCGAGGACCATGCTCACCACCCAACCTCGACCATGCGACCACGAACCGGAAGATGCAGCGTAGGCCGGCCTCCCACTAGGTGAACTGATGACCTGGTCAGAACCGTGGGGAGCCGATGGATGCAGGAGGCAAGCAGCCGCTCAAAGTGGCGCTCTTTGGGGGAGGCGTATATTCAGCAGTGGACGTCTTCAGGCTGATGATGATGATGAATTTCATCACCATGAATGCTTAGAGAATTTAGCCACTACGGTGAGTTTATCTTAGTATGTAAGTATACTTGTATAGGTACAGAAATGTGGAGCATTTAATTTTCTAGATTCCTACGTTGTTGATTGATTGACACGGGATACCGTCTGTACTAATAATTTCATTATTCATAATTTCATTTCACATACCTCATTTTTAATAATGATGAAATTTATAATGGTGGTTATTTATAAATAACTTTGTTCATAATAGTTACTTTTTATATTGATCTTTTCTTATACAATTTATTCAAATAATGTTTAAATTTATTAAAAATTATGTTATAATGTTAATGTTAAGAATTTTTTTATCATACTTTTTTTTATTATAAATTTCATTACTTATAATTTCATAATAATCAGCATTCATAATTGTATTGTTCATAATGACTTTTTCATATTTTTTAGTTAACATAATAATAATTTTGAGGTAGTTAAATCATTATATACATATGCATGTATACCCTAAAGATACTAAGATACTAGTCTAAGGCAAAGTCATAAATAGGTGCGACGACGAGCGAAGCGAGGAGGAGCGTTAGGTTAACTGTGACCACACGACGCACGAGCCGAGCGAGCGAAGCGAAGCGTAGCGAGCGTGCCGCGGCAGCGGCCGGCGAAGTGCCAGAAGTCACTTATCCTTATATTAAAAAATTACAGAAACCATCTATATTAAGTTTCAGGTTACCGTTATTTGATTTAAATATTTTACACGTGTTTTTATTAGACATTTCAAGTTATTTATTAAAATAATGCACAAAGTTCACCAACAAACAAAGTTCACAAAGTTTAGAGTCTGTGGTTCATAAACAGGTAACGGATTTCTTGGCCAACAATAATCTCCTGAACCCTTTCCAATCTGGATTTAGAGTTGGCCATAGTACCACAACAGCTCTCTTGAAAGTTACTGAGGACATCAGAACTGGTATGGAAAACTCACAAGTGACTGTACTGGCACTGATCGACTTCAGTAACGCGTTTAATGCCGTAGACCATGACCTTCTCTTAGCTGTTCTCCCGAAACTTAAATTCTCTTTTGCAGCCATAGAATGGTTTTCGTCTTACCTTAAATGTCGTAGGCAGGCAATACGGTTTGAGCAGGAACTGTCTGAGTGGAATGAATTGGATGCTGGTGTCCCACAGGGCGGGATTTTGTCTCCTCTGCTATTCTCACTATTTATAAATCTGCTCTCCCCTCATCTGCAGAGCAGCTTTCATATGTACGCAGATGATCTTCAAATATACTGTGCTGCTTCTATTTACAATATAACTCACGCGATTCAAGCTGTCAACAATGACTTGGTTCGTCTATCTTCCTGGTCGGCAAGCTATGGTATAAAGGTTAACCCCAATAAATGCCAAGCCATCATAGTGGGTAGCCCACGTCTGCTGAGTAAAATCAACCCCTCCAATCTTCTCCCCCTCTCTTTTAATTCCATTGATATCCCTTTCTCTTCAACAGTTAAAGATCTGGGTATCTTAATTGATTCAAATTTGAATTGGACTCCCTACATCAAAGAAATCTCTCGTAAATTCTATGCATCATTCCACTCTATTATTCGTCTCAAAAACTTTCTCCCCATTCACACAAAAATTTCATTAGTAAACTCGCTTCTTATTCCAATCCTCGATTACGCCGATGTCTGTTCCCTGGATCTAACTGAAGACCAGCTAAACAAACTCGATCGTTTACTTAATAACTGCATTCGTTTCATTTATGGTCTCAGAAAGTATGATCACGTCTCTAAATTCCGTGCCGAGCTTAAATGGCTCCCAATCCGCGAGCGACGTAATCTACGAATTCTTTGCCTCCTTTTTTCTGTCTTGAAAGACCCAAATTCTCCGACTTACCTGAAAAACACGTTTACTTACCTATCCGACACACATGAAAGACAGCTCCGCTCTTCTAACACCCTTATTCTTGCAACCCCACGACATACCACATCTTTCTTAGACAACTCCTTCCAAGTCACAGCGGTTCACCTTTGGAACTCGTTACCAGATGAGATCCAGAGGTGTAACGTAAAGGACAGTTTTAAACGCCAGGTAAAAGAACATTTGCTTAAGTCTCTGAACTTGATGTAGTAGAACATAGGAATTATTTATTAGTATGTAGTATATTTATTTTAGTACTTATATTTATTAAAATATTTAGTTTTGCTTGTCTGTATTTTATTAAATTCATAAAATTATATGTATATACTTGTATCTTAGTAGTTAATACTTTAAGTACTTATATTTCTTTTTTTTATATATGATCAACAATTTTGCTCATCTCCTTTTGTGCACGCCTAATCTACTTATTTTCTGCACACCTTGGTTGACTGGTAGAAAATGCTGTTAGCATTAAGTCCACCTTTGTACACGTTTTGTGCATAAAGAATTAAATAAATAAATAAATAAATAAACAACACCAAAATCAACATAACATGAGAAAATATAAGTTATTTTACAATTACCCACAGTCCACACGTTAATTTTGTTTGTTTTGACTGGATGAAGTGCCTGCATAGATTGAAGAGCAAATTGGCTTGCCGTACTACGTTTTTATAACTGATTAGGATATATATAACAATCAACAGTTCCAGTCACATTAATTTACAGTATTATTGATATTTTGTTTTATGCTTAAAGTTAGTTATGGTAAAAGAACATTATAAATTTGTACTGTTATGTTATATACGCCTTATGAGTTTCATTCTTATAAATTTGGATTATTATTAATTTTGATTTATAATAAAGAAAATTAGATGTAGTGAAAGTATAATAAATCACATTATGTGAAATGATGATTATAAGTAACATTTTTATTTGTAACAAAATTATGACAAACGATTTTATGAGTTTCGACAGTGAACCATTGACACTGCTATTACACCAATTAAATTTTGTTTGTTAAATCAAAAATTTATATATTTGTTGCATTCACCTTTTAATGAGTAATAATTAGGAACTAGAACAAAATTTTCTACACAGTGGCTATTTCTGACTCGTTAATCAAAATAATGTGAACCGGACTAACTAAAAAACGTTTTTTATCTAACAACTTTTGAAACCATATAATTTTTAATTTAACCTAGTGCTGCTGCTTCCTTCCGTTAGTCCATGGAGTCAGAATTTTTAGGCATCTAAAAAGCTTTTGAGTTGCCCTAACAGTTGTTTTGCATCAATAACCGAGACATTAAAGTGCCCTTCAGAGCACGGTAGCGCTCAATTTTAGGTACTACTTTTAGTATCGGCTACTCATATAAGTGGTGACTGGTGACCACAGCGATACCGATCTTTGAAGAATGCTTAGTCGAACTTCGCTATGAGCACTGTAAGTATAGGTATCGTATTAATTATTACTTACGGCCTTTAGAACAATGACTACAATTGCATAACAAATGTTTAACATTCACAGACGATCGCCATTTGATATCTGATAAGCCCCCATAATAATCGATTACATCTACACTAATTTGTACTGAACTTATGGTAATTACATTTTAAGCCTTATCAATTGGTAATAAGGTGGAAACCCGTTTTGTAAAGCTGTTGATGATTACGTCAGACACAAAGCGGCAATGATTTTACTACGGTAGGTACTAATTAGTATCTGGAAATGCGAAATTAATTTACCATTTAACAGGCTTTGATGCATCTATATGTTTGTACATCTGTGTTTTTGAGCAATTTGAATGTTAATTTCCACTTTGTCTGTACATCAACCAGTGTAATATACTAAAGGAAGTTGTTTGTTACCAAACCCTGTCACATTGAAGGAACAAAATGCCTTTATCTACTTTTTTGCGCTTTAGGATTCCGTAACTTAGTTTAAAATTAAACCATATTTATAGGGTACATTTTTTCCATGCGTTGTATGTGAAGTCTTATTTTCTCAGGAATGATTAAAATTGATGTTAAATACCAACGTCCATTTATGGCCGTATTAACGGCTTATGCTAGGCCAAGCCAAAGCCACAGAATAGATATATAGTACTAGACTAAAGTGGGGATGAGTCGGGGGGCCGAGCGGCAGGAGCGGTCTAAGTTAGAATGGTTCTAACGCGCAATAGTTTAGTTAATTTATTATTACACTGAATATAATGGGTATTATGGATTGATTTTAAGTATAAACCACGCTTCAGTTGGAAGGCGCGGGTTCAAATCCCACTGGTCGCTAAAATTTTAAGAACTATAATATCTTTATATGAGTATTTTAAAAACCCACTATACATAAGCCCTCCATTATATTTAGCTCAACTACTACTTAAAGTTTCATGACCTTATTTAAAGTATTCATTGAATAATCGCAGTTTATTTGTACTGTTTGGAGGTGTAACTTTGTAATGTTATTCTATCGAGAAAAGTTTGTTAATTCGTGTTTTCACTATACATAAGCATTAGCATTCAGCTGCCCCCCCTCCCCCCCCCCCCCCCCTGGATTCCGAATGCCTACCAAAGGTTGTAAAAAAAAATTATAAAAAAGGTAAAAAAAACAATAAGTATGTAGTCAAGACGAAAAATTTTGATGGTCCTTTTGAGATTCACTGCATGGGCGTGGGCACACTTACGTTGTTTATGTAGCCAGCCAAGTCAGCAGCGTTGTTTCTAGTTTTTACGAAAACTGCTAGGTATCTACCTGGTTGTGCAAGGAGCCCAGATAAAAGTGGTGTTTTTTCGCGCTCGTTTCGTTTGTGCTGAGATAATTTTGATAATGAGAGTAAGATTTTTAGAGTAAGTAGGTAGTTGTAGGTAAAGTTGATAGTTTAGAGTAAATAGGCAAAGTAACGAATTTTTTTCTTCGCTTCGCTCGCGCTATTGATATATGCTTTGTTTCAATACATGACCAGCACGCTTGAACGTACGCTGCACGTATTTTCTGAAATTTAAAATGTGGCAAATTCAGAAAAATTTTCGCGCTCGCTTCTCTGACGCTATTAATGTTTTTATATTGTTTTAATACATGACCAGCACGCTTGAACGTACGTTGCACGTGTTTTCTGAAATTTAAAATGTGGCAAATTCAGAAAAATTTTCACGCTCGCTTCGCTCACGGTATTAATATTTGTATATTGTTTTAATACATGACCAGCACGCTTGAAGTGTGGCAATTACAGAAGGTATCTTCTAGGCAAGCGTGTTACATCCTAGACCGCATCGTCACTTCCCATCAGGTGGTATAGTGTACAGTGTGATAATTTTATGAAGGAATCTTGACTGATCGTTCTGGTAATTACAGGACTTAGTGCGGGCTGAATTAAAAAAAATGAATTGCAATGGTAATAAGAAAAGAGGCGGATAGAAATTCGACAGATACACTTCTTTATGTATAAGTATATTGTATTATTGGTACGGATTTACAACAATTATTTTTTAATCTAACGCGGCTCAATTATTTCGATCATACTCGATGGTAAAAAGTTACAGTTTATATAAAACTTTCGGATTCAAAGTTATCTGGTTAGAAAAAACACGAATAAATAAAAAAAGCTTGTAAAAAGGCGCACAACTTATCATCAAAAGATACGAAGTTATCGGACCTGTCGATGTGAAATGGTATGAAAAATTATGCATTTTCCGATACTTTTCTACGCATCGTCTGAGTGGACGCTGAGAGGCTATTACACGGTGTGTTCACACACGCTACGATTCCATCTACATCGCGCTACATGGGTACCTGATAAAGAAACGCGGTAAAGTACGTTATATCGACTGTAATACGCTTATGAAAGGCGTAAGAAAGCTATGTTTTTAAATGAGCCAGTTTATAACGGTGTGTAGCTAACTGCTCTGCAATAAGATCTAGATTGCGTTTAACTTTAATATAAGATAAGATAATTACAGACTATATTTACAGACTATAATATTTAAGCAGTATGTTGGGGATTTGCAAGACAGTTAATATAGGCTATATTGCCCTTACATACTAATAAACACTGCATAATAGTGGAATAGGCTATTCCATTGTTATACAGTGCTTGTTACACTGAAACACTGAGCATAGCTATTCCGAATAGCTATGCTCAGTGTTTTCTCTTGTTTATTCTTTGCCTATTTCTTTGATAGAGAGAAACAAACCAGAACACCTTGAACACCAGGTTAAAACGTCGCTTCAAAGTGTGTCACAATTGACCTACACTAGCGCTCAGTCTGTGATATAAGTTAGACGAGATCGGTTGAGTGCTATGAAGAAAACAATGCCCACTTGTGCTGTGAAAGGTTGTACAATCTACTTCTGTAAGTGTAATCAAAAAGGCAGCATATTTTACCATAATCAAGTCAGTGTTTTGGATACTATAGGTACTTGGTTTTATCACAAAATAATCTATTTTCTATTTTGAAAATGATTGTAAACTTATATATGGCAGGACGTTAAATTGCAGCGTCACCTTGATGGCGTTGAATTCGTTTCCACCATGTTGACTAAAAAAAATGTTAGTTTAGGCATATCCTGAAAATCTATGATACCTAACTATTTTCCCGTTACACAATGTTTGTTAGTACCTGTGTATAGGGGACCTACTTATTCTACACAGCAAGGTAGTAGGATGCAGCTACTCTAAAGTAGGTACACATATTTTACACCAATAATTATCATTAACCAACCAGTAAAAGAATAAACTATTCTATGCTAAGACTATTAACTATATTGGCTAATTTCTCTAAGATTCTACTCTACCAACGCTACGTAAACTACTACGTTTTTAAACTATACAATGCCTTCTGGTACAACCAAACAATCAACAAATAATCCCCAATGAAAAAAGAGCTCTTTAATCACAAGTCTTGAGACTTTTATATTTGAAATCGGACTCAATTTCACGGCTCGCATCGCCTGTCAAAGTTGACACAAAGCCGCGAATGGGAGCCGTATTATATGAGAACTCAGCTCAAACTGCCCCTATTTATACCAATGGTAATCTATTTATTGTCACAATAAAAACTCCCGATGTTATCAACTCGATGAAAGAATCGTCACCTTCATACCTTTATCGAGATGCCAAAAGTCACGGTTCTTGTTCACGCTCGTTCAATTTTCATTTCTCGTCTTAACGTAATAGAGCTGACTACTGTGTGTTGGAATTTCATGTGGAGGCATGCTAAGCAGCTTAGTAGAGCGATGGTAAGCATTTGAGGTTGAATTTGACGTTTCCAGTAACGAGACAGCCGATGGCATCACATACATTCGCCTACAAAACTGTTTTGAGATAGCTCATTATTTAAACATTTATAGGAATAGTAGAGGCTTGCCTGTTTTTCATGTTAAAAAACAGTTTCCATGTTAAACTTATTGTTAGATTAACAAAATTGTATATCAGAAGTTCCGCGCGCGCACTCTCTGCGAGCGGACGTGTTGGGTTACGTTGCTAAGAGATACCTGCCTAGTAATTACGGTTGTGCATCATAATGCTACAGTGCCAGAAATGCAAGCAATTATTGCCCAAAAATAAAAGGGATGTTGTGCAGTGTAAGGGCCAGTGTCAGGCACAGTATCATAAAACGTGTATTCAGAATATTAAATATTTTTTAAAGAATGGAATATGTGACAACTGCTGTGTTGCATCGGCTACTGAAAGCCCGAAAGTAAATATTACTTACGACGCAAATGCTGGAGTCGAGGCATTACTTGCCCAAATAAACAATAAATTAAATATTGTTTACGGGGTAAAAGAAAAATTGGATGAATTGAATGAGACTGTGGACTGTTATGCCGAAAAATATAAAGAATTGGACAGATTTAAAACAGAATACATAGAAAAATCTAAAAAGTTTGAAAACAAGATTGTTGATTTAACACAGAAAAATATATATTTAGAAAAATATAATAAGGCATTGGAGGAGAGGGTCAGTGTACTGGAGCAGAAGGAGCGTAACCAGAACATAGAACTAATTAATGTGTATGAGGAAGAAAATGAAAAGATTATGGATGTTTTAACTAAAATAGCGAAAGAGTTGAAACAAAACCCAGCTAACATCGAAAAAGCTTGGAGGGTAGGCGTAAAAAAAGACACCAAACAAAGACCGATAGTCATGGTACTGCGGAGCCGAGCGGCCCACGATGCCTGGCTGGGGTGCCGTAAACAAGGCCTCACCAATCAAAATGTATTCAACAGCGGTAATAATACTCCGATATATATAAATGAGAATGTCACTCGACAAGTACGTCAATTGTTCTGGGAAACTAAAACCAAGCTTAAGGAACACTACAAATATATATGGATCCAGAATGGAAACATTTTACTAAGAAAGAATGATACATGTAAAAAAGTTCAACAAGTAAGATCAGGAATTGATATTGTAACTTTTGTCGAAAAAACACAGAAGAGTTGATTCTCAAAGTATAATATAAGTACTGAGTGGTCAAAATTAATATTGCCGAAGAGAGGGTACGTGTCACTATAGTATCGTATATATATACATACCATACCCAACTACACATTGCCTCACATATGAAAAAAAAAAGGCGGGGATGTTATTATATATCTTATGTAAGATAATAATATAAGTGCGCTTAGTAATGTATAATAAATATCTAATAACTATAGTCCCTAGGTATAATTATATGGAAAATTATGTAGTTCGTATTAAAGACACTTTGCCCATTATTAAAAAAATATATATATATATTATAATGTATATGACTGTGTATGTTATATATTATATAAAATTGTATTATGTTATAGTATTTCCTAAATTGTCGCGATCTGAACCCATAGTTATTAAAATGATAATTATAAATGAAACGAGGTAAATTAAAATGTTTTTAGTGCGGTTAAGTAATATGTAAACAAATATTTTTTGATGTATTTGATAGTTATTATAGGTACATGTATATATATATGTCTAGTTATGGTATATACCTTTCATAATAGTAAGTACCTCCCGAGTGGTGGATGAGGTTTGTGGTTGACGCAAAAACCTATGCTTTCAAACATATATCAAATTTATTGCAGTGCATTATAGGTTTAGAATCTGCTTTTATTTGTTAAATATACCTAAGTGTTAGTTGTAAATCTCTTATAGGATGAAAAATGAGAGTTTGTATCTGCCGACAAACTGCTCAGCAGTTTGGCAGAATGTTGTATTTTTAAATTAAGATTGTGTTCAGTAAAATAAATAAATTAAAAAAAAAAAAAAAAAAAAAAAAAAAGAATATGAGTCATTAAGTAGTCGATTCAATAAAATGGTGCTTAAGGATATTAATATACCTAACTATCTATATATCTTTCGGTGACCTATTTCTTATTCCATAATTCCTATAAAAAGATGATGCCGATCTTAATAGGTACGATAGCTAATTTTGTATCAGATAGGGTAGTGTTTGAGTTTAAGGCCTTTGTGCTAAGTACCTGTAAATCAATATAACTACATATTTATCTCAAGAACCAGCCTTTAATTTATTGACTGAATGTTTGTTTTGTAAAAATCAATTAATTTACAATATACTACTTAATACTTTTGTTTATGGCCGTTGTTTTAAATTACAAAATAACCGGCCAAGTGAGAGTCGAACTCGCGTACGAAGGTTTCCGTACCATTGTCTATAAAAACAAGCAAAAAAATCACGTTTGTTGTACGGGAGCCCGCTTAAATATTTATTTTATACTGTTTTTTTAGTATTTGTTGTTATAGCGGCAATATAAATACATCATTTGTGAAAATTTCAACTGTCTAAATATAACGGTTCATGAGATACAGCCTGGTGATAGACGGACAGACAGACAGATAGACAGCGGAGCCTTACTAATAGGGTCCGTTTTACCCTTTGGGTATGGAACCCTAAAAATTTGGTAAGGTATAATAAAAAACCCGTAACCTACACAAATGTTTCCTGTCATATTTAGGTACCTACAAAATGATTTAAAAAAATCCAATTGATCTGAGTATATGATCAGGTGAGCTTTAACACATTTTTAAAGTGATGCTATTAACGTTGAATCAAACAATTAATAAAAGAAACCTATGCCAATTAAATGCTATTGAGTTCACGTGATAACTGACAATAAATTAAACTTTACGATCCTCTAATCGGTACGCTTACTCACTTCAGATAAGAAAATAGTAATTTCAAGGATTACATGATTTAATTTGATTATCTTTAAGTGCGTTATTTCAATTAAAGTTTCACACGTCATTGAATTATCTTATTCCTATTTTTATTAATAATTTACCTAAATTTTTATGTCGTTACATATTGCGATAAGTATTGTTATCGACTGTACTTAAGTACTAAAAAATAGCAAACTAACTAATAGTCATTTAACATGCTAAAATACATGTAAGTATAGACAGTAAGTTAGTTAAATTGTATTGTATAGTCACTAATTGCTATAAACGTCGTATTTTTTTCACATTAACAGCAAGTGGGTTTTTTCAAATTACGTGGCAAGAGGTTTTGTATTTACAGTTGCATAAAACATTTAATTGGCTGGCAGCGGATGTTAAATACAGTAATTGGAAGGTAGTTCATGAGATAACGTACCCTACGTGGTAACAAACGTAATAACTGAGCGGTGTCTTTCATTTTTGTCTATAAAAATTTGAAATTATTGCATGGTGTTGGATTTTATTAATCTTACGTGCACGATTGTACTTACGATTATGAATGTTTCTGATTTCGGTGAGCTATTTTAAATTTAGAATGTTTAAAATGGCTTCGTATTTGACATTTGACAAAAGCTGATTATGACGTCATGTTTTTTTCTTTTTCCCCCGTGTAGTGCCGAGGGTCCTTTCAGCCAGGATTAATTTGGTCCGTTTTATAAGGGCTTACTTATCTCGAGGCAGAGTGTTGGGAACGGGTTATATTTATCGCAGGCCATTATACATTTTATTATTTAATTTATTTAACGCCTTGGGTTTATCGGCTTGTCTATTAAATCGTCGACGGGATAATGCGATCCAAACTCGAACATTATTTAGCTTTACAAACAGAGTAATTAGATTATATTTAAGTATTTAATTGGTTTTAGTCTTATTGACATTATTATTTTATATTCAAATAGGTATTTATTCTCATCAACAGCCGGAACGCTTCCACTGCTGAACACAGGCTTTAACACTTTCAAACGCCACTTTGGTCACTTATCATAGGCGGCTTGGTTATCGCAGAAGATTTTAATGTAGATACCGAGGAGAATGTTGCTGCCCTGTATATTCTCTTAGCCGGCTCTTACGGCACCCATGGGAAGAGACGAGGTGGTTCTATTCGCAAATCAGGACCACACGTTTATTTATTTATTTTTATGTACGACGGAAAGTATTTTGTCCTTAATGAACAATCAATTAATTCGGTATGGTATAAAAACAATAAGTACTTGTAATATAACGAATGAAGATTAAATTAAAATAATAACATGCATGCCCTTTCTTACACGTACTTCTTATAAATCGCGTCTGCTCGTTGAACAGTTTGTTTCCATAAAACCTTATTTAAAATTAACAAAAATAACAATTAAAACGGCTAACAGTTAATTCATTCCATAATTTTAAATTAAGAACACAAAATTAATATGCCTCTTCCGTTACAAACACTTAACCTGTGAGTAAGTAGGTACAGTTTTTATTGAGATTAATTTGTTTGTTTTTGTTTTGCGAAATCAAAGCCGTAAAATGAGCTGAATCATTATTTTAATAAGGCAAACCGTTTTGAAATGAATTACGTTGAATACTAAGACTATTTTTTAGTTCTCTAGCACTATAAAAAGATACCTATCAAAATGATTTATTAAATGAGACATGTCACACAATATTTGTGACGGTTGGCCGCATCTAAGGAGGACAGTTGTGACAAAATCGTTATTGGTATCGCATTGCATTCTCAACCGCACCCGAACTGACCTCAACAAGGTCAACAAATATTTTAGTAACATTTTAGACAATTTCAACCCTGTTCTTAAGAACTTAGAGTACAAGACTCTATACTCATTGCATGTAGTTATAAGGCCGTTTTTAATTTTGAGATAAAATAGCAGGTAAGCTCTTTATCTCATAAAAATTGTTCTATTTAAACACGTTATTTCGCTGCCCATTTTCATTTTTTACTAGTTTATCATTGTCAGAATTAATAAACACATAATTATGAGCAATTAAACAGTTTTTTTTTAATATTTAGACATGTGTACCTACATAAGTTATATAAACTCCTTTTATATTTTTCAGCTTTTTTATAGGTTTGCTTAATGTTATTTTAGATTCAAATTCTTGAAACCACCACGAGTTTAAAAATACTCACGGCTTTTACAACAATAAAGTAGGTAGAATAGGATAGGTATACCTAACCTATATGATATTGTACAGAATACATATAAAACGCAAATTATTTTGTTTGACTAGCCTGACAGCTCAGTTGGTAGTGGCCCTGCCTTATGAACTGTAGGTTCTGGGTTCGATTCCTACCCAGGACAAACATTATTGTGTAATTAACATAGGTGTTTGTTCTGTGTCTGGGTGTTATATTGTATTCTATGTATGTATTTACAAACAAAAAATATCTAATGCCCGTTTTCACCAAAGACCCCTAAATTTTAAGGGACCCTTAAAATATTTAAGTGACATCTGAGAGTAATTTTGTTTTCACCGGTGATTAAGGGACACCCAAAGCTTAAGGGATCCCCTAAAGTTTAGGGGGCCGAAGCTCAATCCCTTAGCGTTAAGTGGCAGGTTATATTATCAAAACGCCAGATTTATTTCAATTGTATTTGGCAATTGTTTCTACCCGCATAACACCAGAAAAGGTATTCGTTTTAATTTTTTCGGATGCATGATATATTAAAAACTCTAGAGCTAATATCAATAAAGCATGTTGCTTGTATTTTTGACGATTATTCTCTAAAATATATAAATAAAATAGCGAAAATTAGCAACGTACGGTTTTTGGAAACCGTAGAAAAGTATAAACTGTCACTTTACAATTTAAGTGTCACTAAGCGCTGTGAAAACGAATTTAGGTAAGTGTCAAATCTAAGGGGCCCTTAGCCAAAGGGATTCCTAGTTAGGGTGTAGTTTAGGGATCTTTGATGAAAACGGGCATAAGTATTCTATCAGTTATCTGGTTCCCATAGTACAAGTGTAGTGCGCTGTTTGAAATGTCCACACATATTTATTATTTTATTTTGATTTTATTTCTATATAATGTGGCGAGACAAAACAGAGCTATTTATGACCTTGCCTAACTGCACAGAAATACTATTCTCTACTAAAATACTTATTAGAAATAAAATTTTGTCTGTTTTTTCTGTGAAAATGACTAAACCTATTTTGATTCTCGAAGTCTCTTATATGATTTTGGAAAATTAGTGAAGAACATTGGTAAATTGAAACTGCAGAGCAGCTCACTATCTCACACACACCACAGTATTGGGTAAATGAAGTAGTAGGTAAAACAAGCAATAAATTAGTAGGTACCTAAATTTAAAGTAAAACTAGTTAAAGTAACATATAAAAACTATAATCAAGCTTGCGTGTTTGTTTACCATCGTTAGGTAATGCCATGATTAGCTATCTTAGATCAGTGTTGTGAGATCTTCTTAGCCATTGAAATGGATCATTACATTAAGCTATTATAAAACTATATTAGATGACTGAAATTAAGCACTAAATAGAGTGGTTTTTTTAATTACGTACGTGTGTACAAAATTAAAAAAAAATAATTTAAAGCTGATCTATCACCAATGTGAGACTCGTTGATGTCTTTTCTTAGGCGCTACGCTACGACACACTGCGCTACCAATAATATGCGTAGCGTTATTTTTTAAAATGAATTAGGGGATAATCTTATCTAATTGAACACTTTGTTTATCTAAATAGTCATTAAATTTTATTAAATAACGTAGGAGCGAAGCCATAAGTCTTTTCCTACCCTCGTTAGGCAGAGTTTAAAACCTATATAGGTATAATGAAAGTGTGCATCATCTGTGTGACGCTATATTGAAGAAAAGGGAGGCAGGTTTAGTCTGTATGTCACCAGATATACTCGTAGGGCCAGTGCCCTGCGGGATTTATGAGGATACCTCCCGCCCTCGATAGAAAAAAGTCTAGCAGGTAGGACCACTGATTGATGCGCACGGTTACCTGGTGAGTCCGTAGCGGATCGGTCGGAGTCGGAGTCGCGGTGCGCGCTGAGGTCCCTCGGCGGCGCGTCCAGTATGTCCGTAATCATGAACCTGGTGCGGGGCGCGCGCGCGTCGCGCTCCTCGCGCTGCACCGTCATCGCCAGGGCGCCGCCGGCGGGGCCCGCGCCGCCGCCCGCACCCGCCCCTACCGCATCCAGCGCGGGGGCGCGCCACCCCCGCCCCACGCTGAGCACCTCACTCGCCCCCAGCTCGCCGTCTCACCACCCGCTCTCGCAACTCTCCACCCGTCACCTTCGCTGGCCCATCACCACTTAACACACCTGTCCCGAACACCGCAAACCGAAGCACACTACAAAAATCTGCTCGAGTCTCTTCCGTACGCGCATCGCCACATGCACGACAGATTTCAACTTTTCCGCTCCGGTACACTGTCTTCTAAAACACCAGATTATTTCAAACTTTTTGCTAACTAGTTTTAAAGTTCTGTAACGCCGTCGATGCAATGAATTGAACTGTAAACTTCCGATACAAGTTCTTAAAACCACAGAAGTTCCGTCACGATATTGTCTCACGTTGGAATAGTTTGTTTAGTTGTTAGATCAAGTCGTGTTAGATCGCGCGCGCTCGCGTGCCGAGTGTGCGACGGTGCCGTGCGCGCGGTGCTCGTGCCGAAGTCTGGTGCGCGACTGGGCGCGGGCGGCGCGCCGGCGTGGGCAGGAGGCGGCGCTGGCCAATGGTGGCACGGGCGGGCGGACCAGCCAACGGGCGTCGGCAGCGCGGGCGCGGGGCGTGCCCCGGCCATGTTGCTCTGAGTTCGGCTAATGCTCTTTTTGCCGACTAGCCACCGGGAGAAAGCTCCGCGCGGATTTAAGCTTTTATACGTGGATAAAACGCTTTTATAGGAAAATAAAGCGTTCTCGCAGCGGGATATCGCACTTTATGACGGCGTTTTACTGAAAGTTGGCGACACTATACTTTAGTAATTGGTTCACGCCTGCCAAATTGAGGCTAGCGTGTCGCAGGCACTGCTACGCAGATCTTTCAGTTACCTCAAATTATGAAATGGTTATGGTTGTCTATTTTTGAAATGCATTTCTAAAAGCAAATTTATGTAAGTATCCTTTAGAAAAAGTTACCCAAATAACTCCGTGAGCTTTGTTTGTAAGCGCAAGTGTATAAAAATTAGTAAAACAATTATCATAGCTCGCTTAAAGCCAAACCTTTTATCTAAATAAAAGTTATAGGTATATGTATTTAGGTAGTTATATTATACAATTGATTGAACCTCAATCATGTCAAAGTCTATAGAGGACTTTACGTACACAATTTTATTTTATTTTTGTCTAAATGTGTATAATGGATCATATTGGTTGTCTATAAATATTTGAATTGAATTGAATTCAAATTGAATAAATAAACTAAGGCTTTGCCCGTCTACACTAAAGTTTGACAGCTCCTAAATAAGTTTGCACTTACATATCTCTCTAGCCTCCGGCTTTTCGTACATTTTGTCAAACGCGTGTTAAGTCATGACACCAAATAGGTACCTACCTACTGTATAATTATGCTCATTGATTAAAGACAAACGGTAATCAACAGGCCCCAATGAGCTTTCAGTATTTGGTGTTGCTTATAACTTTATATTTTAATAGACTTTAGTAGACGGGCATTAGTTCTATGCCCGTCTGCCTGCACTAAAGTTTGACAGCTCCTAAAGTTTGCACTTCTCCCTCTATGACGTACCTACCTACTGCAATGCATTTGGGTACTCAGAGCTTACAACTGTCAAGCTTTACTGCCGAACACCCTTTCATTAAGTAGGTAAAAAAAATTAAAATTCCTTTCAGCCGTGTTCAGTGCAGCTCGTAAAGCAGCATTAGAGTTTAATAATAACCGGCCAAGTGCGAGTCGAACTCGCACACGAAGGGTTCCGTACCATTATCTATGAAAACGAGCAAAAAAAACACGTTTGTTGTATGGGAGCCTCTTAAATATTTATTTTATTGTTTTTTAGAATTTGCTGTTATAGCGGCAACAGAAATTCACCATCTGTGAAAATTTCAACTGTCTAACTATCACGGTTCATGAGATACAGCCTGGTGACAGACAAACGGGCAGGCAGACAAACAGACAGACGGACGGACGGACAGAGGAGCCTTACCAATAGGATCCGTTTTACCCTTTGGGTACGGAACTCTAAAACCCAGCATAAGCGGTGCAATTAGGTACTGCCTAAGTCACAGTAGAGCGACTCGCGCGCATTCAATTTAGGTATCTACGCAATTAAAAGTCTATAGGTATACCTAACTACTATCAGCAAAGCGAATTAGTGGAGTTAATGCGACTATTTACAACTACTCGACCACCCGTTTGTCTATAAAATACAAATCTGATAAAATAAAATAAATGTCTTATGCATATATATTCAGGTACAACAGCTCAAGCCGGCGCAGCCGCCATCAAGGCCGTAAACCTCAAACGGCACAAATATGCACTCCTTGATAGGGCCTACATATTTGAGCCGTTTGGGGTGGAGACTATGGGTCCATGGGGGCCCGCCGCCATGGAAACGTACCGGGACTTGGCCAAACGTTTGGTGGAGGCATCAGGTGACCAGAATGCTGGCTTTTATTTTGCACAAAAGATAAGCATTGCCATCCAGCGTGGTAATGCTGCCAGCATTCTGGGCACTTTTCCCTCCGCCAACGGTTTATTTTAGGTTTTATATTTTAGTTTTAAAGTTTTTAGGTACTTATAGTTTAGACTTACACTGTAATGTATTATTTTTGGATTTAAATTATGTCATCAGCTATCAAATTATTCAGGTGATTAATGTTTATATAATATTATAGGGTTATTTTTAATTCACAAAACCTTTAACCTTTTTTAGGTCATACATAATATAAAAAAAAACAACTTTTGTTTGAAGATTTTTTCTAAGCTACCTACATTTTCGCCAAATATAATTTCCCTTGTCTGCGTGTTGGGCAACAATATAGGGTAAAATGTTTATTGTGACGTCAGTACGTTCTCTTTAATAGTACCTCATTACTAAGCAGTGGTAACTTTACATACATCTATTTGGCATATATATGTAACTTCACAACGTGCGTTTTCATAGTACCTAACTGTAGGGAAGCTCTCTTTTGCAAGAAAGGGACAGGCGATGTTCCAGAACAGATGCTCCAGAAACTTTAAAAGCTTATTACTACGTGATTTATTTACCAATTAAACTATTTTTTTCAATGATTGCATTCATTTTTAACCTACTTTACAAAAATAATATTAAGTTGTTAATTTTAATAGCGGCAGGTCAGCTAGTAGAAAGTAAAACAAAAAAAAGGAATGGCTGAACAAAACTTAACTAAGTACTTTAGTTTTTCTAAAATAAAATCGTTCTAAAGACCCCTAAAATTCTCAAATTTTTCATTGACAACCGTTTTTTTACAAATTAAATAGCCAGATTGCTTTATGCATTCCGCACTTTGCCGTTTTTAAACAAATAACTACCTATAAGTATAGGTAACCATATATTTATATACCAAGTTTCATAAAAATCGAGGTCAGTACTTATTAGCATGATGCGTGTCAACACAAACAGAGACCAACAGACAGACAAAAATTCTGAAAAAATATTCGTTTTTTATATCGGTGTAAAAGTTGAAGCATTTTTTTGTAATTAGTTGTACATATTTAGCCTATATTTAATACAGTTTTATTATAATAATGTACTTAATATAGAAGATTATCCCATCCCACAAGGCACCAATAGCATGTATAGGTACTTTAGGTACGTTTTGGATCATCATCATCCTCTTTGCCTTTTCCCAATTGTTATTGGGGTCGGCTCCCAATCTAACCTGTAGCTTGCATGTATATCTATTCTGTGCCTGTAGCGGCAAGCTACCAGAATTACCATCTGATCTCGCAACCCATAAGAAATCAGCAAAAGGGATGGCTAGATCAGGCGTCAGATTCTATCGGGCGTCTGACTACCCGTAACGATTACCATAGATGTTCTTATGACAACCGGGACCGACGGCTTAACGTGCTCTCCGAGGCACGGAGCGATGGCATCGAAAACTGCACATAACTTACAAGATAATTAATTGGTGCAGGACCAAGGATAGAACGATTGCGAAGTGCACATGCTACTGAGGGGATGTAGCATTATTGAAACAACTGCTCTCGATAGACTAACTTTAATTACTCATTAATTTTATTATTTTATTTCATTGGGATATTAACGCTGCGCTGCTGTGTTGCTGGTGGCCGCTCGGCCACCATCGCTCCACCACGTTTTGGATGGTAAACCATGGTAACCAGGGTTTAGTGGTTAACGGTTAACTTTAACTTGCGTTAAATTTTCGAAATATTAACGCTTTAAAAACGATTAACGAAGTTAACTTTTTTATTAACGGATCAACGATTAACGAAGTTAACTTTTGTATTGTGCCCACCTTTGCGGTAATCTCGCCGCAATGCACTCCTGAAAAACATTAATCCACTTTTGTCACATCGCTTTTATGGCGACTACCCGCAATTTATATTAATAACAAATAATGATAATTTTAAATGATAAATTTATTAACCGGCCGCTGCTCGGCAAACTATAAGTGCGTTTATCGAGTGTTTCCGTTCTCGGTATCGCATTCGGTTTTTTATCGATTTTCACAGAATTGTTGTTATACCTATGGTTTTATTTTTAATTATAAGATTATTATAATTGTGCCGTTTTTTGGCGCGGTGCCCTTTTATGTTTAACTTGTTTATTGTTTAGTCGAACTCATTCTTGGTATTATACGATACTTACCTAAATCGGAAGTGTGTTTGTTTTTGTAATAGGTCTTGGAGTCTGGAATTACTGATAGCGATTTCCTAATTAAAAACATTTGCGCTAAAAATACTAATTAGGCACTAATAACGCAAAAACTGCGCTAAGTAATTCGTGTGAATAAACATTCAAGAATTCTAATTTACGTGCTAATGTACTTATTTTGCACTCATTAAAACTCAGTTGCTAAGTAACAGAGGGTATCGTTTGTTAATAAGTTACGACTCGATAAAACGGGAAGTCACTATTTGCTAAGAACTTGCTTACCTACTCCACCTAAAATAATATATAGATAGAATAACAGATTTATAAGTAGTATAAAATTCCTCCTTATTTGATTCAAAGAATGTCGGATGAAGGGACGATAGTGCAGTTTTGAATTTATGACGTTATGCAAACGTCAACGTTTGATTGGTTAACTTTTATTAATATATTTTTTTTTATATGAGAGTGAATGACGTGACGAGCTAGTCGATTACCTCATGTTAAGCGATACGGCCGCCCATACAGTTGCAGTGTTACTCGGAACTTTAAAATAATAAAGTTTTGCGTGACACTGCACTGTGCACGTCTTCCTGAGACATCATATAATCTAGTTATCAGATTACTTGTAATCATGTCATAAAGCCTCATTTGCCCAGTAATTTAACTGATATAATTATAGTAAAAAATGGAGGTAGTGATATCTAGATATTACTATACAGATACTTACCTATATATGTATAAAGACCGTATCGTAATATCTGAAGACCCACATACATACCTAATTAATGTGCTTTATGACAATATATGATATAAGAAAGAAAGGTGGTCTCTCTATTCTCATCTCTTTCCTTGACCAATATATCATGGAAAATAGCTTCGGACGCACCGGCGCGTCCGCGAAGCGGCAGCGACGACAGCGACGTGAAACTATTTGGTACCCATCGCTGCCCGATGGCGATCGTAGCGCGGCCGTCTACAAACACGGGTAGCGATGGGTGTCGAATGGCCGATTATGGCGCTTTACTCACTGACGCCACTTGACGCGCCGCCGCGCGCCGGTGTAGCTAATATAATTATAACGGGAAGCTCACGTTATCTGTTTTCTGCCATCTACTACAGAAGTTTTATACCTTACTAGGTTCTACCACAGTAGAGTAGTAGGTACCTACCTCTACCTATACAGTATTCTACATCAAAACCATTTTTCAAAATTTAGCTGACTTTAACTGATTTGATTATACATGAAGCATAGCACATAGATGACGCCAAGAGGCGTAGCAAGTGCCGCTATTTTATAATTATCTAAATGTCTTTGCGGGGTGATTCTGTTTTACTTATACTTCATTTTATTGTATAGTAATTGGGTAGGTACCTTATGCATGTAATGCATGTATATTAGTATAAACATATCTATGCCTCAATTGTCATTAAGCAGGTACACTGGTAAGTACATATTTTAAAATTATTCACGAAAAGACATTTAAAATAATTAAAATATAAACTTATATAACACAATAGTTTAGTGCAACTCATATCATGCATTGGTTAATAAAAATGCTATAAAATTATTAAAAAAACAATGACTCTCATAAAAAAAAATTAAAAAAATGTACTTGTAAGCAAATTCACATCAACACTGAGTATTGTAATTGCGATAATTACATAATGTAGTTCAAAGACAGAATCATAATTCTAATTTCAACAACTAAGTTCATTGCTTTATAATTTGTGATATGGATAGTACCTACGTTTATTTATGTTTATTACTAAAGATTGGCAGTTGACGAAGCCACAGTACAATAATAATATCATCATCATCAACAGCCTGAAGACGTCCACTGCTGAACATAGGCCTCCCCCAGAGCACGCCACCTTGAGCGGCTGCTCGCCTCCTGCATCCATCGGCTCCCCGCGGCTTTCACCAGGTCGTCGGTCCACCGAGTGGGGGGCCGGCCTACGCTGCGTCTTCCGGTTCGTGGTCGCCACTCGAGAACCTTTCTTCCCCATCGGTTGTCAGTTCTACGAGCGATGTGGCCTGCCCATTGCCACTTCAACTTACTAACTCTAAGAGCTATATCGGTCACTTTAGTTCTCCTGCGGATCTCCTCGTTCCGGAGCTTATCTCGCAGGGAAACACCGAGCATAGCTCGCTCCATAGCTCGCTGCGCGACTTTGAGCTTACTAATGAGGCCAACAGTAAGAGACCATGTCTCAGTTCCATAAGTCATCACTGGCAACACACACTGATTGAAAACTTTCGTTTTCAGGCTCTGCGGTATTTTGGACGAAAAGATAGGACGAAGCTTCCCGAACGCTGCCCAGCCGAGTTGGATTCTTCGCGCCACCTCTTTGTCGAAGTTGGACCTACCTAATTGGACAATCTGTCCTAGGTAGACATACTTGTCGACAACTTCGAGAGTATCGTTCCCAACAATTACCGGTATAGGTGGAACATGAGCATTAGACATGATCTTTGTCTTGTCCATATTCATCTTAAGACCAACCTGCTGGGAGACTCTACTGAGGTCGTTGAGCATGGTGCTAAGGTCCTCGAGCGATTCCGCCATTATGACTATATCATCGGCAAAACGAAGGTTAGTGATGTACTCGCCATTTATGTTGATGCCAGATCTTTTCCACTCCAAGAGCTTGAAAACATCCTCCAATGCGTTTGTGAACAGTTTCGGAGAAATAACGTCTCCCTGTCTCACGCCTCTTTGCAATGGAATTTGTTCCGTACTCTGGTCCTGTAGTCGGACTGACATAGTGGCCTTACTGTACAAACACTTCAAAACTTCGATATACCTATAGTCAATTTGGCATCGCTGCAAGGACTGCAGCACCGCCCAAGTCTCGATTGAATCGAAGGCTTTCTCATAGTCCACAAACGCTAGGCATAACGGCCGATTATACTCTTCGGTCTTCTGTATAATCTGGCGCAGCGTATGGATGTGGTCTATGGTGCTAAAGCCTTTTCGGAAATTTGTGCTTGTCATTAGGGGGGGGGGGGTTTGCCATAATCACCACGCTTGGCAGGCGGCTTGGTGATCGCAGTAGGTGAAGATTGATTGCCACCAAGACCGAGGGGAACGCTGCGACCCATTCCCTGGATATTCCCTTAGCCGCCTTCTACGGCACCCACGGGAAGAGATGGGGTGGTCCTATTCGTAACCGGGACCACACGGGACAACAATAATAATAAAGCCTAGCCTTAAAATTACCTATTCTGGTTTTAAACGAAAGACTTTTGTTACGATAACACTGCTAATAAAAAAGTGAACTAAAACTGACGTCTGAGTTATTAACTTTATGATAATTATTACAATTATATTGTGAGCTACTTATAATTAACTAATACTTAATATAACTAGTTCACAGTATAATAGACGTCATTTTCATTACATTGATTGTCAAACAAGTTTTTGCAAAGCAATACGTGCATCTTGTTTGAAGTTAGTGTACTGTCATACCAGTACATAGTATATTCTTAATTATACATTATCAGGAAGACAGTGGCGAACATTAATTTAGCTTATGTTTTTACCCAGAGCTTAACAAATACTCGTTTAATTGCCTCGTGTCTTTGTTCTGCTAACATTAGTCTATGACGCAACCGTGGGTAGATACGTCAAACAATTTTGATCGTTGTGCAAGCAATCATATGGATGAGTAAAAAGCTTTACCTATTCTGCTCATGCACGCAAGAGTGTGCGTGCCTGTCAAGATTAGAATCAGATCTTAATTTAGGAACCTTACTGTATTTAGAATAAGAACGAGAACTCAATGAGATTTGTAGTTTTAGTTTATATTCTATAAAGAGTAGCATGATTCTGTCAATATCTTGTTAAAGTGAAGTTGGGTAACGGCACTAATTCCTTTTTACACGCATCTGTAACTATTTTCCTGACAGTGTAATTGTCGTGTGTAACCCAGTTTATTGCAATCTATTTGCAAATGTGTATAGTAATTGTTCTGGTATTCTTGTGTTTTATTTATCGCCTTTCTTGTTGTGAGTTTGTCTTAGGCTCTTGTATATACTAAACACACGTCAATTAACCCATAAAGTTTTGTTATATCATTTTATATTTAGGTGCCTACTTTGTTTTTCAGTGATTAAAGCACCTGTAAGTAATGAATTTGAAACCAAGGAAGTCAATCATTCGTTATATTAATATTTGTTTACAACCTATTAAGTAATACAATTGCCAAATAAGTAGCCATAATTATTATTATTATTATTGGTTGATAGAGCAGGATAACTGCTGATTAGCAAGTTGAAATGGCAATGGGCAGGCCACATCGCTCGTAGAACTGACAACCGATGGGGAAGAAAGGTTCTCGAGTGGCGACCACGAACCGGAAGACGCAGCGTAGGCCGCCCCCCACTCGGTGGACCGACGGTCTGGTGAATGTCGCGGGGAGCTGATGGATGCAGTAGGCGAGCAGCCACTCAAAGCTCAAAGTGGCGCTCTCTGGGGGAGGCCTATGTTCAGTAGTGGACGTCTCCAGGTTGTTGATGATGATGATGATGATGATGATAACTGCTGATATGTCTATACCCACAGTGTTGGATTCACTTCTAATGTTCATTATTGTAACAGCGATAGTTTAATTTGTTCGTAACTGGTTGTCAAGTTTGTTTTTAAAGTTATTCACGGAGGTGGCAGCAATGATATCTTCTGGTAGCCTGTTCCAGTTATGAACCACTCTATTACTGAGGAAGTGATGTGCAGTGTTGGTCCTGGCTGTCGTGCGATTAATTAGTAGTGAGTGCCCTCGTGCAGGTCTACCCTGTCCCATCAAATAAATATCATGTATATCCGGAAGGTTGTAATTGCCAGTAATAATTTTAAATGTATCTATGATGTCACCAAACTTTCCTCGAGTGTAGCGAGGCGCAGCACTTGGAGTCTATTGTCATAGGACTTGCATCGGGTTATTTTGCTGGCTTTCCTTTGAGCACTTTCCAAGAGGTCAATGTCATTCTGAGAGTATGACATTACGTAGATAGTAGGACATAATATAAATCGGTATAACTTACATAGTGGGTACATATATAAGATGTATGCGTATGTTATTTATGTAGGTACATACATTACATATAATATATCAGTATAAGGCCCGATTTTACCAAATTAGAATAAATTTTATTCCAGGTATAACTTTCCGAGAACAACCGAGTCACACGAATTTAGCCCTTATACCACGAATTTTGTGTAGGAATAAGACTTATTCCTTGGATACAATCAAAATGGCGTCTTTTTGTGTCATTTCATCTGTCAATCAGCTGTATCCGAGAGTAACGAGTAGCCTTATACTTGGAATAAACCTTATTCTACTTTGGTAAAATCGGGCCTTAGTCGAGTAGAAGTAGGTATAAAGAAGACTCTCTACTAATATGAGAGTGAAACATTGTCTGTTTGTTTTTGTGCGGCTTTCACGCCAAAACTACTGAACCGATTTTGCTGAAATTTCGTACACAGATTGCCAATACTACTGAGATCAACATACTTTTACCCCGGAAAATTCAGAATTCAGCGGGAAAACAAGCACATTACGTGTGAAGCCGCAAGGTGCCTCTAGTAGGTATAGTATAAAAGTACAGACATATAAATAAACGAGATATAAATAAATAAATAAATGAGTGTAAAAATATTCTTGTTTTTTTTTAAATCATCTACAGCCTGAAGTCGTCCACTGCTGAACATAGGCCTCCCCCAGAGAGCGCCACCTATCGAGCGTCTGTTCGTCTCCCGCATCCATCGGCTCCCCGCGGTTCTCACCAGATCGTCGGTTTTTTAATACATACATAGAATACAATATAATACAATACTTAGATACTTTTTGTTTTTGTAAATACATATCATAGAATACAATATAACACCCAGACACAAAACAAACACTTATGTTCATCACATAAAAATGTTTGTCTAAAATCGAACCCACAACCTAAGTCCAGAAGGCAAGGCTACTACCAACTGAGCTATCAGGCCAGTCAAATGCATGTTTTGTGTTATTTGTTGGAACATTTCACCACTTTTAACTAATAACAGCATATTACATACCTACAGGTAGGTACTTACTATACCTGCCATAAAGGTAATGACACATTACCAAACCTATACTTTAGATACAGACGTTAAACCACTACAAAACACAGTAGACATAATTTCCTTTTCAAACGATATTTATCGTAGATCTATTGTAAAGTCCAGTTTAAAAAAAGCAGTTACGCAACCCTAAAACAATTAAAACTGAACTTTTACAGCCTCTTTCTTTATTATTAACAATGAGGAGACCACACAACACTATGGTTAGGAAATAGCATGTAATTAGCTAATTATACCTACGAATGCGCCCGAAACTCCACTTTCCACGACTTGATGTTATCTGTGGAAGCGCGGAGGTTTACAACTGAAAATTAATTAATCTTGAATTGAAAGCAGCGCTATGGAATCAAACAGCTGCGGACCATAAAATTGGAGTTTAGAGCAGTGTTATGCATACTAGTTGGATCGGCGGCTTTACTCGTGACTTCTACGTCTGAGTAAATAAGTCGGCACATAATAATTATCACTTTAAAATTAAATCTTTTCGTTATGCTTCGCTGGCATTAGCACTGTCAGATAAACTAACAAATTATTATCATGGCAAATAGTTAAGTTCCCATGCAATGAAAGAAAAATAAATAATGCGGTTTCAGCCACGCGTTTCTTCCACCCCATTTAGCCACCATGAAAAACGAAGGGATTGATTTAAAATACCAACCCTGTATAATAGGTTGATATACATTAATCATCATCTCATCATCATCATCATCAACAACAGCCTGAAGACGTCCACTGCTGAACATAGGCTTTCCCCACAGAGCCCCACTTTAAGCAGCTGCTCGCCTCCTGTATCCATCGGTTCCCCGCAGTTTTCACCAGATCGTCGGTCCAGCGTTGGGGGGCCGGCCTACGTTGTCGTTGTCTCCAGTATCTTTTCCCTCAATATAATATAGCAGTGCGCACACAGTACAGACTACTGACTACAGACAGTTCTCTGAACTATTGTATGATATAAATTCTATTTTTTATAACTACCGGAAACGGCATAGACACGGAGCGAGCAACAAAATAATGAACAAAAGTCATTATAAGTGGCAAGATGGACCGATAAGCGCGGTTAGAGTAAACGCACTTTTTTACGTTAATTAAACCAAGTTTAAACGATGTCTGGCATCGCATTATCTACATTAGGAAGTGTTTTATAAGCTTAGTGGTACTTTTAAGCAGAAATATTGCAGAGTTGTATTCAGGCTTGAATTGGAGGGTCCGCATGACCTTCGTTTGCTTATCCCGTCATACATCGTACTTCCATTATAGGCCTACAATATGCAAGGCTCAAAATCACTATAGTCTCATGCCTCATGCCTTAAGCTCCATCAATAAAACTTCGCTTAGCATTTTGCTAAACGGAACTATGAATGTCAATGGAGCATTATATTGATTTGTCCTCCAATAAGTACCTACCTATATAGGTACACTTACCAAATAAATAAATATTATTACAAGGTACAATCTAGACTAGACATTCAAGTCAAAAATGAATAGGGCGTCATGGGCAAAACTGTTCTACCTTAGACCACATGAACACTTTTTATCAGGTACGATGTTTATATCAAACGTGTGATCCCCAGGAGATCCAAGTCAGGGGAGCCAAGTGAAAGGAGACGAAATGTGCATGCCCTGCATTTAAGCAAGCATAGCAAGCATAATCTTCTGTGAATATGACAAAGGATTGGATGTGACGTTTCCTTAAAGTCAGACGTGATCGTCAGTATCTTGCTTTGACATTACCTGTGCACATTTGCCAACCATGCAGTTTCCATTCCAATCCATAGAAACGAGTACGCACTACGTATAAGTAGTTGCGCAGGCGCAGGGTCTACACATGACAAAATCCTCATTACCCGCCCTATGACAATGTCACTACATTTATAATGCTATTAATAAAATAATACACTTAATAACATCAAATCAACATTAAATGTAATTTTACCAACAAATACTAACAGCATTGTAACAACCGTTTCGTTATTTTTCTAATGACAATATTTATTTCTGTATTAGACGTAAGATAATATCCGGATTGTATATTTGCGCAATTTACGTCCTATTGTTAAACAAAATTCATGACGTGTGTACTTATTTATTTTATTGTAAATTAATTATTCATGTGTTGATATTAAATTCATATTAGATGTTAATCGGTGGTTAAATATTTTATAGCAAATGACGTTCAAACATGGTTTACGTAACTACCGGCCTTGATGCTGTTGCTGGTTATTTTATTGCGAAAACATAAATAGTAATTTTTACTAATATTTTTTTTTTTTTATGTGATTGAATGACGTGACGAGCAAGTCGTATTAAATTGTTTAGGGGCACATACACACACATAAACACATTATACTGAACTGAAATTATTATACTAAATTAAACAAGAATATCTAATATAACTTGCTGCCAGCATTTTGGGCACTTTGCCCACTGGTAGTGGTTTGTTAGATTAGTTTTGTATTATATTGTTAATTTTATAGTTTTAGTTTAGTTTTATAGAATACCTAGTTTTATTGTTGTAGTTATACTTATTAAAGTGATATAACTGTGCTAAATAAAATTATATAATATGCTACCTATATATTGGGCCCACATTTAAAATATTATCATGTTGCATTTGACCCAATCACATATGATTGGGTCAAATGTTAGGTCTGTGAATGCAACCGAATATTGACAATATTCGTAGTGATCAGATCATAAAGCCTCATTTGCCCAGTAATTTAATTTAATTTTCTGACTAGATGATTGATTATCTAGCCTGAGTCTGAGTCGTCTACATGATAAACACCTATTTCAACGCGATGTCTGATCCAGGGCCGTAGTCAGGAATTCTCTTCGGTGGGGGGGTTTCAGCTTGATTACTATAATTACATACTCTTTATGAAATCTTTCACAAAAACAACACACGAATTACATGTCAGTCAGTACAAACGCGCTTGCTATAAAAAAAAACATACTAAAGATATTAAATGCGCGAGCGAAGCAAGCGCCAAAATTTTTATATTTTACGTATTGTATTTCAGAAAACGCGTATTTCAATTCGATCATGAATTACATGTCAGTCATGAAAAACACGCTTGCTGTAAAACAAAACACAGCAAAAACATTAAATACGCGAGCGAAGCGAGCGCGACAATTTGCCATATTTCCATTTAATTTCAGAAACGACAGAAGAAAGAAATTGAACGTATGACAATTCCAATACGAATTACAGTTAGTCAGCACAAATGCGCTTGTTAAAAACAAAATACAGTAGAAATATTAAAGGCGCGAGCAAAGCGAGCGCGAAAATTTTTATATTTATTTGCCGTGTTGTATTTAAAAAAAATACGTATGGCAATTCAAACATTCTTGCTCTACTCTCGGACCAGGCGCTGATTTCGGGGGGGGGGGTTTGATCCCCCAAAACCCCCCTCCTGCCGACGGCCATGGTCGGATCATAACTAATACTTATTTTAAGTAGATCTGGCTATATAAAATTTCATGCACAAATAACCGCATAATTTTATTATAGTTCACCCGTGAAAAGTCGGTTTATACAACGAAGACATTAACTTAGCGAACTATAGTAAGACATTGAACTATTCCATAATAATCTAGGAGAGAAAAACGCTTCAAAACCACTAACTTAACTATCCATAAAATAGACCACGTCCATAGTTTCATAAACAAATCACAGTTATGTAAGTCTGTCCTCTCCCTGGTAAACACGCGGCTCGGCTACTTATTACCCATGTTAGTATGCATGGCTTGGGACGCCCTGCGAGCCCTCGTACCATTATACCGACCGAGGCAAGAGCCACAGATTAGGTGGTATACACTATCGCATCTAACCTCCCGGTTACACGTAGGCGAAGAGCCAGAAAAATCTCTGAAAAGGTGTTTGTTGTTTATCAATTTATCACACATTTTCTTTTAATCAAATATAGATTCTGTTAGTATTGACATAAATAAAAGTTGGGTTTTTATAGTTTACCTGTTTTTACTTTTAAGTAGCTGTTTTCATGCAAACTAACTTGCTTCTTACTCATGGTTGAATTAAACATTTGTTCAATTTCTTGCTGATTCAAGCTGCCAAATTAACTGACAGCCCATCGGGTGTTGGATTGGGCTGCAGCGCAAGTGGCAAATGATACACGTTACACGTTGAACTATTGTGTGACATAAAGTACAATCTCTGTGAGTAAATATTTGTATAAATAGAAAGATATGAAACCTTACTCTAAACGCCCACCGTCGCTTCATCCATAGATGCCAATTGCCACCCTTGAAAGCAGTCCGACTCAATCCGCATGATATTCAAATTGGATTCGTAATACGTGCCCCAATCGGACTCGGTATTTTTATGTTGGCTTGCAACTAGAAACAGGATTTGCATTTCCATTTTATAATTTGTTTCAAGAATATATTACGTTTACATAGTAACTTTAGTTCTTTCTTTATGCCCGAGGAGTATTGAAATGAAAAAATATTCTTTAACTGTCGATGCTTTTAGTTTAAAAACTTTTTAAGAAACTGCACTGCACTGTTATTACAGGTAACAAAATAAAAAATACCAATTGGAAAATATCGTATATTGTCATGAAAAAGTTACATAATAAGTCATTATTTCCGTATTAGTCCGCCGCACGACCTTCCATGTAAAACATTAAACTGCACATAAAATACGTAATAGCAGACAAAAACTATTCATAATATCCAGTTTACGAGCAATACAACGGACATTATAACGAAATTCGTGTCCGTAAACACTGTAATTCCAAGCTAAAGTTTCGAAACGGGCCATTTCATTTGTGACCAGATAAAAAACGCACTACAAAAAGGTTGACAATCGGACATTTTCTCAGGGACATTTCTACAAATTAAACTATTATTAGTTGCCGATCACGTCGTAGGATGCTTTTAATATTGAATTAGGGGACCCTGTGGTTACCCGGGCCTTAATCGTCCCGGCGGCTGCGATGTTCGTGTATTAACTTTATATCCACAGACGGGTAATGGCGTAAGTAATAATAAAGCCCAAATGACACAAAATATTGTCAAATTATAGGCTCTGAAACCATGAGTAACCACTTACAATGTCTGCTGTGGATCCCTCCACGTAGCGTTTGCATACAAAATGGGTATTAATGTATAATAATCATAAAACAATACATCTGATAATATATTAATTTCTCGCTGAACGTTCCAAAGTTTTTCTAGATGGCGTTGATTGGTATTTCTATGATAATGCGTACTTTCTATGGAATTTGTCGTAGTTTGTATGAAGTTCTGAATCGCGGTAACGATATTTTTCGTACGCTGAGCCCTATATCGCAAAAATCTACATGAACTCCATAATGAATTCGTTCCGTAATGCGTACGATCTCAAACTTTTTTTATGTTTCTAGATTATTTCAGATCTAAAGTAGGTAGATTTTGTATAATCACTTAATATCTGAAAACTTCCTTTCCGTGTTTCAGATACCTACGAACAATTACCGACAAAGCTCATTCATCGCCAAAACGAAACAAAGAGTGATCAGTTTTTCTATATCCACAAATACCGCTGCTACCACTACAACCTACATTTAATTATGGCTATATCAATAGTTTTCCTTTTTGGGCGAGCGAATGGAGATTCAGAAATGGCTGTGTCATATTATTTTAGTGGATGACGCCGATCGCCTATAACTAACAGCTGCAACTTGCCTTCTGATTGCAGTGTTTATCCTCGATACGAATCGATTTCATATCGATTTGTATGGAATCCCATAGTAGTCTAATACATTACAGTTATAGAGTCAGTACAAAAGCTTGGACGATTTTTAGAATAAACATCGTTGGTATGGTAGCATTGACCTAGTGGTTTACAAGCTTGGAAATAAAGACTACAATATTGTCTGACTGAATATTGTGATAGCTCACAATAAAAAACCAAATCGTAGACCACATTGTCACTAACTTTACTAGCAAGTATTAAACTCAAGTCTAGAGACCGACCTCATTCGCACGAGTGCTTTTTCAACGTCCGGTAAAAAAGCGTTGAATTTTTTTTGTGTAGGCATTTCACACAGCGCCACCTAGCCCCAAACTAAGCATAGCTTGTACTATGATAACCAGATAACTGATAGAATACTTAGATACTTACTTTTTGTTTGTAAATCATACATAGAATACAATATAACACCCAGACACAGACCACACAGACAGATGTTCGTCGTTGAGTGGGAATCGAACCCACAACCAAGAAGGCAGAGCCACTATCAACTGAGTTAACAAGCCTGTCAAAATTAAAGAAATGGATGTCAAGTACTTTATTCAAACGACCGCGTTTTTAAACGCGACGCTTTTTTTATCGGACAGTGTTTGATTTTAAACGCTGCACGCTGGGCGTATATGAACGAATAGTTACATATTTTTCATGGTTTTTTCCTAGTATACATAAGCAAGCTAGTTTCTTCATTTTATCACGTCATACTTTAGCGAGAAATGAGACAAAAGTGATCAATAAGCGCTCATATGAACAAGCAAAGTGCTACTAACGTTTTAAAAGCGCTAAAGCTTTTTAAGCGCTCGTGCGAATGGGGTGTGATTATTTAGGTACGTGCAGTTTTTATGGAATACAGGCCTACTCTATCTACTCTAGCGGCGCGTCTATGAACATTGTTATTTTTATTGTTGTTTGGAGTGAAGTTTACTAAATATACGTGATCGTCGCGGTCGCGTCGTCGTTTAACGGCAAAGCTCGAACTAGGCTCACACTTTTTTGCTAATGAAATTTCATCTCTTTTAGACTTAATGTACTTGAGTATAAATCTAAGAGATATTATACATTTAAAAAACTCAAGAGTGTTGGTATATATTATGCTAGGTACATCAGTTCAGACTCTACGGTTTCTTTGCATTGGCATGTTTAGCATAATCTGAGAATATACATTTACGCAATTTTGTACATGAATATGTGCATTATGAAGTAAACCGTTTCTAATATCTCAATAGGTAGGTAACTGTCTTCTACGACCGTAATAGGACCGATCTGGATATATTTTTCGGCTCTCCGACCGATCATTTGGTTCGTACGTGATGTGCTTACGCGGATAATAAATCGTTTGAATCGCATCATGTCCATTCGTATTATTAAATGCTTGATTCTGTGAGAATTTCTGATATGAAGGACGTGCTGGAATCCTGCTGGACTTATCTTACTTAGTATAACAATAGCGTTAATTCATTTTGGATAGAATAATTTTCTAAATACAAATTAGTTGACGTGAGCGTTAAAATTGCATGAGGCAGGTATCTAATTTATTAATAACAATTGTATACATCAATAATAAAATCATCTAGGTAAGATAAGGATAGGGATAGGGGTAGGTAGTGAATTAGTGATACAGGTCTTCAAAAGAATTCTAATGAACTTGTAAAACGAAACACCCTATAAACTCTAGACCCTATAATTGCAGCTTACCTTCTTATAGAATTACCAAGTTGAAATGGCAATGGGCAGGCCACATCGCTCGTAGAACTGACAACCGATGGAGAAGAGAGGTTTCTGAGTGGCGACCACGAATCGAAAGACGCAGCGAAGGTCAGCCTCCTCTAAGTGAACCGACGATCTTGTGAAAACCACGTGGGGAGCAGATGGATGCATTAGGAGGCGAGGGGCGAGCAGCTGCTCAAAGTGACGCTCTCTGAGGGAGGCCTATGTTCAGCAGTGGATTTCTTCAGGCTGTTGATGATGATTAGGATGATGACTTCTGCTAATTTTTTGGCACCACCACAAAAGTAGAGTTAGAACCATCGCCCCCGCCGGCGGCGCCAGCGCACGCCGCCGCGCTGCAGGCAAGTGCGCCATCTACGCACTAAGCTAAAAATTGAAAACAAAATCCCATCTAATTTCAAAAAGTCACTTTAGATTTTGTCTTTTGACAATAATTTCGATTTTCAAGCTATCAAAATAAAGAGTAGCAGAAGTATAACAGACATCTTTCTTTAAAACGATGATTTGTTTATTCTTGAGCGAGTTACCGATGCATTATATTGCCGTACGCACACGTCTCGCATGCTAATTGCTTAATTAGAGCCTTTATTAGACTTAAAACAAATTAATCCGAGAGCGAAAGTTATCAGCTTGGCGCTTCCCAAATAATCTCGTTCAAACAAAGATACTCGGAAGTAAAATTAAGTCCTACCTACGACTTGTTATTTAATTAATATTTACTTTACAAATCATTAAGAGGTACATACCTACTTAGGCTTTAAGATATTCTAAAGATGTTGGTTATAGTTAAGCATATCAATAATTAGTGCCTACCCCTAAGTACTAACTACACTACACTACACGTACTAGTATACACGCGCGTCCGTGTTAATTAACTTGGTATTCATGAGGGAATATTATTTACCTGTTTTAAATATAGGATAACTGTAATTCTCATTTATAATCGAACAACACAGGTAAGAAATATCACGTTAAAAATCAAATAATGTAAAATATTAAGGAATTTAGTAATATAAAGACCTCCTAATTGGAAAAGGAACTAAGTACATCACAGACCAGTCAAGGTGTCACGAGTCGGGATTCAGATAAGAATTACCAACATACATTACCATCAGAGGAAATAATATTAATGTAATTTGAACCATAAATCTTTTACATTAAGGCCTCTATGTATATTTCTGAGAGATTGTAGATAAGTGGTGAAGTTAAAGGTACTTAATGATACCTGTTCAAAGCAGGATGACATCACACACAGTATTGTAAATGGGTAGATAAGAATAATTCAATAGGTATTGGAGATTTTGATGACACAACCTTTGAGTTCTGATTGTGACTAAATAAAATGCGTTTAGAAAGAGAGGCAAGATTTATGTGAATAGAAAAGGTTAGTTAAATTAAGTCAAGTACATTATCAGCGTAGTTTTTAATAGAAATAATAACTTATTTTAACGTAGGCTAATCATCATCTTCTTGCCTTCCACTTTATTTGGTGTCAACGCAGTAGGAACGTCTTTTTCTTCACTCTTCCCTGTCGTCCATCATCGTTTCATTAAGGGCTTATACTAGGCCAAGCCAAAGCCACAGAATAGATATATGGTACTAGGATAAAGCGGGGATGAGTCGGGGGGCCGAGCGGCAGGGGCGGGCTAAGTAAGAATGGTTCCAACGCGCAATAATTTAGTTAATATATTATTACACTGAACATAATGGATTTTTTAAAAATCCACTATATATAAGCCCTCCATTATATGTAGTTCAACTACTACATAATGTTTCATGGCGTTATTTAAAGTATTCATTGAATAATCGCGGTTTATTTGTACGGTTTGGAGGTAATTTGTAATTTTTTTTCTATCGAGAAAAGTTTATTAATCGGTGTTTTCACTATACATAAGCATTAGCATTAGTCTTGAACTTTACCATATATTAATTTCAAAGTCATTGTTGCAATATTGTTGACAAGACACGGCCTCATGCTAAGCCATTTTAAGCATTTTGGCGTTGTATAGGCTCTTAACTTCTTTTCTATTTATATCTGATGCATTCTGCCCAACTTAATTTTCGTCTTCTTTTCCGTCCATCAGCGTCATATATTTAGGTAATGTCACATTCAAACCTTCTCTTGATAATATTAGGTTTGATCGCATTTCATCTCATACCTGACATGACAAAAATGTCCACGTTACCTACTACACCCAGGTTAACTAGAAGATAGGTTTATTTTCTGTCATTGGTGCCATATTTAACTGATGCTAATTGAATACTTCTTAACTTACTATCTTATACAGGGTGTAGGCAAGGCCGATACAATGCTATTTTCCAAAAATCAATCACGGATATTGTATAACTAGACATTGGACTAGGTAATCTAGCCTATAGACGCCTAACGAGGTGAACTAAGCCCCCCCCCGGCCTTCACGGCTTTGCATCGACCTTCCTAACACCCTATATATTCTTTTACATTCTCTCTCAACATTTTCATATCCGATGCGTGCAAACTATTTCCATTAATTTCCTTCACAGCCTAAACCAATTTTTACCGAACAATATTTAATTACTTACAAAAACTAAATCATAAAGCCAATCAAACTGGTACCAAAATTGACACAACTCTGGCTGTAATATATCGGCCTTTACCTCTCTTATCTCAGCGGAGATGTTTGCCGTTCCATTAAATCTATCGAAAAATACAGTTTGCCTCGAAATACCGCGATCGAATGCCAAAGTTATGGGGAACCGAGGTCCGCGCCCATGCAAATAACCTACCCACAGCCTACCTTGCCGATTTATCGTCAGCCCCGAACAAAATAAAACTAACAACATTTTATTTTAGAGCTCACCGAACAAACAAACATCGTCCTAAATCAATACAGCCTTAAGTCAATACCTATATGATACGTGGTGGTCATGACACAAAGGTTTCGATATGGAAAATTATTTGTAATTATACCTATAATTGATGCATTATTATATAAATACGAGAGTTTGTTTGTTCGTAGGAATTCAAAATAAAGCAAAAGGATATATATAAGCACAATTCAAATAGTAATTTGAATTGTGCTTATATAGTATAGTAATACTATATAATTATCTATGTATTTGATCCTTGGGCATCGTTTATTTATTTATTTATTTATGTATAGAAGATGTCATACATGAAACAGGTGTTTTTACCTCGGGTATATGAAATTCATGAAAGAATATAAAAATTCCGTGGTTTGCAAATCTATTTCCTCACTTTCCACAGTTACACTTTCCACGGTGACGCTTACTTATACCCGTGAATATAATTAACCACCTAAGGTGTCAACTGCCAGGATTTTGAAAAAAAGTAAGTTAGCATGTTTGATGTTTTACTGTGACACACCTTGATTAAGTATCACAGATTACATTGCAGTCATGGGAAAATGGCATGAATAGAAATTAATCCTTTGGCACGCCCTTCGACAATAAAAGTGAAACCAGTAATAATAAATCGATAATGATAAATTGATAATGATTTAGACTCATGCAATCATGCGAAAATCATTACCGACAGACAATGCGAGATTGCTTGTAATTTAGAAAATATCGTTGTGCTGGTATAATTAGGAGTGTGTGATGGAATGCAAATCTTTTAACATTTATCACAGTGCATGGTACCGGTGTCAAGGTGGTATAGGCAAGCATGTCAAGGCATCAACAGAGACGAACAGAAAAATCCGTATTGGATAAGTTACAACCCAAATAGAATATTGTACAAACCGCTCCATACGGTGGTGGTACAAAAACTCTGAACTCATTCAAGCTACATTTCTCAGATCCCTGTTAATAAGAAGATTTAATAAATTGTCTATAATTGTAATAAAGCATCAGTAATATTAGAACTTTAATACGAAAAAAAGAATGTTTTTAAAGAAACTGCGTTTAAATAAAATAGTTAGCTATACACAGGTTTAATAAAAGTAGGTAAGTGATTCACACATAAAAACAAAAAACCACTTAAAATACGAAAAACATTTAGTACCGGAAATGATCTTAAAGTTTAATAAATCAAAATTGCACTATGGCGGGAAAGGTGTCATTACGCGAATCGCCGAAGGTCGTAAAGGAGCCGACTGAGGCGCGGCGCGGACGGCAATTCATATATTCATTATTATTTAGAAGAATTATAGACGACCACAAACGTCACTAATTGTGCCTAATTGGGCACTCACGGCGAGCCCTCAGGGTGTTTGCCGAGGCTGCAGTCTCCATTCATAAAACCTAAGCAATTTGCGTTATTTTACGACGACACAGAATTGAATGAGAGAATTTTGTTTCGGAACACGGTATTTCCGCCCGATACTTCCATTATGTTGCCGATTGTCGGTGCCAGTTTTGTTTTAGGGTTATTAAGTATATTACATGCTTGTTTATTTAAGCGGATGTGACCTGTTGATATATTCAAATGTTATGGATAGGGTTCATTAAATTTATAGAAGCCCGGCTTTTCATTTTATTATTGCACATATTTAAACTTTTACTTTTATTTTTTGTAAATCAAAATGAACAAGAACACATAGTATCCTTAAATCGTATGGCTTTCTCGGATAGTGTTTAAGATAAGTTAACATTTGACCACGGTCTCACCTGATAGTAAGTGACGACGCGGTCGGCAATTTAAGTAACTAACTTTAACATTAAGTACTTTGCATAGTTTTTGTATCGTTCAATCAAAGTTGTCACATATGAACAAAATCACTCGACCGAAGCAAATGATACCGTTAACCCGCTAACTCCATTTTCGACAATGACATCACAACTTTCAAAATGTTCATGTCATGGTTTTAACTCATTCATAAAATGCTAATACGATTAGTTCCGCATTGTTTCTGCTAATTTTATAGCCCGAAGCGACCAGCTATAAGCGACCAGCTAGACCCACTATTAATTTTATAATTAACACCTGACAGAATCTGTAAGCGTTAAATAGAATATTCGAAGCGAGAAACCTTTAAATGCAACGTGTTTTTACAACACCTATCAGATAGGTGCTAATGGAGGTGATATTAAGTCCGGCTATCGACAAATAAATAGTATCTCCGGGACAGGGCACTTCGATTCTCAGTGAGATGAAAACGGATATCCAAGATTGGTACAATAAAACGCTTAGGCCCAATAGGTTTATCGGGTCCACTTCCTACAGCCGCTCTAATAACCAAAACAAACAACAACGACGCATACAAAGGGAGGCAAATAAGTCCAAAAAGTGCTAATATAAAAAAGTGTGCCCGTTTTTATAAGGCAACGAGTAAGTGTGAGGTCGCGGCGAGGAATGTTGGCGCCTGTCTGAGTACGTATACCTGTCCGTTTATCAATGGACCGTGGACAAAAAGATGAAAAAAGAAATTGAAAGAGTATCAAAACGCGCTTCATCAAACCGATGCGTCGTCACCGAGGGTTGTCGCTTTTAATTTGACAGCGAGGCAGCTATTTATTGACGCTTTAGGCTTAGTCAAAATATTGCTAATGAAGTCAACAAGTCAACCAATTTGAATGAATGTGACGATCAAAACTAATGTGTGTGTAGCTATTAGACTTGGAGCTGTAGTTTACATCTAATAACAATTTGTAGCGATTTATCTGATGACAGATTAGATAGAGGTATAGATTTTCCGGACAGCGAAGCAATGCGAACAATATTCACTAAGTTCTTTGCTATTTATCTTTGTATAAATTACAAATAAATAATGCGTCATTCGAGGCTAAATTATTTATGTTTGGCTGGGTACAGCGCGATCACGCCAGCAATATTTTAGCAGGGCAGCGCTGCCATCGCCACCCCGGGCGTCTGCTCCGCTGTAAATATCCCAGTAAAGCCTAACACAACTCAAGATGAACACGACAAAACTGATAACGGCCGCCACGCTCGCCCGAGAGCCCGAGACATCCCAATTTAGTGCCGGCCCGGAGATAACGCTATTATACAGCTTTTAACTATACGGATACGCTAAATGTGGTAAAATCACCTTATTGTGGCCATTTTACTGTCCAAAGCGCTCGGTTTTGTCACCTGCGTAGGTATCATTATCTCCATATCCAGTCTAAGAGACTATTTTACGCAGTGAAGCTTAATAAAAAGCTCTATAAAGATTATCCGCATTATTTGTGGACAAAAAATGAATTAGATATTTGACGCGGACTAGAGTGGCCCAGCTTGTCTGTTGCGACATATCGCTTAGAAAGTACTTACACCCACTTGCTAGTGCTAGTAGGCGTATGGTTGTGTCTTGGTAATTAGTAAAGATTATTAATACTTTATTAGAAAGTCGTTACATTCAGCAGCTCATCAAAAAATAAACTAAACGGTTTATAGAGTTAATAGAGTCGGCGCTCCACATTTTGTCGGCACCATAGTGTCACAAATGTAAAGTGCTAACTCTATTACATCTAGCCACCTATCATCATAAATGAACGGTGACTTTATTTATGATTTACTTTCATAACCAATACAATCTAAATGTCCATCTCCAGTGCAGTGGGACAATAGTTCGAAGTTCTAAATTACCCATGGCCATAATTAGCTTTAAAAAATTAAGGTTCTTATGCCCGTTTTCATCAAAGATTCCTAAACTACACCCTAACTAGGAATCCCTTTGGCTAAGGGCCCCTTAGATTTGACCCTTACCTAAATTCGTTTTCACAGCGCTGAGTGACACTTAAATTGTATTTCTACGGTTTCCAAAAACCGTACGTTGCCGATTTTCGTTATTTTATTTATATATTTGAGAGAATAATTGTCAAAAATACAAGCAACATGCTTTATTCATATTAGCACTAGAGTTTTTAATATATTATGCATCCGAAAAAATTAAAACAAATACCTTTTCTGGCTTTATGCGGGTAGAAACAATTGCCAAATACAATTGAAAAAAAAAACTGGCGTTTTGATAATTTAACCTGCCACTTAACGCTAAGGGGTTGAGCTTCGGCCCCCTAAACATAGGGGATCTCTTAAGCTTTAGGTGTCCCTTAATCGCCGGTGAAAACAAAATTACTGTCAGATGTCACTTAAATCTTTTTAAGGGTCCCTTAAAATTTAGGGATCTTTGGTAAAAACGGGCATTAAAGTTGCTTCTTCACCATGCTGGCCCAAATCTAGCGCACAGCAAAGGAGAATTTGGCAAAACGTTCATTTATACAGGGTATTTGGTATGTAGAGGGTTAGGTTAGCCAAACGTGGTGCTGGTGGGCGTGTAGAAGGATATATTTGGAAAATACATGTTCGTGTAAAAGCCGCTAGATGTACAAAAAATAAAATAAAAAAATGTAATATTTACATGTTTCTAGTTAATTTTTTTGATTGTTTATATGGTCTCTTGTTTATATGTACCTATGTTTGGTCTACTCAAGGCACTTTTCGACCTATAACACCAAAATAATAAGTTCTAAGCTCTTAATGCTAGAAAAATGACCACTAAAAATTAACTATTAAAAAAAAATAGCACCTACCGGCTTTTACCGAAACTAGTATTTTCCAAATAGGCCACCTTGTTTGGATAACCACCTGTACTTATAATGAAACTGGTAAGAATACTAGCTACAAAAGCTTGCTAACGCATGCACTTGATTATGTCTTTATAGCACTCATTTCGATCTGAAATACAGACTTTTCATGACCATCTCTGGCAGCTTAGGAACCCACAAGTTTTCTTTTATACAATACACTTGACGGCGGGCGTTTTAGTTTATAACTTTACATAACAATGTATACTTATCTCTATCCATAAATACATTTTCTACATTTTGAGTGAAATGAATACCTACACACAACGTTTGACGATTTTGCATAAATTCATTTGAATTTTTATGGGCAGATCAATTATTCCGGCGTACTTTATGAGTTTTTAATGCTTCGTAGATCGTAGCTCATAATACCAACAACACGTCCACATTGGGACACGACCGCCGTGTGCGTCCGAGCTCGAATTTCCGTTTAACTAATTGAGCGAAAACGACACAAGCAACGCCATTGAGCGCCGAACTAATGAATGGCCCTCGAAAAAAGCCAATTTGTAGTTTTTTTAACGCTTCAATTTGTGCCGTAAACCCAAAAAAAGGCTCGACCAAAACCACAATCGAATTAGTGTCCCTTGTTCCGGAGATTAGAGGACTGTCCACCTCTTATCTCGGTCGTTCGTTATTTTATTGGCTTGTATAGAGTAAGTCGATAAACACGACGCATAATGGTCCATAATGAATCGCTCCGCGTCGCGCCCGCTGCGGCCCGCTGCGGCCCGCTCCGGCCACGCAGGCCGCAGCGGCTCAGTCTAATCATAAAGGTTTTATGGGTATCGTTTTGAATACCCGCTTTATGACGCGACTTTGGCTCTTTTACATCTTCGCCACACAATATGAGATTTGTTGCATAAACAGATCATAAAACTGTCATCGGAACATAAATATATAAATAACACTTCAATAAAATGTTAATAACCCAAGTGGTTTTCTAATTTTATTGTACACATATTTAAAATTTAAATGTTACAATACGAAAACCTCATCGATTTAGCGAAATATTTATTTATTGATTGCAATTATAATAAATTGGAATCGTTTTATTAAGTTACTTAGAACCCGTTTATGAACGCTACAGAATTGCCAATTTATATTAATAAAATAACGTAAATTAATGAGCCAGGTTACGCTCTGCATGCACTCGAATGCTACAAAATGACCGTCAAAACTAATATTTTCCGTGACCAGGTTTTTTAACCGATATACTAACCTAACTACAAAAAATGCAGACAATAGGCGAGGTGACACAGATCATGGGCAACTATTTCCCACTCAGTGCCCAGATATAACGAGCTCTGTTAATATTATATTAATGAACATAAATAACGTACAGACCGCGTAAAGAGCTATTCATAAGGTGAATTAAAACTAAATTAAAACGTCTGAAATGTCAAATTGCGAGGACTCGAAGCTTATTAGTGGACTATCTCGGGATATCTATCACACCGTCATGAATGGTTTATATTTCAAAAAAATCATTTAAAAAAGACATTCATTGTAAAAGTGCTATGAATACCCTACTTGCAATAAAACACTTTGATTTAGGTTTTTGATTTTTAAAATGATGTTCTACATTTAAAACTATTGAGTATGGGCTCCACGAAACTCTTACCGTGCCTATAGGTACCTATTAAATGTAGCGCTCATTAGCGAAGCTCCACTAGTTGTTATTAACCGATTCGTAAAGTACAACAATGTTTGCTTCAGTCCCTACTTGGATGGGTGACCGGTACAATTTGTGGTATTTACAACTGAGCACTGCTGCTTCGGACTGCAGAGAGAGGGTCCCGGCTCTTGTAGTAAGACAATAGTCACTAGGGTCAAGTAAGAAGCTTTGGGCGGCCTGAAAATTTTAATAACAGAGCCAACCACCTTACACGAGAAGAAGCAGAATAAATACGAAACTAGTAAGTCAATCAATAATAACAACCAGCATATTTTTAGAATTCCGTACCCGTTTTGGAAAAATGGGACTCTTTTAATCACTTCCTCTGGCATGGCAATTAAGGCCTTTATTCTCAAAAATGGCTGAAGGTAGCTGAAATTGATGATGAACCCGAAGCTATAGTCTCGTAATTCTGTAAAAAATTACATTAGAGTGTAGTATCCTCACCTTCACCACCATTCCTAACCATCATCATCAGCCATCCCCTTTTATAAAACTAGTATTAATACCTCTTTTGATATAGATCTACAAAGAAAGAAAAGCAACGACAGGGGGACAGACGTCAAGCGCCAGAAAAAATTGAGGTGGGAGTTCTGGTGCTCATCTTTGCTGGTGCTCTGGAAAAGAAAGGAAGCCGAGGATTCTGACTAAGAGGCTCGAACGTGGTCTTTTCCTCTACAGCACGAACGATAAGTGCCCTCATACCCCGTAGTGGGCTAATTATAAGGTGTCTGGACCGAACACGCCCGGACAAAGATCGACATCAAGGTCGCTACAGCATAACTACCTAATGTGATCTGCTAAATAATCGAAGAACCTTCCAAGTACATCCACACTTCTTAGTTACGTTCTTATCTACCTAACCTAACTAAAACTCTATCCTCCAGCCCTAACTCGCATTCTCCTCCTTTCTCCCTGGTGAATCTAAGTCCAAATTCAGTGTCTGTGCCAGCTACTAGAGACCTTAAGTGTTTTATATTCATTCATTATATTTACTACCTACTCTAACGTGCCTTTCCTTTCAGGCCTATTCTCCTCCTCTACATTATGTCACCGTCTCCCTCCAGGGTCTGATTGGGTAGGATCAGGACCTAGTTAGGCGTCCTAAGACCCAGGGCGGAGCCGTTACGTGACAAGAGACGTCCCTAAATAGAGACGTACATTTTGATCGCCGACTACATAAAAACCCAAAGATTACATTACACTACGGTGTAAGCGCGGCCGACCACATACCATGTTCCGCTGTTCGGTAAAATAGACGCTTCGCCACTAATGACTTCCCGTGTTTTTTCATACGTCAATTATTACCCCTGGATGAGCACTCGAAGACAACAAGGTTTTTTTACATGGGACCGCGTCTCAAATCCATTTCAATTTAATTTTGTATCATTAATGCGTGTCAGCTTTTTGCAATGACATTGGTTTATGAGTATGAGCCTCGTTTAAATGATAGTTATTTTTATTAGCCATTCATTTTGTATAAGCAGAGAGCACAGTTTTGTTTGACAGCTTTTAGGTAAGTAAATACAAACTGCCTGGATTATAATGATTGCCTTTTTTGGTATGACAACCGCGTTATTGTTTTATGTGAAGAATTGTAGACAACAATACCGCCCTCATAGTGAAGAATGCAGTAAGTAACGTTTTTGGCAAAATTGAGTTAAATACATATTCGGAATCGCCAAAAAAATCTATATTCTATTCTTTCTCACGTATCAAAATTCCACCTGGGACCCAAAAACTCAGGAAGCAAGAATGCAGCAACTCGACTACTCTCGACTACTCGCAACTTAAGTTTTCGCGTTTTTCTCGAAAACATGTTTTACCTCCTTACAGCATTTTTCATAAGGACGGCAGAATGAAGCTATCTAGGACATAGTCCATCTTTGATTTTGAAGAAGTACTTATGCTTGTAGGTACCATGTACCTTACCATCTCTAACTAAGTTTTAGAAAAAGTTACTACACACATATTATTACACACTCCTGGGAATCAAATATACTTCAATTTCGTTTATTTTCTACATATATTTTAGTGGTATGAAATCCAAACGCAATTCGATTATCGTTCATCGCTAGTGTTCTATTCTGCCGGTGCATTAATATTACTGTTCATTTAAACGCTATGGTTCTATTAATTGTGTTTTTCTCTAATCTGTGAGTATTTCTACATATTATGTAGGAACACTTAGAGAACACTTAGATTGGAGAAATTAGGTATTATAATTTACTCTTTCAATCCTATCCTATCCTGACGTAGTTCTGTGTGAGTTGACGAGAGGTTATCTAATGACTTTTTTGTCCTATTTTCTACAAAAATGGTTCAATTTACTATTTAAATATATTTAATCTATACTTTCGATGCATACAAGTTTCATTAAGGAACGCGGCTTCGTTCTGCTAATAGGCTGAAAATAGGATCTGCCATCCTTCTTTAGTAAAACAAGTCGTTAAGAACGTTAAGGTGGATCGTTTCACTAGCGCGGCAAATTCAAATTTTCTTGCGTTATTATAATTTATTGATACATTCTATATATTTGCGCAAAATTAGTTTTTATGTAATCACGTTGAATAATTAAGCTATTATTGGCAAAAGAACGCAAGAAAATTTGAATTTGCCGCGCTAGTGAAACGTTCCACCTTAAGACGTTATAATGCATAGATAATATAACAACTTACAAAATATGTCACACAGCAAACTGCAGACTGCTGATAATTACTCTTCAAACCTTTACCAGCAGTCCAGCACTGAAACATAACTCGGGGAGACAGCATTATGAAAAGGTTACCTATATATTATGGGCACTAAAAACAACTTTACCGTTTGTTCATAGAGAAATGATTCTCTGTCATCCCCGAATTAGGCTCCGCTTGTAGATAAAACGCAGATAGCTCACACCTATACGAACAATAGAATATCTAAACAATTGTTTGTTATCGGAAAACACAGTAAATGAATTATAATAAAATCGCGGCGGTCGTACAAAAGTGTCGGCCGTGTTGCCGCCTACGCCGGACGCCTGTGCTTCTTTCAACACTTATATTAACTAATTTTATTATATCCGGAGATAAACTGTATGCTTTTACATTCACAAACTTGATAAACTTACCATACCTAGTTACAGGGTTATTATTATTTATTTCCTCGTGACCCACTTTTTTCAGGTGAGTGAGGTACGTAACTAAAGGGCAAGGACAACGCGTTAGATAAAATTAGGCTATATACAAGTATACATGGATATACTTATTCTATATACATATACATAAAGGATATGGAACTCTATATCAACAGAACGCGAGTGCATCAGAATCGTCTACAGCTTAAGAGCCAATACAACGCCAAATTGCTTAAAACGGCTTAGCTTGAGGCAGTGTCCTGTCAACAATATTGCAACAATGACTTTGAAATTAATATATGGTAAAGTTCAGGACTAATGCTACTGCAAATGTATAGTGAAAACACGAATTAATAAAAATTTCTCGATAGAAAAAAATTACAAAGTTACCTCCAAACCGTACAAATAAACAGCAATTATTCAATGAATACTTTAAATAAGATCATGAAACTTTGTGTAGTAGTTGAACTAAATATAATGGAGGGCTTATGTATAGCGGATTTTTAAAATACCCATTATATTCAGTGTAATAATAAAGTACCTAAAGTATTGCGCGTTGCAACCAGTTTAACTTAGACCGCCCCTGCCGCTCGGCCCCTGGCTCATCCCCGCTTTGGCCTAGTACTATACATCTATTCTGTGGCTTTGGCTTGAATTCGCGCTGGCCTTGCACAAGCCCTTAAAGACGTCCACTGCTGAACATAGGCCTCCCCCAGAGCGCGCCACCTTGAGCGGCTGGTCGCCTACTGCATCCATATCGGCTCCCCGCGGCTTTCACCAGATCGTCGGTCCACTGAGTGGTAACTACTAAACATACAAAAAAATGGTTTAATATCACCATCATTATCATATCAAATAGTTATAATTACTTATACTAATATTAGATTTTAAACTTCCATGGTCACTCACATCATTCATGGTCATTCATGGTTCATTCATTGTCTCATTTCATGGTCATATTACTAAAATATTCTTTATTAACGGATATTTACCATGTTATTTACCTATTCGTTTCGAGTGATACTGTGATATTGTGAGTGTTGTGTGTCGAGATCGAGTGTATAGTGAGAGTAGGGACAATGAGGGGTTTTATTTAAAAAAAAAACACTAGGTCCGCTTCTTTTCTAGATGGCGCTGTAAGTACATAGTTTAAGCCTGTCAAACCACAGAGTAGTTTAAATATAAGAAACTGGTTAGACTACCTACAAAGAAATGTCAAATTTAGTTGAGCGGACCACGAGAACATTGCCTGTAGTATCTCTTAAGTAGTCTGTGGTGCATTCTTACTAAGTAAATTGAAGTACAGTAGATCTGCGAGATAGATAAACGTTAATATCCAAAATATAGCGATATATCCCGCAACGAAACTAAAAAAAAACGAAAGAGTTTAGAGTTGTCAGTCAGTATCGTGACACATTTCCTCTAACCTGTGGTCTATGCTTGAAACAGTACTAGTGACAGATTTTGGTAAAACCACAACTGGCGCCATCTATTGGGTCATACATAAAATACGATTTCTTTTTTTTAATAAAACGTCTCATAGTACTGGTGCGACCCGTAGTAAACGTGTGCGAAGTGCGAAGGAGGGTAGACCGTAAATATCCCGTATAAACATACCTATGTATGTGATCGTTGGGTGTCATATATCATCAAACAATGTTTTAGTAATACCAATTCAGTAATCTGTGGTAATACTAATATTATTCCGTCTACTTAAGTTATTTAAAAAAATGCTACTATTGTACGTGCTACTTTTAATAATTCAATTATGTTTTCAAGAGCAATGTATGTATGCTACGTAGTGGCTACGCTACGTAGCTATGCTACGAGCTGAAGAAAGCGTTGTTGCTATTTCGCCTAAAATCTAGATAAGAGGCGAGACAGAACTGAAAAGTATCATACGGTACTAGAAAAACTTAAATAGATAATTATATTTTTTTAGTATGTTTTATGAGAAATCGTAGAACAAAACGTGGTTTGTTATGACGTATAATGTCATCATCATCATCATCATCATTAACAGCCTGAAGACGTCCACTGCTGAACATAGGCCTCCCCCAGAGCACGCCACCTTGAGCGGCTGCTCGCCTCCTGCATCCAGCGGCTCCCCGCGGCTTTCACCAGGTCGTCGGTCCACCGAGTGGGGGGCCGGCCTACGCTGCGTCTTCCGGTTCGTGGTCGCCACTCGAGAACCTTTCTTCCCCATTGGTTGTCAGTTCTACGAGCGATGTGGCCTGCCCATTGCCACTTCAACATACTAACTCTAAGAGCTATATCGGTCACTTTAGTTCTCCTGCGGATCTCCTCGTTCCGGAGCTTATCTCGCAGGGAAACACCGAGCATAGCTCGCTCCATAGCTCGCTGCGCGACTTTGAGCTTACTAATGAGGCCAACAGTAAGAGACCATGTCTCAGTTCCATAAGTCATCACTGGCAACACACACTGATTGAAAACTTTCGTTTTCAGGCTCTGCGGTATTTTGGACGAAAAGATAGGACGAAGCTTCCCGAACGCTGCCCAGCCGAGTTGGATTCTTCGCGCCACCTCTTTGTCGAAGTTGGACCTACCTAATTGGACAATCGGTCCTAGGTAGACATACTTGTCGACAACTTTGAGAGTATCGTTCCCAACAATTACCGGTATAGGTGGAACATGAGCATTAGACATGATCTTTGTCTTGTCCATATTCATCTTAAGACTAACCTGCTGGGAGACTCTACTGAGGTCGTTGACCATGGTGCTAAGGTCCTCGAGCGATTCCGCCATTATGACTATACCATCGGCAAAACGAAGGTTAGTGATGTACTCGCCATTTATGTTGATGCCAGATCTTTTCCACTCCAAGAGCTTGAAAACATCCTCCAATGCGTTTGTGAACAGTTTCGGAGAAATAATGTCTCCCTGTCCCACGCCTCTTTGCAATGGAATTTGTTCCGCACTCTGGTCCTGTAGTCGGACTGACATAGTGGCCTTACTGTACAAACACTTCAAAACTACTGCCGATATACCTATAGTCAATTTGGCATCGCTGCAAGGACTGCAGCACCGCCCAAGTCTCGATTGAATCGAAGGCTTTCTCATAGTCCACAAACGCTAGGCATAACGGCCGATTATACTCTAATTACATAATTATAATGTACATATCCATAATACTTATCTTATAATACAACTGTAACAGGTCCAATTCTGTACATTGAAGATATATCAAATTTTTTTGTTGGATGGCACCCTATTATTGATGCTGAAGCCAAAACTTTTTTTTTTCAATTTTTGTCTGTCTGTATCTTGACTGAGCATCACGCCAAAACTACCGAATGGATTCAAATTAAACTTGGCATTATTTGAGTTCATATTACGAAGTAGGCTATAGGATACTTTTAATCCCGAAATTCAGCATGGTTCCCTCGGGAGAGGGGATGAAAATAAAAATGTGTACTTAGTTGTAATTCATTAACGCGTAGTTCTATTTTATTCATTATTTTTTTTTGTTAGAAAGGGGTTGCTTTAAATATTGTCCTTAAATATTTCAACGTTGTCCGTTTAGTGGTTCAGAAATTACAGACATGCAACCTTCAGAATTAGGTCCAAAGCCACTCCTATCCTGTACTATGGGAAAGAGAGAAGGGAGGGGGGAAAAGATAACGGAAAAGAATGAATGGATGAAGGTGAGAGGAGGCAGGTGCTGGTGCCTGACATTTTATCTTCCTTTTATTTTATGCTTTCATCCGATATTTTATTCAATATTTTCCGCATGCGAAATAGCTCTACATTTTACAATATAATGTTACAAAATATAATTATTCTTTATCTGTTTCTATAAAATGGTAAAAAGTACATTAGGTAGGCGGTCATGTATTTTATTTGCTTCTCAACACTAAATCCTTGCTTAAAAAGAAGTACTTTATTTTATTGTAAGTGTTATCAGGATAGCTAATATACGTACTTACACCATTAAAAACACCAGCATGAGATCACAGAGTAGTATATATAAGTAGGTACCTATATTGAGTGAATTACACAAAGAAGCAAACAAATAAACACGACAAGTTGATCATTTATAATTGCCTACCTTAAGGCTACGGAAGATGACATTAAAATACTCAAGGCTATTTGTAATAAATGACAAATAATTGCGGAAATTATCTATATTATAGGCATTATTACGGCTTGTTTGTGAAATTATTTGCAATGCTCGATGCATAGCGCTGAACGCACGTTTCTGTTAAGCATTTAAGGGTGGATGTAACCGCAGTCAATTATGATTATTATGGGGGAAACAAACTAAAACGACATGCGGTTGACTCGAGTTGCTCCTGTCAAAATAATGGCGACGGCCATTTGGTGGCAGTTAGCTGCAAGTGAAAATAAACGCAGGCACTAAAAAATTACGTAGGTATTATTTTAAAGCCATCAGTGCGTATTTTTTATGTTAATAACTAATTGAAAACACACTAGAAATCAGTATATATTTATCATAGGGAATTAGGGATTATAACAACTATTCTACAAACAAATATGATATACCTACGTAGGTACTACCTATACCTTCCCAGTGATAAGATGCAGTGTAAGGTACAGTCATCATCATCATCATCATCATCATCAACAGCCTGAGGACGTCCACTGCGGAACATAGGCCTCCCCCAGAGAGCGCCACTCTGAGCGGCTGGACAATGTACAAGGTACAGTACACAATGGCTAAAATACCTAAGAGTGGTAAGTACCCAGGTATCAAGTATAGAATTGAAATAGTTAATATCGATGGGTGCCAAATGCCAATAAACTTCACACATGGAATTGTCTATACCTATTGCACATGCAATTTTGTCAAATTACAATTTTGACTAAATTCGACGTTTTAACCAAGTTACAATAGCTGTGGTCACAAGCCACGAGGCGTCTACAACTTCAAGGAGGCAGTTCAAATCACTAAAGTTTAAAAATAGTGTTAAATACTGACTGCGCCCGCAGTACCTATTTAATATGTTGGTAAGTGCAGGACCTAAAACATTTAAACACACCAAAATATCAAAATCCATATCAGTATATACTGCGTGTCACGTATGTACCTACCTATGTTGTCACGCACTGCGTGACAACATAGGTAGGTACACTCAAACTTTATTCCTAAACTCTACCTACGTACGGTTAAAAGAGTGTGATAGATGTTTTTGGGAGCAACCGCAGTATTTTGAGATGCTCATTACATAAAATGCGAAAAATATCTAAAGCTCTTCCCCTTAAACAACAATTGACACGATCTTAGCCCATTAAAATAAATACTTCGGACTTCGACACTCGTATTTATAATAAGCTTATACCCGTAGATATCTTGAACCAGGCAAGCACGTACGTGCAAATGAATACTGGCTGGAGAATTACGTGACTACAATGTTTGCAATCGTACAGTAAATATTATAGGTAATTCTAGAGAACAACTCGTAGATATGTCACATGTTTATGAGATTGACAGCATTGAAATATTTTCAAGTTTGGAAATCATTTGAGAAACGTTTGAGAGAGGGAAGTTATGAGATGGACATATATTTTAGCAGCGGCTGTATATAGGTACCTACCTAATAATTACTGAAGTTCAAATTAAGAAATTGAGATGAATGCTCTATAGCATGTATGTATCTAAAGTACAGGATAATACTTCACTTTCGTATCTTTCTTAGCGGTAAAAAAGAGCTTCATTCAACAGCCGGAAGGCGTCCACTGCTCAACACAGGCCTACCCCATCAAACACCACTTTAGACGCTTATCATAGGGATGGTTTGCCATAATCACCACGATTGGAAGGTGGTTTGGTGATCGCAGAATATTATAATGAAGACTGAAGAGCATGCTCCTTCCCAAAATCCTATTATAAGACCTTATAATACCTAAATTTTGACAGTAATAATAGCTATTTTATTTCATTTCTCGTTGTTTTACCATGGCTCTAGCATAATTTCTCGTGGGGCATAAAGCCGACGAACGCAGAACTGCATTTTCTATGAAATTCTCCCATCGTCATGGAAGGTTTTTTCTTTGAAATATTAGGTTTATTTTGAAGAATTTTAGAATGCCTACATTTTTTTGCAATTATGAAAAGATGTGCCGTGTTACAGCCTAAATGACATTAGTAAAAAAAAAGTTGGTGTCAATCAGTCTTGAACAGAGAAAACAGTTTCTGTCGTACAGTAGTGGTAGGTACCTACAATGATTTATTTAGTTTTATTTAATATTAATTTTTATTATAAAAACTTTAAAATTAAGTTTTCCATTACATTTTCTATGAAATTGCATTTTATTTTTGAAAGGTATAGTTACTGTATTACTGTATACTTTGTAAATTAAGCACTAATCAAGTAATCGCAGTTCTGCTTTATGGAACAACTAGCAGCGCCCCGCGGTTCCACCCACGTTCCTACAGGAACCGTTCCCGTTTTCGGGATAAAAAGTAGCTTATGTTTTAATCCAGGGTCTAAGCTACCTCCATACCAAATTTCATCTAAATCCGTCCAGCTGTTACAGCGTGAAGGAGTAACAAACATACACACATACACACATACGCACAAACTTTCGCCTTTATAATATTATATATATATATATATATATATATATATATATATATATATATATATATATATAGTGTGATGAGCATTATGTAGGTACCTAATACCTGATATATAAGACAAAGACAATCCTGTAATCTCGTAACATAAAATGTTTATTCTTTCATTCCATCATCAGGCTTGCCTAGTTTGATTGGTCAGTAAACGTTATAAAAATATTGGAAGCGTTGATAATCCATCATTCATTTGATGTGTATGTTGCTACGATTAATTCGATTGCTAGGCACAAATTTAATTTTCATTATTGCTATCGTCGCGGTGGTCCAACAGCTAATGATTAGACGGAACGCTCGATAATAACGTGTTTCGCTTCTAAATCGACATTTTAATAATACTTTCGACATTTGTATCGAAAAGCTTAACATCTGAAAAATAGAGGAGATGTCGGATAACAATCGACGTCCGCTGTAGTTGTGTAATTATATTCTGTAGCTTATCTTCAGTTGATCGGTTACATCGGCGGATCGTGCGCGGGCATTGGAGAACGCTCGACCAATGGTTGCTGTCAATTTTCTCGATCGTTAGATCATCGATTCTTTTTGGTTATTACAATAATACCGACACGATTGCGTCTAATTGCGCTCGTTTCCGACGATCGTGGACTGGCCACGAGAAATTACCGATAAATTCATCTAGATAATATCCCTTGTCCCTACCTATATAAAACATAGGGCTAGGAACTACTTAGCTGTGACTACTGATTACGTCTGCGACTTTACACGAGTAGGTAGGTATACCTACTGTTTCATTTCACTGACCTGATAGCTCAGTTGGTATTGCCTTCTGATCTGTAGGTTATGGATTTGATTCCCACTGAGGACAAATATTTGTGTGATGAACATCGATGTTTGTTCTGTGTCTGGGTGTTATATTGTTCTATGTATGTATTTACAAACAAAAAAGTATCTAAGTATTCTATCAGTTATCTGGTTCCCATAGTACAAGCTTTATACTCTTAGTTTGGGGCTAGAAGGCACTGTGTGAAATGTCCACACATATTTATTTTATTTTATTTAAGTATTTGATATCAAAGCTGAAAGATTGTGCGTGTTGCTAGAGGTGCATTTAAAATAATTAGTGATTGATTCTACAGAATTTGTTTCGATTAAATGTATCGAAGGATGATTAGACTAAAGAGGTATAAGTACTACGTACTAGAGAAGCTATTCGAAGCACAAATAGTTGCCATTTTTTGTATAATTAAACTAAAATCCGCTACAGCGCTTTACGAGATTAAATCGTCTAACTAACGATCCCAACACGCAGCGCTAGTGCAATGGCACATTCAGATCACAATTTTCACTGCTATTTACTGCTGCACGTGCAGTCGCTTTGAGTGCTGAGCATCGTATGAGCGAGAAAATGCTGGCAGATATCTGCAGTGGTTGACAGTGCAAGTTAGAGATAAGAGAGCCATGAACAGCAGCATGCTGTTGGGAGTCACAGCAGTGGATAACAGTAGGTAGGTATAGGCACAGACAATTTAATTCTACACTAGGTACAGGTAAGCTGATGATGATGATGATGATAATGATGATTTAGTCCTCAACGTCTTTGATAACGGAAACGACCACAACATTTCAAGTGTGGATATGGCTGCGCATGTAGATATAGTATATTTTTTTATGCAACGTATAAAAGCACATGACGAGTGTACCTATGTATATACATAGAAGTCTTTGGATTAGACTATTCCTAAAGATTTAGTAGTACCTACTTACAGAGGTAGGTATCTCGTAGACCTTTATCTATGGTACTGTACTTAGGCATTACGAATGGAGGTACTAATCTACATTTCTGCGTTTAACTATGTCATCATCATCTCCCCTGAGTACAATCTGTTAAGTTCAATTAACTGGTCAAATAACAGTTTCTATATGGATAATTTTCCACATCAAGTCTATAATATCAGCAAGCTACAAGTTACGTTCGTCATCTGCAGATAATTTCAACTAATACTGCATTGTTACATTATTTTGCGATGTACGTGTTCTCAGATGTATATACGCAATTTATATTTATGGTACCTATGGCATAGGTATAAAATGTATTCACAGTTTCGAATAATTACAATTTTATTAAAATTCTGTAATTTTGTATTCCATAGTATTAGGTTATTCTAATAGGCAATTGTTTTGTCACCAATCCAGACGTAGCGTGGTGTCAGCTTCCATAATAAATATTTTTAGGTAATTATATTAAGTACCTACCTGCCTACTTGACATCGGAAGTCGTAACAATGCTACCGTATAGGTACATCTATCTTATAATACTCTATACGTAGGTACCTATATAATAACAAATCTGTAACTGAGCTAAATCTGTAGTGTACATTGGATTTTCTATTTAATTGCTTTACACTTCTTTAAGATGTAAATACAATGTTTTTATTATTTTGGTCTGTCTGTCTGTCCCTTTGAATTTTGAACACGCATCATGCTGAAACTACTGGACTTTAGTTATATCTAATTTTTCAGAATAGCATTTCGGATGCTTTATGTTTTCCAAAATGGCCAAGTGCGGGTTGCACGCAGCAATAAGGAAGTAGGTAATTATATGCAAGAATATTTTATTTGTATAAATATGATTTATAAAACAGATGCTTTATCAACAAAAAATAATATTCTACTACTTAGATACCTATTACCTACTTCTCGCAATCCTTATAAAAACATTTCAATATCAAAACTATTTTCTTTGTTGCGCGATTACTTCACCCGTAGCAAAACCAGTAAATTAGGGTAATATAGGTATATTTTAGTTTAAGCTAAATTCAAAATTAATAAGGAATCTATATTAACATTGCATCGCAAGTCAGTAGTATAATTATATGTTAGGTATGTCAATAATATAAATATTTTGTAATTTTATTTTACGTTTAATTTCTTTGTACGCATGTCTGATTGCACCTTCGAGCTTACAGAAAAACTGGAAGGTGTAAATCATGATAGCAAATTAAAATGTCAAAAACTACGTATGAGCACCTTTTTTTGAAAGAGGAAATGCTCTCGCGCTTCTCTGCCACCACGGGGGTGATGAAGAAGGCGCGCAAAACGCCTCTTTCGTCCCCTGGTCCATCTGTGCCGGAGCGGGTCAGAGTTGCGGTCATGCTCCCTGAGCCGCTCCACAGCCACCTTCATCGTCATCACAGCCTCGCCGACGTTTAAACACCTTCCCTATCCTGTATATCCCACCATTATATCCTAATATCCTATTCCTAATAATTAATATTATAAATGCGAAAGTTTGTGTGTGTGGTTTGTTACCTTTTATCTCGGTAAATACTGAACCGATTTTAATGAAATTCGGAATGCAGATAGCTTATACGCTGGAACACATAGGATAGTTTTTATCCGTGGGTGAAACCACGGGGCGCAACTAGTAATATTATAAATGCGATAATGTGTGTGAATGTAACTACTGATATACACCTAGATCTACAATAATTATGTTAATATTAAGTAGTTAGTAGATGCAAGTTGCAAGACGCTAGACTTGGCTTACGTCGTCAAAGACGCCTAAGTGTCAACTAAATGCAAATTAGTTACTGCACAAACTGCCAGACTGTTCCACTCTCGACGTCGCGTCGACACGGACAAACTTCCAATGAGTCGAGTCTCATGATAGGCGGCACTCTATAGCTCTCCTATATGAGTGACATAAACCTTAGGTAGGTATACCTACTCTTCCTAAGGTTAACACAGCAGACAGTTTACTAACCGCATCCAAATGATGCAGACTTAATTCCCTCAATCTCCTCTGAATGAAAAAAAAAACTATAATAACACAGAAAAGTGTAACAATAGATCTCGACATCGTGCATCGCTGTCAATTTATAGCGACGGAAGCTCTGAAACCTCCATGTTCTAAGGTTTAGTGGTGTTTTTGCTGGCGCTTTGTAGCCGCATCGCTACAGACGGAATGAACCATCGCCATCGTCGTACATAATCAAACCACATGCGGGGCGGTAATTGCCTCTATATTCAAAGACCCGACATCACTCCGTATAATGACAAAAATAGTCCAAAAAACACGCGCGCATACGAGATATTTTTTCAGAGTTCGCGCGCTCGCACCGAGGCAAATTACGAAATAAAAGATTAAGTTAAAAGATCAATAAACTTAATAAATGATCTCAATAATTGTTGTATTACGGGTACAATGGAGCGGCGTCGTGAAACGTCATTAAGGCGCGAAGATCATTAATTTTATTCGCGGCTTTCTGACGTAAAGGCAATGGCGTCTGTCAGATTTGAAAAGGCACGCTGCTGCCACCTGTTGGTAGCGGTTGAATTAGACATTAAACCCCGCAGCGCTTTCCACTTGATACTGCCACTGGAATGACTTGACGACTCATCATATAAAGGACCATTGAATTTGTAGAAAACCGTTTGCTATTAACCGAACAAAACTATATCATGTGAAAGGATTCTACAATACAAGGTAAATGATGTCTGACAATATAAAATTAGGTTTGAAGGATCATTTAAATACTTACTGGGGCCAATTTTAAAGTTGACAGATATGAAACTCCTAAAACTGTTGCTGTTCTTGTCTAATAGACGGCAATGTAAGAGACGGATATATTTTCAACTAAGCCTTCATAATATACCTAACTATTTACGCATTGAGATATTTTCTACTTAGGTATTAAAAACTCTCTCCAATACGTTGCTAATATCTATACGCATACGCCCAATGAAGAAAGAAATAGGTAGGTACCCTACATGATAACTGGAAAAAGGAAACTGGTGAAAAAAATTCTAAGTAGCAACATAAATGACTTAGGTTTTATGCGGTTTCAATGATATACCCATTACAGTCCTATCAAAATCAGTATTTTCTATTAATTAATTATTTTATATGCTCAAACTGGAGCATGGTGAAAAAATTGTGAGCATCAAAAAATGAAGCCGCCTCTTAGATTAGATTTCTTTATGGTAGCTAATTGCGTTTTATCAAATTAAATCTGAGCTGCCCGCGGCGGCGCAGAAAATGATTGATAATGTTTGACGAGTCGTTCTCACTAGTTTTGAAGAATAAACTGTTTTGATTCGACTTAATACTCGCCATTTGTTTTTTGATATTCCGAAGTTTATGTTATTTAAAGGTGAGAGACACGTTATAAATGAGCACCTATTTCTCTGCTGAGCAATATCAAAAACTATATCTTTAAAAAAAATAATAACCTATTTAAAAAAGGGGTTAAACTACGCATGGCCTAGCATGCGCACCACGAGAAAACTAAACTTTTCGTCGCTGTTAGAGTGAGACACACGTAGGCGCTACCATACAGTGTTGCCACCTTAGTGGTTTTACCACTAGAACTGGTGGTTTCGACCCTTCGTTTAGTGGCGAAAAATTGCGTTTAGTGGCTGGTGGTTTTTTCTAGTGGTGGTGGTGTGGTGTTTTGTGTGTTTTATATAGTAGTTCTAATCAAATGAAGAAATCGGTACTAAGAATCGTATCAATCTGAAACCAACGATGGCGAAATTACAGACAAAAATTATTCATTAGCCGTTGTTTTTTTTAAATTAGGTATTAACTTTCGCGATTCAAATTATTGAAATCGTGTGAAGTCAGACCCAAGAATTTCTCAACAAAAATGTACCTACTTACTACTACTACTATCTATACTTATAATAAAACTGTAACAGGTCCAATTCTGTACATTGAAGATATTTTGCAAATTTTTTTGGAGGGTTCCCAAGTTCATATTACGAGGTAGGCTATAGAATACTTTTAACCTTGAAATCCATCACGGTTCCCTCGGGAGAGAAAATGAGGATGATAATTATTAATTATGTACTTAGTTGTAATTCTTTAACGCGTGGACCGATTTTTTTTTTTGTTAGATAGGGGTACGTTAAATATTGTTCCATAAATATTTCCAGGTTGTCGATTGTGTGGTTCTAAAATTATAGACATGCAACCTTCAGTATTAGGTCCAAAGCCTCTCTTTTCCACCTTCTGTACTATGGGAAAGAGAGAAGGGATGAAGGTGAAGGCGCCGTTTCATCCATTCATCCTTTTCCCTTATCTTTTTCCTTCTCTCTTTCTTTACACTGAGATAAGGCGTAAGACTAATTAACCCGTGCGAAGCCGGGGCGGGTCAGCTAGTTGGTAATATGGCGGCGGAATTTCATGGCATTAGTTGTTGCCAAATAATGTAGTTTTAATTTGAACAGAGTAGCTCAAATCATCTAATCATAGAGCCGCATTTAGCGCAACATAGTGTGAAAATGGCTTAATTAAAAAATGGAAAGATGGATTAGAAAATGGCAAAGTTGATTTTGTGAATACGGTTGATAATCTAAGCTCAAAGGCTCTAATGTAGGTAAGCGTAAGTTTCGATTTTGATAAAAATTACGAAAAAGGAATAAGTTCTTTCTAACACTAATATTTCTGAGCAGTGACAGATACAGGGGGTTTGTGGTCAAGCTCAACACACAAGCATTTGAGCTCTTCCTAAATTTATTTTGCCAAATTCTGTGTGTGTGTGATTGAAAAATTTTTCGCGCTCGCTCCGCTCGCGCTATACAATTTAGTTAGTCCTTATGTGCCTTGTGTTACAGTAGTGTTCATTTCTACATATACTATTTCTATGGCGCTGATTACCTAGGTGAATTGTCGCGCTCGCTGCGCTCGCACTGTCGTTTCAGAAACTTGGACCAACCAGGATTTTTATTTTATTTGGATAACCAGGATTTGGTTTAGGTTATCTATTTCTGAATCTGCGCCTGTCGTGAGGTCTACTGTTCGCAGAACTACTAGTTGCAGTTGGTTCAAGCATTTGACCACTGTCTCGCCTGATGTTGTTAAGCAATGACATGTCCTACGATGGGGTGGGGTGGGGTGGGGTGTTGTGGGGTACCTATACATGCCTGGAACTACAAGATACGTGGTCAGTGATCACTCTAAACTCACTTTGACTTGTTGATTCTAATAATTTTATGCTTATTTACTGATTACAATTGCTATTATACATTATTTTCTTTCGTAAAAACTGGTAAAAACTAATAAAAATTAGTTTAGTGGAAAATTTAGCGAAATCGAAAATAGGGCCGTTTTTGTTAGAGGTTTTCTGGTGGTTTTAGAAGTAGAATCTGGTGGAGAGCTAGTTAAACCGTTGGCAACACTGCTACCATAGTCTTGTCACGGTCTCTCACGAGATAAAGTGTCGAGAAAATTTTGTCGCGGTGCGCATGCTAGCCGGGCTGGTTTCTCGTACGTTTGTTAAAGTTCAACTTAAAAATACTGAACGTTCATAGGTTGTCTGTTCACATCGGCTGTCTTCAACCAATGAGCGTTCAGTATTTTTAAGTTGACATGAGTTTAACTTTAACAAACGTACGAGAAACCAGAGGTAGTGTCATGCTGAGAAATACCTGGAGGATATTCCTTATCATGCATAAACTAATTCCCGTTATTTTGATTTAAAAACCAAATACTGAACCAATTTTGATAAAATTTCTATGGGACCAATCTGCATAGGCAAATAAAAAAGAACTATGCAAATTGGCTCATATAAATGAAGTTATGAGGTATAAAAAACACAACCGACCACCTCCTCCTTTTTTGAAGTTGGTTATACGAAATTTTGTGACGTTAGTTTAGTTTTGTTTTGTAGAATTTTCACTGGACAATGCTTAAACATTTAGATACCGTTGGTATTAGTATGGGTACAATACAAACTATAACACGAACGTTAACTCTGCGCCCGGAACTTTGCCAAAGGCGTTTTGTACAAAACGAACACAGAGTCATAAATACAAATTATAATAGTATACAATCTAACCTTGCTACTAGTCTAGATATTACCTACATAATATATTACAGACTTCATATTGTCTTATTTTTTTAACAGCTGGTTTTGATTCGTTCCTGCTTGCGGTATTTTTCAGTGATAGCAGATGAGTTGTAACTACACTTTTTTAAAAACGTTGCTGTTTATGCTAAAACTACCGAAAATGTTTAAAGGAGTCATTAGTTAAAAGTTTTCAAAGGGGTTTAATTCATGTCCCGGTCAGAGTGCATCACAGACCGAGCCGTCATTTCAATCATTATGAGCCCGGCGGCGGGCTCAAAGCGGTGATTGATGCATGCGTTTACCGGCTGGTGGCAACACCGTAGCACCTCCGTCGTACGGCACCTACGGTAAAAAACGAATGCTTAATTAACTCGTTTGGCACCGCCGCTCATTAGAAATATTAATCAAACCGAGGCGGGACGATAGCGATGATGCATCGCCCTTTGATTACATTAAAGAAGTCAAGGACCAGTAATTAAAACCACGCCGGGATGTCTGGTTATTGAACAATAGTTGTGTAAGCTTCCACTGCTAATGCCTACACTAATGAAGTTGAAACGGCTTCGCCAATTCTATCTATGGTTTGGAATTAGGCAGGTGTGATTAAAATCACCTGCATCCCCTGCATCTCAACGATTTTTATGTGTTATCTATCTATTACTCAGTATGTATCAATAATAAGTAAGTAGTTAACATAGGTATGGTCTCTGGACGTACAGCCGTACATGAAGAGTTATCAACATCGGTACTTATATGCAAAAACTGTAAGTTCCACCAACTAAAATTACCTACTCTTTCGATGTCTTAGGCCCGTAGGTATTACAGAACGACACTCAATCGTAAAGCAATGCTCAATCCGAGAATTCTTTCTCATGTTTTTTTCCTATTCCTAGAATGCCACGTTATACACTCTATTTATATTATAATGTAGCCATCTATTTGACAAATGAGTAGTTTGAATTTAACCTAAACTTCTACAATCAAATTATCTATTAAAAATGTGCTCAATTAACACGTTTCTTTTATTGTCTGTATTAAGGCGAAGACACTTTGTTCCTGTGTTTTTTTTAGGTAGCATTGTTTGCACTGCACTAGTTCAAAGATTATACTTTTATAGTCAATGCAATAGATAGTATAGATATTATTATACCTGGCTGAAGTGTCTACAATTCCACAAGGTATTAGGTAGGTATAATGGGCTCTGAATTTGGTCAGCAACAAGTGAGCTAAGTAGTTGGGTTCTGACCTACTATGTTTAATTGTAATACCTCTATATACCTATGCAGGAAATCATTCTATTATGACACCGCACATTTTACAGAGACAAGTATTACAATATTTCGCATTGGTATAACTATTGAAGTTCTTCTGATCATGTTTCCGTCTACGGTATCTGGTACGCAGTGATTCGCGGTGGGCCGGTGGGCGGCAGAGATACGACTCCATCTAATCTGAGGAGATACTCCTGCCGCGTAAAGTATAAGGGCACGTGGGAGCTCACAACACTGGACATGCGAATACCTAAACTTATACCTTTATTTATCTGGTAAATTGGTAAAAGCATTCCTATGGTAACTAGAGCCGGTGGTGGCCGTGCGGTAGCATGTGCGCTTCGCAATCTTACAGCACCGGGTTCGATCCTCGGCCCTGCATCAAGGTCTTTCTTATCTAGTAAGTTATGTGCAGTTTTTGATGCTATCGCTCCGTGCCTCGGAGAGCACGTTAAGGCGTCGGTCCCGGTTGTCATAAGAACATCTATGGCAATCGTTACGGGTAGTCAGACGCCTGATAGAATCTGACCTGGTCTAACCATCCCTGTTACTGGTTCTTTATGGGTTGCGAGGTCAGATGACAGTCGCTCGTGTAATTCTGGTAGCTTGTCGCTACAGGGCCCTAATTCTGTATGAAAACTCAGATTCCACACGATACGAAACCACGTCGTTATCGTGTCTTGTTCAAATCGTGTCACAGCATTAGAAATACCTTCTCTTTACATTATGTTATTTTTAATTTGAATAAATATTGATATATTAAGTGGTGGTAACTTTTGACGTGTTGATGTTTCGGAACGTGTCTCAGTGGAACATTATGATTTTTGACAGTTCAAATCGCGTCATTTCCAAATTCATTTCGCGCGGTTTTGTTTCCATTTCATAGAGAATAGATTTTTGCAGATTTCTTATATAAGACAAGGAATTCGCGTGGTTTCGAAGTAAGGAATCGTAAAGTGGTCATACAGAATTATGGTCCAGGTTAGATTGGGAGCCGACCCCAATAACAGATGGGGAAAAGGCAAAGAGGATGATGATTCCTATGGTGACTTAACAAAAATGGCGTCACGATTGACATAGGTATAAATAAGCAGTAGGTATATGTTACAATATACGACAAGGTCCGCAGTCCCATCTATTAGTTCTTAACCTAATTTGCGACGTTATTCCTACGAAATATAGGCTATTTTCATCAATAATAGAATTATTGCAACATGACTTTCTTCCACCTGAGTACGATAAAATATCAACGATACCTAATATCCGGATCAGTAATCACTAAGGGTCAATTCAGACAGAGTAGCAAAATGATCGAGCACTTTTTAAGTGCTATTGGAATATCAGCCTTATTCCAATTAGACAAAGCTGAAAATAATTTGCTACATTTAAATAGGTAAGATTTTACTGTTGCATACTATTCTCAGCTTTGTCTAAATAAAATAAGGTTGATATTCCAATAGCACTTAAAAAGTGCTCGAGCATTTTGCTGCTCTGTCTGAATTGACCCTAATCACTCATACTTATTAAATACTATTTGTTCGCAATAACTATATCTATTTGCGAAATAAAATTATTATACGTATTAAGTCTCATCTAATAGTTTTGGTTGCTAAATCTATAAGCCTTGAAACTGGAGCAACCTATTGAAAATTGAATGGACGACAGGTGTCATTTCCATACAAAGGATCGCTATCGAAGCATTGAATACGAGCTGCGCGTGCGCTTAACCGCATCCCCTTTGCTAAATCATTTATTTTAAATGAAACCCGCCTTTACTTCAACGTATTTAATATCATTTTTGTTGCAAACTTATAGCAAGAGAAGGGAACTCCAATTTACACAAGCTGAATGCTCGCACAAAACAAAGGGCGCGCGTGTTTTGTTTTTAACCGCACACAGGACGTCTTGGTGGTTCAACGGTAATATTATACCAATACGTATAAATACTATGCCTACGTGACAACCTACGTATGTGTGAATTAATATTATGGTGTGATAAACTTGCAAAAACTGTGAGATGTAACTTAGCAGGAAACCAATTATTTTGTTTTCCACTCACAACTTTCACATGAGATTTTTTTAAATTTTGGAACAGTATAGAACAAAACTAGAACAACAAGAAAATTTTGATCCAAAAGGGTTATTTCTGCCTGTCCTCTCGTGCTGTCCCCTCGATCTGTCTGTCCCCGAATGTAAATTCGGTGACAATTCGGGGACAGACAGGAATTTTTATGCTTGTTTGTCACCTCGAGGGGACAGCATGAGGGACAGACAGGAACAACCCATTTAAAAAGTGCGGGGCTAACTTCCCACACTAAAAGTAAATAAAGTAGGTATATATAAGTATGTTTATTGATTGGTATATATTTACTTTATTTCATATAGTATGTATATTTGTATGTATGTTTATTATTTGTATATATTTTTTGCATTATATTCTAAGTAGAATAAAACTTTTGTAATAGTATTTCCAAGTATCATTCTATTATTTATTTTTATGTTGTTTTAATTTACCTGTACACCGAAGCCCATAACTTTAAGTACTGATATCCTTCCTATGCAAAGGTTGTCTGAAAGAGATCGCTCTAAGCGATAAGACCACCTATTGTACTAGTGTAAGTTAATTAAGTTTATTCTATTTGTAAATTTTTGTTATTTTACGGTGTACAATAAAGAGTTGATCTATCTATCTATCTGATCTATCTAAAAGCTAAAGACAAAGATGAAGACCTAAGGACACAGAATTTAAAAATAATAACGGGAGTTTACTCAGAACCACAGTCCTAATTTGTTAAGGACATTGTGACAGGACATAGCCAGTTATTCTGTTTACGAGACCACTCATCCTTTACACCAACGCAGTTGCAATGGATGAAATAAAAAGGTGGTTATGTCACATTCAATATAAAATGTATTCCGATATTTTATACCTACACCTACATAATTATTGTAAAGTTATAACTTGATCATATGAATTTTTTTTTTATAGTTTATAGGCAAAGCATTTGACCACTGTCTCACCTGATGAAAAGTGATGACGCAGTCTACGATGGTGCATGCTTGCTTAGAAGATACCTGTCTTGAAGACTCCCAGGGGGCGTACCGTGAGCTCTTAGCGCGATTCAAAACTGAGCCTATCTTGGATCGCTTTGTTATTTTTGTATGGGGATTTTGACAAGCGATCCAGTGTAGGCTCTGTTTTGAATCGCGCTAAGAGCTCACGGTACGCCCCCAGGTCACAGTTAGTTAGAAACAAGAAAAAGGTGGCAATCATTTTTTCTTTTTTCCTTTTTTCATATTTATTTTTTTATAAATAAAGCCCAACGATCACCTACATAGATCCTAACTAGGAGTCCCTGTATCTAGGGACCCAGGAACTATGAGGACCATGATCTCACAATACCCAGACATAGAACAAGTGTTTGTGTTTTTTTCCTGTGCACAAATACTTGTCCTGTCGCGGGAATCAAACCCGACGCCTACGGGTTATGAGCCGACCTGCTCAACCACCACACCACAGAGGCTGTCAATCGAAATAATAATATTCTAAAGATTTAATAAAGTATACTTGTTGTATATAAACATGTTAATTAGAGAAACTATACAAAATTAAATTAGAAGTATGGATAACTCCATATCCGTTTGGCGGTATCTGTCAGGCTACAATTGAACAAATCTTGGCAGGAGGTAACACCTTGTTGCTTGATTTGATCTACAAAAACTGGAAAGACTTAAATAGTGCATTTTGAACAAACCTTAACAGGAGGTAACACCTTCTTGCTTGATTTGATCTACAAAAACTGGAATAGACTTAAAAAGTGCATTTTGAACAAACCTTAACAGGAGGTAACACCTTCTTGCTTGATTTGATCTACGAAAACTGGAGTAGACTTAAAAAGTGCCATATCCATTTGTTTTGAGTTGAAGTGGCTGTTCATTTAAGCGTCCACCCAATCAACTCGTTGAGATCATTACCTCAGTCGGCACCAGCGAACCAGTGAAGACAATGTCCTCGACTATACTGCTTATTGTCTCAGGTAATCCTAACCATAAGTAAATTTTATTGGAATCAAAGTTCCTGACCGGAGTTTTTTTTTCTGAGTTTCTTGCACCACTATAAAAACGCTAACTTCTTTTTTTCTAACTCATTATTATATTATTATGAGCTTGCTATATTTTGACTTCAAGAACATTGTAATATAATTTATTTAAATCCTGGTTTAAAAATTATTACTGTAAAATGGATTTTTCAATAAATTATTTCATTTTTGCTGCATGCATTTTTATTTTTTTTGTATTTATCAATGTTCTAGCGTTGGCTTTAACAGCGCAGGCTGCAAAAGAGCACGACAAATATGATAAGTCTGACAAGCATCCCAGCTGCCAGCAGTTCACACAGGGCCTGTCGTTCAACGACAGCGAAGCTCTAGGCACGTGGCACCTCTTGCACTACAAAACGGAGACCGAGAAGGGCTCAGGAGATTCGCGTTGTGTTGAGTTTTCTACTGCAAATGATCAGGTAAGGAATATTTCACTCATCATAACCCATTCATCAGCAGGTCACTTCGTCATCAGCTCAATAGCTTTTTCTAAAACTACCATGACAAGTGATGATTAGGTCTGGGGTCTCCATGTCAGGGTGTGTAATGTGTTTACCATTCAATTTCTGTGAAAAGTGCGGCTTGATCAAATTATACAATCAACGATGACAATACTCCGGCGGAACGAAAATTTGAATGTGAAGAATAAGAAATGCATTATAATGAAAAAACATTGCGATCTTTTTCTTCTATATTTATTTCCGTAAAACATCAAATAGGGGCAAAACAAGGACAGTTCCCAGCGGCCCCCACCTAAACCTACTTTTATTGTTCTAGCCACTTCCAGGGGCGGCTGTTGGGAATGGAAAATTTTAGGTAGGTAATTAGGTAGGATCTCACCGGTTTTCCTCTTCCAGGACCGCAAATACCTATCCGACTTCCTTGGGAAGTATCTTGAAAATATGAAGTGGGAAAACTTGGTTCTGAAGATGCAGATCCCCTGCACGAGCTCCAACACGAATAACACCAGAGACTACTTTCTCGAGAAACTTGAAGGCGATGGTTCTTACAGAACGTTGCCAGTTCCTCCACCTACAGGTACCAATAATGAAAATACAACGCTTATTTGGCTTATCAATTAGCATAATCTCCATATCCTTATCCCACTATACCTAAGTAGAATAAGTGCAGTACAGCATATCTCTTTCATCCACTCTCTTTAATCAGTCCCTATATAATGTTGTAGGTAATTCACATATGACTTCCGACGAGTTTGTGTGGTAGTACTTAGGTCCTTAGGTACCTATTAAATTTTGTTCTCTGCGCCCTCCATTGGAGAGAATTATAGATTATAATCTACCACGATCCCGTATAGGTATCTACTCTCTGTTTTTATGTCACCTGGGATTTCGTGTTTCTAGGCTATACAGTTTTTTGCACGAGGTTTTCATTCAGGTTTTAAAAGATGAGGTATAGATCAAGTCTTTTACATTCCTATTCTAGCAAAACTGAATCTGGCCGATATCCACCGCTACCCGATGCGGCTGAAGATGGTGGAGGGTCAATACCTCGGCATGATGGACTGCCACGAGAAGTTCGTCTTCCTCCTTGGGAAGCAACCACCGCGCGGCACCGAGCTCGACGAACGTCTCAAGAAGATGATTGAGGCCTATTGGCCTGAGGAACACTGAAGATTTTAGTATTAGTTCATTTTTAGAATAGAGAAGCTCTTCTTTGCATAGATCTATGTTTTCTGAAAATAATAATAGTATACTTCATATAAATTCAAATATTTTAGATCAGATAATCGAACTATAGATAAAATACCTACTTATGCTTACTTACTTTACCTATTTACTTCTTAGCATTACATCTTACTTATCTATTTTCTTTCCGTCATATCTACCTACTTTTTTTTTTGGTAGAATAATGTCTCAAGTGGCGATCACGAACCGGAAGAAGAAGCGTAGGCCAGCCCCCCACTAGGTGGACCGACGACCTGGTCAGAACCGCAGGGAGTTGATGGATGCAGAAGGCAAACGCCGCTTAAAGTAGCGCTCTTTGGGGGAGGCCTATGTTCAGCAGTGGATGTCTTCAGGCTGATAATGATGATGATCTCGGTAGGTAAACCTGTTGAAAAATATAAAATACTAACTCTGCTAACTTTCTGTTACTTATGTAGGTATTTCGTATAGGTATTACACAAATACATAGGTACCTATCTCAAAAGTAAAGCGTGAGAGCTTCACATTATCCAAAATCAAAAACTGCCTACTATTCTCTAAAGTTCAACTACATTCCCACTTCCGGTGCACAAAATTAGAGCAAATATCGAAATAATGACAAAGGCAACCGAGCCATTAGTAATACTTTCCACCCCTGCCCCAGCCCCTCGCTACATGAAAGCACCACTCAAATTAAGTGTGGCTCGATCAACAGTCATTTTCGGTTACAATTAACAACACGTTCGAGTGAAAAGTCAACCACCCACTCCAATTGATTTATTGTGTTCTGGAGTTCCGCCATTTTGTGACGAGAATTGTAATGCGTGGAGTAACGCTTAACTCTACAGAAACTGGATGAGGTAAGGTTTTATATTATGATCACAAAAAAATACACTTTTTAAAAGAATATCACATACAACTGAGAAAGGCCATGTTGTCAGGAGTCTGGGCTTTTGTCACAAACTTATTCTCGAAAAATCTACGAGCTGGACTGGAACTGATGTCAAATGACGCGCATATTATTGATTTCGGCGACTTAGCTCCCGTGAAGACTTCCCCAACAGTGGTATCTTGAGTTTTTCTTAAGGTCTGCTGAAGAACTGTGATAATTCACGCTGCGATAATTTTGTGACCTAAAGGTCGTCCATGACGTGACGTGACGTGATGTTTTTTAGCAACTTTTTAACCCCCACTCCCCCCTGGTGATGCATGGTGAGGTTTTAGATTACCCGCCCCCCATCCAAGATCACGTATTTTTTATCAATGCTGTTATACACCCCCAACTTTTTACAATGTTTCGTGATCTTTTCCGTACGCTCTCCTCTCTCCCCCCTCCCCCTCCAAAAGACAGAAAAAAGTGCCTTGTATAGCCATGAGCCATCGTCGTGTGGTTTATATTCTACGCTCTTGCGAACTACGCTACGCCTGATGTTATTTCCATGTTACTGCAGGTTTGTGTATGGCGTGTGCCGGCAAGGCAAGGGTGCAGCGCTGTTCATTTGTCTAAACGCAGTAGCGGTTTTTGAAGGACCCTCGGAAAGGGCTGGGAAAGTGTTGCACTATACAAAAAGTTAAAACGCTTGTTGAATACTCTAGTGCTAGCTGATTCATTAGGCATTGTTCCTTTTGCTCGAGCACTTGATTGCACTATTAGAAGTCATTGTTGAAGAGGGGCTTCTGCGTGTCTCTGTTCTTGCAACGCTTTCGAATTTCGTTGAGAAATATAATTAACAAGCTAATTCATACAGTTTATTTATCAGTTATTTTACTCCCATTTTGGAAGCTTCCGGAAACCATCATCGCATCTCCATCACCGCACCAAGCTAAAACATAAAACATAAAAGAATATGTAGTACCTATTGATTATAAGTACCTCTACTATTATTTATTCTATGACGTAAGTACCTACTACCATGGTACCTACTATCTATTCTGTCTCTGTGGCATAAAAAATTCTGTGGATTATGATTTTGAATCACATCAGCTTTCCACAACATAAATATTACCTACTTTCGACAACTTGAAAGTAACTCGACACATAAAACCTCAGCACACGGCACATTATTAAAAGTTCAAATAGTAATTACCGAAAACACAGGCGATAATATCTTAAATCGGTGGGAATTACTGAAGAAAGTGTAATTTTCGGCTATTCTGGCCGTATCGGTGGCAAAGTTTTTCAATTACGACCGCACCGGTCTAATTACCGTAACAGAAAGAAATATAAATTGTAATTGTAGTTTCAATCTATACCAGGTCAAACTCGACTGGGTTTATAAATTGAGAATATGAGTATAATTTCGTAATATACAGGGCAAATATATATTCGGAAGTTTTTATTTAGTAAGTTATACCTACTTATATATACTTTAGTAACTACCACCTCAAGCCAAAGACTTCTATCTTCTATGTATACACTATATATACCTCTTTGCTCTAAGCAATTTTTTTCACTTACCTTAGAGAGCAATGTCTTATAAATAAACGTAGGTACCTACCTAGTACCTATTGTATATTAGACTTCATAAAATAAGTTATTTATCATCACACCGAGCTATGCAGCCTGCAAATTAAACCCAAAAGGTTAGGGTAGGTTTTTGCCTGTAAATTGCAGAGCATTCAGGAAGGCACAATACACAGTAGTCAAGTAAAGCACCTGCAACTACCTACAGTATAACTCGATTCAGTAGGACTCGTTGGGAATTTAAACCACCGACCAGACCAGCCCACTGGTATTTCAAGTTGCTGATTCTGTGTAAACCTTATCGATAACTTCTCCTATCGGTCTTCTTATTTCTCTATCTCATCATATGATTCCTTATATGTAAGTAATTCCACTAGTCCAATGCCTTAGACTCCTGAGAGCAACTCCAACCATATAACCCTCTCCAATCGTTGAGCAACTTTAGTTTATTAACACTTATAGTATACACACACATACATAGATAAATTAGGTACTTATAAACACTAAAAATACCTAGTTGTTTTTTTTAATTTACGATGATGAATGCATGGAAGTTGAACGTATATGGTATTTTATTGGGTTGCCTCCATAGATTAGAGGAAAAACAATCTACTCTTCCCTCATAGCAAAGAATATATTAAATTATTTTTATATTGTTAAGTAAAGGCAAGCAAGAATATGTCATACTGTGCACAGACCAAATAAAGGATAGGTAGGTACTATAACCAGATCCATATTCAACATGCAATACTTACTAACATTGCACTTTTAGGGTTGTCGCCACGAAACGGTTGAGCGATATCAGAATTACGATCATTACCTATAAGTTCTATCAGATTTGTCACGATTTTCAATAGTTACGGCAATGCTATGAAAAATCTAACTACTTGAATTTAGAAATCTGTAATAGGTGATCAAAAACGAAGTTTAAAATCACCAGAGATTTATCAGTGCCAACCATAATGAATCTCAGTTTTAACCAAAGATTTACTAGGTGGTAGAACTTTTCTGCAAAGTTCGTCTAGGTAGGTACCACCGCTTTGCCAGTTATTCTGCCGCCAAGCAGTAGTGTGCAAGCACTACTGTGTTCCGGTTTGAAGGGCATTGTAGCTAGTGAAATTACTGGGCAATTGAGACTTAAGAACTGATCTCATAGTCTAGAAATCTTTTTTAGACTGTGTGGTGTCTCAGGATGACGTGCGCAGTGCGCAGTGTCGCACGAAACTTTAATTTAGATTTCCGAGTGACACTGCAACCTATAATGGGCGGTCGTGACGCTTAACACCAGGTGAACGACTGGCTCGTCACGTCATTCGTTTACTTAAAAAAAAAGATTAGAGAAAAAAACAAATGTTTTAATAGTGTTTTAACGTCCTGGGTAGCAAACAATTGGTTTCTTTTTGACTATGACCCGTCGGTCGCCCCTAGCAATCAAGAGGTTCTCTATGAATCTGGTATGAAAACTTTTTCATGGGCGAGTACGCCACAGCGAAAAATGTTTGTAATCCGTGTTATCAGCTGATTCTACTGTCAGTGCAATGTTAGTAAATATTGCATCTTGAATTTGGGTGATATCGTACTTTCACAATACGCCTTATCTACATTTCTATCATCAGTCTCTGTTGTGCGCTTGGTCGCAACATTTCATAACATAAATCTCAAGTGTGCAACGACTGATAGTTAAAAAATAGCGTTATGGATCGAGAATATCAAGACGTCTCTCAGCCTGTTTTACATTAATTTCGCTGTCAGTTTTCTCGATAAATCAATGGTGTTACGCTCGCAGCTGTTTGGAATCGCGTGATTATACCGTTTACTGCTGTATGCCACATTCACGTATAATTATTATACAGGATGCTCGTGATAGTAGGTGGCCTATTATTTTATTAAATTAACAGTTTCATCAGTTAATAAACTGTTTCTGAATTTTATTTCGTTACTGTTGTCAAGATAAATGTAGGTGTTACCTATGGTTTTCATTTTCAATTATACCTAGGCATTTGTCGGTTATGTCAACCCCCAACGATCACAAATATAGAACCTGGACCCTAACTAGGAGTCCCTGTATCTAGGGACCCAGGAACTACGAGGCCCATGGTCCCACAACACCCAGACACAGAACAAGTATTTGCGCTTTTTTTCATGTGCACAAATACTTGTCCTGTCACGGGAATCGAACCCGCCGCCTCCGGGTTATCAGCCGACTTGCTCAACCCCCACACCAGAGAGGCTGTCAATCTTCAGTAGAGGTTGTCAAACTTAACTGTCAAAACTTCAGTAGTCAATCATTAGTATAGGTAAGTATAACACTGTTACTATTGCATTTTTTTATGCTTGAATGGGCTTTTTTTTGTTTCCATATCACAAGCACGCTTACTTTCTACCTATATTATATACCTACCTACAAGGCTACCGACCGACCTACAACAGAGTCCGCCCCAACTTCTGAACAGCCTGTATAACCTAGCACGTTAATTGCTGGGAATATTCGGTACGTAATGAGCTGGGGTGACTTTCCGACAGCGCGGTGGGAACTCGCACATTGCCAATTAAATTAGACAACTGTTTAATTATCTACCTGCCGATTTGTGTCAGTACTAATTCGAGGCGGGAGACCTCTATGCCATTCAGCTTTACAGTGCCGTAGCGAGGGCTAAGAAAAACAAAGAAATAGTACAAAATATTGAATATCACAAATAGTACCCCCGTGTCAACTTAAAAATACTGAACGCTCATTGGTTGAGGACAGATGATGATCAACAGGCAACCAATGAGCGTTCCGTATATTTAAGTTGACATGAGTTTAACTTTAACAAACGTACGGAAAGCCGGGGGTTAGTGATCATTTTAAAAGATTTATGAATTATCACCTACTTAGAGTAATCTACAGATTAATTTTATTTTAAAGTAAAGGCGCATATGAGATCCCTTGTCGTAAAGTACCTTAGAAAAGTACGTCCCGGCTTCAGTGACGGATAGATGTGAGTTCAAATTACGTTCGTAATTCAAATTTTTCCTTACATTAAAATAATTAATCTGTTGAAATTATAATTTTCTGGAAACTACGTTGGGTTGGGTTCTTTTCCGTGGTTGGCATTACTAGCACTTACTGGCATGCACGTGATTGGACGAGAGCGTTAACTAGGCAGTTAGGTACCTACCTACTTGCAATAATTACGATTAAAAACTTTTATTAAAATACCTATGTAAAAAAACCCCCTAGCCCCAGCCTGGCTACGTCTCCGGTACTTCATAATTAGGGATACTTATTATCAGTTACGACTTATGACGCGTTCCATAGGGGATTGAATTGTTACGGGAATGGGACAATTTTCTCGAATTACCTAGGTAAAAATGGGACAGTCGGGATAAAAAGAATGTGAGGCACGTGAAATAAAGGCTAAATGAGATCAAGTGGGAAAATGAAAAGACACATGACAGAGTAAATAATAGTAAGTTACGTGTAATTTGAGTGGAGTGGAGGAATTAAGAGAGCTTCAGCCAGGCTAAGACTTACGCCCTACAATAGACGTAGGTATGTGCCAACTGCCATAAAGAAGGTTCAACACTTGAACATTACTTCTTCCGGAATGGTGTAATTTTAATGCCTGGTCCATTTCTATTATTTTTTAGATAGATGAATAAGGCTTTTATACCACCACCACCACCATTGTACCACCACCACCACCACCACCACCACCATTTGTACCATTGTTTGTTGTGTGTATTGTTGTTGTGCTTACCATTGTAGCGCTAGCTCACATGCATGCCGTGGTGTTATGTGACGGTACCTAAGTATGTGGTGGCACCACGTCTACTGCCTATTAGTTCTGTGACCACGCTATGCCTACAATAACTCTGTACCAAAAATGAGCAGCATAAAATGCAGAAATTGGGTTTGCTTTTGATAAAATGGATTTACTCGCTTACACTCGCACCCAATGATATTTTGCCCGCACCTAATACACTCTTCGTGTGCCATACCATAGGTACTTACACCTACTGCCATCGTGTCGACCGTTTAGCGTTCGGGGTGAATTCCCGGGATTTACATAGCTAATCGGATGGCTACACGCAGCTATGGAAATATGCCGCCTGTGATTTACTTTCATTCCTGTGTGTTCCTGTGATATCAAGAGCATTAATACAAGCTAAACAAGGTGTAGCTTACCTACATGCACAGAGCAAGAAAAAAAATACGCTTCGTATATAGGTAAGTAGATACAGTTTAAAAATAGAAGTAAAAGAAAGAAAATCACTTTTGAACCTACATTAAGCTTACTTTAGTACCTATACCTAAGTTATAAGATCACTAACTTCATTACCTACTTCTGTAATTATATACTTAGACACTAATTTAAACCAATGTCTATGTCAAAAGAAAATACAACGCTTAATTATTTTTTTAGGTAACGATTTTGACGCATCTAAAGCGTGCCTCACTGAACACAGCGTCTATCTGGAAAATGATGGCGGCCATGAAACCTGCCCCTGCAGTGGCAGATGTTTCATGGCCACCATCATTTTCTACTTAGGTAGGTACCTACGCGTAGATATTTACTTAACCACCAAAATACAAAGTTGATTGCTCCACATACAAATTGAGATCGCAATTAGGCAAGTGGCGGAACCACCAAAACTCTCGTCCTACTTACGAGACACAGTTATATCCATAAGAGTCAAGGCGAAGACAATTTACTCTAATATTCGTTAGTATGTAATATCATATGAATTACATAGTAACAAACCGAGACTAAGTGCGGCCGAATGTTTCCGTTCGGCCGCCATTAGCGGGCGACGCCGATAGAATTACCGGCCACTGAATAATTTGATAGGGGAAATGATTGATACAACAATCACACGTAATCAGAATCGTGGCGGCGCGATTACACCGTGGCCAGAGCCGACAACTCCCGACGGTTTAATCAATGAACTCTCCTAATGACTCGACTGGCTCTTCATTAGATTGTGATGTTGCTTCACAGTTCAAAAAGTCTATCAAACAATGCACTCTGCACTGCTTACGTGACGTATAATGAAGGTCAGCGCAGAATAAGTCAGAAGTCTTTGGGAGGCTTAAAAATTCTGACACCAGGGCTGACCACTTGCCTACACGAGAAGAAGAAGAAGCGCAAAATAAATTAGGAGATAGAATAAAATAATAGAATCAGCTTTAAAGCATTTATTTGTTTATTCATTTATTTGAAAATGATTTAAGTACCTAGGTATTGAAACACGTTTTTGTAATTTTAAAAGGTAGGTACTTCTAAAAATCTCCAATTTGTTCACATGTCTTCTTATTTCCTACTTTTACAACAAGCTAGTTAAGGTAGGTATAGGTATACCTATGTACCTATTGTATAATCCATTAGTGGCCCAAGTCCTCGAGCAACCTCTGATATTTATCAGAATCGCATTAACGCCTGAACCATAATTTCCATTGGAGCTAGTCTTTTCTGAAGTTGCCTAATTTATAAAGAAAAACTAGCTTGTTTTCGGAAACGTTTTCAGGTAGTTTAACGCAACAGTAGTCATGCGATTCAGCGATTAGCGACCTCTCAGGTGGAGGGTGGAAACTATAAAAATAAACTTAAATCACCGGGAATTAATCGAATAGCGGGCGATATCAAGATTTATAGAACTTATAGCAAACAGTAACAGACGAGGAAATGAATGAATATAAGTACCTACTTTACCTATAGGTACGTTGTCTTCATTCAACTACTTAAGTAGCTAATTACAAAGTACTATTAGGTAAGTTAACTATCTTCTGTTTAAATAGCTGATCCGCCCCGGCTTCGTACGGGTTAATTAGTTTTATTTTATCTTAGTCTAAAGGAAGAGAGAAGGATGAGGGGAAAAGATAAGGGAAAAAGATGAATGGATGAAACGGCGAATGGAGGCAGGTGCCGGCGCACCTACCTGATTTCACCTTCATCCTTTCATCCTTTTCCCCCCTCCCTTCTCTCTTTCCCATAGTACAGGATAGGAGTGGCTATGGACCTTATACTGAAGGTTGCATGTCTGTAATTTCTGAACCACAAAACCGACGACTTTCAAATATTTACGGGACAATATTTGAAGTAGGTACCCCCTTCCTAACAAAAAAAGGTCGAAGTACATATTTTTACTTTCATCCCCTCTCCCAAGGGAACCGTGCTGAATTTCGGGATTAAAAGTAACTCAAATCATGCGAAGTATCATTTGAATCCAATTACTAGTTTCGGCGCGATGCTTAGCCACGATACAGACAGACAGACAGACAAAAGTGAAAAAAAATAGTTTTGGCATCAGCATCGATAATAGAGCCCTCCAAATTTTTTTTTTATATGTTTTTAATGTACAGAATTGGACCTGTTACAGTTTTATTATAAGTATAGGCTAGTTGCCACGGTCACCCGCTTGTGTGTGTATCTTATTGTCAATATGTAATAAGTTATTGATGCTTGCCTGCGTAACGTCACAAAATACTAGTAGCGTGCACGTGGTCGTGGATAACCTGGATATTCTGATGGATATGTCTTCAATCGGAGGTCAATTGCGCACAATGGGTGTATGCCTGCTTATGCTACATTTTGGTATGCAATGAATATTTTAATTGTTTAGATTGTAGTACCTACATTCCCCTGTACCTATAAACACGTATGCTTCACAGGATGGACTATTCCATTTAGTTTATGTAATGTTTACATACATATAGCATATTACACAATTACAATAGGTAGGTATGCCTTAAGGCATATACTTCTTATAGTTGCTACCAAATACCGTGCTGTCAGCCTATCTATAGGTATCATGGATTGATTTTTAAGCGTAAACCGCACTTCAGGTATATCTATAAAGATAGATAAGACCTAATAAGACCATAGCCCTTAAGATTTTCGCAGCTAGCGGTCATGCGACCATAGCCTAGTTGGTAGGGCGTCTAATCCGGTGAGTTAGAAGGCGCGGGTTCAAATCCCGCTGGTTGCTAAAATTTTAAGTACTATAATATCTTTTTATCTATAGGTAGATAATATTGGCGTTTTCGTTCTGCAGATACTTAACTTTACCTATCCTAAACGGACATTTACACTTATTTTAAAAACTGTTGACAGATCTAAAAACCCTAAAAATGTTTCTGTCCTTGTCAAATAGACGGAAATGTAAAAGACGGCTATATTTTTAGTAAGGACTGTCAACTAAAGCCTTCTATATTGGGCATAGGTACTATGTAGGTAGTACCTACTGGTCATTACGGAAAGATGGGACATAGTCTAGTCTACCTACAAATAATAATTGAATTCACTTTATCCTACTAATATTATAAATGCGAGTTTGTGTGTGTGAATGTTTGTTACATTATATCTCCGTAACTACTAAACCGATTACGATGAAGTTTGGAATGCAGATAGCTTATATGCTGGATTAACATATAGAATACTTTTTATCCGCGGGTAACACCGCGAAACGCAACTTGTGTATATATATAAATAAACTGTAGGTATCTCTTCCAAGTACTTATATCAAATTAATTATAATTTAAATCTTATAAATTCAAAAGGCCAAGAAATATTTTATATACATATTTATTACAGTCGCATACAACAGTACACAGTTTATAAACAAGTCTATATAATATAATTATACATGTAACAGGTAATGGCCTGGCATGGGACCAACAAGCGAAGGGAATGTATATGATCATATATTATTAGGTGAAATAAATCTAAATGCCCAAGAACTAATTCATAATTTATCAGTTAATTTGCGATAGAAAATTCATACGTTCTGACTAGTCGCATTAACAGAGAGCGAAGTTTATGCTGATACAATACTTTTTACTGAGCTATCTAACATAATATGCGACATACAGGTCGATCACAGGGAGATTAATTTTCTATTTTCGTGTTGCTTCCAAAATTCCATAGAAGCTTCTAGTAATGTTGCCACTACTTTACGTAGCATGGCGTAGACCGGACTATGACTACCCAGACTGTAAACTGAGACTTGACTTTACGTGAAATATTCTATAACACGATGAAAAATTACAATACTTGACACTGGCTAAATACACTGTGTAGAGCCAAAATATAAGAGAGAAAAAACTGTAGGTGTCACGTTCTCTTTCGCATGTTGCTGTTGGAAAACATTTTGATACAAATAAACTCATAAGCTCTTATTCATAAACGCTCTAATAGAGTAATCTATGCTATAGAATTATCTGTCAATTTCTCTCTGACGAGAATGGTCACGAGTGAAAGCGAGACAAAATGTTTCATTGTGCAGATAGGCTTCACAAGCGTTCAGGAGAGTTAACATTAATTACGACTTACGAATCGACAGTCGACATGTTTTAAAGTAATAGTAGATTAAGGTTTGGTGATGGTGTTTCTACTTTAGATTTTATGATTTTTGTAATGGAAGTAAATATATGTGAAAAATACAATAGGCTAGCTGCCTGCTAGTAAAAAATAGCAAGTAAATATTATTTTCATAAAGTAGTTTCAAAATCAATGCAATAATTGAAAAATATAAGTAAAATCGGTAAATAAATCACGGAGTAATAAGCTTTAAAAGTTTTTGGAGGGGGCATCACCTGTCCCTTTCTCGCAAAACAGAGATTCCCCACAGTTACTATTAAAACGCACGTTGTGACATAACATGCCAAAAAGATTGTATGTAAAGCTACCACAGCTTAGTAATGAGGTACAATGAAGGAGCAAGAACTGACGTCAGTGCATGTTTGGCTGTCTCTTTCTATTCCTGTATTCTAAACTGCTTGTAACTTTGTCATTTTTTGAGATATTTAATATTTGTTTTCACGACTGTATATTTTTTGAGGAATATTATTAATTTATGCAATAAAAAACAGCAGACAACTAGCCTATTAGTCTCAAAACAAATTGACGACTTAAATACCAACATACATAAAAATTCTTATATAAATAATGAATATATTGATATCAAAATGTTATAAATAAATTACTTAATATAGTTTCACTTTGTAACTTTGTATGGCGCTTACAACGAATCTCGGCTATCCTTTCCCGATCGGTAAAGTTAAGCTTTTAACAAAACTAATTAATGTATTTATATGTGTAATCTTTATACATAACATTGCTGATAAACATGTGGGTGCTAAGTTTTCATTGTAGAATTAGAAAAATGTATAACGTTGCATTTCAAAATAAATAAAACTTCGTAATCGCTCTACAACTTTCTGAATTTCAATGTGTGTGTGCCTTTGTTCCCGTGCCAGGGTAATAATACTAAATGCGAGTTAAACAATAAAATGATTAATGAAATAGTAAGACTGTGGGCTCCAGAACGGGACGTATTATGTTGAAATAGCCTCCTATGACGAACATTCCAATATCCTAAAAATAATATCAGTAGATTTTCCGTGCATTATGTCTAATAACAGCAACTTTATACACAGCGACAGACATTAGTGACCCTTACGACAGTTAAACAATTATTACAAAACCCTATGCAGTTTAGCCAGTTCTATCAGAAAAGTGCTGCAGAAAATTTCTCAGTGTAATTGCAGTTAAATATTCGAAATAAAAGAATCTCGTAATTTTTGTTTACTGCGTATATACTCTAGGCCTGGCACGAACCACTTGCGAAAAAGTATTCGTGTTGTTAACGTAAGTCGTTCGTTTGACATTCAGCGCCCCTACCGGACTAAACCGAATCAAAACTTGCCAGCACGAAAGGTTTCGGTCACTATCGTTTCGCCTTCGTATCCCTACGATACGCTTACGTTATACATTTTGTATGAAAATCACAAGCACGAACTTCGTTTTAACGTAAATTCGAAGGCGAAATTTCAATCAATGTAATTAAATTCAATCGTATCGTGATCTCGATAGTAAATGCTTGGTGCTACTACTAGCGTCGCCCTGCGTAAGTGTACGGTAAACACGATACGTGAGCGGTACGATTTATTAAAATGTTCGTATTGGTTCTGTGGTTTGCATTGAAGCATTAAACTGAAGGCCATAATCATTACAAGCTGAACCGATTCAGAGCGGAGCAAATAACGTAGTGCTATTTTTTGTAGAAAGTGGTAAGAATTTGTCACAAGCAATCCAAGTATGGACGCTTCTGCAGCTTAGTCCTTTGCTTGGCTTGACATTGAAAGTTCTTTCTGCTATTATACAATAAAAAATTGTGTAAGTATGTTTAGAATTAATATTGATTTTACTCGGAACGCTCCCAAACAAATTACACTTCCATTTAATATAGTAACATTGTGATACATGATTATAAAGTTAACATCTTAAACGTAATTTTCGCAATTTATAAATAATTATTCTATTAAATATTGTCATAGAAGTGACATTGTGTCATAATACTAGTACAGTTGTTTCGTCGTGCGTTTACCATGCATGCAGCATGCGTGCGTGTAGTATGATCATCTATATTTACACGGCCAAACAAAAACATGCGCATGAAATAGCTAAAGCTGTTTACAAGCAATATTTAACTATAACAGGCATACTACCGCAAGTAGCTTACATACAATACATTTACTCAAAAATGCTCGTAATGTGGTCATTATTTTGACAACCTTCTTTGGGCAAAATCGAAGTTGCTGTGCTACTCGAAAAGGCACCAGCACAGTTGTATGAAATTAAATTGCTCGTGAGTTTTAGCCACCGGCAATTTCCTTTGAAAATCCATCATTGTCGAGTTTTGTTTCGTGAGATGAAAATGAATCAAAATGAAAGAAATTGAATCAAATTAATCAAATTTAAATTAGTTATTTAATTAATTATATTTTTTTAAATATACATTACTCGCATTTTTTGAGTAAAGCACTATACAAGCCTTGGTCCGCAATGAATGCACTGCTGGCCACGCTATGATGGTGTCGAGCTTAGCTTAACTCCGGCCTCGGCCTTCAAGCTTGGTCATCATTGCAGTTCTTGCTGCCGCGCTATATCAAGGGCTGCAATGATGAACTGGACATGTAGTATGCGGCGCTTTTATCATTAATCGCGGCCAGCAACGCAGTCATTACAGACCGCGGCAGTAATGTACTATATTGGAGAATGCATTGCGAACAACGCTTTGAAGGAAATGTTGTCTTGAATGGGGTTTCTTTTTTCTTATCTTTCTTTAGGGTGACACGTTATCCATAAGAGAGAAGAAAAACATATGAAACGGCATTCAATAGGTACCACATTTCCATGCTTCAAAGCGTTGTTCGTAATGCACTCTCCAGTGTTTTATACTTTGACTAATATAGTCAAAAGTTTAATACTATAAGCTTCTTGCACTACCGTTATGTAAATACATTTATAAATCACTGTGAACAAACAAGTCGACACGAAAAGCTACAACTGTACAATATAGATCGCGTACTGTCTCCTTATATAAAACTTTGCTCGTTTCTATGCGGTAACTTTTAAATTAATTGCGAAATAGAAAATTTTCACCGCCCATTTTAACTAAGTTGGCTTTAAAGTGATTTATAAATAAACTCTTAAACATCCCCAGCACGCGATCTATATTAAAACGACATAATATAATGAATAATGATACATTTAACTTGTTAAACATATACTAACATAATTTCATAAGATTTATTATAAATCGGAACACATAGGTATTGTAACCACTGTAATGCTACATACAAAAACTACTGGCAGCTAGCTGCGTCAATCATCACGTAAGGTTGACCGCATACGACCGACCGATGCATTTTCAGTGTATATTTGAAAATTAATACATGTTTTCAAACACATATCATCGGCATCATCAAGAGTGACGATATCAGGCATTGGCCTAATGATTAGACTTGTTTGAGCGCTCAAAAACACGACGAGTAACAATACTGCTGGTCATATTATTCGATAAAGTCCCGCAATATGCTCGTACTAGTAGTTGACTGCTATTAAAAATTAACAAGTAAATATTATTTGCATAAAGAAGGTCAAAAATGAAAGCAATAATTGAAAATATAAGTAAAATCGGTAAATAAACCACGGAGTAGTAAGCTTTTAAAGTTCCTGGAGAATTGCCTGTCCCTTTCTCGCAAAACAGAGATCGTGTGGAGCTTCCCCAGTTACTATGAAAACATGCGATGTGACGTCACATGCCAGAAATTGTATGTAAAACTACCACAGCTTAGTAATGAAAGACCAAAAACTGACGTCACTGCATGTTTGAGCTGTCTCTTTCTAATCCTGTATTTTAAAATGCTTGTAACTTTGTAATTTTTTTTGAGATATTTAATTTTTGTTTTCACGGCTGTTTATTTTTCGAGAAATATTATTAATTTATGCAATAAAAATTAGTAGGAAATTCATACGTTCTGACTAGTCGCATTAACAGAGAGCGAAGTTTATGCTGATACAATACTTTTTACTGAGCTATCTAACATAATATGCGACATACAGGTCGATCACAGGGAGATTAATTTTCTATTTTCGTGTTGCTTCCAAAATTCCATAGAAGCTTCTAGTAATGTTGCCACTACTTTACGTAGCATGGCGTAGACCGGACTATGACTACCCAGACTGTAAACTGAGACTTGACTTTACGTGAAATATTCTATAACACGATGAAAAATTACAATACTTGACACTGGCTAAATACACTGTGTAGAGCCAAAATATAAGAGAGAAAAAACTGTAGGTGTCACGTTCTCTTTCGCATGTTGCTGTTGGAAAACATTTTGATACAAATAAACTCATAAGCTCTTATTCATAAACGCTCTAATAGAGTAATCTATGCTATAGAATTATCTGTCAATTTAAGTAGTAGTAGTAATGAAAGGCCAAAAACTGACGTCACTGCATGTTTGAGCTGTCTCTTTCTAATCCTGTATTTTAAATGCTTGTAACTTTGTAATTTTTTTGAGATATTTAATTTTTGTTTTCACGGCTGTTTATTTTTCGAGAAATATTATTAATTTATGCAATAAAAATAGTAGGCAACTAGCTGTATTTATCCGGATAGAAAGTCTATATTGCCTTGCTAGTCATTTAGTACAAAAAAGTGTACAAATGGTTTACCTTTTAATCTACTATCGTCTAAGCTATGCCGTGTGCGGTCCTCTCTTAGTGATAATTATACTTTGATATTATTCAATGAAGTGAAACCACTTTTTGACTAAACATTGACATTCAATAATGGTAGTGGTACGACTTACGGTTTAAATAAACCGTATAGGTATGCGTTGCATAAAACGCGACAATATACAAAACAAATAAACTTTAGAATTAGGATTATACAAACATGTTTAAGAACAATATAATTTCGATTAGAATTTTATTTTGTAAATAATACAAATTTAATTTAATAATTTTTCCCAGTTCTAAACTATACGCGAACGTTCACCCAGCGCCAATTCACAATTCATACATTTCTTTGATATAAAGTCTAACACCAAGTGTATTAACTTAATACTAAAAGCTTATACAAAACACTGGAGAATGCATTGCGAACAACGCTTAGAAGGAAATATGGCCTAGAATGATTTTCTTCGGCTTATGTTTATCTTCTCTTTCTTACGGATAACGCGTCACCCTACAGAAAGAGAAAAAACATAAGAAAAGCCATTCGAGGTCACATTTCCTTGCTGGAAAACGTTGTTCGCAATGCATTCTTCAGTGTTTCATTTAAGCCTCTTGCAGGTGGAATGTTTTACTCAGCGCAGCAAATTCAAATTTTCTTGCGTTTTTTGCCAATAATAGCTTAATTACTCGTGATTACATGAACTAATTTTGCGCAAATAGAATGTATCAATAAATTACAAATAAAAGTATCACCTAGATATCATTGGTTTAGCGACAAATGGCAATAGACTGAAAAGCCAAGACGAAATTTGTTTATTGCCATTTGTTGCTAAACCAATGATATCTAGGTGATAATTTTAATTGGAATTTGTTGATACATTATATTTATTTGCGTCAAATTAGTTTTCATGTAACCACGTTTAGTAATTAAGCTATGATTGGCAAAAAACGCAAGAAAATTTTAATTGGCCACGCTGAGTAAAACGGTCCACCTTAACACGAAGTGTCGCCAATTTCAAGCGACATCAACATTATAAACGCTTACTTACATAATATACATTAATACGAAGCAATGTACAAGGAGGGGTTATGTACAGCGAAGCTTATCACAAGTGGCGAAGAGGGCTTCAGTAGGGCCGTCCGTTTTGCGGTCTCTCGGGCAATTTCGGCGGCATCGTTGTGTTTGGCCGGCTACACAAAAAAAAATTATTAATACATCATCATCATCATCATCAACAGCCTGAAGACGTCCACTGCTGAACATAGGCCTCCCCCAGAGCACGCCACCTTGAGCGGCTGCTCGCCTCCTGCATCCATAGGCTCCCCGCGGCTTTCACCAGGTCGTCGGTCCACCGAGTGGGGGGCCGGCCTACGCTGCGTCTTCCGGTTCGGTATTAATACATAACTACAATAAAATACAAATATTTACAGTGAACACTAAAAATTGAGAGAAATTTTGCTGTGTAAAATAACTATGAATATCTAAATAAGCATAAGCCGATCATATATTTACAATCCATGCTGTCAATATTTCTACCACAATACTCCGTAACCCTACATTGTACTTGAGAAACTATACTAAACATGCTTAAAGCCGCAGTGACACGATCAGAGTCCTCGGACCGAGTGGACTCGGATAGGTACTCTGGCGCAACTCGTATCGTTGACACCGATAATCCGAACTCGGACGATTGTATCCGAGCAGATTAGACTCGGACCGCGCTCTACTTGTCCGAGCTAGCTCGTACACGAGTACCTAGTGAAAGTCGTATACAAAATCTAAAAAAAAAACGACAACAATGAAAAGTATGAAGAAAACGATCCGAGTGACCTATGATAATGTCAACCGATATCCTAGTACACTCGTACGAAGCTTACTCCTACGAGTCCACTCGGTCCGAGGAGACTCTGATCGTGTCACTTAAGTCGTGCGGCTTAATAATAACCGCATAGCATTTTCATGTCTAAAGATACCTTACAATTAAACTATAATGAAGCTATAAATTACGCCAAACGCATGCACCGATACCCTAAATCTAATACTATATACAAGCATCATTCTTTTTCAATATCTTGTAATATTTTGATAAGAATAAAGATCGGCTTCTGGATATACGAAATCTTATTGAGTAAACGCTAATAACTTTAGCCATTACTTTGATTATTCTTATAAAAATATCTCCATCGTAAATTCAAACTCAGCTTACCTAAAATCCGGCACGAAACTTATCCGAACAAACTGTTAGTAGGATATGAAGCCAATTTAATATTTCGTAATGCAATAAACTACTGAAATAAATCAAACATATTTAGTACACATATAGCATTTAATTACTCTATTTATACAGCATAAGATTAACAATATTCAATAAACTATATCAAATCCAACAATCACTGCCTATACCTTTTTTCCACGGTACTAACGCTATTAACAAGAGAGAGCAAAACGTTAGATGATCGATAAGTTTCGTGTTAAAATTCGCTAATATCGATAGAGCAACAACTGCTGCAGCGTTGAACGACTTGATGAGGTGTAGGAACTCAGTCACTGATGCCTTTCATCACAATCTTACATACAACTCGCTGCGCTGGTCCAATACTTCGGCATCAGTTATCATTTCCAAAACTATGTTTCTCATGATTTACAACTATCTAACAAAAATAATTCGATGAAAGATCAAATCTCCTTCAAAAGAAGTCGTGGATTCCTATAACGTACGACCGATACGGTCGCTTATCGAAATACGAATGCGATGATTTCAAAGATTAAAATACACGTGATCATTTAATGTAATATTTAATAACGAATTCATATTGTATCACCACCAAAACGTTTCTAATAATTGACCAAAGGTATTGCTAACAGCAACAATATACGAGACAACTGCTTTGGTCTTAGCCATTATAAGTACATTTAACTTTACATCATAACTTTTAATATTTAATTTCGTGAATATTCCATAAGTTTGTGTTACGTCAGTGTTCTACCAATACAAGGTCCGATATAGCTGTAAGTAAGTATATATTAACAAATAAGCATTGAGTATAGTTTAGAGTAAATGCATTATAATGTTTAAACACGGCTCATACATGAGACTACAAGAGACGGGTTACGAAGACTAAGCTACCGAAACAACTAGACACTGACGTGGTGGCACACATTGCACCAGTGATCTACCCTCTAGCTCTACGCGACAAAGTCGAGTGCGGTAACAGCAACTTATACACGCTCCGTTCCTCCCCAGGACATAAAACTAATACATTTTATACAAAACAATACATGATATGCTCGTCTGGACCGAACGCTCCAAGTGCATCGCATTAACTTAGCTACATAATCCAATATACACCTATATTAAGCCACTGAATGTAACATAATATTATACAATTAAAATTAAAATACATATTACCGTTATATAATTATAATATTGGTAAATATGTAGCGGAACTAACAATATACACATGTAAATATGTTCTCGTACATCACTGCCAATTAAGTAACACTAAACTATGTATAACAATTTCATTCGTAGATAATACTGAACTTAACATTCATTGTTAAATTTGGACACTATACATGTTACAATTTTCATAATATATTTTTTATTTGTGTCGCTACATAATCCTAATTTGCCATCATCAAAATGAATAGAGGGCATTGCTGTAAAGTACTTGGAATGTCTAACATTGTCATTTACGTAGCAAAGGTTAACATAACTCTAAAACAAGTTAAAGAATGTGTGTGATCTTCGTAGATGTTAGATGTTTGAGCAAAATAGTGGAAGGAGGGAGTATAAAAATTAAATATGCTAAATCACAAAACGAGTTTATATCACCTGTAATATCAATATGTGCACCGCAACGACATAAACGTTTAAAGGGCATATATTTTAGCTATTAAAGAATTTTGACAAAAGAATATGTACCTAAATAGAACTAACATACCCTACTTTAAACACAGCATTAAATCTTTGCACAGACAGACAAAACGTTCCACATGAGCCACGAGCCCCGGCGTTCCTAGGCCAGCACATTCGGTTTGCGCGTCCACTACCAAAAACAATCAATTACTGCCCGGGCGCAAAACTACTTGCGCTTCCTCAGCATTTTGCATATTTTTGTGACGATCGGTTGTTATAGCCGCTCAACGTTGACATTGAAAGCACCAAGCGAATTCAGGTTAGAGGATACGAGTGTCGAGCCGAGTGTCGAGCCTCATGGCTCATGGCTGGTGCTTTAGAAGACTAACAAAAAGCAAACACATACCTTAATGTTTAAAATCGGATAATTTTTGATAGACAATACCAGTCATATAAAAAGATGTATTAACACTTCACAGAACATTAAGTAACACACAATTAGCGGCTAGGTTCCGTTTCTCATAATATGAATTCATTTAAATTTTATTCAGAGTTTTATTATTGAAGTTACAAAATATAAAACACGCTAGCATTATTCATACAATTACATTGTTGAGTTTAATTCGTGTTATAAGAAACAGACACCATTTTATTTTCTACTTAAAAAGTCGGAAAATCGTTATTTTGTAAATATTGTTGGCAACTGTCCAATGGCACAAATCGTCCACAAAACCCAAGGCGGGTCTTTAATTAATTAAATTTTGTTTGTTTGCTATTTCAAAGACATATTTATCGACTTTCTAAGTACATTAATAGTCTTAGTGTGCGTAGCGTACGAACATGTGTTATATTTTTTGGAGCGGAAAAACATTTGGGGCCAATATCGCAGCAAAGCTTTAGATACCAGAATTTTCATACAAAAGTACGTACGCTTGTCAAACCATGTTAACATAACAAATACTATACGCTAATTGGTTGACGATAGCTTATGATCAGCAGGCAACCCATGAGCGTTCAGTATTTTTATCTTAATATGAGTTTAACTTCGACAAACGTACGATAAACCGGGGGTCTCTATCTAGCTAATCTAGCTTTGCGTGCGAACACGATCCGCTCCAGTTTAGTTTATTTACACACAATAAACTTGGCGAAGCAGCTTTTTCAATCATTTATCAACGTAATTGTTTAGATCAAATCATTTCGATAACATTAAGTTTTATTTACGTCGATATCGTCTACTGCCTAAATAAAACGTTGACGACTTGAAACTGATGTTAGACGTTTATCAGGCCTGAAGTTATCGTCGGGCCTGATAAACGTCTAACATCAGCTAAAATTTACCAGATCACATAATTTTGTTTGGTTAGCATTTGGCTCATCTCTGCTCTCCGGTGGAGACGTTTTAAAAGATGAAAGTGGGAGTTATACACCGTTGGGTAAATCTGAAAATGCTGCTTCGTCATCTGTTCGGGTACAAGTCATTAGTGTCACACAGATGTCGCTTTACTTGAATCGTGCGAAGGCCGAGCTGAGCTCGTTGATGGCCGCGTTGGTGACCGCCTGCCCGACCGCCTGATTCACCTGCTGCCGCATATGAGGGGGCAGCTGGTTCATCGCATTCACAGCCGTCTGCGCTCCGCCTCCGGGCCTCCTATTTGTTTTCATTTATATGGATTCAAGTTTGAGTTTGCATCATTGGAAGAGATGTTTGAGAATTTATGGCAAATTGCGGGCATTTGTGGTACAGTGATACAGATTTTGGCGAACGGACATGACTACGCTCTACGAGACAAAACCGAATCGAAAATTATGTTTTCGTGTACTTTGAGACTTTAATATCATAATAGTGCATGCTGGTAAGTTGCTAGAACATTTTTAATGCAATCCCTGCAATTCAAAATTAATATATCGCGATAGATAGTGCCATGCGCAGATATCGAAGAACCCTCATCACCCCGGCATTGTTCCTTCCAACTTCAAAGATAAATATGGAGTGATGAAATGTAGAAAAAGAAGAACCTCTCTCACAGCTTCTCTGTAAGACATTTTGTGGTAATGTAACTGCCATAATTATTGTAATTTAAAACGTAATTGCAAAGTAAGACCGCACATTCATTCTTACAGGGCAACTGTGGATAAGCATAGTCATAAAGTAAAATAAATATATATTGGGACTCAGAAACAAATACGTTATTTATCGAGAAAGATAGTAATTTGGTAACTTATATCGTATTTTATAATACTTAAAATGAACACATAAATTATACAAAAACATTCTAGAATGGTACACCGAAGCGAAGACCACACACAAAAACTAATTTTAATCTAGCATGCAGTGAGTTGAAATTGTTAAAAACTAGCATTAAGAATCCTGTAAATATAAGTGTGCATATAATATTTTAAGAGAAGCTCAAACACACCATCTTCCTCTCTGAAACTCTAACTATACGTTAATTATTTGTATGTATAAATGTCTAATATAAATCGTTTATATTGTTTTTGTAAACCATTCCTCGCTCTCTGGGCAGCCAATGACTTCACTATGAATAAATAAATATTTGTGAACATGTCACACAGCGCCATCTAGTCCCAAACTAAGCAAAGCTTGTACTATGGGAATCGGATAACTGATAGACTACTTAGATGCCTTTTGTTTATAAATGCATACAAATACATAGAATACAATATAACAACCAGACACAGAACAAACACCTATGATCATCACATAAATGTTTGCCCTGGGTAGGAATCGAACCCACAACCTCAGATCAGAAGGCAAGGCTACTACCAACTGAGCTATCAGGCCAGTCAGATTGTATAAACACTTTCATTATCAGCACAAAAATACAATTAGCATAACAAAGCCAAAGTTTGGCTAAACACTTGTGTTGGTATTTGTAAATTATAATTAAAAAAACTTTACAAGACACAATGTGTATTTTTCGTAAGAAAATGATTTGCATCTTACATAAAATGGCTGCCCACAGGAGGGTTTAAAGCAGAATATTATAATCCATTCGTATCCTACCGGTAGAGTAATAAATTCACTATAACTTTAGTAAACTTTATGGAAGCAACATTCTTTCAGACATATCATAAGTATTTGATTTTTTATATGACTAATAATGTTGTATAATAACATTAAGTATAATTTTATTTATAACTTTTACGGTATTTTGTTAACTTACTACAATTGTAATTATATTAGGGCCAATGTCAATAGCATTATCAGGCCGTGTTCTGCCGCCACATTACTGGAATTCTGCCAACATTTATCTGCCACCACTTTCAGCAAGGGCAACATGATTTCTGACAGCTAAAGTTTTCGTCACATAAGAAACGCCTCAATAGATTTTTGCAGAAGCCCGATAATGTGTCGGCAGTGTAAAATAAACTGCCAAAGTCCTATCAATCACCAGGCAAACATATTTCAAAGTTCACAACTTGTATATTATCATTTAGCACATATTCTAATGATTGCATTCTACAAGCATTAGTTTTAAGTGGCGTTAGTCTCTTATTTGTCGTTTACCGATATCAGTGCTCACAGATAGATTTTTGATAGTTCGTTTTTTATTCCCGGTTATCTATAAACATTAGGGCCAAACCATAAACTAAAATGGATTATAAAATTGTTATTACTAATAATATGTTTAGGGGCAGTAAAGGGATAATCTTTGGGATTTTTAGCAAAAAGAGCATGTCAACTGCAATAAGTTAACAAGCCCGCGTGGTTAGTACCTTTGTTCGTATTTATATAAGTTAGTTAGAGGGCACGCCAGTCGCCTTAGCGCCGCCTGCGAAAACAAGCACACGCTCAAATGTCACACTACTATTATTAGTCACTAATATTGTTATGAATTACATCCATGATCAAATAATGATTTAATGATAACACACAAATTAATTATTAATCCGAAAACCCCGTGTTATGAATTTAAAATGGGACAGGTACCTAATAAGCATTATTCAGTCACGACATAAATTCCATTCATAAATAAATATGTAAATAGCTTATAAAAATATGATTAAATTATAGAAACCAGAATAATATATCAAATGTTTATAAATAATGCGCATTATTATTATAATGTGAACTGCAAATTATGGCTGTTACATCACCCACAGAAATGCCTTAAACAATGTCAAAGCAAAGCTCAAACACCCCTGATAAGCGCAAATAGTCTGTCATAAAAATTGAAGCAACAGTAAAGGGGTCTCCAATCTCCCTATTATGTCACAATTACTGTTCAGTATCACAGATGCTTTTGTAGAGAATTCCAGCAGTAAAATGGGCATTTCAGGCGAATCTAAAATCATAATGGAGCGAGGTTTGTCTCCACCCATTGGCTATTATCGAACAATAGAAATACAACAAGATTAGAAACGCCAACAATGAAAAGTATATATGAAATTTAATTCAAAATCCTGACTGATCTGATATTAACCTAAAATGCCAAAAGTACATAGACATTTGAAGCAACCATTTTATATCGATTAGCCTCAAACAAATTAACCTCAACGTATTGGAAGTCAGACATCTACGGCTAACATCTTGAACATGGACATTTCCTAAACTACATTGGAGCAATAGACGGTACTCACGTAGGTATAAGCGGCGCGGGCAAGCCGGCGCCGGGAGCGGGGCGTCCCCCGGGCGGCGGGGGGGCGGCGCCTCCGGGCCGGGACGGCAGCGGCGGCGCGGGCCGGCCCGTGGCCGGCGGCGGGGGGGCGCCACGCTGGCCCATCGACCCCATGGAACCCATGGAACCTGGCAAAAATATGGTGTCTATTATTGTATCTTTCTATATTTTTATGCAGTTTTACAACGATATAAGTTTAGAGGTTAACCCGACAGTAAATGCGAAAATTGGGGGATGAGCCAAATGTTTTAAGACTTTTTAAGACCAAATGTTTTAAAACTTGGATTGCCATCAGTCACCGTAACAATGAATGTTCTATCGTTTGGGGTCACCGTAATGTTAACGTGATAAACAGTGATCTTGTCTATTATTGAAATGTTTTAAGAATTCTTGTGCGTTTTGATTATAAATTAAGTATAAACCTATGAGAACACGACTTTTGTTTAAAAACGGCAAATTAATGAACGGCTCCTCCCTTGGTGGCAGAAACACGTTGGTGCTGTTATGTAGAGGGGAGTTGGTAAAGCTGACCCTAATGGACACATTAGTTTTGAATTACTGCATTGGTGTAAGTATAGGGAGCGTTTATGTTATAGTAGGCATATATGTGTGTACCTTGCTGGGCAGGCGTGGCGCGGCGTGGCCCACCAGGCGAGGGCGGACTGAGCCTCGGGTTGCTGTCGAGCCGCGACTCCAGCCAATCGTTCTTGACCGGCGGTGGCACGGGCGTGCTCACCGTCGCCATGGAAACATCTCCTATGATGTGCACCGCTTCCTTGCAAGCGTGGTACATACGCAGCATCTCCTCGCGCTTTAAAGCTTCTTCGGGAGACTCCTCCATCATTTGCGACTGAAATTGAGCAGGCACATGTAAGTATACTTTAAGTTTTATGTAGTGGTAAAATTAAACAGGACCTTTAATTTTTTTAGCAAGGAATCTAAGCATAGTATGTGTAAAACAGAACACAATGTCAAAGTGACATAATTGTACTAAGCTCACGTATATTTTAACCACAATTATTGGGATTGGTACGGTATGTGAAACCATAAGGTATCAAGTAAGGCTCATTCAGAACTGTCGCTTTTTTAAATAATACTAACGGAAATCAAGCAGGCGGGCACCTGATGATATGTGGTCACCACCGCCTATATACATCAGCAACCACCGAAAGCATTGTCGGTGCGCTGCCGACCTTTAGAGATGGTCTTTTAACACTTTTCTACCGGTGCTTCTAACTTTTTTAGATAAGGTCATTTTGCCTTCTTCATCCATTATAAAGTACACTACAAAATTTTACTAGGAGACTAGACGCACCCCGTTGTTTCACCCGCGAGTTTTTTTATACAACCTTTGAAGCCCCACTCGATCCACATAAGAGCTAATTTTCGGAAATCCTCTTTTTGTACTTTCCTACGCCATTAAAGGAAAACCACCTCCTAAACGTCAAGTTTACGTTCAGCGGTTTGGGCGGTGTGTCAGTCAGTCAGGCACTCACTCAGACAAGGCCACTTTATTTTTATTGATGATTGATTGATGATAACGAGTAAGCCTGCGTCATACCTGATCACCAGAGGCATAAAGATGTGCGAGCAGTTCTGCATTTATGAAATCTTTGGCGTTGTTGATGATCATCATCATGATCGTCTTGGGTACCAGGTCTCGGGTCGTCTTTGTAACGATGCGCATGTACGAATCCACCAAATTACGTATGGTTTCTACTTGACGCTCCAGTTGGGGGTCCATGCTGCTTGTACCGGCACTATCGGAGCTCTGAAAATAAGCAGCAAGCAAACATAAGCTTTGAAATGACGCCAATGACGCCTGGAATTTGATGTTTGTGATGTGTTTTTGGACTAAACTGTGATTTGACAATTATCGGCTTGGAATCTGAACGAACAAGCCGGAAGAATAGTCCGACAGCCAAGAATCGGGCCGTGAGTTTATGTGAAATCAATATTTACTTGGTTGTTGCAAATATTTTGTGGGTCCTGTTTTGGAACAGTTCAACAATGTTTTACTGGTTGTCGAGATGATATCCTAAAAAAGGCACTTTACAGGCAAGATGTAGCGTTATTAAGATGGCATTATATTTTGTTATAATAATACTGACACATTACCATTTTGAAGACATTCCTTTTAACAAAATATACAAGAAAATACATTTTCAAACAAATCCAAAAATAAAATAAAAACATTACTATTTTACCATATTTATTTAATATCGTTATGTCATATTGCATTAAACTGTCTTCAAATAATGATCTAGTCTATATTATGTTAAAGCACGAACATAACAATAGCATGATAAATACAATTTTGATAAATGATATTCTTCTAGTAGTTACTTAAAACTTGAACAGCCATATTATAGTTTTGTAGTTTAGCGTTATGATAAGCGAAGTGATTGCAAAAAATGAATACTGTAGTAGGTAATTATGACAAAAACATTATAATTATTTAAAGGGTACCGATAAGCATTGTTTGCGGATTGCCTTCATAATATTATATTATATTTACTCAAATTGTAATAAAGTTAACGCTGTTGGATTACCTTAAAAAGATCTATTGCCATTTACCACTATAATTGTATTATGAACACAAATGTAATAAGTGATACATATTCGGTTTCTTGAATCCATTTATAACAGTCAAAATCTTATAAAGACAATCATTTTCGCTTTATTATAAATCGATTGAAATAATAATTCTAATTTATATTCACCGATATATCTATTCTACATACTCACCAGCATTCCCAACCTGTTATTAGTACGTTACATTACGCAAGTTCAATATCCATGCGATAAACGATAACAAAAAAAAACCAAAACCGAATGAATTTTTCCGCAGAATGATAAATACAATGTTCAAAATTCCACTTGGACACCCTTATTAAAACGTAGCGGCTGATTGCTTGCACACATGCTTCAATCTGTTTTTAAACAATATGCCAAACCACCCTCAAAACCCAAAATTCAGCAAACAAAGCTTTGAAATTCGATCCGACTTACTCTTTGATTTTCCCCCAAACTCAGGGAAGGTGGAAATAACTAAAAATAAAAAATAGCACATGACAATACTAACAAAATAGAATTTCAAAACATGATTACAAAAGTTAATTAAAACAAAACAAAACCACAAGACCTTCCCATAATAAATCTTGAACTAGAAAATATACCTGATTGGTTAACTAGGAATCTGTCGCCTATTATTGACCAACCACACCGCCACGTAATTCAAAAGCTAGCTATTGGCATTGGTGCAATCTATTTGCTAATCTAGAAACAGGTACAAAATGAATCGTGCATTCACACACATCTAAAAACAATACCAAACTTATGATTTTTGTTTAATTATGAATTTTATGACACTAAATTGTGAACGAAGGTATGAACGACGAAAGTACGAATCTAGCGAGATTGCATAGTGTAATGCACATGCAACATTTTAATGCATTTCAAGAAACATCTCAATACAATATTCATACAGTACCTCAATAAACAACAACAAAATAAAAAACACAAATACATATAAACTGTATAAAACAAAGGCAAGAAACAGAATCTATTCTTGAAATTCACCACAAGTGTGTATGTTTCTGTGTGTTTGTATGGATGTAATTGTTTCACAAAGCCTTCATACACAAACCTCTGTTCCTTCACTCTGTATAGCATGGCAAAACAACATATCGTATAATAAACTGACATATACACCGGTAATAAAACGTATATGCGGATATATTAATATAATTATGATGAAGCAATAGATTAAATAAGCCGAAGTACATAAAAGGAAGTATATCTGTATAAAGAAAGGAAGGGATTATTGAGGGAAGAAAAAGAGAATACAGGCAGTACAGAAAGTGGCTAGGGTTGTCAGGTCTGGGTTCTTACCTCGTCACCGTTGGCGGCTTCGGATGTCTTCTCTGGATAGACACCGGCACGGAGGAATGAGGCCTTCCACGAATCGACGTCGTCTTGTGTCTCACACGACAACTCTAACTGTTTGTAGTCCTGTTAGAAAATAAATTTGGCATAAAATATATAATGAACAATGATAACTCGGTGACAATGCTAGCCTAGTTAAGTTTGCTATTCTATCAAATCACTTACCTTGTAAACGTTCCTGCCTTCAGGATTAAATAGCGCGAACATGTGCCTACGAGACATAAACCCTTGCTCTAAGTCACGCAGCTTGAGTCCATCCAATGGAAGCATATATTTCTTTTCACGCTCTTCTTCATCCTTATACCAGGAAATGCTTTCAGAAGTCAGCACGAACCAGTAGTCACGGGAACCTCCTGTTAACCGATACAAACGGATTAAAATTTTATCAGGGGTAAAGCAGGATCGCGCAATAATCTTTAGGTTGTGGGTTCGATTCCTACCCAGGACAAACATTTGTGTGATGAACATCGATGTTTGTTCTGTGTCTGGGTGTTATATTGTATTCTATGTATGTATTTACAAACAAAAAGTATCTAAGTATTGTATCAGTTATCTGGTTCCCATAGTACAAGCTATGCTTAGTTTGGGGCTAGATGGCGCTGTGTGAATTGTCCATAGTTATTTATTTATTTATTTATTTATTTAGAATATTCAGGATGAAAGCTAAAGAACCTTATACATAATTACCCTGTGGCGCTCTCTGGGGGAGGCCTAGGTTCAGCAGTGGACGTCTTCAGGCTGGTGGTGATGGTGGTGATGATGGTGACGATGATGATGATGATCCTGTTCAATGAGTCCAGAGTTGCCAAAGCATAACACAATCTTTGTGTATGTGATGATATCAAAAGTTAACAGTAAAGGGAATGTTTAGTGCCTCAAGTAGGATAGAAGTTAAAATAATTCTGATTTATTAAACTTATTTTGGTTATAAGTTTTAAAATGGAACGCAAACTTCTGACAATTTTCCGAGCTAGAAAATTTTTCATATATGCCTAACAGTTGTCCGACTGTCGTAGTGCGCGATCCAGCCATGACAAACAGCTTCTACTTAGCCGCTATTCTACAGAGAAGATTCACTCACCAACTGCGCCACATAGGCAAATAGAAATTGCCAATTAAAATAAAAGCTACAAATTGTAAGTGCTATCCCCCATCCCAGACTGCTATCTTTCAAAACTATGTACACTAATAAAAGTGTCAGTTTTGGTTATTACATGGTGTAATGGTTGTGTGTACGTTTCGTGCTTGAGGCAACTTTAGATGTAGAGGAAAATACTGATCTACGATCCTACCGACTGCCCCAATTAAAATATAATCAATTATATCCTAGAAATGGTCGTACCTTTAGAGGAAAACGCATTTAAATACAATACATAATTATACATTAATATCTGGATAATACAATACAGTAAAATTACAAAGTTTCTTTGTTTACCTTTCATAATTCCCAAGTTGTGAATGCACATGTACCCTTTCCTGATGACTTGGTTGCCGAGCGCGCGGTGTCCAGATTTGGAAGCGTTCTCCGATTGGTTCTGCGCACTGGGAGTAACCAACGAACTATTTTTTACATTTAAGATTTATCCGTCTCACTGTTAGAAGTTGGATCTAGCCTAAAGCCTTAACCTTACCGTCCGTCGACCAATATTAGCATTGGGGTGATGTCAGTCGACGGGTATCTCATGAATTTATCTTGTAAAAACAACTCGACAATTTCATTCCGTCGATGTCGGAAGCCGGTTAAAATAAGATTCCTTTTGACAAAGCTCAGTGTATAAAATTGTCGCATTGTATAACAAAACTCAATCAACATATTTAACAAGAATGTATTATTGTAAAGTATGTTGAACTTTTTTCCAGCAGCTTACGAATTAAACATTACAAAATGGTACCTACCCTAATTTTTGAATTTTCTAATATGGCCAGCGTTTTTTTTTTTCAGAAGAGCATTCTAAAATCTCATGATCTCATCTCTCTTAATTTGAATGTGATGGGCAATGTGACTTTATTCTTTAAACTAACTACTACAGTAATAAAAACGAATAAACTAGCTACACTATCTACTACAAAGAACATTTGGACTGTATACTAGCCGCAATGGCCTATAGACAGTCCAAATGCTCAATAATGTGATACTTATAATAATTGATTATATTGTCATTACCACGATAACAAACAGAATATAAGCTTTGGCACAAGACAAGAAGGCTTTATTACTGGCCTGATAGCTCAGTTGGTGGTAACCCTGCCTTCTGATCTGTAGGTTGTGGGTTCGATTCCCACGCAGGACAAAAATTTGTGTGATGGATGAACATCGATGTTTTTTCTGTGTCTGGGTGTTATATTGTATTCTAAGTATTTATGTACAAACAAAAAATATATAAGTATTCTATCAGTTACCTAGTTCCCATAGTACAAGCTATGCTTAGTTTGGAGCTGCATGGCGCTGTGTCCACACATTTTTTTTATTTTATTTATTTAAAGACAATACAAGCGACGACAGTATAAAAATGTTTAAGCAATCCAGTGTACTTACTTGGCGAATCCAATGAAATCTTCATGGTTAGTGTTCATGTACGCGAGCTCACAGTCTATGAGCAACACAAGTTGTTCCTTGCACTGTTGCTCGCGCGATCGTACGTGGGACATTATAATACGCTCGGTCTCTTCGCGAAGGCGGGGGTAGCGATTCATCTGTATGGGAAATACGTTGTCTATAAAGTTTTGAGCCGCGAATGAGTTTAAAAGAAATGATTAATGATGAAAAATTATTGATTGCTACAAACACACACACACACACACACACACACACACACACACACACACACACACACACACACACAGATCAACAGCCAGAAGACAACCACTGCTGAACATAGGCCTCCCTCACAAAATGCCACTTAGGACGCTATCGTATCGCGGGTTTACCATTATCACTACGTTATAATGTGGCAGGCGGCTTGATTTCTACAGGTTATGAATCACTAATTAATATTCATCTTACTCATAGTACCTAACGTTCTATAGTGTTGTTACGTGTTTTGTTAAGGGCAGAGACAAAACACTATCGGAACTATCAAAAGTATTATATCGTGCACAGACATCTAATACTATACAGTAAGCAGACCTAACATTATCTTCACTACTACATAGACGAGTTAATAATATATCCATTACTTTCGCTCTCAATAAAATTTGATAACTTTATTTCTTTCCTTTTTGCCGTTGCAACATTTACGCACCCATGGACAAAAAGGAACGCGTGTCCAAAACGCAATCATGTTACCATGGAAACATGTCACAGAAGTGACATGGCGTCATAAACAGACAATGTCCGGCCTGTTTTTTTGCAATATTTTTGTGTTATATTTGATACTAGCAGCGCCCCGCGGTTCCACCCGCGTTCCTACAGGAATCGTTCCCGTTATTGGGATAAAAAGTAGCCTATGTTTTAATGTAGGGTATAAGCTACCTCCATACCAAATTTCATCCAAATCCGCCCAGCTGTTGAGCGTGAAAGAGTAACAAACATACACACATACACACAAACTTTCGCCTTTATAATATTAGTGTGATTAAGTGCTACAAACACTAAAATATATGGTAAAATGTAGTGCGCCTTTGTGCGGCAACGTTTCATATAGGAAAATACCCGAATTATCTTTTCACCAGTAAGTTTTGATGTGCATCTCACTGTGTGCGTGAGATTTGCATGTTGTAAACAGTGGCACGCAATATTTTTCTTATGTTAAGTCTGCTTACTGTACAGTATTGGATGTCTGTGATGTCGTGCCTTTTTTAATAACTGTCCAAATCACATAATACCTCGTGCCACTGTAGCCATGACCTAGGGTCACTAGAAAATGTGCCAGTAACATAAGTTAAAAGCCGCTTTATCCAACTTACCCTTTCAGTACAGATGCGGACGACATTAGAAAGCTCTTGGACGACCAAGTCGACGCACTTGATGCAAGGTTCCTTCAATCGAGTGATCTGCTTCTTTACGATAGCTTCGAACGCCATGTCGGGCGTGAATAAGCCCACCTGAAAAATTAGTAGGTATTATTTTTAAACACAACTATAGTCTGGCTGCTTGCGGTAATTATTTAAAAAAAATAATTTAAAGTAGGTTAATAATGAATGCAATAATTGAAAAATGATAAATCGTAATAATAAGTGAAATCGGTAAATAAATCACGAAGTAATAAACTTTTAAAGTTTCTGGAGGAGGCATCGCCTGTCCCATTCTCGTAAAACAGAGTTCGTGAGGAGCTTCACAACGTGTGTTTTCATAGAAACTGTGGTTCTATGAAAACACACGTTGTGACGTCACGTGGCAAAGAGGTTTTATGGAAAGCTACCACAACTTAGTAATGAGGTACTATGAAGAACCAAGAACTGACGTCACTGCATTTTTAAGCTGTCTCTTTCAATTTCTGTATTTTAAAAGGCTTGTACTTAACTTTGTAATATTTTGAGATCATTTAATTTTTGTTTCCACGACTGTTTATTCTTATGGAATATTTTTAAGGTATGCAATAAAAAATAGTAGCCTATTGGTATGATTTTATACCAAATAATAATTAAAAAAAAAAAAACAAATGGCGGTAAAGGTCGATATTTGGATGGATAATATACGCGATTTTTTTTTATAGAACCTGGGTTTCTTTGTTACTTTATACAAGCAAAATGTGTAAGTGGTTGTTTTGAAATATGGGCTTTGCTTGTAGCTATTGTAGACCAACTATAGACGATTTTCACAAAAATTTCGAACTCATAATATTGCGATAAATGAATGACAGTAATGACAACCATATAAGGTGGTTTGCGTTGCACTTGAGGTGTAATTTTTCCGAAAATCAAACCCCAAAATAAAAAAATTACACACCAATGCCTCTTAGTTAAATCCTGTTTTTAATCGCATGCAACCATATCTGCAAAACAAGTTTGCCCAGTAGATAAAAGGCCAAAAAACATTTGCACACTACAGAAAAACCAAAGTTAGTGTAGAGTGTAAACAAAACTCTATGGCGGCTGTAAAGTGTGCTGCAAGCGCCGCACGCTGCGCTCACCGCTTACCTCGGCCCGCGCACATCTAACTTTGCTACTTCACATCCGCCAATGAATTTGAATCGCACTATAAAAGGGGATGCAGCTTACCCTAATACCGTGAATATTTCTGATAGCGAACGCAATCTCTCTGCGCAGTTCTTTCTCATCGAACTCCATCTTGACAATCTCGAAGGGAAACCGTTCGTGGAACAAGCGGTTGATTTTCGCGCCTCCGGACAACTCGATAGTGTTGATCTGCGCCGAACCGGAACCCTCGATCGTTCGCTCGAAGTCCGTTTGCAGTGTCTGGATCATCCTATAAACCAAATAGTACTTACAGTACATAACACGATTGTCAGAGAGCAACTGTGTGTAAATAAAAGATTGCCTTTACGTGGAACGTTGCACTAGCGCGGCAAATTCAAATTTTCTTGCGTTCTTTTGCCAATAATAGCTTAGTTACTAAACGTGATTATATTAAAACTGATTTAACGTAAAGAAATAGAGTGTATCAACAAAGTACGATTATAATCTCCTAGATATCATTGGTTTAGCGACAAATGGCAATAAACAAATTTCGTCTTAGTTTTTCAGTCTATTGCCATTTGTCGCTAAACCAATGATATTGTAGGTGATACTTTTAATTGTAATTTATTGATACATTCTATATATTTGCGCAAAATTAGTTTTCATGTAATCACGTTGAGTAATTAAGCTATTATTGGCAAAAGAACGCAGGAAAATTTTAATTTGCCGCGCTGGTGAAACATTGCACCTTAAATCGATGATAATTTACTCGTCACGTCGTCATTACCAAAATTACCTTAAAAATTTCGATCACGCTGTAAGATTCACCAATGAGCGTGAAAGAAGATACGATAAGTACAAGGACAAGTGAAATAGCTATCTATACACAACTACGCTTCAAAAGCAGCGCCAAGTAAAATCGTATATTGGGGACAACTTTGCGGGGTTATAGCGATGACGTATCAACCTTCCTAAACATAAAGTCATAGGCTCAAACAAGAGAACATCACAATTTAATGAGAACATCGCGTCTTCAGGTCTTTAGGACCTTCTCAAGTGTCTGTTTTAAAGTGATAGGCTTGATTTTGACCACTATTTTAATTCAACTGATGGCGACGATGCGGTCTAGGATGTAACATGCCTTGATGATTGAATTGAGGTATCTCAATTTGAAGACTTCAAGATTGTAATTACAGTTGATTCTACTGTTTATTCCAACGGGTCTGATTGTCTGAGATATTAGTACTCACTGTAACATAGCCTTAGTCTTGATGGACGGGTCATCTGGCCTGAAGTGCTTGTACTGGTCGACATCCTTCTCAAGCGTCAACAGTTGCTTCTGCAGTTTGTCGCGGAGGCCAGGCAACGTATCTCGGATGTGATTGGTCAGCTGCTGGTTCAAGATACGCTGGAGGTATGGAGTGCCGAGTCGATCGGCTAGATGGCGGTACGAAGGGTGGCTGGAAAAACGATTTAGGACTGTGGCAAATACAAACTTTTATAAATGTGGTGTGTAAAGTATAGTTTTCCCTGCTCTGTGATGTGGTAGATACTACATATTACGTGTTATTAAGGTGGATCGTTTCACTAGCGCGGTAAATTCAAATTTTCTTGCGTTCATTTGCCAATAATAGCTTAATTACTAAACGTGATTACATTAAAACTGATTTAACGTAAAGAAATAGAATGTATCAACAAATTACGATTAAATGTATATCCTAGATATCATTGGTTTAGCGACAAATGGCAATAAACAAATTTCGTCTTAGTTTTTCAGTCTATTGCCATTTGTCGCTAAACCAATGATATGTAGGTGATACTTTTAATTGTAATTTATTGATACATTATATTTATTTGCGCAAAATTAGTTATCATGTAATCACGTTGAGTAATTAAGCTATTATTGGCAAAAGAACGCAAGAAAATTTTAATTTGCCGCGCTAGTGAAACGTTCCACCTTAAAAGTATAAATGTAAAGTTGCGTCAATTTCAGCTTAATTAAGCATACAATAGTCGATAATTATATTTAATTTATTAGTGCTTTTATTTCGAAATACATTGCATTGTGTAGAATAAAAATTCGCATGTCTTAACTTAACACTCGACTTTGAATGTATTAAAGCTTGGTGTTTTCGTATGCTTCGGTAGTTATTCGTTTAGTGAAGGTCTCTCTTTGCCTTTGAATATTTAATAATCCGGCAATTTCTGTAATCTTTTAGGACTAGGTCATAGTGCAATTGTGTGAAACTGGCAAAATACCCGTGAAACACAAAAGAGCTGTCAACCTTCCATTAGATATTTAATGTGTCCACCGCTTTGCCAGATATTCTGCCTCCAAGCAAGTGTGCAAGCACTACTGTGTTCCGGTTTGAAGGGCACTTTAGCTAGTGACATTACTGGGCAAATGAGACTTTATGAACTGATTTCACAGTCTAGTGTAATCTGATTACTAGACTGTGTGATGTCTCAGGATGACGTGCGCAGTGCAGTATCTCGCGTACTTTATTATTTTAAAGGGTCGGGTGACACTGCAACTGTTATAGGCGGTCGTGTTACTTAACATCAGCTCATCACGTCATTCATTCTCATATAAAAAAATACGACGATAAAGATATAGTCTAGGGTAGCACGTGTTTAGTAGAAAATTCACGAATTCAACGTTACATGATTCTTTTTTTATAACTTTTGATAGTTTCTGATTCCTCATTCACAAATGTGTAGTTTACCTCGTTTAGGGTGTATAAAGTATTTCCTATTTGAAATAACACAATGTGCTAGCTAGTACAATTCAACACAAAGCAAAAGCTGCGTTAACATTCAATACCTAAGAAAGAATTTCCTCTCGGCAGCAAGCGCGGCGGTAATGTCCTTTCGTCCGTCAATATCCTTCTGCGAACGGTTGACGACGCCAATGTAACCCCGCCGCAGAGGCAGCAGCTTGTTTTCGAGCACGTCGCGAGCGTCCGTGCCCTCGTCCATCAAGTCCAGCTTGGTGATCACACCAATAGTGCGGAGACCTGAAGAGTACATTCAGCTAGTGTTTTAAGTTACAGACTGTACCAACAAAGGCTGCATTTTGATTTATGAAACTGCAGAGTGGTGCAATCGAGACCGGTTTACTGGGCAATCTTTTCTCTAAATTCCTTACGAATATTTAGTTTACCTTGAGGATCCACTTCCTTGGCAAGTTTCAGAGCATCACTGTTCGCCAGATCGGTGTTGGCTGGTGTAACGGCCAGAATGAGGCAGGACTCGCGGCGGATGAACTGGAAGATCATCCCCTTGATCTGCTGCTCGATATCCACTGGCTGGTCGCCGATGGGCACCTTTGTTAGACCCGGCAGATCGATCAGTGTCAGGTTAAGTACTGAAAATAATATCAGTATTGTTAATAGCTAAAAGCTTTGAAGTTCCATAGAATTAGGAGATCACCATCATCAGTCTCTTTGAGTTTACCGCTGAACATAGGCCTCCCCATCAGGGTTTCATCACCACACTTGGCTGACGTCTTGATGGTCGCAGTAGATAATAATGCAAACCGAGAAGAATGCTGCTGCTCAGTGCCCATTCACTGGATATTTTCTTAACTGGCCCGCGGTACCCGCGGGTGCAGAATACGGTTTAAGTATAGTGTTAGTTTGAAGCCCGGCTGTAAGGGGAGACCTAAAGACCTACAAGGGTCGCCATCACCATAATTAAACCAAACGTATTAGTAGGTATATAGACAAGCTGGAACAATCATCAAGGTCTAAAAATAGAATGTTAGATATATACTCCAATCAACCTCAAACATTAAAATCGTCGACAATTAAGTACTTGACCAAAAATATCATTCAATTAGTACCCATTGTGAGGGGAAAATAACAAAGCGGACATTACTCATTAAAACAAGACAATGTGTATAAGAGTGCATTATGTACGTTTGTTTTGTCGAAACTGTTCTTAAAACTCCACAACAGATCATCGTCATCACGCTGACTACTACTTATACAACTAATATTTGGTGTCAACCTTTCCAAAGCATTAGTACTCGGTACGCACTAGAACAGTTACATTTGAATTACCAGAATGTGTATATTATTGTATGTACTGCGACTATAGTAATTAAATAAATTTAATTCATGACAAAATCATAACATTGTAAGGAACATCGCGGAATTAAAATAAAGAGCGTTATGTATAATTTTTACAACTCTAAAGATGTAATTAAAACTAAAATAACGACGTGTGCCAAAATATTTCTCTTTGTTAGTGTCGTAACATAGGTACATATTGTGTAGTAGTGTAAGTACGATATATACAAACGCCAGAATTTCTTCGGCAACAAATAACAAGGTCTTCCATACAACGTGATTAATGTATTATGTTATGAAATTAACATTTCGCAACGAGAATAGAGGTGTTTGTTCAACACGGTAGCGATGCAGTGAAACCCTAAGCATCTATACATATAATAAAACTGTAAAGCGAAGCCTGCCTTCCTTCGCCGGCCCATCCATTCATCTTTTCCCCTATATTTTTGCATTTCGCTTCCCTCTTGCCGTGAACAGGGTACAGGGTTAGCACGTAAAACTAATCAAGCCATGCGAAGCAGGGGCTGGTCACCTACTATGTAATAAAACGTCAGAGTAAAGCCCAACCACCGCTGTCAGCGGTAACTAGAGCTGGACTGAGCATACATTTTCGGAAGATAAAAGCTTTCAGTTGCGGCCCGTTAACGTCGATAATAGAAAGAGTTTCTCCAATTCTTTAAAAGATGGTCGTAAATTCCACTCCCCTGGACTTCAAAATTGTAACCAGTATTGTTTCGTAAAGCATGGTATTTAGAAGAAAAATTCAAGTACCTACTAAAACTACATACATAACTAAAATTTCGAAAAATTCCTGCCGGTCTACGATCTATATGATCTATTTAGTGTAGGTATCTATTAACTCTATTATCTAATGTTGTTCAATAAACATGAATCAATCAATCAACACGTGAGTCATCTATCTAAAAATCTAGAGATATAATTAGATCATGCTTTATCATTATCACTCTCATGATTCAGTCCCTAATCCCAATATATCAATATGTATCCAACAAACATAAGTATAAGTTACATACTGTAAGGTAGGTATAAGAAGGTATTAACTGATAAGGATAGATAAGGCGAGATTTATGGCGAAACATGATGCTATTGCACACGCGGACTGGGGTTTTGCTTCACAACAAAACACCAAACTGTTTAAGAAATTTGCATTATCTATAAACATATGGTCATAAAGAGAGCCATCTTACCTACCTGTTATACTATTGAATGTTTTTATGAGAATGAATGACGTAACGATCTAGTCGTTCACCAGATGTTAAGCGACACGGCTAACCATAACAGTTGCAGTGTCACTCGAAACTTTATAATAATAAAGTTTTGCGTGACACTGCACTGCGCACGTCATTGTTAGACATCACACAGTCTAGTAATTAGATTCCTATATTGTGAAATCTGGTCATAAAGTCTCATTTGCCCAGTAATCTCACTAGCTACAATGCCCTTCAAACCGGAACACAGTAGTGCTTGCACACTACTGCTTGGCGGCAGAATAACTGGCAAAGCGGTGGTACCTACCTAGACGAACTTTGCTGAAACGTCCTACCACCTAGTAAAACCCAAAACTAATAAACATAAAACTGGAGTAACTCAATTTGCCTACCTTTATAGTTTGTTGCATTACATAACGATTGCTAAGGTTATCGGTAAGTATAAATAATTATACGACAACTGCGTAATAATGAAACCAATATCTACGGAAAAAATACTTTATGAAAAAGAGAAAGAAATATACTTAACAGATTTATTTTTCTTAATTTTTGTTACATGTCCTATAGTTTGCTCAAATTCTTATCAATATATTATTCAGATACAAATAAAACTCTTACAGTAAAATAAAATTGCTAAGACCCTTTACAAAACCATATTTCTATTATAAATTATAAGTAAAGCCAATCTTTCAACATTAAGTTATGTGGTCATAATAATGATATGATTTGGTTCTGATGTTCTGAAATTACAAGAATTAAGTTAAGCTAAAACTTACGGCGTATAACACGCATATTTTATGCCATAAAAGGAAGCGGCCCCCTAATTACCTAACTCGCAACAGGTTTGCGACAGGCGTAAATCTCGCGGTGATTGCTGTCATACATCATTAGTGGTGTCGAGAATGTATGCTTCGCTACTGCTGTCGCATTGCTACTGCTGTCGCATTGCTGTTGCAAATTTTACGTAATTACCCCGCGGGTGTACAACACATACAAAGGTAAAAGAATAGTTTGAATCACGAGCGGGGTTTGAACCTGCACCCATCAATCCCTTTAACTGGAATATGCTTATGAAATTAATCTGTTGATTACGCTAAGCATACGCCAAATTACAACGTATGTAAAATAATAAAGAGTTAATTAATATTGCATGAGACGATTAATCTTTTCTGGCTTATAATAAAGCAAGTTAGCAGTACTTAAGGCAACCTTGCGCAGACGCATCGCGTCCATTCATTGAGCATGTAGGTCACAATAATACATCGCGCGTACGCCGAATTGTAACTACGGACAGACAGCTACACAAATGGCTTTACATATACAATTCCCTTTTGGGAAAAAAATAATAAAAAATACAACAAATGTAGAAAAATGTAAAATTCTCAAATAAATGTTGAGTTATGAGCTCTTGCTCTTAGCTCTACGTTTATTTGAGTCCTTTAAGAAAAAGGTGTAACTGGGAAAAAATTGAAATTAATCCAAACCGAAAATGCTTATTCTTCAAATCGGTCGAAAATAAAGTTGATATTATTAAGTTGATATTTAAAGTTGGTATTCTATAGCTATTAGTTGAGGTTATTCAAGGCCCCGCGGCTCAAGGTACCTGGCTCTAAAAGTCTAGGTCATACATAGCCCAAGTCATAGTATTAATTATCTCATGTCAAGTTCTAGAGAAGAAAAACTTGACTAGTCTTTACAGAGCTGTACCATATCTCGAAGACTCACTTATTATTGACAAACTTTCTCGTTTATAGAGATTCTGGTAAAATAGGTAAGTATGATACATCCGAAATGAAGAAATCCGCAGGAGAACTAAAGCGACCGATACTGCTCTTAGAGTTAGCAAGTTGAAATGGCAACGGGCAGGCCACATCGCTCGTAGAACTGACAACCGATGGGGAAGAAAGGCACTCTGGCGACCACGAACCGGAAGACGCAGCGTAGACCAGCCCCCTACAAAGTGTACCGACGATCTGGTTAAAACCGCGGGGAGCCGATGGATGCAAAAGGCCAGTAGCCGCTCAAAGTGGCGCTCTATGTGGGAGGCCTATGTTCAGCAGTGGACGTCTTCAGGCTGTTGATTATAAGGTATGTATAGCTGGTCTCTATACAGATATTAGTTCAGAATATTCTTAACAACAAGTTAAATTGTACACATTCCTATGGATTATTATAATAATATTCAAATAGGTATCACAGCATTAATCTCGCATAATTATAATTGCGCAGCCATGTTTGTAAGACAAACAGATGTATCGAAAACAATGCATGCGTAAGAACCGCTCTAAACTATCTGAGATAACACTATCTATCTGTTCAAGGAATTCTTATAATTTAACTAATAAACTTCAGCATCGTTTATACCACAGTTCGAGGCTAGATGCTTTATAGTAAAAATGCCTCTTGAGCTTAACCATTGATCAAACAAACAAACCAAACTTTTGTATCCCCATACAATGTATATGTATATATGCTTGCAAGTGTGTGTGCCGTGCGCATGTATAAAATAAATTATATGTGTGGTCGATATAAACGATGTATTATGTAGATTGATAACAGTCGGTATAGTTTGAAGGTTTGGTTGGTCTGGTAAAACCTAAAATAATGCCAGAAGAGAAATAGAACTTCATCAACTTCATGAACCCTTGCATCCTTATTAATAAACGCGTTGTAGTATTTGATTAGTTACACCATCTTGCGTCTTTTTCGATCGCTTTCAATATTCAAATGTCAAAACAGGACAAAAGCTGAAGTACTTAACTAATCTAAAACTACTAAGCGTTTATTAATAAGGCCCTACGAGTTTTAAATGTTATCGATCGCCTAAATTTTGTCTATCAACACGAAGGCATGTAATCGTTCGCAGCCGACTTGACTCTTAGTTATAAAGTAGAGATTCGAATCGAACTGCCAGAAATAATTATAATAACCGGCCAAGTGCGAGTCAGACTCGGCATGCAGGGTTCCGTACCATTATCTATAAAAACGAGCAAGAAAATCACGGTTGTTGTATGGGAGCCCCCTTAAATATTTATTTTATTCTGTTTTTTAGTATTCGTTGTTATAGCGGCAACAGAAATACATCATCTGTGAAAATTTCGACTGTCTAACTATCATGGTTCATGAGATACAGCCTGGTGACAGACGGACAGAAAGCGGAGCCTCAGTAATAGGGTCCGTTTTGCCCTTTGGGTACGGAACCCTACACTTTCTTGCTATTAGATGAATTGGCATCAATTAATTAATAAACTAATACGAATTATTGTGATGCCGCTAAACGCTTACAATATTAATAAACATCCAGTGAACAGTTTCATCGACCGCACTATAGAATAGAAAACAGCACAATTACTAAGTATTAATTGGCAGTTTCCGTATCTAAAGTACTCGATACGTCTGATTCATCAATACCTATACGCCACGAATGCAAGGCCTTTACGCCTTGAATGAGGTGATAACGATTGTACATTTTTTTTCCTTAACAATACAACTATGTGTGCGTAAACAAAGCGTATTCTGACAACAATGTCTAGACTCTCAAAAAAACATTGCATCCTGAATTCCCAAGTAGAAACATTACGAGGCCTCTCAAGGAAAATACATTACCATTTAAAACTGTAATATAGCGTAAATTACATTAAGACCACTTAATATTTTAAATATTTTAGCTTTAATTCAATATGATTATGAAACGAAATATACTGAGTCATTGTGAATTACTAGAGAGTAAGTAATGGTGCATTAAAATTCTTGTAAATGTTTTTATTATTTTACTAACTGTATTTCTCGGAGTTACTGACGCTGATCTTTGTCGGACTATCCACCACTCACTAAATAGGGCTAGCCCTTACAGTGAGTATGTAGTACCATGGAACAAGGAGGAGAGGAATGCCAATACACTATGATAACTGCGTAGATCAGAAATATGGCAAAAACCGGTATAAACCTAGATGGCGCTGCAAAATGAGCGGAGTATAAGTTGAGCCGGTTGAGCGCAGATCAGAAATATGCTAAAAACCGTTTTAAGCCTAAATGGCTGGGCGTTGCAAAATGAGGTTAGGTTTAAAATGGTTTTTTGACAGATTTCTGATCTACGTTCAAATTATAGCCCGCTCATTTTGCAACGCCATCTAGGTTTAAAACGGTTTTTGGCATATTTCTGATCTATGCTGTTTTCCTGGTGTAGTAACTATTATTTTTACGTACTGCGAGTCTAGCTCCAGAATTTACTCTAGAGTGTATCGCAGAAGAGGTTTGCAAGATTAGACTAAAGTGAACTTCCTTCCTCTTTGCCTCATCTATAATACATATTCAAGGGTCAGTAACATCGTTAGACGACTCCAAGTCCTTTAATAAAATTATTATAGATATAAAAACAGGGTCAGCAGCTTCAACACCAATAAGTATTTTTTTATATTATCTACTATTAATTAGCTAATATTGTCGACCTAATGAACTAGTAAACACTTAACATTAGAACGGCCTACATTTTGTCGACGCGTAATACTTTAAAGCTGGTGAGGTATACCATCGTGTCAGTGTCACGAGCGCTCATGACGCAGATTGTAGATATAGCATCTACAACATTGACCTTAAGATGTTTCGAATGGGATCGACCTGCCTCGCTTTTAAAGGCTTATTGATTTACCCATCAAGTACCAACACCGATGCATTCCGGAAGTCGTGGGAAAAGATAACACCATTAGGTACATCTCAGCAGATGAAGAGACTTTTACAAGTATATGCTTTTGTATTATATTATAGGCATTTTCATTCTATTGTGGAAAGACCAGACTCCTATTTGTTCCTCACACAGTGGCGCATTTTTCCTATTGTTCCGTTCTGCCACTTCTGGGTAACATACCTACTTACACTGAATCATTTATGTGGCGAAAATAATTAGGTTCTATAGTAACAGTTGGCACTAGTAAATCTTGAGGAGTCCATTATTTTAGTTCAAATACATACAAGCTCTTATTAAGATTACTATAAACAGACTTCTTTTAGGATTTATGTTTATTTATTTATCGGCTTCATAGACTCCCCCGTCGTCTATGTTGCATGAGGCAAGTGGATCACTCCACGGTACTCAACGCTACTAGCGCAGGTTACTGATAGGACCAGGGGCCGTACCGTGAGCTCTTAGCGCGATTCAAAACAGAGCCTACACACTGGATCGCTTGTCAAAATTCCCATACAAAAAAAACAAAGCGATCCAATATAGGCTCAGTTTTGAATCGCACTAAGAGCTCCAGGTACGCCTCCAGACGCGCTTTGCGAAGGTCATTCTAGAAACATGGGCTTCACTTTGAGATCTATTAGCATTAGATTATTATATTATATTGTATTAGATAAGTACCTATAGTTTAAGGCCTTGAATGGGCGAATTAGGGCTTGCTTATGTATACTCTAAGGGGAAACTGTAATGCCCACCTAAAGGCATGTTTTGTCAATATATATAAATAAATTACTGTCAGTCTAACACGGCCTAAGGATGGGGGCTTGCCATAGACGCTTGATTTTCACGAATGATAATAAAATTGTATAGAAACAAAATTTTCGTGTTAAGTTGTATCAGCTCCAATTTGCAACGGAAGATCGAAATTGTGTCATTTCATTATTGTTGGTGTACAAGATAAGATTGTCGCGTTTAGGCCAAGCGGCCATTGACACACAAACCGTAGATTTTACAATAGATACATCAATTCAATCTAAAGCTATTATTTTTATATAACGGTGCTTACAGCTAAGTGGAAGATTCATACAGGTCTTAGCTTCTCAGGAAACCCTAGGTACTTGAATCCGACTAGTTACATGATAATTCTTATTTGCCAAACAATATAAATCAGCATTGCAATGCAATGGGACAAGGCTGCCAGCATGTTGGATACTCCATATACAGACAGTGGTTTGCATTTGGATTGTTTATTTATAGGTCAGCCGCCAGCAGCAGCCAATAGAATGCCCAATGGTTTTGTGTGATAACTGTCTTTGTAAGTGAAAACGCAGGGTGTTGAGATCCAACACGGATCCTATAGGATCTGTGCTAGCTAGCCTAGTTAATAATTTAAAATGTATGTTTGAAACTTACCATTGGGCGAGTAGACGCGCAAGTTAATCGGCACAGGCGATATTCCCTTGTTGGAGCCGGTGATACGATCTGTCTCGGATTCGATCTCACTGCGCACCTCATTGAAATCCACGAACTTCTTCCCTTTGCAGTGCAGGAACTCCGCATATTCTGTAAAAGGTCTTCTATTAATACGAGTGTAACTGCCGAAAAATCGCAATATTGGAACATGTTTTTGGCTGAAGGGAATTATTATTAGAAGAAATAATGCGAAAGTATTATTATCTATTCTGTAGTAATAAGCCCTGAATTTATCTTAACCTAGTAAGGCTATCATTATTTCCTGATCTTTCTAGTTAAGTATTTTAATATTCGTAATTAATAAAATTTTATTTAACACTTCATTTGCTGACGGTACTTTTAAGCTAAACTGACTTTTAAATTAGTTTATCAAGATTAAAATAATTTCAGATCCTCCGGGACGGGGGCTTCGGGGATCAGGGTACTGCGAGAGTAGCCCGAACCAGCGAATTAAATGAAATAATTTGGTAATATAAATTACGGCGTCTTGGGTTTGGTCTTTGGTCATTATGATGACGAAGTCTGCAATGAAAATATAGTTGAGGTCCAATAATATATGTGGAATTATATGTACCTATGTTTAATGTGTAAACCAAAGTAGTAGTCCTTTATGCGCAGGCTCCATTTTATGTTCCCATAACAATCATGTGGATTTCAAAAATTATACTTTTTTACCTGCATTTGCGTTTATGAGCTGAAGGATCAACGGGCGGCGTGTCACAATGCCTGAGCCTCGGGGTAAGAAGTCTCTAAAACAAGATAAAATTTACATTAAAACTTCTCTCTCTTTAATACTTTGAAATCTAACATTCTTCATTTGGTGTTTTATGGACACTAACAATGTCTTTTCCTTATTTATATAAAGTAAATAACTAACATGAGTCAATACAATTTTATTGTGTCAGCTTGTTCCCTAACCTTATTACAGGAAATCAGCTACCCACTATTGGGTGCCCACAATGTGTATCTTAAAATTGTGCTAGCATAGGCTAGCACAATTTTAAGATACACATTGTGATCATGTTCTAGTTATTTGTTCTGTTTGACAAATCACCAACTTTTAATGACTATGGCTAGAATAAAATAACTATGTATATTGTATAGCATAGATAATGTATGTAAAAATCTTTTAAACAATTTTAAAGACCTTGAACCTTGGGTGAATCTAGCTTGCTGATGTCAGACAAATTGCATAGATCATAATTGTTGACTTGATCACTGTAAGCAGTAGGAATGAGTCACAGTAACAATGTGAAAAAGTCAGATAAAAAATCCACATATTTATGTAGGTATTTAGGTATAGTGTGGCCAGCAAATTGAGCCTAGCTAAGCATAAAGCAACCTGCACAAATGATCAGTAGGAGAATACCTATAGTGTACTGTGCAAGTCACATAGTGCCTCAGCCAAGGGTCAGGCACAGATTACTGAATATATTACACACAGGGCTCAACATTTAGGAAAAATGTATATGGAAGGAAAGTTGCCATGCACATACCCATGGCAATTTTGTTGTGTAGTTAATCACTTTCTAGTCTCCCACTTAGCATAAAATTGTTTTCAGTTCTTGATTTGGAGTACACAGTCTAAACTGATGTAGGACACTATGTTCATATTATTGTTGTTTTTCAATCAATTGTCTACCAATACAACCATCCTGTATCATGTAGTTCATTTCAATACTTTGTTTGTCAGGAAGAGATTGCTTTAACATAATGTTATGTGTAAAACTTATAATTCTGATGTTTTACTAAAAATGAAATTGTGTAGTTTATGAGGATTTCAACTCTGTCCAGTATCTACTTAATACTACTTTAGGCTACATTTTTCCAGAGAAATATTAATGACCTTCCACAGTAGGGTAGAGCAGAACCTGTCAAGAGAATGTTTGTTGAGACAACACTCTACATGGAGAATAAAATATACTAACTATATACTACTAGTGATACTCACTCACTTGTGATACTACTAGTGATACTACTAATATATAGTTAGTATATTTTATTCTCCATGTAGAATGTTGTCTCAACAAACATTATCTTGACAGGTTCTACTCTACCCTACTGCGGAAGGTCATTAATATTTCTCCGGAAAAATGTAGCCTAAAGTAGTATTAAGTAGATACTGGACAGAGTGAAGTACTGGTGTAGTAATTAGGTACTTATATTTAAATCTAGCTATTGTCCACAACTTTGTTCATATAGAAACATGCTCGGTTGCAAGCCTCACCATAACCACGTTTTCCATTAAAATCTAATTCAGATAATTGCAAAAATATAAAAAAAAAAATAGCCCCATCATTCCAGCCATTCTCAAGCGATGTGCATACAAGAGCTCTTTTATTTTTATATAAGTAGATTTAATAAAGCAAGTCTGGAAGAGCAAAAAATCTGGGAGATTAATACAAATTATGAATAAATAATCTATTTACCAACAATAGCAATAACAATATAATAAATTGCATTTTACACAAGAAAGTGTGAAGAATTTTGCACTAAAATATTAATATTTAGGTGAAGGGAAAAAATCATTTATAGCTTCGTTACCAAATCAAATACTGATGAACCTGTTTTATAGCTGGTTAGTATAAGGATTACATGATGAATGTTGTTTAACTAAAAGTTACTGTTAGTTATTGTTATGATATACAAAAAAGCAAACCCATTCTGGAAAATGGTTATACATTATACTCAACAGCGCTGCATCCACTGGACCAGGTAAACATAGGTACTGTGTATGGTGACCACCCAGTAAGCAATGATCAGTTCATGACAAAAGATACCATTAGTGATATTATCAATGGTACCAGTAGACTGATTAATAGTAACTATATGTAAATAAAGCCGAGATATCTCACCTGCCGACAAAATTTTCTAAAACTGAACTCTTTCCTGCAGACTGACCACCCACTACTGCAATTTGGGGAAGGTCTAGGGACATGTGAACGCCCATTTGCACAAACGCATCTTGCAGTTTGTTTACAATGGGGATCAATTGTTGCATTCCAAAATTCCCAGCCATTTTTTCTAAGATACATTAAAGTTTTATCACTAAAATAAACTAATTTTACACTTGCTCATCATTTATTCATCATCGACAAACTGACTTTTTCAATGCAATATGGTTGTGGGTGTCTATTCTGCAAGCAATCCTTCACGATTAAATTTTATTCGAATTCAAATAATCGATATTTTTAGTGTAAGACCTATATATAGTTCAATGGTGAAGCTGAGGCCTCACCTCAAGCACAGATTAGAGAAGAATAAATTTTTGTGTATATATATTATGGTATGGCCACATTAATGCGTGAATTCACGTATATTCATATTCGAGATGGGTTGGTGCGAAAAAACATCGTCGTGGGCTATACGCGATGTTTTTGTGGCGCACCAATATTTGTGTCGCCCGGACACACAGTCAATTTGTTTCATTGTTTGCCTTCTGCGCGGCCGATGACGTGAGTTAAATAAAATGGAAGGAGCAGTGGCGTTCTATTGTATGTGGGTTAATAATTATATGTTACAGCTGTACGAGTATTATTGGTGATTGCAAATTTAAATTTTACAATTTTAAAATCTTAAATTTCTTTATCAATATGAAGTAAACCTTTTTTTTATTATTTGTCTGTATGACTGTCTATCCCTTTGGACATGCATCACACACGTATATTTGACCCCGCCGGAAATACTACCTAATCAAGGCTAGAAACGCGAATGATAATGAGCCTAAGAATGAGCTTATTGCCACCAAAATCTCGAGACAAATACCTAGTGGCATATGAAATATTCCTTTAGTGGAAAAACAGCAAAAATGCCCAGCCCAGTCATTTTTTGAGAATGTGTTTTTGGTATACTTCAATGAGCAAATAAATAAAGGTCAGAGCACGTTCAATGCTAAAAAGCACTTTAAGACCAAAAACAATATTGATATCAAAACGTACGGTGGCCTGATAGCATTTCTAAAGAGACGCTTGGACGGATGTTAATTGTCAGAAATATAATGTAGTGTCACCACACGAGATTGAAAAGTTTTTAAAAGAAGCTTCGGATAATCAATACCTGGCAACAAAGGAAAGGTTAGTTGAGCTTTACAAATCTAACAAATGTACTAGAAACTGGAGTTCTCGTACATTTGTTAAAGATAAACTCAAGTCAACTTAAAAATACGGAACACTCATTGGTTGACTGTTGATCATCGGCTATCTTCAACCAATGAGCATTCAGTATTTTTAAGTTGACATGAGTTCAACTTTAAAAAACGTACGAGAAACTGGTGATAAATGTATCGTTTCTATATTTATGTAATTCTAGTACTTAAGTACAAATTACAACTAACTATTATTTGATCTCTTTGCAGGTTGCGTTAACATTTGGTATTACTGGTGCATGTATACATCAAGAGCTTACTGATATTACAACAAAAGACGTAGAAACACATGATGAAATGCTTTTTGCTAAAATTACCAATACCAAAAACAAGATTCTACGATGTTTTACAATCCACGGTTCATTTTATTTTATGAAATATTAAAAAATATCAAGCTCTCAAACTGTAAAAATGCTATCAAAAACTGTTCAATATCATTTTGAGAATTGTACTTTCAATAATTGCTTTAATAATTAAAAGTTAATGACAATAAGAGTCCGTTTTCTTCTCGCAAGTATGATGGAAAACGTCGTATGACACGCGTGTGCGTTGATAATTACACTATCGGCTCCCACATCGTGCTCGCCTGCAGCTCGCGGGCATATTACCGCCTCGAGTGCAATGATCAACTTCGCACACTTGCATCATAATGTACTATACTGACATAAATATAATGAAACGCCACTGCTTCCTCCATTTTATTTAGCCCACGTTGGCCGCGCAGAAGGCAAACATTTTGACTGTGTGTCCGGGTGACACAAAAATTGGCACGCTAAAAAACATCGCGTATAGCCGACGACGATGTATTTGCGCGACAACACATCACGAATATTCGCCCGCTAATGTAGCCAGACCATAATAAAGTCATATTACAAAATTGTTGATAGTATAATTTCAAGTACCTACTTACCTAGAACAATTTTACTCCGCGATTTAACAAACTGGCTATATAAAAAGTAACACGTGGCTTGCATAGCACAGATATAGGATCTGTGTTGCATAGCTTTTAAAGTACAATTGTAAAACGTGAGTGTTTATAATTGTACACTTTGACTGTTTTGAATTTGATAGCAGGGAAAATCATTTCCCAGCACAGATGTCTGTGGTTTCCCAGGGACGAAAAGTACTACTTCCGTTCCTCAGGGGGTCCAGCAAAGATCCCTTTCCATTAGCGTTAACGTCAAACGCTAACTCCAAAATCCCATACATTTTCGAGTTAGCGTTTGACGTTAAGAGCTTAACATACGCCAATGACCTTGAGCGTTGGACACAAAGTTATTAATAAGAGCCACCTGGGGCGCCACACTCGCAGGTTTGACAATGAGCTAGAGTTTGTCAAAGATAAACAATTCCAGATGAAACTCCGTGAAAAATATATCTACCTATTATAATAATATTATGGTGCCCGGTTTATTACTTATATAATATATCTATCTATATTACTTATAATAAAACTGTAACAGGTCCAAATCTGTACATTGAAGATAATGTATAGAAATTTTTTTTGAGGGCTCCATTTTGATGGCCTTGATAGCTCAGTTGGTAATGGCTCTGCCTTCTGAACTATAGGTTGTGGGTTCAATTCCCACCTGGGACAAACATTTGTGTGATGAACATAGATGTTTGTTCTGGTGCTGGGTGTTGTATTGTATTCTGTGTATGTATTTACAATCAAAAAAAGTATCTAAGTATACATAAAAAAATATTATTTTGGAGGCTTGCATTAATTAAAAATATATAATATTTAAAATATATTTTACAAAATACAATCAATCGTAACACTTTTTAAATTTTTGTGACTTTAACTCATATTATTAGGTTGGGGAAAAAGTCTTTTCGCATTATAGTAAGTATGAACTTGTAATAAAATTTCTTTGGCTGTACTATTTGTATCTGGCTGGTTTTATCATTAAAAGTTTAAATTTTAAAGAAGATATTTCCATATTCAAATTAGGAAAATGTGTGATTTTTATTTGTTTTTCGTACTGTGAATATGAGTGAATCTAATGAAGAAACTCCATACATTTTAAAATTTTACTACAAAAAACATGGACCTAATAAAAAAAGAAGGATGGAGTCCCAATTGATCCCGAACCGAGGTACCCTTAGGAAGTCGGAACGCTAATAAGTACAAGCGGACACGCACACACTCACATCATAGGAAGTCTATCGCCTGCCATTACTGCTACGGACGTCGCCCAAGACGCTTAGAAAAAAAATTATAAAATGCTGTCTTGCGTTGCGAAAAGTTGTCGGAATCATAGTAGTTTGATAAAAAAAACTCAAGGGATCACTTTTCACAAGTAAGCTTGTTATTATTCCACTAATTTTTTGCTTTTTCGATAAAATTATTGAGATGCAATCAATACACAAAACCAGCTTAGTGTTGCCAACAATCAAACTTGCAAATTACCCGGAAGTATGGGAGAATGACGAAATTGTGTTCGAATACAAGTTATTCACCTATATTGATCATAATTAGAGAACGGACTATATGCAAATGCATATTTCCATTATGCATATTATGCATGTGTTGGTCTTTTTCAGGTTAATAAATATTTTACCTGTAATGGACCTACTAATCGTGCATATTTGGGCAGGTTTTCTATAACGTAGAAAAAGTAAAGTGTCATGAAATGTATTAATAGATACTTACTTTTACAAATTAAGACGTGTTTTTGACTTTTTTGGTTGGCAAACTGTCAGAAGGGCCATGATTGGTTGATACTTGATAGGTTGGTAGTGTTGGTACCATCAGCCAATCATGGATGGTTCCGCTCGAAGAAAATTGAGTTTACTGGGGAGTCCAGCCATTACGAAAATGTCGAAAAAGCAGTTAATTCCCGTTGAGCAGCAGTGGCGTCAAGACATATGACACTTACTAGTATTGGAAGTTTGTATAATAAATAACAAATATACATAATGGAAGATGCAAGTTTCATTTCAAAATTAAAGTAGAAAAATACGAGTGATGTGTTCATAAAACATTTTCAGCAAAAGCCTGGCTATAATTCTTTGTGCGAAATAAACAGTTTTATTGACTGACTAACAGACCCGACCCGGTTAGTTAGTTTTACGCCCTAGCCCTATCCAAAGGAAGAAAGAAATGGGAGCGGAAAAGCCTCAATGGACGCAGGTGCGCCTCTGTTTACCATCATACATTCATCCTTTTCCCCTATCTTTTTCGCTCTCCCTTCCTCTCCCCTATAGCATAAAGGATAATATGGAGTGGCGTCAACTTCGTTGCTGACGATGTTTTATTGTAGTGTATGGATTACATCGCGCAGGTATAACTGCAAGGACTGCACTGCCGAAGCTCGCCGTACTATCGTACACCATGAAATTACCGCTAGGATTAAAAATTTAGTAATCTTTTGGCAACATCTGACTCTAAGCCTGTACGATAAATAATGCACACCAGCTCTAGGTCATCGTAAAGTAGGTAGGTATCCTATAAGTTGAATCTAATATGGACAGACAGATACACAACAAAATAATCCTATACGGGTTCCATTTTCATACTGAAACGGAGCAAATATAGCATTAATAGCGTGTAAAAGTATATATATATTTATGTCGTAATAGTTTTTTACAAATTCAAATAGGACTAACCCTGAGGGATGAAAAATAAAATGACATAAGTTATTAAATTTTGACTACTCTGTTACAAGATCGCGTAGCTTTTTGGTCATACAAAAAGTCACACCAACGTCAGATCTTTTTTTTTGGCCGGTTTCGGGTAATTTTCTTCACATGGCAATTTTTTAATCCATCACACATGTTTAGGTGTCCGCCAGGGCCCAGAAGTATATGACGTCATTCATGGACAACAAAGATAGTGCTATACGTTCTAAGCAAAAAAAAGATCAACGCAATATCTTTGGTCCTTGTCACCGTTACCGGGTTTTTTATTTGGCTTCGTTTGATCTAAGCCAAACAGGTTAACAATTTTTTTTTAATATTGTGGTTTCTTGTGAAATAATCCAATTGAAATAGTGATTAACGCAATAAATATTTGAGAAATAATGTGTGTGCAGTAGGTGAATGCAGCATTTTATGCAGCAGAAGTCGTACTGAGGCGTAAACATGAAGGAATAATATTTCACAAGTAAGTAGACATTATTTTGTCTATTTTCCCTTTTAGAAGAGTTTATTGTGAAAAATATAAATACAGCGTTACATTTCATGTAATAACAGGTCCTCAGCTTAACAGAAAAACAGCTAAATGATTAATTCATGAATAAAATAACCAAACATAACCAAAAAATTTCATTGTCAAGGTACTGCCAGTTTATGCTTTTTAATTTCCCATAAAACCAGCTAGGTACCATGTTGATTTGCAAATAGTTTATAAGTCGGAATAAATCTTATTGTAGGTATAGTAGCTAATTATTTGCTTGATTTCACTTATTTTTTCGATTGTAATTTGTTTTGTGCTTAAATAAATAAATAAAGTAAAATATATCATTTTATATTTAGGGTCAGAGGGGGTAAGTGAAACATACTTGCACATCTGTCCACTTTGTGAATTCTGCTAGGACGCTAATTTTTTACACATAGAAAGCCTTAATCTGAAATGGCAAATGACGGCAATAAATACTTTTCAAGAAAATAATTTCTGAAAATACAATTTGCATGAATGAAACATCACTTTAAAAATGGTTCACGATTTTGACAGAAACGTTCCGATTCAATATTCTGACGGTAGGTTGACATTGGGGTTTGATTATTTTGTAGGTGACTATATTGACAGTTTTGTTTTTATTATCTGTTATCCGCAATTATTATCCTACTTATATAATAATAGCTGCATAGTATCTTTATAGCACTTTATAAGCGCAGAATCTCCATCTCTTTCTGTGGGTGCCGTTAAGAGCAAACTAAGGGGCTATCCAGAGAATGGGCAGTAGCACTCTCTTTGGAACATTATAATCTTCTGCGATGACAAGCCATTTGCCAAGCGAGGTGATTATGGCAAACCTCTAACCTCTCTATAATCAGCGTCTAAAATGGCGTTTTATGGGCACGCCTGTGTTCAGCACTAGACGTCTTCCAGCTGTTGATGTGAAATACGCGATTTTCGCCCATCGGACATTTACAATGACATTTGTAATGTAGTAGGTATTTGATTGATTTTATTACCTGTGTCGTCTGTGACTGCAAATACTAACCGCACATTACGCGCCTTTTCATGCATTTTTTTGTGTAAAAATGTACATAAACACTATTAAATTGCTTCATGGCATCAACCGAGTTGCGTTTTGTAAACTTAGAGATTTCTTTTTATTATATGACCTAGCAGAAAGATTGTGTGACGCGTGTGTTAGAGCATTGAAACCATTTCGCCACATAGCATAGAGCTAAACTGCGTGATTTATTGATTACGATAGGGTTTCACTTAGGTACTCCTTCGTTTCACTTACCCCACCTGACCTTGCATTTTAGTTTTTACAATAAATTTGAAACAATGAACACTGGTAAAACATAATTTTTAGGTATCAAAGTAAATTACTCGATAGATAGAGCTAACGCAATCACCCATTATTTACCCAAAATTTTGGGAGACGTTCTTATTCAGGCAGCACCTTGTGTGGGAGCAAGAAACAACTAGGCGGGCACGCGCTGTAAAATTATACTAGTGGGAATTCTGTGGTGTCCGCCATTGCTGTACGTCAGTTCGATGTCAATCAAAACTCACTCCTGTTTTTTTTTAATTCTATGACAAAAAAGGTAAAAATGAAACGCAAGCCGCGAAAAAAAATTGCGATGTTTATGGACCTAGTGCAGTGTCTGTGAGAGTAGCACAAATTTGGTTACGACGTAGCTGAAGAACAGCATTGCGTAGCATTTGAAAAAAACTGGGTACACAAAAAAGCTCGATATTTGGGTCTCTCACGAGCTCACTGAAAGAAACCTAATGAACCGTGTACTCATCTGTGATTATTTATTACGACGTAATGAAACCGAACCATTTTTGAAGAAGCTGATAACTGGTGATAGTAACACGTTCAATTTTATTGATCAATAAAATTGACGAGACCACTTAAGTCAATGTTTTCTCCATACTGTAAACCGAAAAACATTGACCAATACTAACCCTAAACGATCAATAAAATTGATCAATCCCAAAGATTGATCAATAAAATGTAACGTGTATGGGAGGCCTAACGCTAATTTAGTTCGACTGGAACCCTACCCTGCCAAAAGAGTTTAAAATACCTATACTGACCTTCTGTGTATACGATCTATTATTGTTCCAAATACTTTTACTGACATTAAAGTCATTAAGAACTAATCAAATGGCTCTAAAACTGACTTTTTCGTATAGTCGATACCTATTTATTGGCTGTTTAATTGATAATTTTCTTACAAATAAGAAAAACATTTAAAATATTTTATATAAAACAGCAGCGCGTCCACCCGTTGGCACATGCCGGGGCAGACTAACTCACGCGCCGCCAAGGGCCTCGCCCTTGGCTCGCCGCAAAATAACGCAAAATATTACTAAACAGACTTAATTTTGGCTCTAAAAATAAAATGATCAAATGAGCTTGTATATTTTTAAATTTCCTATCCGAGGGTGTAAAAATATTTAATGACGCAATCTTCCTTTACGCGGCATTGTACACTGTGTGACTGGAAAGGTGTTCTTAAAGTATTTTTTTTATTCATAATGTACCTAGTAATCGAATATTTTGTTCAATTGATAAGTACAGGTGCAGAATGATCTTATTGGTGATATTTTTTTCATATCTGTAGAATTCATAGGTTCTTCAGTATGATTAGTTAAAAAGACACGTTTGGCCTATGTTAAAGGCTTAACGCTAATGGAAAGAGATTTTCCATATATTTTAAATCGTTTGGCATTTCCGTATATTTTAAATCGCTAATGGAAATGTATCTTTGCTAGACCACCTTGTCAGGTAGCTTCAAGCGTAGGTTCCAAGTTTTATGAGAAATAAAAACAAATTTTTGTAGTGTCTAAAGTTTTTAACAACTAGCGTGATTTTATTTGAAAAAATATATACAAACATTGAATACCATGGTATTTGCTGTATAAATTATTATTATTTATGTGCTCACAGAAGAATCTCAAGAATGCAAAATGAGTAGACATTTATAAATGTACTAAAAAACATAAATGCCCATATCAGTTATTAAAATCAGTTTGGTAGGTTTTGTTAATATTAAAATCAAACTCAACTTGAATACATTTCTTTAAAATACAATAATCATACACACCTACTTACTTAAATATAATATAGCAATATAATGTCTGCGTGGTATATTATGTAAGTTCTGAATGGCATATAGGTACCTACAACCAATGACACTAAACATTAGTGGATCAATATCGTTTGACATGCGCAGTAAATCTAGGCCACCAAATAAAAATAACGTAATGTATATAATAGGTACATCAAACCAAACGATGATATAAGTTTCCATTGTGTAAAATGAAAAAATAAGTATTCAATAAAGAAATGTTATTGATATAGTAACACTTACCAGTAGGTACAACTACAAAATGTGCAAATTATAACAATTATGTTCAATCAATGCGTAAAAAATAACAAGAGAAATATAGATAGAAACCTGAAAACTAGTATTTATAAATGAAGATAATATTTACGGAACCATTTTGAATAAAAACATGTTTCAGCGTTTCTGAACGTAAAATAAAATACCTACTAACATAAAAACTATAAGAAATATTATATACATGTAGTAGTAGGTACTACGCAAGCGAGTTGCTTTAGACATTGACATTTAATGAACTATTATTAATTGAGTTATTGTACTAGTTTAGGTATGATATAAAACTAAAATTATGATTTTTAATAGTAGTTACGGGATCTTTACCGTGATTAGAACCATTTCATTTAAAAATGTACTGAGTAAACAAATGTAAAAGATTAAAACAACAAAATTATGATGTTATGAATGTAAGTAAATTAAAGTTATTAGTTATAGGAACACTTTTCTCACCTGCCAACGAAATTCTCCAAAACTGAACTTTTACCCGCAGATTGTCCACCCACCACAGCAATTTGAGGCAAATCCAACTGCATATGCACGCCCAGCTGAGTGAAAGCATCTTGAAGCTTATTAACTATTGGAATCAATTGTTCCATCCCCATATTTCCGGACATGGCTGCCGGTTTTCTCAAACGATCCTCGTCCTATGAGCCTTACCGCAGATCTCTCTAGTACTGATTTTTCGTACATCAATATACCAAGACCCCTGCAGTACGCATGCGTAAACGTAAAGGGCAAGAGGGAGGTTTCACCTATTTATCTTTATAAAAAATATTTACAAGTACAAGTTCTCTAAACGTATCTTGTAGAAATAATGATGGGTACCTACCTACTTATAAATAATTAGTATCTTTGAATTGAAATTATGTTTATGAATCAAGAAGCTTTCCAGTAGCTACATTTAGGTGCATGTTACATGTGTAGGTTAGGTACATATTGTATTTAGTTGAATTTTTACTTATAATAATAAATACAAATTAATATGTGAGGACATTTCACACAGCGCCATCTAGTCCCAAACTAAGTATAGCTTGTACCATGGGAAGCAGATAACTGATAGAATACTTGGATACTTTTTTGTTTATAAACAAATAATACATTATGTAAAATACGATATAACACCCAGGCACAGAACAAACACCTAAGTTCATCACACAAACGGTTGTCCTGTGTGGGAATCGAACCCACAACCTATGGTATAGAAGGCAGAGCTACTACCATCTGAGCTATCAGGCCAGTCAATTACTAATAACAAATACACAACAAATAAATAATAAAAAATAATATTATTATAATCATACTTGATATAATTATGGTTAGTTACCACCCCACTTGATAAATATTTGAAAAAGGTTAAGCGAAGCACCTTCTCATAAAATAGTCACTACAGTTGTATCGTAACCTTACAATATTTGTTTTAGGTTCTGTATACAAACAGTACAATACAATTGATGATAATCTTAAAATAGTATAGTCTTAGAATTTGGCATGTGTAGTTAATAGGTACCTTCGTTTTTGATATTATTTGGATTAGTATTTAATTTGATAATTGTATATCTGATAGTATAGTCATTATTATTTCAGTATATCCATTGATATTATTATTTTCTGGTCTCCCTTTTTATTTATGCCTTGTGCTCCACTAAAAAGTAAGCTGTTTGATGTTTTATGTATGTTGGTTTAACTTCAATGGCTGATTGGATGAAAATACTCACACAAGCTGCGCACCTACGTTACATTATAGAAACTACTAATTATAAAGTGATTTTTATCTTTGAACTAGCTTAATGCCCCCGGCTTCGCCAGCGTATATAGTTCTTGGAAAAAAAAGAGTGTAGGTATTAGTGTAAACAGATATAATTATTGAGTTATAAGCGGAAATTGAGACTAAAGTATATTAACGACTCAAATCACTTTCAAAATAAAGTTGACAACAGCTTTTACAACAGGTTATCTTCGCTACACATTCGCTGTAGCGGGCCGCTTTCAACCCAGTCAACAGAGCACCCTCGAAACAAACGCCAACTTCTAGTCTTCTACCACAAGTCACGTTCTCTTTTATTTGCTCTTGCATACTGCTCAGTAAAAAGGACCATTCATTTTTCCGAGATAGAAAGTATTTCAATTGTTAGTAGGCCTAGAGCCTATCGTGTTACTAAATGTCATCCAAATTAGTTGAATAAGTAATTATGAAGTTGACCGATAATGCAATCCCACATCCACAGAAAAAAAAATTCATACATATGTAACAACCCCATCACACCCCCTTAGGGGTAAATTTTCAACAAGCCTTTCTTAGTGGATCCTTACACTTTACAAAAAACACACCTTGCGCATAATCAAGTCTCTAGAACTCGCGTTGGCTTATAAATTTCGATAGAAAAAAATTTGAGACCCCGTTTGACCCTGACGGGAGGTGATTTTCAAAAAACCATGGCACACAACTACTTGTATTTTCACTGAAGAGTATAAACACCAAGTTTTAAACCAATCGATCCTTCAGAATAAAAAGTTTCATACAAACGTAAAAAACCCCATTTCACCTCCTTGGAGGTGGATTTTTAATAACCCTTTCTTAGTAGGTTTCTACACTGCACACTTTCCAAACTTTAAGTTTTCAGGACCTGTTTAGGTTGCGCGTTAGTTTATAGATTTTGATAGAAAAAACTTTAAGACCCCGTTTGACCCTGACGAGAGGTGATTTGGCAAAAACCATGACACAAACTGAACTTTATTTTAACTGAAAAGTATACACTCTAAGTATCAAACCAATCGATTCACAGAATAAAAAGTTTCATACCAATAAAAAAAAACCCATTTCGCCGCTTTAGGGGTGGATTTTCGAAAAACTCCTTAGTGGATCCCTACACTTCACAATCACATAGAACAGCGTCCAAATTTTAAGTCTCTAGGACCAGTGGTTTAGGCTGTGCGCTGATCCCATGAAGTCAGTTTACGATTTTATATATACAGAAGAAGAATATATATATTTAAAAGATGCAATGTGCTCCCTTTACCATGTATGTACATTAGAGAAATTTGTATTTTTACGAAAGAACACCCTGAGTTTTTTAAGAAGCATGGTGAAGTTATGACCCGCCAAAAAAGGACTAAGTTTGCTAACTTATTATATCAACCTCCTGCTCGAAAAGACTTGTATAAGAGAAACGTATATAATATGTGCATAACCATTTACAATAATATTCCAAATGACATAAAGATATTAGAGGGTAACAAGTTTAAGAAATGTTTGACTGACTGGCTTCAATGCAACTGTTTTTATAGTGTTAAGGATTATAATGAATTTTGTACCAATGTTTACTTATAAATTATAAATAATAAAAATTGTAATTAGTTATTAAATAAAATTTGCACGTCTGCTTGCAGACTAAATACATGAACAAAACTTGCTGTAACATCTACTATACATGTATTTTAGCGAATAAACGTTTTGATTTGATTTGATTTGATTTGATTTGATTTGATTTGAAGAAGATAAAATTATTCCACGAAAATGTGGATGAAACGGGTGAAACCTAGGGTTGCCTGTACTATATACCTTCCTACTTAGGTAATAAATAAAATAACTAACAATATCGATATTACTACATTATCGAGAATCGATTATGCTTGCATTGAAAATAAGCCCTCTAGCTTGGCTCTTTTGGGTGTCGATGTGTCGATGAAACGAACTGTCAACTTCAAAGTGTAGGGGATTCTTTTTCTTATACTTTGGCTCCACATATAGTGTATTTAGCCAGTGAAAAGTATTGTAATTTTTATCGTGTTATGAAATATTTCATGTAAAGTCAAGTCTTTAGTCACAGTCAGGGTAGTCATAGTCCAGTAGACAGGGCCTAGTAAAGTGGTGGCAACTTTACTAAAAGCATATCACTTGCCCACACTCATGCTCGTAATTCAGCACTTACTTAATGGGTAAAACGCCACCAATTTTAATCATTAACACTGGAAAAAGCATAAGTTTTGTAAAATAATACAATGCAACGACGACGCGAGGTGAACTTTTTACATAATAAGCCCACCCAGCTTGCTGGGTAGTGCATGGCCGCTTTATTGAGCACAAATTTTTTCCCATAGAGTGCTCTGCTGCGGTGCGCCTTTGTGACGTCACTACATGATTGTGAAAAGGAAGGAGAAACGAAACGTCTTTCGAGTTTCGTTCGAGACGCCATCTTAAAATATAGTGATATAAGTTTTTGGTAGCGTAGACTAAAGTGGAAATCCAAAGTAATCACCCTTTTGGACTTAGCTATTGCATTATAATTATTTATAAATCTCGTTAACTAATATAACGGACCAAGGTATATATATATTTAGCATTTGTTATTTTGTAGAAAGTTAAAATTCAGTTTATTTACCGTTTATCTGCTTCGTTCTTGTTGGTACCGTTAATTAATTTTAAATTGCAGAAACTTGTGAAAGATTAATGGGAATCAAAGAGTGATAATATGACGCTAATAAAAACCAATTAATCATCGATCCAACGTTGTTCAAACGGATGTAACACGTCAATAAACTTCGTAGGGCAGGGCACAAAATTTAATGTCAGTTCTGTGAAAGTGTATTGTGTTAACAGTGGTAGCTTTAAATCGTAGGGCAGTCCATCAAAACTGCAGTTTCATTGTGCGTACTTAAATGTGGTACAATTGGTGTGAAGGGCGACAACAGTGCATTATTTGGAGTGGTTTTGTGTTGTGGCTGAAGTGAGAGTTGCCTTTGCAGTTGCTGGTCGGAGCGAGGGTGACCTCCTGATGGTGTGTACATCGCAGCATGTCTGCACTCTCGACGCCGGGCGGCGGAGGTACTACGGCGCAGAGCAAGCCGACGTCCGGCAAACAGAAGTATCAGAAGTTGGACATCAATAGCTTGTACTGCACTAACAGGGTAAGTATGATATTTCTTTTCTCACACTATCATCTTGAATTATAACTATTGAGTCAATGCCCATCATCAAGGTTCATACACACACCATCAACTTATCTCCTTTCTTTCATGTATATTCGACAACCTTTATGTAAAATAAAATGGTAGGCACTGTGCAAATACTATTCAGTATTGGTTGTGTAACCAACCACTATTGTGCTAATTTGTTTCTATGTTGCACTTTCATTCTACTTCCTGAATTCATGTCAAATAAAAAATGCTATGTTCTATGTAAAATACATTACTGAATCTATTTGTCTTTGACTCAAGTTGTATCAATCAAGCGCAACAGATCCAATCATAATTTAGTGATAAGTGAATGTGCATTATATTCTCTGGTAAAAAGGGGTACTTTTAAATATTAGTTTTGTAATAAATCTATCAATAAAACTACAACACTGAATAAACAAGCAGATGTTTATGACAAAGTAATACAGGCCATTGGCACCATTATTAATTGAATGCAATTCATTGGTTACCTTTATCTCTATGTAATTTAGGAATGTGGGTAATAATGAAAATAAAAATAATAAATGTCTGATTACTTGCATGAAAGATTTTTTTAATGATTCATATTTATCGTTTTTTTTTATATTCATTTTCTTCTTATTCCCTAAAGCTAAATTAATTGTAACCTCATTCAAGAAAATAATTTCTGATCTTACATTTATTTTTTAAACTGTCAAGTTGTTGGTGATGCTGTTACATTTATTTTATAAAGACAGTTTGGCTGTGGTTTGCTTATGATAAGAATAAGCATTTTATATTGTTATGTTTACAAGAAAGAAGAAGTTGGCAATGTTTTTCTTTCATAAAGTATTGTTTCTGTTATTAATCTAATACATACTTATGTGTTTAATTCAATTTTTTATTAATTACTTTGTCATAATGTACCTACTATTTGTCTTTTATTCTAGAATGAGAATTCTGAACCATCCTCTGTGAAATCTCAACTAAGCCGCAAACATGGAATGCAAAGTCTTGGAAAAGTTCCTTCAACAAGACGTCCACCAGCTAATCTACCTTCTCTGAAAACGGAAACTGGTCAGGACTCCAACGCTAAGTAAGATATTATAGAAAGGCATTTTACTAGATATGCACCAAATATTCTTCTATTACTCCTATTCATCAAGTATTTTTTATATTAGGCTATATATTCAGTTAAAGTGCCAATAATGTATTGAATATTATATTATTCCTTGTATGCAAGCAAATCACCCCCATTAAAAATGCGTAAAACAATTCATGGGAATGCTGCTACCGGGTCTGGCGGCATGCCTTGAATCTTGCACCTGGTTTACCATTGTAATTATAACCAAATAGGTAGTTCTAAAATGATTTTTATTGGTTTGTTTTAAAAGTCCATATTCGGTGCATCTCTGCTTTTTATGTTTGTCATGGGGTAGCATAATCACCAGATTTTGAGAGGATGTGTTAGTTAAATACTAAAGTGTGAAGGGGTGGCTTATCCAGCTAGAATATCACAATAAGTTTTCAACTTAGTAGCTATAGGTACTAGTCAAAAAATACATAAATGTGCTCTATCACTGTAAAACTTCAGCACCTAAATCGAATAAAACAACCAACAACATTGTGATAAGTATCTCAACTCAGGAGCTCGTTATGACTATCATTCAAACAATAAAACCAGAAAGAAATATTGTCATTCTGTTTGCCTTCTCTAAATTATACATGTAGATATGAGTATTTTGTAGCAGCATTTTGGAAAGATAAGGTGAAGTGACCACTATCTCTTCATTTTCTAAAACATTATGGCATGATGGCATCAGTATCTGTATGATTTTATTTATTTACTTTCAGTTCTATAACTACTACTTCTACAGCAGTTTCTTCGCCACCAACATGCGTCTCCCAGACTTTGGTAAGTTCTCTTAAATTATATTTTGTAAATTGAGGTAGCTGTCCCCACTTTTGGTGGTTTGGTGTTTTCTGTGAGGTTAGGAATGCTTGTAGAGATCAATAGTATTAGCCCGAAACCATATTACAGACTTCACAAAAAATACAATAATTAAAAGTTGTAACAAAAGGCATACATTGCAGCATTTTGCAGAAGTGTTTAGTTTACCCACGTTTGTTTACAATTACAGCCGACAACGGCGAGCACCGCTGCGGCTGCGGTCGTCGGATCCGGCGGGTGGGTCCCGCTACCTCCACCTTCGTCGCCACACTTCCGCACAGAGTTCCCCTCACTAGAGGCAGCTGCTCAGCCCTCGCACAGAACAGACCACTCTACTCCACAACCACAACTGAGACCACAAAGTAAGCCATGATCATATGAAATTTACTAACCATGTAACTATTATCAAAACTTTAATTAAAATACTTTATTATTATACTAATGGGGAAATGATAGGTAACAGAAGTGAATGGACAGGAAAGACATTTATTTATTTCTACATACTACACTGATTTGATTTATCCTACCCCTATACCCCACCATGCAGGGATAGGATAATGAAGATGATGATTTTGTATTTTATTTTCTTTTTTGTTTATTTTTAAGTCATGTGTTTTTAGATTAGACATTGATTTGTCATATGTTCACAAACCGTTTTATAATGCTGTGGTGTTGTACAATGTTTTTTTTATTTTGTAATACCCGTTTATGATGCAAGCAGTGCAAGAACGTACATGTACGGACACACTACACCTGCTTGGACAGACCTTTCTTTTCTGTAAATGAGGCAAAATATACAATTATACATGTCATACAAATATGCAGGCTATATGTCAAAATCCACTATTTTGGGTTGTTGTTCCACAGAAGTGGGCTCAAATAACGCTGGTTACTAAAAAAATCTTTGAAAATCTTGGTAAATCCACTGTCACAAATCTGTTTTTTTTTTCATGAAAATGAATGGTGTGATGAGCTAGTCGTTCACCTGATGTTAAACGACATGGCCGCCCACAACAGTTGCAGTGTCACTCGGAATTTTAAAATAATAAAGTTTCGGGAGACACTGCACTGCGCACGTCATCCTGAGACTGAGACATCACACAGTCTAGTAATCAGACTACTGATTACTAGACTACTGTACTGTTTATGGTTTTTCAAACTGCATGGTAGTTGTTTACTCGATTCGTTGTACTATTTTGTATAATAATTGATGAAGACATGTATATTCCAGCCGAAGGCAGCTGGACGTGCGGTGGCACGGCGGGCAGCCGCCCGGATGGGGCGGCGTCCCCGGGCGCCGCGCCCGCGCCCGCCACCGCCACACAGCAGCCGCCAGCTTACCGCGCCATCCTGCCTTCCTTTGTACGTAACCATACAAGCTTATCTTGCAGATTAAAAATTGTTTTTAGTAAAACTATTAATAACTTGTAGTAGTGAAATGAAACACATGGATTAATTCTTCTTGCATCTTCCATTATGTATAGGTATTTGTTGTTTCTAACTTTCAACACTAACAAGTGCGATAGGTCTTCACGCTACTGCCGCTCAACGAGAATTAATTGCTTTTTCGGCATTTTCGTAATGCCTGAACTCCCCCCCGCCCCAGCAAAGTCTTAATAACTTTTAGTAGGTATTTAAATATGAATGATGAAATAAAATCAAGATAAAGATAAAATGTGATGAAAACCTTCATAATAATATCCCATGTAAAAAGTATACTTATTACAATTAGCACTTCTACTCAATACAAATACATACAAAACAACATACATTTTGTTATTCTTCAAATGGGTTGATGCACATTCAGAAATCATTACGTAATTTATCAAGAGATTTCCTAACAAGCTACATCATTTTTCACTGGCTATAAAAAAAGGGTTGTTCCTGTCTGTCCCCGAATTTAAAACAAGAATACATATTTCCCGACTGTCCCTAAATTGTCTCCGAATATAATAAAAATACTCATTATCATTATTATGCAAGTGTTTCCCATTCCTCTCAGTTTATACCTAAATGATTCAACACTATAAGAGCTTTACCCTTACGGAAAACTTGTAAAAATATCATGTCCTTTCTCCTTTAGGTTCAAGTCAATGACGTGAGGGGTCAGGGTCGAGAACTACGCGTGAAGTTAACTTTGATATTGATTGCAACTCTTGGGGTTCATTTACATTTTACAGTCTCAGACAAAGGCGGTTCTCGAACTTGGGATCATTGAGCCCAGATGAACTCTTCAAGAGAAAAGAGCAATACTTTTGAAGGTTTTTTGGTACAGTCTACATTTGATACTTCTATCTTTTGTATTGTTTGTATTATATGCATGTATACTATGTGGTAAATGACAATTTAAGAGGGTTATTGTCGGATTTGGTGTGATGTTTCTATTATAAGCCCATCAGCTGGGTAATGATAATGAATGAATGTTTGTTTGATGAAGATGTTCAGCATTTGGCATGTTAGCCACCCAGACATTCAACCTTGTACACCACCCACGCGCGCGGTCGTCGCCACCTCGCGTCATCTATGTTTGACGTCTCCAATCATCATCGCCAACACCTAGGGCAGGAAGTTGCTCGATAAGGAGTTAATTAATTTTTTCAGTGCTATTGTTCGCCCAATTTTTTGTAAGCCGTCTGAATTTAGGTTCCTCTTGATTGGTTTTGGTTTTACATGATTTTTTTGTGTAAGAATGTAGCATTCGCAGTTTTACAGCGAAAAAAGCGGGTATTTCCATAATACACTCTTGACATAGTGATGGGAGTGAGAAAATAATTTCTGTCTATCTAAATTTATCAAAAAAAATCCAAATCAGATTTTTGTATTATTTTAGTAGTCTGTTTAAAAGTAAGCAAAATGGTGTAATAATCTTGAGATCGCAAAGCCTCAATTCGGTTATCGCGAAATCTCAATTTTTCAATGATTTCTATTTATGCTAATAATATTAGTATTATTAACATAAATCGTGACATTAAAAAAATGAATCATACGAAAGCAAAAAATTTTTCGGCAATCGGCCCCAGTGGCGGGCCAGAGGTTTTTGCCTAAGCTGAAACGGAGACGCTCCAATTAGTGTGAAGTGAAGTGTGGTGGTTACCGTTTGGTCCCGGTGTGCGAATAGGACCACCCCATCTCTTCGTGAATGCCGTAAGAGCCGGCTAAGAGAATATCCAGTGAATGGGTATTAGCACTCCTCAGTCTTTATTATAATCTACTGGGATCACTAAGCCGATTGCTAAACGTGGTGATTATGGCAAAACCCCACTATGAGTAGGACTTTTTTGCAGTGTTCGTCTAGGTAGGTACCAAGCAGTAGTGTGCAAGCACTACTGTGTTCCGGTTTGAAGGGTATAGTAGCTAGTGAAATTGCTGAGCAAATGGGACTATTATCTGATCTCATCTACAGTGTGATGTCTCAGGATGACGTGCGCAGTGCAGTGTCGCTTAAACTTTTATAATTAAGAGTTCCTAGTGACCCTGCGATCTGTCATGGGCGGCCGTGACATGAAATTTGGCGAACGATTGGCTCGTTCGTTCTCATAAAAAAATGATAAGCATCCAAAGTGTCGTTATATGTGTGTGTGTGTGTGTGTGTGTGGGACATGTCACGAAGCGCCATCTAGCCCCAAACTAAGCATAGCTTGTACTATGGGAACCAGATAACTGATACAATACTTAGATACTTTTTTGTTTGTAAGGAGGCCTGTGTTCAACAGTGGACGTTTTTCGGCCGTTATGTGTGATATGCTAACCATGGGAAGGTTTGGTGTATCCTTAGTGTTGGTAATATCTACCCAAAATACTATTTAGTATGTAGGTATATATATATATATATACCTATAACCCTGTGGTACTTAGTATTTCTGGTCTCCTGGTACTCATACTTTAGAAACAATAAAGTAGTATAATTATGTTATGTTTGTTACGGTTGTTATGCTATTTAGTGACCACAGAACTCTCAAAATGTGTTCAAAGTTGGACAACTGCTCCGTGTAAAGGTCCCATGTTCCAACTAGGACCACAGCCTGGTAATGGTGTGTTAGATATTAGAATTGTTAGATATGTAATGTAATGTGATGTTGTGTGCAGCTGGTGAAAGGTAGCACCGGCGGCGGGCTCGGGCTGGGCGGGCTGGGCGCGCTGCGCGAGGCGCGCGCCGCCCCGCGCCCGCCGCCGCGCGCGCCCGCCACCCCGCGCGCCGTGGAGCTGCTCACCGCGCGCCCCATCCTGCGCCCCGACCAGATCTCCACGCTCGACGACATCCGCGACGCCGGCTGGGCGCAGCACGATGACATCGACTATGAGTGAGTAACGCAACACAACCACCGCCAAATACATAAAAACAGGTCCACATATGTATCATTTGCCCGTCCGATCGCTGTATCCGTATCGCCGACGCGAACATGATCGTCTCTGGACGGGTGATGGTACGGGATCATGATACGCAGTCTTGATACGCCGCTCTGATACAAAGCGTGATACGGCCTGTTCCATTTCGAGTCGGTTTTTGTCCGATCATCAATTTGGCGTCCAGGTATTTTTTGTGGGTGTGCTATCGCGCGGGGCAGCGTCAGCGATGCGATAGTATTTACACTGTTTTTTGCTATGGGAGATGGCGATCCTGAGCGATAGAAAAGGATAGAGCGTGGGGAAATGCATTTCCGTGCTGATAGTTGCGCTCAACCCAACCTTACATCTTATTAGGGATAATCGCTAACGACATTTTTGGCTGTGCGTGTGACTTGAATATAAAAAGTTTTGTCAAGTCCTCAATTTGGGCGATTATTTTATTTATTACTCTTCAGTGAAAACTATCTGGTTTCCATATCCTCTTGATTCAAAATATGCTACATGTACTGATATGAATTTCACTTCTGTATTTCAGCCAAAAGCTAGACTTTTCCGATGGAGAATCATCGGCACCAAGTAAAGGAAACAATAGAAATAATAACCGGGCCAGTATTGAGAACGAACGAGTCGATCAGAAGATGCACGAGCCCGGGGACGAAGATCAACTGTGGGCGGAGCGGCGCCAGAAGCAGAGCAATGAGGTCGCGCAGGCGGTCGCGCGAGCACGCCAGAGGAAAGAAGAGGAACAACGGCGCCAGATGAGAGAACCCCCTTCCAGCCAACCGCCTCGCGACAGCAGAGACAGGGACCGAGACCGGAACGATAACAGAGAAAGAGAATCTGACAGCAGAGAGAAGGAAAGGCTCGAAAACAGAGACAGAGAGCGCCCCGAGGCAAGAGACCGGGATAGAATAGATAGACAAGACATTAGAGATAAGGAGCGCAGCGATCCACGAGACAGGGATATGAGGGACAAGGAACGCCCAGACAATAGAGATCGCGAGCGCGTTGAAAACAGGGATCGGTTTGACAATAGAGACCGCGATCGGGACGTTAGAGATCGCGACCGCGATAAGGTAGAGTCGAGGGATCGAGGCCGGAACGACAATAGAGACCGCCAGGATCGACAGGAGCCCGATAAGGAAAGAACGGATGGCCGCGACAGAGAGCGTAACGACAACAGGGACCGCAACGATAACAGAGATCGCGTCGATCGCGAAAGATTTGACAGAGAAAGGGATCGCGTGGATAGAGACCGAGAGCGGGATCGGGACCGAGAACGCGAGCGTGGAGACAGGGAGAGGAACGACCGCGAGAGGGACCGGGACCGCGACCGGGACTTCAGGGATAGAGATCGTGATTTCGCTCGCGATAGAGATCAAAACAATCCAGCGTTCTCCAAGAGCTTCCAAGCGAATATTCCTCCTCGATTTCTAAAACAACAACAACAAAGTAGACAGCAGGATGAGCAGCCCCAGCACAAAGGTTGGGCGTTTACAGGGAAGCCTGCGCCGAGGCGAGTGGAGCCGCCGCCTTACAATGCTCAGCGGCACCCGCCGCACAACGGCCGCCGTTCATATTCTAGGTTTGTTTACAATATTCTTTCTCAAATCTTGCTATTTTTATCACATTTTTAAATACAATACACAAGTACCGTTTATTTTTTCAGAGATTATTCTGACCGCGAAGATGACTTTCGACGGGAAAAAGATGGCTCGGGCCCGCAATGGCGGTCTGAAATGCAGGATTACGAAAGGTCGGGAAGGGAATTGGATAGATCAAACTCAAAGGATTCATACAAGGATTTCAATGATTATAAAGGCAAAAATGATACAGATAGAAAGTCTTTGGAAACTGCAATTGAACAAAGCAGTAGATCTGCTGCAGATAAATTGAGTGAAGTTTTCGAAAGAAAGAGTATTGGGGTTATAGAGCCCTTTGCGTCATCTGACTCATCATCTCAAAATATATCTCAAGAGCGACGTAATTCGCCGCTATCGAATGTTTCTCGACGGGAATCATCTGAAAAGGAATGTACCAAGACTACATCGTGGGCGGAAGCTTCGCAGGAAGAAACAAATGTTCTTAAGTCGGCAATAGATAAAATTACATCTTGCAAAGAGAACATCAAACCCATTACACCAAACGATGATGACTCCAAAAGCACCTTTCAGTCTGCAACAACACCTCCCCAGACCACCCCTGCTCCTAATAACACAATGAATACAGTATCCTCTCAAAATCAAAATAAATTTAATACTCACACTCCTGTTGTTCAGCCAGCAGGAAATCATCAACAACTATCTCACCTTAGTTCTGGAAATCATCATCAAAAACTAACTCACATTAGTTCTATTCCCAATGTTCAACACCAACCAACTCAACCGGTATCTCAAAACCAATCTTCTGTATCTGACATCCAAAATATTACAAAACTCATTCCACAACCTATGTCTAATACTACTGAGACATTTGCATCTCAAATTCAGAAACAACCATCTGCTGACCATTTACCTCAAACTTTCGCTAAAGTGGTTTATCCAACCCAGAAAACTGAGAAAGAAGTTTCTGAGGCTGAATCAATAGTTTCTAAATCTAACATTGATCCAACGGTAGCAATTAAAATTACGGAGCCATCATCAACAGAAGCCACTCAGAGCAGTATTGAAGCTGCTAAACGAGTGGATGAGAAAAGGGTGGATGTACACAGTAACATGGAACAAGTTAATAGAATCCCAGGAAAGGAACCTATAGAAAGAAAATCTAGTGGGTCTGGATCTGAAAAGAAAAGTAGAGGATTCGGAGGCGGAGGCTACGCTGTGTACAACAGAGGTTGGGGGCCGAGAGAATCTCGCGGGCGACGATCTCATCGCAGTTCCCGCTCAAATAACAGAGCCAGTGAATCCGACGGCTCCACAGACGGAACTCCGAATACAGAACGTAAGGAGAGGCGCCGAGCTCCGCGCAGCCCTCGCGGGCCCAAGAAATCTGATAGACCGGATGACGTGAACCGAGGGGTTCAGCATGACCAGCCGCTGCTCGCAGTTGACGGTCTGGAGAACAGGGAGCCCTTCGCACCGCGTGGCCAGCCTTCTCGTCGTGGCCGTGGCGGCTTCCAGGGTGCCTCGCGCCCGCCTGCGCCTGCCAAGCGCGTCACCGGCTACGGCCCACCCAATACCAAGAGTCCATTCAGCCAGGCCAATAGAGCCGTGAAGGAAAACGAGGAGGCTAAAGATGCTCAGCTGGACGATAAAGGTAGAGGCAACAGTAATAAGCCTCGAGCCGGTTCGTCCACGGGTAGAGGCCGCGATAGACGGCCGAAGGGAGCGGGTGGTCCTCTCAGTGGAGAAGAGGATAACTGGGAGACCACGTCAGAACATTCCGAGGGGGGTGGCGTCGGTGGCCGCCGCCGTTCCGTGCCGGGGAGACCGCAGGGACAACAAAAGGGCCAAGGAGGTCGAAATCAGAACCCCAAAAATCTAAACAACACGCGTAATGCTTCTCAGGGAGTTAAAAAAGACAACTCGGGCGAAAATAAGACTGCTGATACTACAGAGGCTATGACCGATTCGAAGTTATCCACTGCCAAAAAAGACGATGAGGTTGTCGACGATGGTTTCCAGGAGGTAAGAAATAAGAAAAATTCCAAGGAGGCGCGAACCCCGCTAAAGGAAGAAAACCAACAGGCTTCCAAGCAACAGCCTAGATCTCATTCCAATCAAGGAGGTGGACGAAACGGATCTTCTTCAAGAAATCCAAGCGACAAATCTAACCCCCGTGGAGCCGTGCAAGTTCCCGGAAAGAATGGTCAGTACGATCGACCACGGCCAGCTAACTTAGCGCCCCGATTCGTGAAGCAGAGACAAAAGCAACAGATGGGTCTCGTGGGCAGCTACGGGCCTGACACGGGCGCCGCACCGCCGCCGCCCGCCGTCAACGCGTGGGACAAGCCGCTGCGTGGCAACACTGAGGAGCCTGTTGAACTGCAAGAAAACAAATCCGCACACTCTAGCCAGCGCAGCACTCCAGCGGAAGCACTAAACGAAGTTAAGGCGGCTCCTCCTCCCATTGCTGTTCCCGCTGATAAGTCTGGAGTTCTAGACGGAACTACGCCGCCGGTGGAAACTATCATATTTGAAAATACAAATTACAAGTCTGCTCCATCCGAGGAGGCATTACAACAAAAGTATCAAATGAACTCTAACGTCACCAAGCCCCAAACTGAGGACATACCGTCCGAGCTGGAATCGCGAGCCTTGCCGTTCAATGGCGACGTGAGATCGCGACCGAGATCCATCCAAGAACTGATCGGGGACAACGGAAGACCCGTAACCGATGGGGAATCACCATCTCTCGGTTTACAAATGTCATTTGACACAACACAGAAAGCGGAAGATTCATCCGACATGAAGCTCGATTTCGCATTCGACTCTGATCTCGGGCAACTCACGGAAGACAAGTCGGCGAAACCGCTCGGCATGCCGCGGGGCGTACACATGAGCACTTCGAACACGATATCGGCGGCGGATCTCAATTTAAAAATCGCCAGCGTGAAGAAAGTGTGGGAGATGCCCGCGGTGGCCGAGGGCGGCGAAGAGCTGCAGTTTGCAGGTTTCGAGGAAAGCAGTGCGGAGACCGGTGCTCCGCCTAACGTGTGCAAGGTGAAGCCGACGCAACAGCTGCAGTCGCCACCGCCACAGCTGTACAACCACGTGGGCTACCAGGGCGGATACGGCGGGCTCTCGGTGCCCTCGCCGCCGGCCATGCTCTTCAACTCGTCGCAGCAGCTGGTGGGCTCGTCGCCGCAGCTGCCGCAGCAGGGCGGCCTGTACGGCGCCTTCCTCGACCAGAGCCGCGGCCAGTTCGGCGGCTTCCCCGGCTCGCCGTACGGCGGCTCCGGCGCCCCCTACAACTACCAGCCGCCGGACATGTTCCAGAGCCTCCCCAACCAATACCGAATGGTGACTATTACATTACTCTGATGTGATCCTCGTAGCTAAAAGTAGCTATGTTCGTACCTATATTTTTCGTCAATCGTGTTAACTTTTTGATGGAACTCAAAAGTTATGTAAATGTTCCAGGCGGCGACGGCAGGAGGCGGCGCCGCGTTCGGACAGTCCGGCCAACTGGGCAACAGTCCTAGCACCGTGCTTATATCGAGCACGTCAAACTCTCTCATGTCGGCTACAGTCAAGCCGACTACGCAACAAATAGGCGCCATTGGTACGTTCTCTCGTAAATAGAGTCTTATACCGTAACCAAATTATGGTCTAATGCTATCCTATAAAAAAAACTTCGGTCATAGATTTTTTAGTCATTTATTCATTTGAACTCTCGGGTCTAGCCCGGACATTTGGGAGGCATTGGTGGGGCCGAAGCTAACACCAAGAGGCCTTTTCAATACAACAGTAACTATAACACGGTCACACTATCCCTGAATCGCATTTCAGCGAGACCATAATGATGTGACCGTGTTTTACATATTTCTTTCTTATATGTTGGTGGTATATTGTTAACTATTTTATTATAATATGAAGGTAAAAACATCTGGACTATTATGGTGAACTTTTGATGGTTTTTGATATTGGTTTATGGAATGAGATAACGGACCTGCCAATTTTGTCTCATATCAAAATGATGTTAGTCATTTTATTATTATTATTTATGACTTTTTTTTTTTTTTGAAAAAAAAAAAAAAAATGTCTTATTAATATTTGTAATTAATTAAATAAAATCTTTATTTTAATCTACATATCACATGACCCGTAAACGCCTTTCTATTTTGTGGCGGGGCGCCCTAAGTAAGTACACTTTACCCCTTTACCCTCAGTTTCATGTGATTTGATCGTCAAAGTCAACACCGGCTGTTCTCATCTGAGTCTCATCAACGTTACCTACAGATGGCGTTAAAGTAAATGGTGTTACCGGACTCGCGTTTCAAATCAGCAACAAAAAAAACAAACATCACATCTCGTGAGACATTCATTACTTAGGTATTATTAAATTAATATTTTTATTTTATTGAAATGAACATTTATTATCTACTTTCGCCACAATAAAAGTAGAATTTCATAACTTTGATTTGACTAATTTTACTTACTTAGGACATCACAAAATGGCCCATCTTGCATTACGCGTGTTTTACACAATATTTTAAATAAAAATAAAAAAGATTAAAATAATGAGTCTAACGACTGTAATTCCGGGAAATAATATTTTTTGCATATTAGTTTAAAACTTTTTTGTGGAATGTTCGTTTTCTTGTAATTGTCAGGTGTAATGTTTCGTTTCGCAGGCAGCAAAGGCGGTGGTGTCGGCGGCGTGGGCGGCGTGAGCGCGTACCAGCAGCAGTACCTCGGATACTCGACCCCGGTGGGCGAGGCGCCCTACTCGCTGCAGGGCCTCCTGCCGCGGCCCGCCCCGCCCGCCTCCTCTTACTACTCGCCGTACCAGCCGCCCGCCGCGCCGCAGCCCACTTACCCGCTACAGTTCACGCAGCCCGCGCAGTCCTCGCCCTTCAACTCGCAGTTCCTCTCCTCGGCGCAGCTGCAAGTGGCCGCCGCCGTGCAGCAGATGCAGGTATGCACCTCTCCCTCCGACCGCGCACCACCCACCGCCCCCCACGGCTCACACGTCGTGCCCTGTTCCCTTGCAGCAGCAGTACCGAGCGCCGCTGCAGCAGCAGTACGCGCCGCCGCAGCCGCAGCCACGCCCGCCGCCGCAGCAGCAGCTGAAGAGCCCGCTGCACGAGCACGCGAACGGGTTCGCTCCGCTGTGCGACGCGGCCTCGCCCACACCCAAGGGACAGAACAAGCCCCAGAAGCCGCCGCACTCGCCGCCGCATCACAAGTACCACGCGCCGCCGCCGCACCCGCCGCCCGCGCACACGCCGCACCAGCACCACCAGCAGCAGGTACGGTGGGCAGCCGCGCCCGCGCCCTCGGCCGGCCGGTACGGTCGCGCCGCGCTCGCACCCGCACTCACCGCCGCCTCTCCTCTCGGCCCGCAGATGGCGAGCGCCGGCGCACGTTGCGGAGGGCCGGGGCCGGCGCGCGGGCCGGGCGGGCCGGGCGCGCCTCGCTACCCCGCGCCCATCCAGCGCCCGCACGCGCCCGCGCTGCCGCTGTACCGCGCGCCCGCGCACCCGCCGCCGCGCCACCACGCGCCGCGCCCCAACCCCTACTACCAGCACCAACAGCGCAGTTAGTACCTCCGCCGATCTTCCACCGTACTTGTTGTGATGCGACTTGAGACCGCGTTGTTGTGCGCAGACGGCGGCGGCGGTGGCGGTGGCGGCGGCGGCGGCGGCGGCGGTGGTGGCTGCGAGCGCGCGCCCGAGAGCGTCGAGCCGGCGGGCGGCGCGGAGGAGGCGGCGGAGCCCGCGCCGGTGGCCGCCGCGCCCGTGCCGGACGCCAAGCCGGAGTGAGCCGCGCCCCTCGCGCGCCGCGCTCTCGCCTCGCCCGCCTGGGAGACGTCACGTCGACGTCTCGCCCACTTTTAGGTTTTCGGTATTTAATTAGGACGTAAATTATGAAAGTGATTTAAGCTACTTAGATCGAAGCGCCGCGGCGCGTTCGGCAGCTGCGCCTCGGCCGCGGGAGGCGCTCCGTTCGTTTGTGAATAGACGCTCGGACGGACGACGTCTCGCCCCTTGACTGTTACTTAAATATATTGACGCGACCGGTCGGTGGCATCGCGACGTTTCGAGTGCCCCGAGGACGACGCGTCCGTAACCGATGCTGCCACGAAAACTAAACTCTCATTAGTGAATATTATGTAGCGACGGATTGCAGAACGATTGTCGATGCGATATAAATGAAAACAAAATAAATATAATTTGAAGCAGAGATTGGCGAGTGGTGCTCGGTATGTCCAACTCCGACGAGCCACCTGCTTGCACTTCATGTATCATAATCAATTACTATATGCGAATAAAATTATTATGACCGACCACATTACTTTTATTTAATGTCGCCTCTATTAACTAATAACAAATAATTCATTGACTCAGGCTCACTTTGCAGAAGTTCATTTTAATTACAAAATAAGTATATCTAGTGTAATTCCGCTAAAAATAAACTATAATATAATCTATAATGGGAAAGTTGTAAAGGATTGTTATAGGTAAATGGGTTTGTTTACTTAGGTCAAACTCACTTTCAGTCAAGTTGTTATTACATCAAGTCCTTATGTCAATATGATAAGAAAAGTTTTCAATCCAAAAATATAACAAACTCAGTATTAAAATATCATTTATTGCTTAAGCCTTAAGAATGGTTAATTTTTTTCAAAGATATGTTATAATTATTAGCATTTTACTTAATATGGAATTGTAATATTATTTAGATGCATGATTGCGATTAGTGTTACAGTTTACTATAATAATCAATTTTTACTGTGTGTATAGTTACCTAAATTATTTTGCAGCTGGCAATTCATTGGTACAGACCGGGTAAAAATGGCTAGAGAAACAGGTGGACATGTCAAGGTGACCGAGACACGGGTAATCAGTGCGTACCTGTTTACCCGCGCTGTGATGGCCTGGGCCTGCGTACTACGCAGGTCGAGGCCATCACAGCCCAGTCAGCATTGCAGCCCTTGATGGACAAGCAATAATAAAGGTCGAGACCGAAGGTCGTGGCCTTTATAGCGCGGACAGCAAGGGCTGCAATTATGACCGAGCTTGAAGGCTGAGAGCGGAGCTAAGCTCAAGGCCATCATAGATAGCGTGGCCGGTAGTGCAGTCATTCCGGACCAAGGCTTGTATAGTGCTTTACTCAAATATTTATTTTATTTATTTATTATTTTTTATATACATTACTCCCATGTTAATGTATATAAAAAATAATATTATATAGTTAATTCAATCCTAGCGTCATTGTTTCCTGACAAATATAATCTGGGGGTTTTTAAGGCTAGAGTGAACCGGTATCTTCTAGGCAAGTGTGCCCAATCGTCGACCGCGTCGTCACTTACCATCAGATGAGACCGTGTTCAAATGTTAGCCTATCGTTGATAAAAAAAAACTGATAAAGGTAGGCAACGCCCCTGCTGTTGCAGGTGTCTATGGGCGACGGCGACTAGTATTGTATAATGTAAGGCGGTGGTAACTGCTTACCATCAGGCGGGCAGTTAGCATGTTTATCTGTCCGTCTTATAAAAAAAATTATAATAGACAGGTGCCACAAACAAAAAGTGAGTACGTACTTAATTATCTCCAATAATTTTTTTGTGTAACTCTGTAGCAAAATGCTCACATTTTTCTTTGTATAGATAATTAGACTGTGCCCAGTGTGAGAGTCTCACTGCAGATTTATTGTAGCCGATTTTTAAGTCTACGAGATAAGCCAAAACAATGCAGATTATATTGTTTGCCGAAGCCGAAAGATCCCTGTGATAATCCCCGTCTAACACTCTACAGTATGGGAACCAATGCTGGGTTTTCGACGGGTTTTTTTTCAATAACTGATATTGTTTATAGTAGTCATCTGCAAAGCGTACCAAAGATTCAGCAGTTATATCTAAGCTAAGAAGGTCCCACAACTTTCCTGCATCGATTTGGTACAGATCGACGACTTTGAAAAATAAACTTGGTAAGTGCAGGCCGTTCCATTCCATATACTGTATGCACGTTACTCGCAGAACCCTCTTTGTCATTTCGTCTTCTGTGTTCAGATATGCATGAACAACCAAGTATGCGCAGTAAGTCAGTTGCGATCGGGCCTGGTCTAACTTACTTGTGTCACATTTAGGTAGCTGATTATCTAAAGGCCACGGGCAGAGTTTTACGTAAGTGTCGTGCGTTTGAATTAATTTTAAAGCTTTTGAGAGCGCTGACTCATTTTTTACGATTCTCCTTAACATTAGAAGTGTAATGTAAGTAGTATTCAAGTTTAAAATCATATACCTTGTCTCATCGAATGTAAACTGCAAATCTTGGATAAGTCCTTCAGTTTTATTCATAAACTTTGAGTCTGGCAGCGGCTGGGATACCAAGTCGAGTATTTGTAATGGCGTATGCTTGCCGTTACTTTCAAAGATTACCTTGGACGGGTCGCCGAATCGTCTTGCGTGTGTTAACACATATTCCGCTGCCTTTGCAAATTTGGTGATATATGCTCCTGATCCTGAGTACGTGATAAATATGATTTTTGCACAGTCCAGGTAACTAGGAAGGTCGAAGAGTCTGTGTTTTTCAAGCGTATTGTTCACGATGTTGAATGCTTTTGAATCGTCCCAAAGAAACGAGAGATAATACCGACCACCCACACACTGACTTGGATTGAAATCATGCATTACCTTATTCACAAATTCGTTATCTTCATTGCTAAAGTCGTCCCCGTCAGAGTTCTTATTTATGGCAATTAGCAACTTCTTCTTTTGTTTGGACAGTGCTTCTGGCAATTTTTCATGCGCTGCTCTTCGTTTCTTCATCCTAGTGACCAATTCGACAGGGTACTTAAAAGAACGAAATTCAGACGAAAATAGTGACATCCTTTACACAAAACACTTAACAGCGTGTAATTCACGGACCTGGGTGTAATTGCTCTTACGCTTCACAGAAGGTATTTTATTTTCTATCAGCACCAGATTACTGAATAAGTGTAGGTAAGTATTTATGATTGAATAAGAAAAAAGAAACTGAGTTGGAGACCTACTCTGACTCATCATCATCACGTATAAGCTAACAAAATAGTCGATTTATCGAGCGAGTTTTCAGACGCATACATATCTTATTTTAAACGAACACATTACCTACACAACACAAAAAATAACTTTGCAGGTCAGGTAGGGTAGATAGGTACTAGGTACATACGCATAATTCACCCTTTTAGTGGGTTGACTTGAAAACATCTGTTTTCAGCTAGCATCTAGGAGGGTCAGGTTAGGGAAAAATGTAAGTGCCAATTATCCAAAGTGTCCAAGGCAAATTGGGCAAGGGCGGGTGAAACTACTGCTATTTAGTTTTATAATTAAACGACTCTACTTGAAATGCAATGCTTGGCAAAGTATCTTAATCACAACATATCGACTATGTATAATAGTCGATTTAAATCGCACATCACTTCTGCAGCTGGTGAATCACAACCCAATGTTACTCAAACTTGTTTTTTACGTTTATAACTAAACGACTCTGTGCTTGAAATGCAATGCTTCGCAAAGTGTCTTAAATCTTAATCACAACATATCGACTATGTATAATAGTCGATTTAAATCGCACATCACTACTACAGCTGTTGAATCACAACTCAATGTTACTCAAACGTGTTTTTACGTTTATAGTTAAGCCTTTAACATAGGCCAAACGCGTCTTTTTAACTAATCATACTGAAGAACCTATGAATTCTACAGACATGAAAAAAATATCACCAATAAGATCATTCTGCACCTGTACTTATCAATTGAACAAAATATTCGATTACTAGGTACATTATGAATAAAAAAAATACTTTTAGAACGCCTTTCCAGTCACACAGTGTACAATGCCGCGTAAAGGAAGATTGCGTCATTAAATATTTTTACACCCTCGGATAGGAAATTTAAAAATATACAAGCTCAATTGATCATTTTATTTTTAGAGCCAAAATTAAGTCTGTTTAGTAATATTTTGCGTTATTTTGCGGCGAGCCAAGGGCGAGGCCCTTGGCGGGGCGTGAGTTAGTCTGCCCCGGCATGTGCCAACGGGTGGACGCGCTGCTGTTTTTCATAAAATATTTTACATGTTTTTCTTATTTGTATGAAAATTATCAATTAAACAGCCAATAAATAGGTATTGACTATACGAAAAAGTCGGTTTTAGAGCCATTTGATTAGTTCTTAGTGACTTTAATGTCAGTAAAAGTATTTGGAACAATAATAGATCGTTAGCACAGAAGGTCAGTATAGGTATTTTAAACTCTTTTGGCAGGGTAGGGTTCCAGTCGAACTAAATTAGCGTTAGGCCCCATACACGTTACATTTTATTGATCAATCTTTGTGATTGATCAATTTTATTGATCGTTTAGGGTTAGTATTGGTCAATGTTCTTCGGTTTACAGTATGGAGAAAACATTGACTTAAGTGGTCTCGTCAATTTTATTGATCTATAAAATTGAACGTGTTACCATCACCAGTTATCAGCTTCTTCAAAAATGGTTCGGTTTCATTACGTCGTAATAAATAATCACAGATGAGTACACGGTTCATTAGGTTTCCTTCAGTGAGCTCGTGAGGGACCCAAATATCGAGCTTTTTTGTGTACCTACCCATTTTTTTTCAAATGCGCCAAAACTGTTTTGTGGTCAATTCCCAGTTCTTCAGCTACGTCGTAACTAATGATATGCCGATCTTGCTCCACTTTTTAAAAAAAATGGCATCCATTTTATCCGTAATAGGGCGACCAGAGCGAGGTGCATCTTTGACATCAAAATTTCCGGATTGAAAACGCTTAAACCAAATTTGTGCTACTCTCACAGACACTGCACTAGGTCCATAAACATCGCAATTTTTTTTCGCGGCTTGCTTTGCATTTTTTCCGTTTTTGTCATAGAATTAAAAAAAACAGGAATGAGTTTTGATTGACATCGAACTGACGTACAGCAATGGCGGACACCTAAACATGTGTGACGGATTAAAGAATTGCCATGTAAGAAAATTACCCGAAACCGACAAAAAAAAGATCTGACGTTGGTGTGACTTTTTGTATGACCAAAAAGCTGCGCGATCTTGTAACAGGGTAGTCAAAATTTAATAACTTATGTCATTTTATTTTTCATCCCTCAGGGTTAGTCCTATCTGAATTTGTAAAAAACTAATACGACATAAATATATATATCCTTTTATACGCTATTAATGCTATATTTGCTCCGTTTCAGTATGAAAATGGAACCCGTATAGGATTAGTTTGTTGTGTATCAGTCTGTCCATATTAGATGCAACTTATAGGGTACCTACCTACTTTACGATGACCTAGAGCTGGTGTGCATTATTTATCGTATAGGCTTAGAGTCAGATGTTGCCAAAAGATTACTAAACTTTTAATCCTAGCGGTAATTTCATGGTGTACGATAGTACGGTGAGCTTCGGCAGTGCAGCCCTTGTAGTTACAGTTATACCTGCGCGATGTAATCCATACACTACGATAAAACATCGTCAGCAACGAAGTTGACGCCACTCCATATTATCCTTTATGCTATAGGGAAGAGGAAGGGAGAGCGAAAAAGATAGGGGAAAAGGATGAATGTATGATGGTAAACAGAGGCGCACCTGCCTCCATTCAGGCTTTTCCTCTCCCATTTCTTTCTTCCTTTGGACAGGGCTAGGGCGTAAAACTAACTAACCGGGTCGGGTCTGCTAGTCAGTCAATAAAACTGTTTATTTCGCACAAAGAATTATAGCCAGGCTTTTGCTGAAAATGTTTTATGAACACATCACTATCGTATTTTTCTACTTTACTTTTGAAATGAAACTTGCATCTTCCATTATGTATATTTGTTATTTCTTATACAAACTTCCAATACTAGTAAGTGTCATATGTCTTGACGCCACTGCTGCTCAACGGGAATTAACTGCTATTTCCACATTTTCGTAATGGCTGGACTCCCCAGCAAACTCAATTTTTTTTGAGCGGGACAATCCATGATTGGCTGATGGTACCAACACTACCAACCTATCAAGTATCAACCAATCATGGCTCTTCTGACAGTTTGCCAACCAAAAAAGTCAAAAACACGTCTTAATTTTTAAAAGTAAGTATCTATTAATAAATTTCACGACACTTTACTTTTTTTACGTTAAAGAAAACCTGCCCAAATATGCACGATTAGTAGGTCCATTACAGGTAAAATATTTATTAACCTGAAAAAGGCCAACACATGCATAATATGCATAATGGAAATATGCATTTGCATATAGTCAGTTCTCTAATTATGATCAATATATGTGAATAACTTGTATTCGAACACAATTTCGTCAGTCTCCCATACTTCCGGGTAATTTGCAAGTTTGATTGAGATTGTTGGCAACACTAAGCTGGTTTTGTGTATTGGTTGCATCTCAATAATTTTATCGATAAAGCAAAAAATTGGTGGAATAATAACAAGCTTACTTATGAAAAGTGATCCCTTGAGTTTTTTTTATCAAACTACTATGATTCCGACAACTTTTCACAACGCAAGACAGCATTTTATAATTTTTTTTCTAAGCGTCTTGGGCGACGTCCGTAGCAGTAATGGCAGGCGATAGACTTCCTATGATGTGAGTGTGTGCGTGTCCGCTTGTACTTATTAGCGTTCCGACTTCCTAAGGGTACCTCGGTTCGGGATCAATAGGGACTCCGTCCTTCTTTTTTTTATTAGGTCCATGTTTTTTGTAGTAAAATTTTAAAATGTATGGAGTTTCTTCATTAGATTCACTCATCTTCACAGTACGAAAAACAAATAAAAATCACACATTTTCCTAATTTGAATATGGAATTATCTTCTTTAAAATTTAAACTTTTAATGATAAAACCAGCCAGATACAAATAGTACAGCCAAAGAAATTTTATTACAAGTTCATACTTACTATAATGCGAAAAGACTTTTTCCCCAACCTAATAATATGAGTTAAAGTCACAAAAGTTTAAAAAGTGTTACGATTGATTGTATTTTGTAAAATATATTTTAAAAACATGTTGCTTAATTTTATTTAATGCAAGCCTCCAAAATAATATTTTTTTATGTATACTTAGCTACTTTTTTTGATTGTAAATACATACACAGAATACAATACAACACCCAGCACCAGAACAAACATCGATGTTCATTCCCAGGTGGGAATTGAACCCACAACCTATAGTTCAGAAGGCAGAGCCATTACCAACTGAGCTATCAAGGCCATCAAAATGGAGCCCTCAAAAAAAAATTTCTATACATTATCTACAATGTACAGATTTGGACCTGTCACAGTTTTATTATAAGTAATATAGATAGATATATTATATAAGTAATAAACCGGGCACCATAATATTATTATAATAGGTAGATATATTTTTCACGGAGTTTCATCAGGAATTGTTTTAATCTTTGACAAACTCTAGCTCATTGTCAAACCTACGAGTGTGGCGCCCCAGGTGGCTCTTTTTAATAACTTTGTGTCCAACGCTCAAGGTCATTGGCGCATGTTAAACTCTTAAACGACTCTGTGCTTGAAATGCAAATTCTGTTGCCGTTCCATCCAATCACCCTTTTCCCCTTTCGCTTCCCTCTTACCCATCCGTGTGAAGCCAGGGCGGGTCAACTAGTAAAAGATATAAGACACCATCCTTGTTTTAACAAACAAGATATATCTATCTACTGTGCCAACTTAGCTTAGTACAACTTAGCCTAAGTATTTAAATTCATAAAAGGTCAACAGCCAGACAGGGGATGAAGTGCAAGTGCTTTGTTCGAATCCTTCTGGTCATTTACCTCGACTGAAACCTGTCTATATCTAGACAGGTTTCAGTCGACGTTTTACAACTACCTATGTGAGTAAATACTTTATCTACAATACAAACAGTTTTCTGAAAATATTTCCACAAGATTTTACTCTAGTTTTTTTAAAATCTAGTCGTTCACTTGATGTTTAGCGTCACGGTTGCCCATAAAAAGTATAGTCAGCCACAGTCTATATAATAGGTACTATAGAGAATACGACACAGAATCGATACCAGTAATTAGTTACTAAATGTGGAAGGAAGGGCCTGTGGTTAGCCTCGCCTGCGTAAACAAAATGAAAGTTTAATAAAGTTAATGCCCGTTCGTTCGCTCACCATACCAAATATAATTTAATAGATAATTTAATTTAATAAACTTATGACATCAACGAACACAAAACGATATATTTTGCATGTTACAGTACATTACATGTTAGCTACGCCATAGAATTATAAAAAAATAGCAGGAATTAATCTTGATTGACATCGAACTGACGTACAGTAATGGCGGCCGCATAAATATGTGTGACTGATTAAAGGATTGCCATGGGAAGAAAATTACCCGAATCCGACAAAAAAAAAATCTGTTGTTGGTGTGACTTTTCGTATGACCAAAAGCTACGTGAGCGTAACAGAGTAGTCAAAATTGAATGGCTTATTTTTATTTTACTTTCGATAGGTTAGCGTTTGACTACATCTCACCTGATGGTAAGTGATGATGAGGTCGAAGGTGGAGCACGCCTACCTAGAATTAACCTATTTACTTTTGATTTGAAGACACTTAAGTTGTAAGTGGATGGAAATACCGACGCCGGGAGTGAGTTCCATTCCCCAGCCGCACGCACAATAAAGGAATCTGCAATCTCCCCTCCCCCACACTTGGCCCCACCTCCCCCTCACTTTCCCCCTCACCCCTGCACTTGCCACCACCTCCCCCCTTCACTTAGTCCGCCCCCCTACTTGCCCTGCCTCCCCCCGCACTTGCCTCCCTTCCCCCAAGAACCATGTATAGATTACATTTGGACAGTAATGAAGGGGTTGGCAATCTACGCAGCAATGTACGGCGAATGAAGTGGGAGCAATAGCTTCCCAGTCTCCACCGGGTGGCAACTGGGAATTTTTATTCCCAGTTGCCACCCGGGGGCGAAGCATGTGGGGGCAACTGGGAATATACCCTGTACGCTAAAGCGAAGAGAGAAGGGAGAGCGAAAAAGATAGGAAAAAAGGATGAATGTATGTCGGTGAAGAGAGGTGCACTTGCCTCCATTCATCCTTTTCCCATCCCAGTTCTTTCTTCCTTTGGATAGGGTTAGGGCGTAAAACTAACTAACCGGCTCGGGTCAGCCAGTCAGTTAATAAAACTGTTTATTTGGCACAAAGATTTATAGCCAGGGTGTTGCTTAAAATGTTTTATGAACACATAAATCGTATTTTTCTACGTTACTTTACTTTTTCTACATTATAGAAAACCTGCACAAATATGCACGATTAGTAGGTCCATTACCGGTACAATATTTATTAACCTGCAAAGACCAGCACATGCATATGCATGATGTAAATATGCATTTGCATATAGTCAGATCTCTAATTAGGGATACCGTCTGTACTAATAATTTCATTATTCATAATTTCATTTCATATACCTCATTTTTAATAATGATGAAATTTATAATGGTGGTTATTTATAAATAGCTTTGTTCATAATAGTTACTTTTTATATTGATCTTTTCTTATACAATTTATTCAAATAATGTTTAAATTTATAAAATTTTATGTTATAATGTTAATGTTAAGAATTTTTTTATCATATTTTTGTTTATTATAAATTTCATTACTTATAATTTCATAATAATCAGCATTCATAAATGTATTGTTTATAATGTTCTTTTTTCATATTTTTTTAGTTATCTTAATAATAATTTTGAAGTAGTTAAATCATTATATAGATATGCATGTATACCCTAAAGATACTAAGATACTAGTCTAAGGCAAAGTCATAAATAGGTGCGACGACGAGCGAAGCGAGGAGGAGCGTTAGGTTAACTGTGACCATACATCGAACTTCCGTCAGAAGTCACTTATGCTTATATAAAAAAAATACATAAAAAATTACAGAAACCATCTATATTAAGTTTCAGATTACCTGTATTTGATTTAAATATTTTACACGTGTTTTTATAGACATTTCAAGTTATTTATTAAAATAATGCACAAAGTTCACCAACAAAACCAAAACCAACATGACATGAGAAAATATAAGTTATTTTACAATTACCCGCACACAGTCCACACGTTAATCTTGTTTGTTTTGACTGGATGAAGTGCCTGCATAGATTGAAGAGCAAATTGGCTTTCCGTACTACGTTTTTATAACTGATTACGTTAAATATAACAATCAACAGTTCCAGTCACATTCATTTTGACTGGCCTGATAGCTCAGTTGGTAGTAGATCTGCCTTCAGAACTGTAGGCTGTGGGTTCGATTCCTACCTGGGACAAACATTTGTGTGATGAACATCGATGTTCGTTCTGTGTCTGGTTGTTATGTTGTATTCTATGTATGTATTTACAAACAAAAAAATATCTAAGTATTGTATCAGTTATCTGGTTCCCATAGTACAAGCTATGCTTAGTTTGGGGCTAGATGGCGCTGCGTGACATGTCCCACACATATTTATTTATTTATTTTTATATTTATTTACAGTATTATTGATATTTTGTTTTATGATTTAAGTTAGTTATGGTAAAAGAACATTATAAATTTGTACTATTATATTATATACGCCTTATGAGTTTCATTCTTATAAATTTGGATTATTATTAATTTTGATTTATAATAAATAAAATTAGATGTAGTGAAAGTATATTAAATCACATTATGTGAAATGATGATTATAAGTAACATTTTTATTTGTAACAAAATTATGATAAACGATTTTATGAGTTTCGACAGTGAACCCTCTAATTATGATCAATATAGGTGAATAAGTTGTATTCGAATATAATTTGGTCATTCTCCCACACTTCCGGGTAATTTGCAAGTTTGATTGTTGGTAACACTAGCTGGTTTTGTGTATTGATTGCATCTCAATAGTTTTATCGAAAAAGCAAGAAATCAGCGAAATATTAACAAGCTTACTTGTGAAAAGTGATCCCCTGACTTTTTTTTATCAAACCACTATGATTCCGACAACTTTTCACAACACAAGACGGCATTTTATAATATTTTTTTCTATGCGTCTTGGGACTCTTGGGCGAGGTTCGGAGCAGTAATGGCAGGCGATAGACTTCCTATGATGTGAGTGTGTGCGTGTCCGCTCGTACTTATTAGCGTTCCAACTTCCTATGGGTACCTCGGTTCGGGATCAATTGGGACTCAGTCCTGCTTTTTTTTATAAGGTCTATGAGCTACGCGTAACTAACGTAACTTTAATAAACACCAATGTACTGTAGGTGCGCCTTGACGCTTTGTAAGCGCAATGACGACAATAAAAGAATTGCGCAATTTTCTGCCAATAATGTATTTATTTTATAATCTATTTATTTCATACTATTTCTGTAAGCATAGATGTATATGTACTTACTACGTACGCTGTTCGTGTTATTTGTTATTTAAATGGGTTTTTTGCTGTGGCTGTCTTGCCCCAGTTCCTATTATCTTTCCATAATATTTTGGGACCAAAGTATTATTTTTTTACTTTCCCAAAATAAGATTTCTGTTCTAAACAACGCTGAAGACGGGCAAAGATTTATACGTAAGTCCCTATCCGATTTCACTTGGGAAGCCTTTTATATGCTTGCCTACAACCATCCTACAACAAACTGCACGTCACACGTCATAGAAAACTGTTTCCGTAATGCCAGGAGACCAATACTTACTACTTAAAGATGTTAACTAGATTAGAATAATGTCAAAATAATATAAAATAGGTACCAACACGTGAATAATAATTATTTATAAATCATAAGGTAGGTTACCTACACCTTTAACTTTAAATTTTTTATGCATTCCAAATACACTTTAACTTTCCAAATACTTTTATCTTCAATCCAAATAGTCTTCATGTTTCCTAAGAACAGAAACCTTCTAACTGCAAAATAAAAGGCACAATCTTTTATGGTACCATTATTTTGACACATTCTGTATAAAAGAATCTAAACTATCGTCGCGTCGGCAGCCTATAGCGATCGCTCATCATGACACCAAATGCTACTATTATTTCTATTAAGCGAGATCATCTAAATTGAGCTCATTGTCGTGGAGTTATTTACTTTGTTGTTGGGAAGAGCAATATGCCTCTAGCCTGCGAGTAGGTACTGCTGCAGACAAAGGCGAGCAATAATTATTCTTGTTTTGTTGAGGAGTCATTGGGCAACCGCGCCGCGTTGCTCGCAGCGCAGTGTTGGCCAGTGCTGAATTCTCTTCGAGTTCAGTGCACGCGCGTCGACCGAACGCGACGCGTCTGTCGCACTTTGCTACCATTACAAACTACGACCAACTTTCACTTTGAAATAATAAACAAACGAACTTCAGAAAATTGCTCAATTTAACGTTCCACGCGCGTTTTAACTTTAATTTATACTGTAACTGCTGTCGATTTTGATATCAATATATACCAGAAAATCTGATGTTGTTTTCGTAGTGTGTAGCATTTGCAAGAGGAAGATTAGAATAAGGTGATTATGGACGGGAATATCTGAGGGAGTAACAATAAGTTGTGTGGTGTGCTCAATTATTGTGCGGTGAAGCAATAGCAAACCGTCCAAATATAACTGCAAAATGGGAAAGGATTACGGTAAGTTGGTAATAGTAGGTCCCTAGACTACCTAGATACTACCTGTATATTATTAAAAAATATTTACTTACCCGCATTTTTTTCTGGATTCCCGCGGGAGTGTAAACTTTTCAGGATAATAATCAGTACCGTTCCTATATGCATATGCTCAGGCGATACGAAAAATATCTTAGCGCTCGAGTTATCTAAACTGTTCCAGCCGTTAAACAATGTGAAGGCCTCACTCAAACAAACAGACATCGTTTCACTTTTGTATTATTAATACAAAGAATTCCTCTAAAAGTAGGAATTTTCGTTTCTCTTTTAATTTGCAATTGATAATGCCGATGAACCTGGAAATGGCTTCAAGCTTCAAGGTAAAACAATAATTAGCTTGCCGGAAAAATCTTATTAGCTAGGTACGTACCTACCTCAAAGAGATATTAATGTACCTACAGAGGTGATCAGGAGGTCTTTGTATTACCTCTCCTTCTCTCTCTTTCTCTCCGTCGCTTTATTCGAGTGCTTATATTACAATTATAAATTACAAAAATAAAAATTCATACCTACCTCTACAACCTAAGCATCCTGCTGTCATTACACTCCTACGTACTCGCTGCTGGTGCTGAGTGAGGATTAGCTGTTTACTGTTGATAACGACACGTTAGTGGGAAAGCCAAGTGATTACACTTTCAATTAACGCTCTGACTCATTCATAAGTATAACTGATAACTTGCTTTGTCCCATTGAAAATACCAGCCTATACGTAAAGCGAAGTCAGGATACATAGATAATAAATAATTTATCTATGTTGTATGGTGCTAGGCTGATAACTGATCCGAAGTCCGCACACGCAAGTCAAAAATATGAAAACGACTGAAGCATTTTGACCAAATACCCAAGTATCAGCAGCTTATTTACACCGCTTGATTACACCGAGAAATGTAAACACCGAGAAATGTAACACGTTCGGTAATTCGGTTCGTTAGAACCTCTAATCTTAAAATACCTGATACGCGATACCTATAACTAAATCTCTGACTAATTCTTACTCCTAAAATGGCTGAAATTAACCTGAGAAAGGTTTACTCCCAAAATGACTGAAATTAAACTTTTACCTGCGCGGAGAGAAGGTTTTAATCCCAAAATGACTGAAATCAAGTTTTTACCTGCGCGAAGAGAAGGTTTTAATCCCAAAATTACTGAAATCGAATTTTTACCTCGCGGAGTGAAGGTTTTAATCCCAAAATGACTGAGATTGAACTTACCTGCTGAACCTGAAATTGAGTTATACCTCTGGGGACAACCCATAGGTATATCAAGCCATTTGACATTTTGGTATAAGTGTTATAATTATTACAGAATCCAATTTTCTCATATCTATACATTCGTAACATAACAAACACAGATACCTACGAATTTGAAAACTCATACAGTCATATGGTAAAGGAAAGGTTGGTATGTAGTTGGTCTGGGGCATCATTCTGTATGACTACTTTACGATTCCTTGCTTCGAAACCACGCGAATTCCTTGTCTTACATAAGAAATCAGCAAAAATCTATTCTCAATGAAAAGAAAATGAAACCGCGCGAAATGAATGTGAAATTAACTGGGATTGGCGCGATTTGAACTGTCAAAAATCATATGTTCCACTGAGGCGCGTTCCGAAACATCAAACCGATCAAATATACCAACACCACTACACAACAACAATGTCATTATTAATTATTCAAAATAAAAATAATTTTAATGTAAAGTGAAGGTATTTCTAAAGGTTTTCTGTCAATTTCTAATAACTACCCATGGCTTCGTTATTTCACAACATGAATATAAGCCATTCCTTTATTTAATTTTTTACCGGTTTTGGGATGACAAATCCTTTAGTTCTAATTCGGAACGCACTCGAGGAATAAAAACCTGTCATAGATAATTTGACTTAGATTATACAGAATACAAAAATTGACGATTCCTTGGTGTGACACGATTTGAACAAGACACGATAACGACGTGGTTTCTGTATAGTGTGGAATCTGTGTTTTCATACAGAATTATGGCCCTGATTAGGTTTTCCCCGGTTTTTTCTATCCTGCGTAACGAATTTGCCACAATTTAAGGTTTAGCTTAGCTTTAGTTTAGCTTAAAAAAAAGTTTTACTGTTGTATTTCAATTAATATTTTCTTATCACGTTAGCATATACATATATAATAATTAATTATTACCTACCGACAATTCGATTGCAATTGCATTAAGTCGGCCCCCTAATTACCTAACTCGCAACAAGTTTGCGACAGGCGTAAATCTCGCGGTGATTGCTGTCATACATCATTAGTGATGTCGAGCATGTATGCTTCGCTACTGCTGTTGCTTTGCTACTGCTGTCGCATTGCTGTTGCAAATTTTACGTAATTACCCCGCCGGTTTCCATAATAAATTACTTATATTTCGTTTTGTACCTATTATAATTTTCTATGATGAAAGGAAACTTCCTGAGATCACGCCTGATACCATCGGTTTTTTTTTGCTTTTGTTTAAACTTTTTTCACGTTTTTTTTTTGGTCTAGGTACCGTTTCTGTGATAGGTAAATTAAGTCTTTAATGGAAACTTGAACATCAACATTTTAGGAGAATGGGCTACTGTAGTATATTATGTATGGTTAGTTGTACCCAAAGAGTATATATATATATAGGTAACGCTGCGTTGTACCTATACTCCTTTTATTTATTTACTAGCTGCTGCCCGCGGCGTTGCCACGCGTGGTCTAAATTACCTACAGTAATAGTTATAAGTACTTAGCACCGATGCAGACCGGCCACTGTCCACAACCACCGATGGCTGCCACGCACCACCGCCACTTTCGCAGCAGTAGCGGTTACGCGCGACAGCCATCGGTATTTGGAAGCTGCCACATATCATACTGTGCAGTCTCGTGCTTCTGAATAGGTTACGTGTGTCAGTGGCGAGTATTGGCATCGTGTGTGGCCCGTAACGGCCACAAGTGGTCACTCGTGGACACAGCTGTAGCGTGACGTGGCCGCCACCGACCACACATATTATGGCGAGTTCCCACAAAATGTAAGGAAAAGCGTGTGAACAGTTTGTCGCTGTCTTCCAGGGGCTGTGGTCGGTGGTCTGTTTGGGTCTATTTACTTCTAAGTCTATAGTCTATACAGAAAATGTAAAAACTGTCGAATAATCACAGCATTAAGGATCGCGCTACCTTTGTTTTTCCATTGTGATTTATATCGAACTTCTAGTCTTTGTTCTGCATAGTATATTTCCTACCTGCATTGCATAGGAATGAAAAAAAGCTTTATTTTTTAAAACTGCTTTTTTAAACCTCATTTTAGATCTTGACTCCGTTTGGTAAACGCCGGAAAAGGGTTTCTATCAGCCACACTTAGTTTTGCTGCTTGTAAAATCACATGCAGGAAGTAAATCCAAAAGCCAGAACCTTTTAATTCAAAAGATTTAATAAAAACTTAAATTATATAAGCTCTAATATTTTTTGGTACGTATCTATTTTACTCTTAAAATGCCAAACAACATGTAAAGGTATAAACAAGGTATAAACAGAAAAACTATAAAATAGATAGGTAGCAAAGAATGTACCTTACCTACCTACCTCCTAGAGTAGCGGTTATATTACTCTTTGAGTATATCCTTCACAGACATTTTTTTCTTTACTCTGTGCCTCCAGATAAACACCAGTTAAGTGACATAAATTTCTGTCAGTAGCCAAAAATATGGGTTACTCCCGCAGTACCCCGATCCCTCACCATGAAGCAGCCATATTGTTATAACTCCGTTTCGTTTCGTAATGAAAACTTAATAATTTTGACCAAAAAAATGAATGATATTTCAATTTTAATATATCCTATTTTAAGCGCCGGTTATTTCTAAGCATATTAGTGAAATCTGCATGAAAATCAGTTCGGTATTTTAGGAGTTCGGTCATAACAAACAAACAACGACACATCATTGTCCCTAGATGGCGCTGATACAAATAAAACTTGATAATGTATGGAAAAAGGGCAAAAGCCGGGTGGCCTGCATCGCGCAAGCGATATTTTTTGAACAATTGAACCTATGGGATAAATTACATTTAGTATAATTATGTGTGTGTTCCGTAGTATACCGGAACTTCACATTTATTATATGTAGGGATGTAGGGATAGGGAAGGGATATTTTATAGGTAGGGGTACCCCAAACACTACTTCATTTTTCAACCGACCTAAATAAAAGGAGAAGGTTCTCATTTCGGTTGTATGTTTTTTGTCTTGGTGCTCTTTTAGCAAATGCATACATTACTTGCCATTCCCCTGCAAAGCAGGCTAGTACCAATTCGTCCTTGCTCGTGTTAATGTTAGTGGGCGCTTGGTCAGCCGACGACGCAATCATCTTTCCGGTCATGGCTGACCTTCACGTGATAATCCGTGAACTAAACTGCTAAGCGGGGCATAGACGTAGGTAGGACTAGGAATGTTTAAAAAGTGGGAGATTTGGGTTATTGCATTATTTCGTTTGTTATCTTCCCTATCACTAATAGGGTGAATCAACCTTTCCTTGTCAGGCAAAAAAACGGGAACGTTTTTTTTAAAATAAAATGGATGTTACATTATTAAGGAACATCATTATTGAATATTTGCCTGTGAAGTGCCTGTGTGTGCGATATTTAGATAAATATCCGCAATAAAGATTACGCAACGTAGTCACTAATCATAATTATTTTATTTAAAAAAAAAACATGGGGGCCAAGGGCCAATTATCCCCAAGGGCCCCCCTCTTTTGTACGAAAAATAGCGGTTGTCTCCAGGGTTACTAAAATTTATTTAAATTTTTGATTTAAACCCTTACTTAAATAAGAAGTAGCTTTACAAAGTATTTATTTGAATATTTTTGTAATATTAAGGTGGAACGTTTCACTCAGAGCGGCAAATTCAAATTTTCTTGCGTTTTTTGCCAATAATAGCTTACTACTCAACGTGAATACATGAAAACTAATTTTGCGCAAATATGTAGAATGTATATATTACAATTAAAAATATCACCTAGATATCATTGGTTTAGCGACCAATGGCAATAGTCTGAAAAACCAAGACGAAATTGGTTTAGTGCCATGCTAAACCAATGATATCAAGGTGATACTTTTAATCGTAATTTGTTGATACATTCTATTTATTTACGTTAAATCAGTTTTCATGTAACCACGTTTAGTAGTTAAGCTATGAATGGCAAAAAACGCAAGAAAATTTGAATTTGTGAAACGTTCCATTTTCATGTTTTTCTTCAACAACTCAACACACAATCCGTAAGCCGACGTAACGTAACCATTGAGAATGTTGTTTGCAATAAAAATCGTAATGACTTTACGGATGAAAATTTCACGCTTTGACACAGCTGGGAGCAGCGTGAATGTATAAACATCGTAGATCATTCGTTAGATAGTGTTCTTTACTTCATGCATTTTTATACCTTAGGATTTCAACTTGGATTTTTATGTAATCCAGGATAATAATATAAGTACTACCTACGTATCAGCCTTGGAGAAATCAGGAACTGTGATTCCATATAGGTTAGTTAGGTACCTAAATAAAAGAGTTTCCTTATAACCACTATTTGCAACTTGTAAAACTGTATTTTTGGTGTATGGTGATAAAAAATAACCGGCCAAGTGCGAGTCGGACTCGCGGACGAAGGGTTTCGTACAATATTTTTTTTAAACGAGCAAAAAAAATCACGTTTGTTGTATGGGAGCCCCCTTAAATTTTTATTTTATTCTGCTTTTTAGTATTTCTTGTTATAACGGCAACAGAAATACATCATCTGTGAAAATGTCAACTGTCTAACTATCACGGTTTATAAGATACAACCTGGTGACAGACGGACAAACAGCGGAGCCTTAGTAATAGGGTCCGTTTTACCCTTTGGGTACGGAACCCTAAAAAGTAATTCAGAGCAGAACGAGACATGTTCTGCCTAGTTGTACCTACTTAGGTACTTACCTAAGCTACATTCAGTTTCAGAGTATTTTTAAATGTTAATAAATGACGTGACGAGCAAGTCGTAGTTGGCAGTACCGACCATTCGGAACTCTAAAGTATAAAGTTATAGTTCGTTATGCGCTCGTCTTTTTTTAAAGTAAATAAACTGTGTAATAAATAAAGCTTGTTATATTTGCGGCGCAGACGCACGCACACAGATTATTAAGCAGTTAGTTACCATCAACGGCGACCGCGAGTAATTTCCACCATCCTATTCTACGATCTGCGAGACGTAAATAAACTACCGTCACCTCACCATCGTTGCTGACACAAGGGCTTGTTCACATGCACATTTTTTACTTTTTTACCGAGTTTTTTCACTAGATATTACTCCAAGTTGTAACATGTTTCTTTTTTTTTTATGTAAACGAATGACGTGACGAGCTAGTCGTTCGCCTAGTGTTAAGTGTCACGGCCGCCCATTACAGATTGCAGTGTCCCTCGGAAATCCAAATTAAAGTTTCGCGTGACACTGCGCACTGCGTACGTCATCCTGAGACATCACAGTCTAAAAAAGATTTCTAGACTGTGAGATCAGTTCTTAAGTCTCATTTGCTCAGTAATTTCACTAGCTACAATGCCCTCCAAACCGGAACACAGTAGTGCTTGCACACTACTGCTTGGCGGCAGAATAACTGGCAAAGCGGTGGTACCTACCTAGACGAACTTTGCAGAAAAGCCCTACCACCTAGTTTCTGTTAGTGTATAATCATTATAGACATTGCGTGCTGGTGCCGATAAATAAAAGGAAGAAATCAGATATTCTAGCTTTCTTAAAATGATATTCTTAGTAGTTAGATACCTATATACCTACTTCTGCGATGCTAGCATTAGTATCAGTAGTTAATGAAGGTACAACTAAATAATATTGCATAATAATATCCCTTTAAAAAGGTTCACGCACGACAAAGCCGGTCGGATTAGTAGGTCTATATCATGTTTCTTATTGATTCCCAATAAAATAACCAATTACCGATGCAATTGCTCCCATCCATTGAGGAGTTTTCGAGTATCATTCAAATCGATTCACAATTGACGGAAATGTCTATAATGTACATAAAAAACATAAGTAGGTACAGACGAACTTTGAACCCCTGCTTTTTTGAAGTTTGTTAAAAAATTGGTACCTATAACCTAAGAACCTCAACGTAATATTATGCATTGAGAGTTCAGCTTAGCGGTAGGTAATCGACATCGTTAACTCATACAAAATATAGAAATAGGTTTGTATTCGTTTTTTTTTATAACTATATAGGCCTGAATAAATAATGATAGTAGATATAACTATAAGATGTGGTATAACTAAAGTACCTAGTAGTCGATTCGAGTTTGTGAGTCATAATAGGTGTGCAAGCCGCTTGATGAGCGTTGTAACTCCACATCATGAGACTCAGACAGTATCTCTGGTGACGCTACACAGTACACAAGCTTATAAAGATTTCGAAACGTGTGTGTTATGTGCCGTGCGCCATAAAATTACGACATCAGCATAATTTACATATTAAATCCTATTATTTTATTGCCAACTGAGTTCGTAACACCGGTGTAACAGTAGCAAGTAAAATCTGATAAGAAAAATTTAATTTATGGAACTACAAGACAGTTATGATGTCAGTATTAAGCGTGTGTAAATAGTGACGATATACAGAAATGTTAATAGCGCAAGATTGATTTTGTAGCTACTAACTACTCAGTGAGGTGCTATTACTATTGAAATACTATGAAAGTGGTGATCAATTAAATTGACGAGTCCATTTTCGTCAATGTTTTCTCCATACAGTAAACCGAAAAACATTGACCAATAGGTACTAACCCTACACGATCAATAATATTGATCAATCACAATGATTGTCAATAAAATTGAAAGTGTAGGGCCGGCTTATAGGTGTGTTCAGCAGTGGACGTCGTTATAGAAAGTCCACTCCATCTCCATACAAACCTGCTAAGCGGGGAACCGAAAATCTACCTTCTGCTAAGCTGATAAAGACATGTCATTTTAAGGTCAAAGTTCAAACACTATTGATAATGAGACATTGATACACATAGTTATTATGAATTTAGGAGGAATTACAAGTGACAACTAACCGTGGGCAGATAAAGAAGACTCTCATTGTACTTACCTACTGTTAAATTGAGGATAACATTTTGATTATCTCTCTCAGGCGGAAATTCCGAGGAGAGGTCACGCATAGTTACTCTCGCAGAATGTTCGACACCACAGAATAAATTACTTTACTTAATTAGTACTACGTGTACATGTAGACGGGTCCCACATCCACTGTGTTAAAAAGAAACCTAATTCATCATTTGCCCATTATTTGATTTTTTATGTAAACGAATGAAGTGACGTGACGAGGTAGACGTCATATAAATACGATGAAAGGTATACCTATATAGGTCCTGCATAACTTTAATAACCTGGCTTCTTCCTGGCTTCACTTTTGGATATTGAATCTAAGCGTCAAAGCTCACAGTACTCACTAATAGTTTGTAGATATACATAAAAACGTATTAGTGTGTGAAAGTGGTCGTGATAAGCCAAATCCGAAACTGTGAGGAAAATCGAAAAGTACTCCAAGGAGTCACTGGGCCGATTTTGATAAAAACTATCACTATATCATTGGATTTAAAAAAAATCAATAGTTCTAGCATGGAAGCAAACACGCTGATGTTAAAAATAAAATACACACCCTGTATTGTCAACCATTCGATAGTGTCGCTAATAAGGATCAATCCTTATTAGCTTCGATCTGATCGAAGCTTATTAGCGACACTATCGAATGGTTGATAATACAGGGTAACTCAAGTTCTGGCACAGAACAGATACAGGGTGATTCGTTCGTAGACCGTATCCTTTCAGGGTGTGTTTAAACAGGCCTTGGGCTATCTTTTAAGCGTAACATTAGTTCAGCGATCTTTTTTTATTTTCGAGTTACTCATTTGTGAAAATTGGAAAAATTCTCCGTTTTTGACCTTAAATCACTGATTTCTGAAAGCACCGCTTTTAATTAATAAGTTTCTGATTTTAATTACATAAAAGAAACCTTAATGAGTCTACTGACACTTAAATTTAATAATAATTAGCCATAGTTTTTAAAAACAGTGCTTAAAAGTGAAACAATTTTTTTCTTGAAAATGATGATTCTGGCAAAAAAGTTGATTTATCTCAAAAAGTTGACTAAATTTTTTTTTCTGTAAATTGTTTTAAAAACATGTCCTTTTCAACTACTTTCTAATGAGATACGATTTATCAAAAAATATTGATGGGTTCCAAAGATACTCACAACCAAAGATGTCTACCCCCTCATCGACACACGAAATCATCCATGTAAATACTTGGTATCACGATTAACGTAAAGCGAGAGTTAGGGCAACCAAGCAGTGATAAACTTATTTTTATGTATCAATGGCCTCTCATTGATACACAGAGCCAACCGTACGAGTTGAAATTAGACAAAATCCCGGGTAAATATCACTTAGGGTGGATTCGACCAAACGAGAGTAAGGGTTATACTTAGAACAAATCGCCAGTTATCCGAGAGTAAACCAATTTCACATTTTACCATCTACACTCAAGCCTATTCGAGAATAACAACTTATACTACCGTTTTTGGTGGAATTATAAACTATTCCGAGAATATTTTAATGGCGGCAGCGCGCCATATAATTCCAACATTTACTTTCCTGCACTATAATACGACAAAATTGAGTTGCTATGACATAAACTTGAATACCTTGGCGTTGTAGAACAATAATTGTTACCTGGGTAATAGTTTCGTTCATCGTTCACTCCGCTATTCGCGTGTATTCTATACTTTGTATTGATGGTAAAATGACTAATGAGTTATTCTAGTTTAAGATCGTGGAATAGATTTATTCTGGTATAGTTACTCGCGCATAACTCTAAGTTTGGTCAAATCCACCCTTAATAATGTTGATGACAATAAAAGTGAAAGTTTGCTTATTCTCTTGTTTAATAACTCAAAACGGCTGTAATATTATTCCAAAATCCAGTAAATTGTAGATTTTCATGCACATTTTTAAGGTTCCGTGCTTGAACTTTAACCTGAAATACACGTTATACGGGTTTGGGAGATTTTAATCATATTTCTCTAAGATATGGTGCAATAGCAAAAAAAAACCAAATCAAAATAAAGTTATTTAAGGTTAGTGGTAATTTATACCTCTGATAGTTACCAAAAATAATGTTTCAGCAAAATTACAAATGTTATTTAATAAAACAACATACTAAAATCAATGTTAGTTACTGAATATTTGTAAAAAAAGGCGAGGTAGTGAGGTATAAAATAAAAGGTTGGTCGTTACAATTGTGATTTTTCTGAAAAAAAAAATCTGTAATAAATAAATAACCATTAATGGGAAATAACTTTCTTTCAATTTCAGTTTTTTTATTTGCTACTGCACCATATCTTAGGGAAAGATGATTAAAAACTCCCAAAGCTGTAAAACGTGTATTTCAGGTTAAAGTTCAAGCACACGGAACACGGCACGGAACCTTAAAAATGTGCATGAAAATCTACAATTTACTGGATTATGGTTTTTTTTCTGGATTTTTCTGGTTTTCTTTTTTTTTGGTTTTTGAATGTTGGTTTTTTTACTGGGTTTTCTGGTTTTTTTCTGGATTGTCTGTTATGTAATTAAAATCAGAAATCAGTGATTTAAGGTCAAAAACGGGGAATTTTTCCAATTTTCACAAAATTTTAAATAACTCGAAAATAAAAAAAATAAAGAATTATCCCAACCAGCACGGTCAAGTTACATCAACACAAATGCTGTAAAGATAACGCCTCCCAAATCAATATTTATGATTTTTATAGCAGTATCGCCTGCTCAACGTAATCTACAGATTAATTTGTAAAGGAAAAATTTGAAACAAGAGCGGGACTTAACCCGCATCCATCCGTCCCTAAAGCCGGGAGCCCGGGACATGCTTTACGTGACAAGTGGTCTCATGTCCGAATTTATCCTTCACCTTTTACAGCCAACTTACGGGGTTGGCAGCGCCATCTATTGAGAAATTCTTAAGAATTATCCCAACCAGCACGGTCAAGTTACATCAACACAAATGCTGTAAAGATAACGCCTCCCAAATCAATATTTATGATTTTTATAGCAGTATCGCCTGCTCAGCGTAATCTACAGATTAATTTGTAAAGGAAAAATTTGAAACAAGAGCGGGACTTGAACCGCATCCATCCGTCCCTAAAGCCGGGAGCCCGGGACATGCTTTACGTGACAAGTGATCTCATGTCCGAATTTATCCTTCACCTTTTACAGCCAACTTACGGGGTTGGCAGCGCCATCTATTGAGAAATTCTTAAGAATTATCCCAACCAGCACGGTCAAGTTACATCAACACAAATGCTGTAAAGATAACGCCTCCCAAACGGATGACGGGGATGGCGCTGCCAACCCCGTAAGTTGGTTGTAAAAGGTGAAACATTTTTTTTTATTTATTTAATGGGCTTTGTCGCTGAGCGACCACACCGCCCAATTGGAAGAAATCACAGTAATTGCACTATAATTTTAGACCTAATTCTACTAGCTTATATAACACTATGGCCTTATTTGATAATGGCGAAGCTAGTAAACTATTGTAATATCCGACATCGAATCTATTTTTACCGATCCATGATCTTCTTAATTGTAATTTATTGATACATTATATTTATTTGCGCAAAATTAGTTTTCATGTAATCACGTTGAGTAATTAAGCTATTATTGGCAAAAGAACGAAAGAAAATTTGAATTTGCCGCGCTAGTGTAACGTTCCACCTTAAAAAGGAAAGGGATCTTTCTATAGACCCCCTGTTCCTATAGAAGTTTGTGTCAGGTCCCCAAAAATGGAAATGCGTTTTATACAGAAATAATCGGGATTTAAAGGCTGCAAAAATAACAAATGTTACCTATTTGTTCAGTTATTATATAAAGTTTTTTTTTATGTAAACGAATGACGTGACGAGCCAGTCGTTCGCCTGGTGTTAAGCGACACGGCCACCCATAACAGATTGCAGTGCAGTGGTGTGGTTGCATAATTTTTCACTTTTACCAGCACCGAAGAACTCGCAACGTTGGCCCAAATTGCAATTCACAAGCGCTCATACTTAACATGCAGTGGTTATTATAAAATGTATGAATCCACATAACAGCACCAAATGAAAATCAAGTTGGCTTTTCTGTTAACGCACGGTAATTATATACACACTGAATTTACTTCACAAAATAAATATTTACATACTTCGAGAACACAAAATCATTGGTCGATTCATAACGTTATCGATAAAATTGTCGCGATAAGAAACCAGCTGCAATGAAAGTGTGTCTAATATCTGTTCTTGATAGTGATTTTTGTACATTATAACACATAACCTCTTAGCTGTGGAAGAAATGATTGTTAAAAGGGTTAAATTCATTGTTAATTGCACAAAATAAAGCATGTCAACTTGGTAACATGCTACGATGGGGTGCTGTGACGACTGCTGTGTGCCTCCGAAAGAATCCAGTAAGTTTACGCTGAGTTTGGTTCGGTCCGCCTTATCTAACGGAGTGTGTTTATCATGTTGTGGAGATATATTTACTCACGTCACGCATGACGTAAGATAGTTAAATTAAAATTTAAAATGTCCGTCATTAAGTTTTTTCTACCTATGTACTAACTCATGCTTATGTATGGTTTATATAAAAATCACATGGCCATATACCTACCTATAGGTATAGCTGTGAGAAGCCATTTTGATCAAGCCATGGCCTTTGAAGTTACTCTACGGAACTCCTCAACGACAAACAGCTCAAGAAATAGATACTAATAGCTCAGCCCACGTGCTGAAGACGAAACTCCTCAGTATGAAATGAACATGTTTGCCCAGTAATTTCGCTATAGCTACCAGTTGCCGTTCAAAACACAGTAGGTAGTGCTTACACGCTACTGCTAGGCGGCAGAACCTATACGACCTCTGCAGAAAAGTTCTACTACCTTATTTCATTTAGATTGAAGTCGCTAAGCTTAGACGAAGACCTCTTTTTCAAAATATAGAAATTATTAAAAATAATTAGAACTAGTAAACGGCTAGCACTCACGAAAATTCAGTCGAATAACTCGACTGGTGTTCGGTGTGCTGTGCGGGTCGCCGCGCATAGTAGGCACTCCTTGAGGATGTACATCTATATTGCCCGATCGACTGAATTTTGGTAAATGCTAGCCGTTTACTAGTTATAATTATGTAGGTACTACTCACGTTAGTTTCTATAATATTATTAATAATAATGTTTTTCTTTTTTCCCAGGAGAGCCGATCCGGTACGATCCGACGTTCAACGGACCAATTCACAATCGATCATGCACGGACATTCTGTTTCTCATCGCGTTTATTCTTTTCCTCGGAGTATGGGGCTTTGTAGGTTACTATGGTAAGTAAGAATAAGGTACCACTATTACCTATGTATTTTGTGGTATCACATTAATGCCACAGAAGACTAGTAAGTAGTTCATATTTAAAAAATAAAAGCGAAAGAGGTACCTACTATCACTGTGTGTGGTGTACCTACTATCAACATTTTACTTGAACAAATTATTGATTCGGCCAAGCCAATAGAACTTTTACTAATACAAATATAATAATAATAATTTTGAGATTTGTATTTTACTCGTCGTAACAGTTTAATAATAACAATGGCGTCATCGCTTTCCACCAGGTGAGACAGTGGTCAAATGCTTTGCCTATAAACAATTTAAAAAAAAAAAAGGCATTGTTTCAAATGCCCACTAATTATTGTTGCACTAACAAGAAAAATACCATACAAGTGTTGCCCTTAATTCAGCTGAGGCAATTTATACCTTATTTTTTTATTAGACGGAGTTATAAACTGACAGACCGAAATGTCACTTGTGAAAATAATGCTGCCATCTTCTAAATCATAGTGATCAATCTAATTCAGCTCCAACAGTTCAAAAGAGCGGAACTAAAATTTGTCACTACAACAATGCCACTTCTTTTAGTTCGAAATACTCTCGCCAACAACTTTTTGCTTTGGTGCTAGACATTTCTTCCGATAGGTACTGAATAAAATAATTAAGTAATAAAACTGTTAACTTGTTTTATTTTGTTAATTTCGCAATTTTTTTTCTGGACGCTAATTAATGTAAATCTCAATCAGACAGGAATTACGATTATAAGGAAATATTTGGAATATAAATAAAAGAACAGAATAGATCATTAAATTGAAATGAATCAGTGAACTGTATCTTTTTTACCCAGTACTATTTTTCATGAAAGTGGCAACACTCGTAATGTCAGTTCAGTTTACTCCATCTGATTGGAAAATATACCATAAAATTTGCTGACTGACTATATAGAGGTAGAGACTAAAAATGCTCGTATCTCAATATAAAAATATCTCAAAAAATAGATGGAACTGATTTGGATGGCCCTAGGGTTGTTCTATATCTCACTATGGGACTTCTGCTTTACCGTTGTCAGGGACATCTGTATTTATATTGTAGGTACTCATTGCTGTGGGTACAGAGTTTTGCTAGGCTAGGTCTGTAAATCTTGTCTAGCTAGTACGGAATAAATAAGTATTAGTAGGTACAAGAGGTCCAGGACTTCTGGCCAACTTTAACTACAGCAGCGTCTTTATCAACACAATCACGTCATGTTTGATAAGCTACAAGAAACTTCTTTCTACTTTTTTAAAAATTAATTTTCTGAGAAGTGATTATCAGTTGATATCTTAAAACAATTTAGGTGGGTAGGCAATAGGATAGGTATTTATTGATAGATTGCGAAACCGTCAACCGTATTAGTGTATATTTGTAGATAATAAGTCATAATCAACAAAATTCCTAGATAACCTCCCTATATATACTTCCGATATTTTTCGTTGATAAAAAGCACAAACATTGTGATTCGCATATTTCTCGCGACTAATGTATTGGCAAAAATAGATAAATAAGTTCAGTGATGACAACAAAACTTTGTTGATAGGAAATCTATGCGCAATGCGCAGTAACATTTTTTCATACATTCGTAAAAGTATTCTTCTATGCTCTAACATGTGCATTGTACAATGCGCGATTACTTATGATGCTGCGTACAGACTTACGCAACGTGACGTCCACATTTAGTGCAATGTATGATAAATGTACCTACCTATCACACTTTCCAACTTCAAAGCGGCAATGTTTCTTTGGCACTATAGATCTACGAGTTTAGCTAACACAATTTTAAAAATGTCAAACAAACAGAATATCTATATTGTCGTTTTAGTCCAGTGTAAGTTGACTTCCGCACTTATGCCCGACTCTACGAAATTTTGGCAGTTCCTAAGTTCACACTTACCTCTAGCCCCCTCGTAAGTTTGTGAAACTCGTGTCAAGTCAACAAATCAAATACTGTACGCTCATTGGTTGCAGACAGCTGATGATCAACCGAATTTAGAAAATGTTCGAGAACCCATCAACCCATTCAGGATAAAGTGTTACTCAGCGCTATTGGAGCAAAATTGAAAGCAACTACGGTAATGTAATTGTTTTCTCAGGTATAAAAAATGGCAGCATGGAGAAGCTCCTAGCACCAATGGATTCACAAGGAAAACGATGCGGCCTAGACTCAGGCCTCGAGGAAAAAAAGTATCTAGTCTTTTTTAACATTGCGAAATGTCTGTCACCCGACACACCGATTATGGGATGCCCGACTCCACAGGTCAGTTTTTGTCCATCGTGTTGCTAAACACAGAAATATCGAATATGTCATAAGAATAATGTACCTACCTAAGTATGAGAAGATAATACAAAAGATGTTCATAAAGTTACACATCTAACCTTCCACAGGTTTGCGTGAATAAGTGCCCGGAAGAAACAGTACTATTTAATCAAGCCACTTTTTACCAGCATAGATCAAGCATGGTGTGCACAACTGGTATTGATGTTCATACCTTGACATGGGAGAAAGCCAAAGGATATATAGACGACAGTAAATGTACTGAATTTGTCATAAAAAGCGAACCAGGTAAACTTCAATCTTTTTATGTCCTTGATTGTTGTGCTGTGACCTCTTTGACTTAGAATCACCGGAATTTTTTGAGTTTTTGACGTTTTACCAACTTTAACCAGTGTGATGATATTTTATTGTATAAGTATGTCGGTTGGGCCATGTTGTCGTTCGTGTAGCATGATTGTTGTGAACAATCCTAGGCTAAATAGAACTGATTTAGATGAATGCCAACGCTTCAGTGCTAAAACGGTGTATTGGAGACCTGTCTACCATCCAATGCAAGAGTCCGCCGAAAGTGGGGTCGCAAATGACACAGACTGAGAGCGGTGGGACTTGCGTGCGCAACCCTAAGGAGGCTCAGAAGTCGTTGCTCAACAGAGCGACCGCCCTGGACTCCTACGTGGGTTGGATTGCCGCAAGCTGGGTGACCTTCTTCACTAGGAATGAGCGGGACACCCACATAGTAAGAACCAGCCGCGTATACAGTTGCTTCTATCGCACCTGTTGATTCTCTAGCATGATCACTAATTATTAACACTGACTAATATGCCAATACCAGTTTCCGTCGATGCATGTATATTATAGCATTGTTATAATAGTGATAATGTGCACGTCTCTGCATTGTCGCACTTATTAATAACACTGTTGGTGGCGGCGTCGCAGTGCTTGGCCGGTGCTTATTCGTGAACGTCACAGCGGCAGTGGAGATCTTCCGTGAGGTCCAGGAGTACTTCAACATGAACGAGACTCAGGTTCTGTCACAAATTTCGTCAGTGGTGCAGTTCGAGCAGGTAGATCGCAGTTATTATGTTGTAATAATCATTTAGTCTCGAAGGTGCCAGTGTCAGAATCTTTCATTGCGAATAATGAAAAATATCATTGACTTGCAAAACGATAATAATTCCTAAAAAGTTAAATAGATACCTATCACTTTACACAGCGTCACATTATGAAATAATCTGACGCTGGTTCGCTCGTTTGCTTCCATAATAAAACTCATCTAATTTTCCACAGTATTACAATCCTTATGATTTTAAAACTGACTTTACGTAACACTTAACATAATTACTATAATAATATTTTAGCTTACTTAACCTACCAAATGGCCTACCATTCGGCCATACATAATATATATAGCCTACTATACGTACATTATACGAATGCATGATGATGATGTAGGTAGGTACATAGGTACAGTGATGTCGCTATGAAGTTAGGCCTTGCCACAGAATAAATAACAGTACAAGCTTGAATTTTAAGGTTCCAAACCAAAAACTAATTCAATTCCTAGTATAACTCCTATAGATGGCCAAGGCCAACTGGCAAAAATATAGAAAAGAAACAACCGAAAGAAAAATGTAGATTAGCAAAAAAAATCAATGGAAAATGTAGGACGGACACAATTTCGCATGTGAAAATTTATAATGGAAAATGTCGAATAGAAAATGTATGATAAATTAAATATGTTCTACTGCGCAGCCCGCCCCGCACCGTTGGGCTTCTGGCCACTGGTGGACATCGCAAATGTTTTTTCATCAGTGGGGACAAAAGGTGGGAGATAACGGGAATAGGCGAACCCAAAACAGCAAAATTTCGTTGAGATCACTGCAAGTATTGTTAGTTACAACACTCCGCTAGGGTATAATTCATTATTATCTGTGGCCTGGGTATTTTGCCACCCCAAGATACGTATTTATCTTTGATTTACCTACTCGTATATATATAGGCTTACCGTTGTTGTTACTGCGTATTGATCGTAAACTTAATTAAAACCCCCAGTAAAAATAGGTATTTAGCTAATGCAAGTGCATACATTATTAGAAGGCATGTGTAAATAGAACATAACATCCTAATTATAGATGCTGTTTGTATTTTAACTTGATATCTAATTGATATCCATATTATTTCACATTTGGTAGATATTTTCGTATTTCGTAGAAAAAGTAGCTGTAATTGTGTAACTATATAGAAAATAAACAATTGATAACTTTTATTATACAGATATTGGGCAAAATAACGGATCCTCAATTTTTGTTATTTAAAAAAGTACAGCCAGCCTAAAAATGGCAATTATCACAAAAATCAACTCTATTTCCACCAAGAAAAAGAAACTAACATTGGTATCTTTTGTTTCGAAGGAAAGGGCATACTACTCTTCGAGTTTTCATTGTTTTGCCCCACCCTGAATCTTTGTATAATAATAATTAATGATGTCTATTATGTCTAAGACAATTTTTTTAATGTATTGAGCATTCAAACTTTTATTTAACCCATAGTAACAATATATACACACAACGTCTGTAAAAACAAAGCCCTTTAATTAATCATCATAATTATTGTAAACTACACAGGCGCCTGTCGGTTTCATCTGCAATTTTCACCGTTTCCCTGCAGAAACTAATCCCTTATTTTCCGGGATAAAAAGAACATTTATTATTAATTGATTCAATACGGTTCTACTCTAAGAAATAAGAATAAACATGAGTCATTACCGGCATGACCCTAACCGCAATAAGTACATATATGAACTAACATTTTTTGCGAGCAGCTGTCGGCCCAAATAGTGCAAGACCTGGTGCAGTCCCGGTGGTACCTTCTGGGCGCGCTGTTCGCAGTGGTGATCATCTGCTTCGCCTACATTCTACTGCTGCGGTGGGTGGTCGCGCCAGTCGTTTGGGTTTCCATTACCGGACTCTTTGTGCTGCTCGGATTTTGTAAGTACCTTACTTCCCACCTCTATCCCCCACTGCTGAGTATTTATCTATATGGTTGTACTTGTAGTAGTACAAGTCCTAATATCGTAGTACTAAAATATATTCTATTCTGTACTAATATCGATTTCATTCATCATCATCTTCATGATGATTTGTCAACATACATCATAACATTACAAATAAATAAAGTCCTCGATAATTAAAAGCTTGCAAAAACGATACGAGTTGCAAGAGACCGTCAATTTACATTTTTCCTTTTATTATGATTTATTATTTTTAGTGGCAGTATGTAGTAGGTACCTAAACCTAATTTAGCATAGGTAGGTACTAGGTACCTACTTGATCAGAAAAGCTTGCTGTCAATAACTTATTTAAGTAATTAATATTGTACAAATTTACTTACAATTAGCTACTTAAAATTAACGTAACACATTTATATAATGTCAATTAGTCGTTAAATAATTTATGTATGGTTATTTTTGGACTTTAGGTTTATAATGCTGTCTTACCATTGCTGATATATTATGTATCTAATGGCCTATTGTCTGTTATCGAACCTATTGCAATAAAATAAAATAAAAAATTTATTATGCCTATGATTATAACATTAATGTTTTTCCTCCTTTTGTGTTATGGTCTACTTTAGGTACAGCCCGTTCACACCTGCTTGTGAATTAGCACAACAGCAGCGAATTAATCTAATTGTTCTGGAAGCACTGCTGACCTTCAGACTGTATAAAGACTGATATTACGATCTTATAGTTAGTGCATCATACAATGGGAACATTATATAGGTACCTAATAATATTAATGCCACAGGAATAACAAAAATGATATATGGAAATTCCATTTTGTAATCACTAAAACCCAACATAATTACAAGGAAAAACCAATTCAGTCCTCACAAATTAACATTCCCAGAAAAAACGGCACCCGCAGGCGGGACCCTCGGAATTATAATTTGTAAAATGAAACCAAAACTGCGGAGTACTATTATCTATTCTGTGCCAAAACGGTAATTTTGCGTATTACACTACGTGAGCGGGATTAATCATGCAATCCTTATTGTTCCATTTATTGCGTTTACCGATCACTCATCTCTACTAAGTTTTAAGGTTAATCAGAAGTACAATAATCATACATTACCATCGCCTTCCAGCGCTGTACTTGTGCTACCAGAACTACGCATACTACAAAGCACATCCAGTGAGCCTGATTCCGACGACCAACGTCAAGGGATATGCGGAGGCCTTCTTCAGCAAACATGTATGTACCTTAGTTTTTCTTGCCTTGATTACAACTCCCTGTATTTATTTGAACTGTGAATTTTATGAATGTAATTTGAAGGGCATTGTAGCTAGTGAAATTACTGGGCAAATGAGACTTTATGATCTGATCACATAATCTAGTAATCTTATTACTAGACTGTATCAAGTCTCAGGATGACGTGCGCAGTGCAGTGTCACGCAAAACTATATTAATTTAGAGTTCCGAGTGATACTGCATCTGTTATGGGCAGCCGTGACGCTTAACATCAGGCGAATGACTAGCTCGTCACGTCATTCAATTTTAAAAAAATATTGGTATGTATGTATGCATGCATACGTTGGGAGATGCCTATGTGTCAAGCAGTGGCTGATGATGATACGTACAAGAAATGTGTATATTATACTATAGATCAGGGATGGCCAAACTTTTGGAGTATACGGTCTACATTATAATTCTAAAAAGACCAAACGGTCTACCATCTGCAAAAATTAAAAAAAGAGGACAAGAAACAAGTAAAACTCGCATTCTGAGGGTTCCGACTTCCGATATCTGATATCTACTTTCTAAATGTCTCCATAGCCTCCATTCGACAAAAGCTCTTGTGGTTTTTTTTTTTCATACAAATTATATACAAATGTCGCCCATCATATCTTTGTTTTGTGATCATTTCACATGGCAACCATGGATCATGTCATGGGTTTCTTGAATTTTGCTCTGTGCGTTCACGTAGTGCAAGAAAATCTATAATTTGACCACGAGGAGGAACCACGAGGTGCGAGTAGGTAATTGATAATGGCGCTTATTGGTCATATCATATGCAGCGTAAGTTACATTGGCGGGCTACCGCAAATGCCTCCGCGGTCGACGCTTTAGCCACCCCTGCTATAGATCATAGGTGTTGTATAAGTACTTTAACTATGTTTGATCAATTTACATTAGGTTCCTACTTACTAACGTTTACCTTACCTTTGAAAGGATTAAATACTACAAAATCTTTGTATCAATAGGAATTGACAAAATCTTTGCTTAGAAACAAATCAATGTTTCAGGAAACTTGGATGGCCATACTAATAGCTGTAGCAATCGTATTTGTGATCTTGCTGATTATGGTCATCTTTCTGAGAGCGCGCATTGTCATTGCTATTGCACTAATACGTGAAGGCAGCAAGTGAGTATACATTTTTAATCTTCTATAAACAGGTTATTAGAACGAGCTGTAATTATGATCATAATAATCGCGCCTAACCTTGGCTAATCATTAATGCGACTCTTACAAAATTTGGTTCGTGCCAAAGTAGGTATTTTTGATGATATTATAGACAGCAAAGAACCAACTGCATTAAAATAGTGAGTAAAATAAAACAATGATTCGGTACTAGGACAATCTAGTAATAAGCTAGATATATAGGTAATATAGATTTGCTTCCACGTTCATCATGCGAACAGCTAAAGAGTGGAACGCTTGGCGTCTGTATTTCCCGAAAACTACAACCTTGGGGTCTTCAAATAGAGAGTGAACAAGTGTCTTCTAGGCAAGCGTGTTACATCCTAGACAGCATCGTCACTTCCCATCAGGTGAGATACAGGTCAAACACAAGCCTATCAATCAATAAATAAAAAAAATAAGAAATTGTATTAAGTGCATAATTCTAATTTAATAAACTAAATAATAAAGCAATATTTATAATATCATAGAGGTAATCCTGTAGCTTTATCAATGACCTTCAGTTTGGCGTCAATATTGAACCCAAAATTAATGGTTTCCGTCAACGTCTTTTCAGTAGCAACCCCAGCAGATTTCATTACTTCTTGAACCTGCGGGCCCCAAAAATAGTGACCATCCATTTTTTTCTTCATGTTGACAGCTAAGTTTCCCCGTAGAGAAGCTTTGTAAACAACTTCTACTGCTATATATCCGGATGTTACAGATAATTCCGCTGTAACAGCTTGTCCGGGTTTCAGTTCAGTTTCAACGGCGCTAGTGCTACCAACCGTAGAAGATACAGATTTCTCTTCGCTCTGTCCCCAAGTAGAAGTATAAGAAATACCTGTATTACCGGATAGTTTAGCAAATATCACATTAATATCGTATTCTACTTCCTGCGATATTGTAAACTCTTTACTTTTCGACCAAGATGTAGTTAAAATATTCTCAACTGTATGGCTTATACCGGTATTGACTTTTATGGTGTTGTTTGAGGAATTTTCAAAATCTTGCTTCAAAATCACCACTGGCTTTTTCGTGACGTCACTTACTCTTGCCGATTTTACTGACACAACTTTATTCACCTGTTCCCAACTATATCTCGTGTAAAGGTCTCCCCATGGTGTGGGTTTTTTATAATACACACTTGTAGGTTTTACCCCGTAATGAGCCTTTACGGCATTTTTCAACGTGATGTCCGTAAAAAATAAATTAATATCGTCATCTGTTACCAATTCAGTTTCAACGCCAGAATAATTAATTGTTGATTGATGTGAATCCGAATTCTGAATCTCTATATCTAGAATAATTTTTGATTGAATGTAATTTATCCATACTAAAAGTAGAAGTAATAACACTTTCATTTTGGTAACACTCTATTTTATAAAACAAAAAAAGTGTCTGCAGCAACGTTTGTTCGCGTGTTGAATGATTAAAATAAGATTTGAGATTTGTCATTGACCTCGTTATCAGTAAAATATGACAAATAAAACATATAATTCGTATGAATCCAACTACACAATAAAATCAACGAAATTAGGTAGTCAACAACTGATTCCTATTTATATAATTTTATAAAGCAACACGGTCCATTACGTGTTTTTACTTGTACCTATATCGAAAAATGTGTACCGCGGTTAAAACTTTCAAAAATGTTTCATGTTCTTGACATTGCTTGACAAATTAATGATTTTAAACACTCGTTATAACATTGCGACATTATCTACATCGTAACGAATGATGTGGCCAGGCAATTATTCCGTAAATATAAGAGTTATTAAATCTATTTACCTAAGTACTCATTAGATACAATGGCTTTGGTTAGGCTGTGGGTACAAATAATGCGTCCGCCGCCGGTTTGAATACGGCTTAATTGCCCTGTAATGGGCTTTTATCGCAAGCAATCTATCATCGAACTACAGACTTAGATCTTTAGTCGAATATCCATCCTTTTTACTGGTAGGTACCTACATAGACATTTTGTTCATTCTCTCCGATAGAAATATCATCCTACTAAAGTAATATTATAAATGGTCTCTTACTGTTGGCCTCATTAGTAAGCTCAAAGTCGCGCAGCGAGCTATGGAGCGAGCTATGCTCGGTGTTTCCCTGCGAGATAAGCTCCGGAACGAGGAGATCCGCAGGAGAACTAAAGTGACCGATATAGCTCTTAGAGTTAGTAAGTTGAAGTGGCAATGGGCAGGCCACATCGCTCGTAGAACTGACAACCGATGGGGAAGAAAGGTTGTCGAGTGGCGACCACGAACCGGAAGACGCAGCGTAGGCCGGCCCCCCACTCGGTGGACCGACGACCTGGTGAAAGCCGCGGGGAGCCGATGGATGCAGGAGGCGAGCAGCCGCTCAAGGTGGCGTGCTCTGGGGGAGGCCTATGTTCAGCAGTGGACGTCTTCAGGCTGTTAATGATGATGATGATTATTATAAATGAAAGTTTGTGTGCTTGAATATTTATTACTATTAATCTCCGTACTACTGAATTGATTTCAATAAAATTTTGAATGTAGATAGCTTATCGCTGGGTTAACACAGGCCAATTTTTATCCGCGGGTGAAACCGCGGGGCGCAACAATAAATAGTATGAGTATTCAGGAATAAAGGAAGTAATCGGGAGCCAAGAAATTGATGATTGAATTCAATCTCGCTAACGTACAGCTGTAATAATACCAAACAAAAACACTTTTAAATACTACTGATGTTTTTACATACCAACCATTATGTATTTCATAACATCCCAAACATAATTTAGCGAGTTCGTTTGGAGGATGCGAGGTGTCGACGTAATCTAATCCAGATAGGTGTAGATATAGAGTGAGCTCAGCAGTTTCCATCGGTGTCGGTTTCCGTCGTGAACCTCCTTAATGTCTCTCAGGGTCAGGATACCTATGATGTAATGGATTCCCACTGTGTCACAACTGTTACACATTTAGGCAGTACGCAAGAGGAAACCGTAAACCGAAAAAAATTACTTTATTGTCATCACTTCGTTTTGTCAGTTTTGTAACCAAGTAATGTAGAAACTCAGTAAGTACAACTATTTGTACTACCAATTTTGTGGTATGCAACTGTTTAGGTACTACAACATAACGGAGCTTTCTTACCGTAGGTAAAAACTTATGTAAATACTTTTAGATGAAATATGGGGATGGATAATTTGGGGCTAATACCCCCAAACATATGCACTAATAAATAATCATTCATCCATTTTTTATATACATATACTACCTGATAAGGACTGTTAATGATTATCTAGGTGTACCAAAGGAGTGTTATTTATTCCAGGGCTGTATACGCAGTAAAATCGACGGTGTTCTTCCCTATATTTCCATGGATATTGCAGTGCCTCGTGATCGGTTATGGTGTCATAGTACTCCTGTACTTACTATCCATTGGTGAATCGGCGTTCAAGATTGTCAACCTGGCTAGCGACACAGATTGTATATGTAAAAATGGAGCGTACACAGAGGTAGGTTAAAGTATAACATAAAGTACATTAATTCTACTGATGTGACAAGCGTCATATCAGTAGAATTAATGGGCCCTTTGATTAATTTACTATTAGCCGGTATCTTGGTACTAGGTGGTAGGACTTTTCACTAGGTGGTAGGACTTTTTTTACTAGGTGGTAGGACTTTTCTGCAAAGTTCGTCTAGGTAGGTACCACCGCTTTGCCAGTTATTCTGCCGCCAAGCAGTAGTGTGCAAGCACTGCTGTGTTCCGGTTTGAAGGGCATTGTAGCTAGTGAAATTACTGGGCAAATGAGACTTTATGATCTGATCACTCAGTCTAGTAATCTGATTACTAGACTGGGTGATGTCTCAGGATGACGTGCGCCGTGCAGTGTCACGCGAAACTTTATTGTTTTAAAGTTCCGGGTGACACTGCAACTGTTATGGGCGGCCGTGTCACTTAACATCAGGTGAACGAAATGCTCGTCACGTCATTCAATCACATAAAAAAAAAACTTCTAGATTCTAGGCGAACACGATCCATCGTCGACCGCGTCGGAACTCACCATCGCATAAGACAGCGGTTAAATGTAAGCCTATCCGTATATTCTTACTACTACTAAGCGTTGCTCTTTTGTTTGTGTTGCTCACTACACGCCAAACAGCTGGACCAAACCACACAGATTGCTTATAGTACGGATACCGGGATAAACATAGAATACTTTTGATCTTAGAAAATCAAGAGTCCCTCAAGAAAACGGGCACGGTGCGAATTTAACCATAACGGTGCGAGAGCCCACTGCAAAAAAACCTACGTCATCGAGTACCCCAATAAGCTATCTTTAGATCGTTAACCGACACTTAAACATGTAAAAAAAACATGTCTGCCAGTTCCGATCCTGCCGGGTCATGGAAATAATCCACCTCCACCAACTTCAAATGCCTTGAATACTAAGTTTCGCCAAGTTTAGACCTGGCAGACCTTTTAATCTATTATCAGGGTCACCTTGGCTATTATTAGGCGTAGGTTTCATCGGAGTATTCGCTGAGGTAGGTAAAGGGTGTGAAGGGCACATTCTTAGGGGTCTGCCAGTTACTTCCGGCAGGGTGCGCAATGGCAGACCAATTTTTTTTCATAACTAATCAATGGTTAACTGTTGCCAGAACTTTCATTCGGGTAAACATTGACAAAAAAAAATACGTCAATAAATTTCAATTATTTCCATGACCCGGCAGGATCGGAACTGGCAGACCTGATTTTTTTTTACATATTTAGATGGCGGTTAACGATCTAAAGATAGCCTATTGGGGTACTCGATGACGTAGGTATTTGTGCAGTGGGCTCTCGCACTATAAGGTGGAATCCTAACCTAAGAAAAAACTAATCAGGTACCTTTAGTAATCGTTAAATAATTTCCAGGACTACGTCCCGTGTAACCCGACTCATTTCTTATCGGAATGCCATGACATACACAATGGGATATGCAAGAATGCTACATGCCACTTCACGGGAATCGATAACCCACAAAGTGTGGTATGGATGCATTGTGAGTTAATTTTCATATCCTATCCTCTCTCGGAGTGAAAGACACTTCGAAATATTGGAACAGAACGCCCTTGATTGTTACTTGTAATCTTGTACACGTCTTGAATTCAATAAAAATCGCGTACTTTTTTAACGCAATCAGTTTTTAAAGCAGGGTTTATAATGCTGTTTGCTAAGTACCCAAGCCAAGCATTGAACTGAACTTGTACTTTTTCAGTACTGAACTTGCTGGGTTTCTTCTGGACGCTTTTTTTCATTGGTGGAATAGCAGACATGATGCTCGCCAGTACTTTCTCCACGTGGTATTGGACCTTCCACAAGAGTGATCTGCCATTCTTCACGTTGACATCCGGCATTTATAGAACAGTTCGGTATGTCATTTGCTTTCTTCTATTGATTCCTATCCTAAACAGTTCTTTATTTTTAAATGATGACTGACCGACTTACTTCTTATTTACATCTTACTTTTTGAGTTCCCGCGGGGAAGCGGGTAAGTTACGGGCGAAACCGCGGGGCGCTTTTAATGTAATTTCTTATAACGTTTCTAGCTATCACATGGGTACGGTAGCGTTCGGAGCGCTTATCATCGCCATCGTACGCGTCATCCGCGTGATCCTCGAGTACATCGACCACAAGCTCAAGAAGTTCGACAACGCCTTCACGCGCTGCGTCTTGTGCTGCTGCAAGTGCTTCTTCTGGTGCCTCGAGACCTTCTTGAAGTTCATCAACAAGAATGCGTTTATCATGTGCGCGGTACACGGGAAGAACTTCTGTGCTAGCGCGCGGGACGCCTTCTCGTTGCTTATGAGGAATATCGTTCGGGTCGTCGTATTGGATAAGGTAGGTACTGGTACCTACTTATTTTATCATTGGTGTTAATCGACGCTGCGTAGGAGTGGACGCATGCTTATCGCAGTAAAAAGTACATGTCTGTCCCCAGGGTTACCATTTATATATCAAATTAAATCAAGATCGGTTTAGCCGTTTAGTCGTGAAAAAGCAACAAATACACAGAAACTTTCGAATTTATAATCATGGATGTAGTACGTACTACGCACGTGGTAGTGAAAACGCTCTCTTTGTAATCATAATGATAATCATCAACTTTGCGATTTCTGTAAAATAACCTAATAGTATCGCCTTGTTATTTTGTTATACGCCCTATTTGCATGCAGGCATTAGTCATAGTCACGTCGTGACGCTTGCGGTTTTTCCGCGCCTCCAAAGAATATTCTTAGCAGATTCGCAAATAAGGCGGACACAATGGTACACATCGTGATACATTAACTAGAAGTGAAAATGACGAAGCATCTCGTGAAAATATATCAAACTCTGGACTCGACTGGAGCACCTATAGGCATATGTACGCAAGGGATGCGCGTATTTATAGAGGTGTATACAAAATAGTTGTTGTATTTAACCTACTTGTAATAAGTAATTATGTAGGTACGACATTCAAGGGATAAAGACAACGAACTTACCAATATTTAGCCGTTATATTAAATTTGAAATTTATAAAAATACAGCATGATATTACAGTTTATAGGAAAATTCATTAGGAAAATGTTATTCAAAGCGAGAGGTAAACATGTTGCATTGAATTGTTTTCTGGATATTACAGATACGTATAACGTGCAGTAGGTATCTACCTAATAACAAGAGCTTTGACTGTAATGTCAGAAGCATATGTCATGTTAATATTTATGATTTTTATAGCAGTATCGCCTGCTCAGCGTAATCTACAGATTAATTTGTAAAGGAAAAATTTGAATCACGAGCGGGACTTGAACCCGAATCAGCCCTTGCACACAGCCTTTTACAGCCAACCCCGTTGGCTGTAAAAGGTGAAGGATAAATTCGGACACGAGACCACTTGTCCCGGTAGCTTAAGTAAAGTATGTCACGGCTTTAGGGACGGATGGATGCGGGTTCAAGTCCCGCTCGTGATTCTAACTTTTCCTTTACTAATTAATCTGTAAATATCATGTTTTTACGGACTTTATAGGGAGTTGCCCTCTAGTGTATTGTGACAGTCATAATAATGTGGGTAATTTGATAATCTCAGTCATTTCAAGTAGTCCTCAGTCAACAATCGTTATCTGCCATGACTAATGTTATATTTAATTAATAGATATGTATCTATACAGATAAGTAGACAACCAGGTGGGCGTCCACTTTGATAAGGGAAAGTAGGGCATTTTATCTAAGTAGGTAGGTAAATGAGAAGGTACTGATAATAAGTGCAATATGCAATGTCTATACTTATTAGCACAAACTACAATTAAAAATATCATCGGCAATTTTGCATGCAATGCACGCATTTTATTGGAGAGCGATGGTGGCCGAGCGGTAGCGTGTGCGCTTCGCAATCTTACGGCACCGGGTTCGATCCTCGGCCCTGCACCAAGACTTATCTAGTAAATTATGTGCAGTTTTCGATACCATCGCTCCGTGCCTCGGAGAGCACGTTAAGCTGTCGGTCCAGGCTGTCATAAGAACATCTATGGCAATCGTTACGAGTAGTCAGACGCCTGATAGAACCTGACACCTGATCTAACCATTCCAATTTCTTATGGGTTGCGAGGTCAGATGGTTTGATTAGGAACCGACCCCTATAATAAATGGAAAAAGTCAAAGAGAGGGCGGACGGCACGCATTGTATTTCCATCTATACGCAATTGCTTAGAAATTTTAATTAAAAAATTAACTGAAATGCTCACAATGAAATTTTATATACGTAGATGTCATCATAATCTAAGGAATCGTTCGTTAATGTGGAATAAATTTGGGATTTCAGGTTACAGACTTCATATTCTTCCTGTCGAAGGCGTTGATATCGATCGGCGTCGGTTTCGCCGTGTACTACCTCCTCCAGTGGAACCTCGTGTACGAAGTAACGAAAGGAGAACGTTTGCACTACAACTACATTCCCGCGATCATCCTCAGCATCGCGACCTACATCATCTGCACGATATTCTTTAACGTTTACGCTATGGCGGTCGACACTTTATTCCTTTGTTTCTGTAAGTTTTTATGTTTTAAGCCCGCTACACACTTTTAACTGTGCGTGTGTGCAGTCGGGCTGTACAAAAAAAAACGTGAGGTGTGTAGAGCTATCAGCTCATCTGCACAGTTTCACTGAGATCTAGTCAAAATACTATTGGATAAGCTAGTACAGACAAATCTGTACGATTAAGACTGAGCGTGTGGGAGAAAAACTGCGCAAAGATACCTTTCCATTAGCGTTAACGCCACACGATAACTCAAAATGTATGGGAATGACATTGCCTGCGGAAAACTTTTCCGCATAACTAATGTCATTCCCATACATTTTGAGTTATCGTGTGGCGTTAACGCTAATGGAAAGGTATCTTTGCTGTCTAGCACACTTCCTGTCCTTCCTTCCATCCACTGGGGCCTCAGTTTCATCAGTTTTGTTTTGCCACAGGAAGTGTGCGCTGTATGGACGTACGATGTATACGTACAGTTTAACTGTACAGTTAAATCTCACAGATAAAACTGAAGATGTGTAGCGGGCTTTATACTCATACCAAATCCATAACAAATCTCGCATGTGTTTCTTACAACATTATAGATATTGAATTTTCAATTTAAAGTGTCCCCTGCATATGCTAGCAAATTACAAAATGAGTATTGGACTAAAATATTGCTTGTTAAATAATGCTTTCAAATCTGAACCTATTTTGATTATATGTTAATGATATTACTGGGCAACGAAAACGAAATGGGCATCAGTAACTGAGATTTTTTTTAATAGTTTACAAAAAAATCTGATTCACAGTGGAAGACTGCGAGCGCAACGACGGATCTGTGGAGAAACCATACTTCATGTCCAAAAACTTAATGAAGATTCTTGGAAAACATAACAAGAAAGAATAAACGTGCCAAGTTATAATTATAACATAATTATAATATTAGAGATTTGATGAAATTTTTATCGATTAAAGTTTTATGTGATTGTCACTAAATTCGTAACGTTTGTATAACTTTACAATTTTCATAGGTTTGGTTTACTCTTTCCTATTTTTGATAGTGTTATAGATTTAATATGTAAATAAACTATGCCAAACATAATAATTATAATATATTCAAGGCGTCAGGCACGACTTCTAGTCAGGGAGCTGTCCAGACGTTTAGTCGAGCTGACGCGTGACCAAAGGGCTGGCACATACCTCGGCCAACGAATTAGCCTGGCAATTCAACGAGGGAATGTCGCCAGCTTTTTGGGCACGCTACCCGCAGATAGTGACCTAAATTCTGTTTTTTATTTATAACTTTTTATTACTCACTTATTTTGTTTTCTTAGGCTTAGTGTACATAGATATACGTAGTATAATTTTGAATTGTCATATATATTGGTGAATAATCAAAAGTTACAAATTAATAAAATGATACTATGAACGTGATATATTCAATAATAACTGTAAGTTAGCATAAAATAATTGTTTTTATAATGATTTGTGAGAAAGACTCTTCCAGATAACTTATACCACCATCGTTTTTGTATTTTAATGTCTATCATGATTAGATAGATACTAATTAAGACCCGAAAATTTATTAAACTTCTTAATAATTCGTTTGTTTTTTGTATTCTTTTTGTGATTCTATAAGCCCTATATACGCCTTAAGATTAGCTATGATACGTTTAAGCTCTCGATTGTTATTCGTACGACAGTCGTACACTTTTAAATGTTTAACTATTGCAATGCCGACTAATTTAATGGCATCTGACGGGACATAAAAGCACTCAAGTTTAGGCACAGAATAGATATATAATAGAATTAAGTACACAGCAAACTTGAGTACTGGCGGCTACGGCTGTCATGTCTGTTAAACGTAACGCGTGAGAATAGGTAAGATATATACGCGATAGAAAGAGGCTTAAAATTTTAGGCTTACAGCGCAGTACGATTACACTTTATTGCAATGTAGCAAAAGGTGCAATTTATAATTGTAAAAGGACCAAAATCGCTTCTATCTTATCCTATGGAAGTACGGAACCTTGTAAATCACGAAAAGCGGTATATATTATGTCACAGTCGGATTGTATAGATGGCCGTTTTACATACCAGCCAGCTGTTTAAAAAACAGCAGTTTTATATTATCTACCCATAATATAACCAGTTCCGGTACATTGAAAAGTGAAACAAACTAACTGAAGTCACGGACGCTGGTCCAGTCAACCCGACTTTATCGCAACTGTAGTATGGGCAAGATGCTAATTACGTAGAGGTCGTTGAATGCATCGTTCTAATATTTTTTATATTCGACGTTTTGTTTTCTCACGGACGGCCACGTAACGCACACAAGGCTCTTCCAACGGTGCGTGTCGGTGCGTATGTCTTGAGATTCGAAGCCATTTGTTATTCCATAATGAATAGTGAAAGAGAACTCGCACCGGACCTTTGAAGTTACCGACGCGGATCGGACGCACCGCACCGGGCGTGTCTGCACTACCACGCACGATACTCTTCTCCATGGTGCGTCGGTGCGGGCTGGTCCGTGTCCGTCCGCAGTATCACGCACCGAGGGAAGCCAGCTTTATAGGTTTTATATGTTTGATTTTCACCCATAGGGTCAGAAACTACAGAATGGATTTCGATGCGGTTTTCAGTTTAACATTGGAGTGATGAGATATCATATTATAATAAACATCATATCATAATAACGAGTATTAATCCGCGCTGTAAATTCTCACAGCACCGGTAGCATGAGCTGTAGAAATCAACGTTTCTCTTGAGAAAGCATTTGAACAATGAAAGAGCACGCGGATCACGACATAAACCTTTTGTTGCGTTTTGTTGCATTATTTGAAATTTTATTATTATTTGAAACTTTATTTTATTTTTTATGGGTCTATTGCCTGAATTAAACGATTTTTATTTTATTTTATTTTATTTAAATACTTTCTCGAGAGAAGAGATAATAGGCTAGTTGCCTGCTATTAAAAATTAACAAGTAAATATTATTTTCATAAAGTAGGTTAAATATGAATGCAATAATTTAAAAAATGAGTAAAATCGGTAATTCAATCAAGGAGTAATAAGCTTTTAAAGTTTCTGGAGGGGGCATCGCCTGTCCCTTTCTCGCAAAACAGGCGATTCCCCACAGTTACTATGATAACGCACGTTGTGAAGTCACATGCCAAAGAGACTGTATGTAAAGCTACCACAGCTTAGTAATGAGGTACTATGAAGGAGCAAGAGTGACGGCACTGCATGTTTGGCTGTCTCTTTCTATTCCTGTATTTTAAAATGCTTGTAACTTTGTCATTTTTTGAGATACTTAATTTTTGTTTTACGAATGTTTATTTTTTTGAGGAACATTATTAATTTATGCAGTAAAAAAATAGCAGGACACTAGCCTCTTATGTCGATTTCTACAGCTCTGCGCTACCCTTGCAGGTCTGATTTTTAATTATCCTATAGATCACGAAAACAGACACTATAATAATATTAGCTAAAATGAAGAGTGCCAGAACGAAGCTTGTACATAGTTAAATCGAACTAAATGAGGGAAGGAGAAAACAAAAACAAACCTTTCAAAGTTCCACAACATCGTTTATTCTGTGCTGCGTAAGGAAGGCGACATCCAACATTGCCTCGGGGTCTAGGAGATCCTTCACGTGTTCGTACTTGAGGCTCTCTTCATACGCGAACATGATGCTGGTGTCATCGAGCATCACCTTGGAAGCCACGAGCGCAGCGATGCAGTTCTTCAGGCGGGCTATCGTCTCGCGATCCGATTGGTGCACAGGCTGGAATTACAATTACCAATGCCATTACATATCTGAAGATGTTTCATTTTTAGGGTTTTGCACCCAAAGGGTAAAACGGACCCTATTACTAAGGCTCCATTGTCCGTCCGTCTGTCCGTCTGTCACCAACACCATGCTGTATCTCATAAATCGTGATAGTTAGACAATTGAAATTTTCACAGGTGATGTATTTCTGTTTCCGCTACAACAACAAATACTAAAAAATAGAATAACATTTATGGGGGCTCCCATACAACAGAGGTGATTTTTTTGCTCGTTTAAAAAAAATAATTGTACGAAACCCTTCGTGCGCGAGTTCGACTCGCAATTGGGCGGTTATTTTTATTATACCACGCATGCAATACTATCAATCCCATTGCCATAAAATGAATTTAGAAGCTTTGACTTGATTTTAACTAAAAATGCAATAAATATTACAAATATTAAAATTATAAATCAATCAGTATCATTGAGTAGGTTAGTATAATGAAAAGGTATTGTATTGCTTCTATGTCATAAAACGTTTTTATGTATTTTCAAAAATGTGCCAAAATGAAGTTTCTCCCTTATATTCCTCCATAGGTTCCTCCAAAATTTTACAAACAAGAACATCTGAAATAATTCACACAAATAGAAGTTTGGCTACATTTTACTGGACAATCAACGAAACATTATAGCGAAGTTTCTAGCATTAACAGTTCTAAATGGAAAAAAAGACTGTTCGTGAAAAAAATTTAAATAAAAATGTTGTAATGAAAATGTCAATTAGTAAATTTTGTATGGAAAATGCCGATTGGAAACTTTCGCGTAGACAAAACGAAATACAATTATGTCAAATCATGTGAAATGGAAAACGTCGAGAGAGCTCAACTGCAAGCATTGTCAAACTGTACCAGAGCTCACCGAGTGAATTCCAACAACTTGCACCTGGGCCAGGCCAACCACATAGAGTTGGAATATTAATTAACAGTTACCACTTACCACCAATAAGAAAATATTATCATCTAGACAAGTCTCGTTCACACTAAAACATTGACGCTTCATTAACTTACATGCATTTCAGTGTTGTCAATGTCATCTTTATCAATTTCTTCAGTTAAGATCTCTTGTTGTTTTGGACTTATCCATATGTATCCATTGTTGCCTATGATCACTGACACTCCAACGGGCAGATTGTGGAAGTGATTCTTTCTTCTTTTTATGAGTGAAGGGAACACCTTAATTAATATGCCTTGCGAGAGCTGAAAATATGAAACGATTGGGTCAATAACTTTCTTCAAGTGCCTCTCCAGTATCTGCTACTACTTCTACTTTTTGTCCTAGCTAGCTTATAATAATCTTCTTTACTCTAACTTGGTGGTATATCTAACTAATCCAATGGGTAAATCAACCAAGAATTTTAAACTACTATAAACTGTTTCCTTTCTATAAAATTACCTTGCCATATTTCAAACTCCGCGTATGCAAAGCCAATGTATTATCAGCATTAATGCTCTGCACTTCAGCGCTTATGAGATCACCCTCTTGTAAATGCTTCCGCATTGTTTGTTCATCTTCCGCTGACCTTCTCCTCTATTATGGAACAGAGAAACAACATGGACATTGTTAAAAGTGATTATCAATATATTAACATCTCATGTTTAATGGTTACAATGATGGTTTTCCTTTAAATGCACAAGTTATGTCTATCTTGTAGCAATGTGAAGTTACAGTGACTCTATTAAGATTAAAGCATAGAGAGTACTTGATTATGTGTCAAGCGTACCACTTTTTTGGACACTTTTTATATGAAGTGGACACTTTGATGTGAATGAGTCTGACAGATTTCTATAGAAAAAACAGTTGACTTGAGTCGAAAAAATTGTAGGTGGTTTTCGCAAGCGTAGCTAATAACTATATGTTTGTAGGCTACTTTACTACACACTAACTTATGACTACCTTAACTATCCTACATATAATATATTACACTAAAATATATACACAATAATATATACATAAACAAAAACTACATAATAATTTACAATTACATATACAACCTACATCTACATCCTACATTATCTATTACTACCTAATTACATGCAATCTAATAATAACGTAAAAAGTCACTTACCAGTTTGTCGATACCGCGTCTAATACTCGATAACTCACGATGGATGCTATACTTACCCATCCCTATACGGGCGCGGCAGCTCGCCTGCGTCTGCGCACTCCAAGGCCACCTAACCGCCTTTCACCGTCGTACGCGAGCCAACCAGCGCGCCCCGCAGTCCGTAATCAACTCTGACGCGGGACGCTCGCCACTTGATCTCACGATTTGCAATCGCGATCTCATAGTTTATACCTAACGCTTTTCTATCATCTGTTATTCTATCCTATCGTCTTCGCCACTCCTCTATTGTGCTTGTGCTTGTGCGTCTACTGTTGTGCCTTCTACGTTTATTATGGTGGATTGTATGTGTCTGATATAAAGAAAATTAACCGTGAGTTGAATCTGTTTCTTTTCTTACGAACACCGTACATATATCTCCTGGAACACCCATCACCACCACCATACTGGTGACCCGAGCATGAATAGCGAATTCCGAGATGCACAAGGCCCGTCTTCGGCCGGCACTAGTGAGGAGAACGTATCGATAAAACATGTCGATGTTTTTAAGGTCGGAGTGAGAGTGCCACCTTTTTGGGCAGAAGAACCAGAAATATGGTTCGCCCAGGTAGAGGGACAATTTGCCATTTCCGGAATCACCAGCGATTCTACAAAATTTAATTATGTCATTGGTCACTTGGACAACCAACATTCTAAGGAAGTCAAGGACCTCATTGTTAACCCTCCGTCGACTAACAAATACGAAAAGCTGAAGAGTGAACTAATCAAGCGGCTCAGCGCGTCGAACGAAAAGAAGATCAAACAATTGTTGATGCATGAGGAACTCGGAGACCGCAAACCGTCTCAGTTTCTCCGTCACCTCAAAGGTCTCGCCGGTGTCGACGTTCCAGACGACTTCCTGAAAACAATATGGACAAGCAGACTTCCACATGGTATCCAGACGGTGCTAGCTGGTCAACCAAGCACAGCTTCTATTGAGGACTTGGCCGACTTAGCCGATAGAGTGAACGACCTCGCATCATCTTCACCCAACGTGGCTTCCGTGAGCAACGCAGTCCCAGGCTCTCTTCTCAGCGAGCTTACTAAAGAAGTGGCTGAACTTCGGAAGCAGTTCCAGAAGCTGGCATCGGAGAGGAACAGCAGACCTCGCTCCCGCGGCGGACAGGGCAACCGAAACACGTCAAGGCAGCGATCTCAATCCAGTTATAGGAAGTTCCCCGTATGCTGGTACCACAGCAAGTTTGGAGAGAAGGCTAGCAAGTGCGTCCGTCCCTGCGATCACAAGTCGGAAAACTCAATGGGCGGTCGGTAATGGCGACCAACGATTGCCCTTCACCCGCTACTGGTCGCCTATTCGTCACTGACCGCAGTTCGAAGACGCAGTTCCTGGTCGATACTGGAAGCGACATCTGTGTCTACCCTCGGTCAGCGCTACGTGATCGTCGTGCCCGGACTGAATACAGCTTGTCTGCTGCAAACGGCTCATATATCGCAACGTACGGCTATGTAAACTTAGATTTAGATATTGGTCTCCGCCGAAATTTCATATGGCGTTTTGTAGTTGCCGATGTAACTAAACCAATTATTGGGGTAGACTTTCTAAATTTTTATAACTTAGTCGTAGATGTACGCAATAAGTGCCTCATAGATAATTTAACTTCTGTAGCAGCGGTTGCCACTGTGGCTGATTGTAAAAACGTGTCATCGGTGAAAGTCGTAACTGGCGAATCGCGTTATCATAAAATTCTCGACGAGTTTCCCGAGATCACTCGACCAGCTGGTAGACACCACACCACACCACACAACACAGTCCATCATATACGCACGACACCAGGCCCTCCAGTTTCAGCTCCCCCACGTCGTTTGGCTCCTGACAAACTTAAAATCGCACAAAGTGAGTTTCAGTCTATGCTGTCCAGCGGTACAGCTAGACCTTCGGAGAGCCCCTGGTCATCACCTCTGCATTTAGCGCCCAAGAAAAATAACGGCTGGCGTCCTTGCGGCGATTATCGCCAACTTAACGCTCGCACCGTTCCTGACCGGTATCCGATTAAACACATTCATGACTTCACCCATAGCATTTCTGGCTGCAATATCTTTAGCACGCTGGACCTGGAGAAGGCCTATAATCAGATACCGGTCAGCCCCGAGGACATTCCGAAGACCGCCATAACAACACCCTTCGGGTTGTTTGAATTTCCGTATATGACGTTCGGTCTTCGGAATGCGGGTCAAACATTTCAGCGTTTTGTAGATGAGATGACCAGAGGGCTCGATTTTGTGTACTGTTACTTGGATGATTTTTTAGTCTTTTCACAGTCACCAACCCAGCATGAACAGCATCTGCGTGAAGTCTTTGGAAGGCTGAAACAGTACGGCATGTTGGTCAACACGTCTAAGTGCGTATTTGGGGCCAAAGAGGTAACTTTCTTAGGCTACTCCATTTCAGAGAGCGGTACAAGACCTCTGGACACAAAGGTGCAAGCTGTGAAGGACTTTCCTCCCCCCACGAACGTGCGTCAACTGAGAGGCTTTCTGGGCATGCTTAACTTTTATAGGAGATTCCTTCCCCAAGCAGCTCAAATTCAAGCCCCTCTGCATGCGTTGTTGACAGGTTCGGTGAAAGGGTCGCAGCCAATCCAGCTCACAGGAGACACCTTAGCAGCGTTTCAGGCCAGTAAGGATAGCTTGTCCAACGCTACATTATTGGCCCACCCTGATTGCTCCTCTAAATTGGCCGTGGTTACAGACGCGTCCGACAAAGCTATGGGTGCAGTTCTGCAACAGCTTCAAGGAGACGCATGGCAACCCTTAGCTTTCTTCTCCCGGAAGTTGAGTCCTTCCCAGGTGAAGTACTCACCTTACGACCGGGAGTTATTAGCTATTTACGAGGCCATCAAATATTTCAGGCATATGCTCGAGGCAAGACATTTCATCGTCTATACTGACCATAAGCCGATCAGTTTTGCATTCCACGAAAGAAAGAAAAACTGTTCGCCTAGGCAGTATAGACATCTTGACTTTATCTCCCAGTTCACAACACCACCATATGTTTGTTTCTTTCCTTCGCCACTGCGATAGTGATACGTGTGAGCAGTACAAATATAATATCGTTTTGATGATCTCTCTGTGCTTTATTTATGATTTTTATAGCAGTATTGCCTGCTCAGCGTAATCTACAGATTAATTTATAAAGGAAAAATTTGAATCACAAGCGGGACTTGAACCCGCACCCGCTTTGAGATTTTTCCTTTACAAATTAATCTGTAGATTACGCTGAGCAGGCGATACTGCTCTAAAAATCATAAATATTGATTTGGGAGGCGTTATCTTTACAGCATTTGTGTTGATGTAACTTGACTGTGCTGGTTGGGATAATTCTTAAGAATTTCTCAATAGATGGCGCTGCCAACCCCGTAAGTTGGTTGTAAAAGGTGAAGGATAAATTCGGACACGAGACCACTTGTCACGGTAGCTTAAGTAAAGCATGTCCCGGGTTGTCAAGGTTGTGTCAAAGAGTGCGGTCGTTTTGGCAATCTTTTAAATTGAAAATATCTTATATGTAGAGTATTTTGTGTAAAATATTAGTGTAAAACTTGTAGATTAAGTTTTTAACATCATTCATTGGTAAGTTTTTGTAAATTTCTTTGCCCTCATTTTTATACATAGTCTTCATTTGTTTTAGTCTCTTTTCTTCCGTGAGTTGATGGAAACGGACCCTGGAGGGGGGGCTGGTTGGGCCCCGAATAATAACCAACCAAAGCAAAATGATATCATTTTCGCAGATAGTTACTCTATTCCCTCGCCGGTTGAATTTGTTTCGATCGCGTCGGATTCTTCAGATGTTGTGGAACGTTCCCTTCAGCAGAGCAATGGTACCACCAGTACCATTAAACGCAAAAAGCATTCAAAAAAACACTTAAAAAAGAGCAGAGATGAAAAACAGTCTCAGGATTCAATCATACCTTTGGGTCAAGCTGTACCATCATCAAATTCAAACCTTGATTCCCAAATCACTGATTCTCTTGCCTCTCCGTCTGCTACGGTATCGCAAACTCCATCTATTCCCCCTTACATCCCCTCAGGTAGACAGATTTATAAATCCACAGATAAAGGCCCATTTGTTGTGCATGTACAAAAAATTGAGCCTTCTCCGACTTCTGGCTTTGTCTTACACCCAGTGATCTTTGGCCGGTTTCTGGTGAAAAACCGTATCTGCAATATAATAGATGGCAGCGTTCAAAGAATTGGGCGCAACAGAATTTCCTTGACGTTTAGTGATGCAAATTCAGCGAACAATTTTGTTTCAAATGATGTCTTAACGAAAAATGAGTACAAGGTGTTCATCCCTTCGTTTAGCACAGTTCGTTTAGGTCTTGTGAAGGGAATTCCAACTGAATGGTCAGAAGAGGAAATCATAGAAAGTATTCATGTCCCTGTTGATGGTTGCCCGATAATAAAAGTGCGTCGATTAAACTATAAAGTGGTCATTGATGGGGTTCCTGTTTATAAACCATCTCAGTCATGTGTTCTTTCTTTTGATGGTCAAGTTCTTCCTGCGCGGGTATTTATGTGTTTCAAATCTCTCGTTGTTGAACGGTATTATTATCCTACAGTACAGTGTTTCCAATGCTGTCGGTTCGGTCACACAAAGAACAGCTGTAGATCAAAACCACGCTGCTATAAGTGTGGAGAAGGTCACACTGGCGATTCATGTGACGTTGAAGAAGGCTCTTCCCCCTGTTTATCTTGTTCGGGTCTACATTATTCCACAAGTAAGAGCTGTCCTGAACTCAGTAGGCAAAAGCAAATTAAAATCTCAATGGCAGAGAAAAGTATGTCATACTCCGAAGCATCTAAATTGCATCTGCCTATAAGAGGCAAAAGTTACAGTGATGCAGCTAAAACATCTTATGCCAGTGTTTCCGTTCCCTCTGTACCGTTATCTTCTCCCAATAAATCAGTCTCTCAATCTTATAGGAAGACAATATTCGTCAAACCCAGACCTCCCCCATTACAAAAACAAGGCTATGATCGTTATGCTCATCAGGCTATAATTAATAATCCAGTTATGCCTAGTAATAATGGTGTTGCTCTTAATCATCATAATAATGACTCCTCTCCCTCCCCCAGTAGCATTTTGGAGCTTATTCAGGCTCTCACTAGGCTACTTAACTCTCCTGCTTTTGTACCGTCCAACGCTGCCCAAGATTCCTCCACTTCTGTATTACAATCCTTCCATGATGGCGTCCTCTCTAGGGCTGCAATGGAATTGTCAAAGTCTTAACAGTAAAAAATCTGATCTATTGTATATTATTAATAAATATGATCCATCTATTATTGCCATCTCTGAGACTTGGCTTAAGCCTGGTTCCTTTTTTAAGGTACCTCGCTATCTTTGTTTCAGAGATGACAAAGCTGATGGGTATGGCGGTTCAGCCATACTTGTCAGAAACTCTGTAAATTCTCATCTTGTAAATATCCCTTCTCCGTGCATTGTTGACAACCTTTCAGTAGTTGCTGTCAGGTTAAAAAATATATCATTTGTTTCATTATATATCCCCAGACCTTCATTTGATATATTAAATAAAATTCTCCATATCTTATCCCATATGCAAGGTCCATTTATCATAATGGGTGATTTTAATATTCATCATCCTGCCTGGGGCTGTCAGGCCTCTGACTCTCTTGCCAATCACATATTTAATATTATGGATAGTTTAGGGTTGTGTTTACTGAACACTGGTTCTCCCACGCGTCGTACAAAGCCGAATGAACGGGTTAGTGCCATTGACCTGACTATGGTGTCAGCAAGTCTAGCTCCTTCAATGACCTGGAAAACCTTATCATCATCCTTCGGTAGTGATCACTTTCCAATTCTCCTTAACCTCCCTTTTTCCAAAATCAAACCACTTCCATTCAAACCATTATTAGAATATAATTTAAACAGTAAAACTCAGTCTGATGAATGGTCAAAATTTTCATCACTACTTGAACATTCTGCTTCTGATCTTCCTGTCATTCTTCCTGATTCTCTGAACAATTGTCTTAGAGCATTGATAAATTGTATTCATTCTGCTGCTAAACACACATTCCCAGCAAAGGTACAAAATTTAAAGCATAGATCCCCTCCGTGGTGGGGTCAAGAGTGTAAGGCTGCTGTTGCAGATAGGCTAAGTGCTGAAAATATATATTGTGAGAACATGACAAATGCAAATTATGACAATTTAATCACAGTCATGTCTAATACTAAACAAATTCTTCACTCCAAAAAGTCAGAGGGGTGGGAAAATTTCTGCTCTACTATTTCCCCTAACGTTCATTCCTCTTTTGTGTGGAAATCAATCCGAAAGTACCGTGGTTCATATAGAGAACCATCCCCTCCATATCCTAGTTATGAGGGTTGGTTTGAACAATTTATGGATAGACTGGCTCCTCCCTTTGTTCCTGATTTTGTCAATACTATGGCATCTAGTTCTTCTGTTTATGATGCAAGTTTTACTCCTTTTTCGATGCAGGAGTTGCGTCTTGTTCTATCTGCTCTTAAAGATTCCTCTCCTGGTCCGGATGGGATCCCTTACTCTTTTTTGGTTAAAGCTGGAGAAAAAGTTTTAAGCTATTACCTTGAAATTATAAATTTGATGCTAGATTTAGGGTTTGCTCCAGCTGCAATGAAAACTCAAATAATTGTTCCAGTTTTAAAGCCCGGCAAAGATCCGGAAAGCCCTGATAGTTATCGTCCAATAGCTATGTCTTCTGTTCTGACAAAGATTGTGGAACATCTTGTAAAAAACCGACTTGAATGGCTAATTGAATCTAGAAATATTTTGCCTGAATCACAATATGGTTTTCGAAAAGGTAGAGGAACTTTAGATAGCTTGTCCATTTTTGTTACAGATATTAGACTCTCTTTTTCTAGAAATGAGTCCATTGTTGCTGCATTCCTCGATATATGCTCTGCATATGATAATGTTAATCTCTCAATCCTCAAAAATAAGATGGAACATCTGTGTCTTCCAAGGAAAATTATTAACTTCATACTTAATCTTTTTTTAGATCGTACTGCTCAGCTTAGAGTTGATGGTGAGATAAAATGTTCAAGATCGGTACATAAGGGTTTGCCTCAAGGCTCTGTTTTAAGTCCTCTCCTCTTTAATTTGTATACTTATGACTTAAATAAGTGTGTCTTACCTTATTCTAGAGTACTACAATATGCAGATGATCTTGTTTTATATGTGGCTGATTGTGATATATTAAGTGCTGCCAACAAATTATCTCAAGCTCTCGAGTCATTAAATATTTGGCTAGGTCATAATGGTCTAGATGTAGCCCCACTAAAAAGCTCCATTGTTATCTTTACCAGAAAACGGTTGAAACCGAGACTTAACATACTGCTTAATAAAACCAGGATTCCTGTAGAAAACGAGAAAAAGTTTTTAGGTCTTGTTCTAGACAGCAAATTAAACTTTTCTTCGCATATTAACTATGTTTCAGTTAAATGCGAGAAAAATCTCAATATTTTACGATGCTTGGCTGGTGTTTGGTGGGGTGCTCACCCCTATTACTTAAAGCTCCTTTATAATGCTATAATCCGTAGTGTTATAGACTATGCTTCATTTTTATATGAGCCAGCTTGTAAAAGAATGCTCAATGCTTTGGACTTAATTCAGGCAAGAGCTTGACGTATTATCATAGGAGCAATGAAGTCTACCCCTAAAAATGCTATGCAAGTGGAATGTGATGATCCTCCTTTAGATCTGAGACGTCAATATCTCTCGGATATGTTTTTATTTCGTTTGTTTCAGTTTTCCTCCCATCCTCTATTTCCAAAACTGCAGCTTTTGTTTAGGTATATTTCTATGCCTTACTGGAATCATAAAAAGACTCCTTGTCTAGTTACAAGTTATGCAAAAATTATTAACCTTAGATTCACTACCCATAGAACTCTTAAACTTCCCTTATTTGAATTTGATTATCAAACTATCTTATATCAACCCTCTTTACATCTTAATTTAGATTTGATGAAAGGGGATACCTTCGCCAATAAACACTTTCTTCGGATTAAAGATAATCTTTGGCATGGTTGGCATTGCATTTTCACAGATGCATCTAAGCTAGATCAAAATGGGTGTGTTGGTGTTGGTTTATTTCATCAAAACTATAATATTGTTCAAAAGATTAAGTGCCCCCCTGAAACATCAGTTTTCGTTGGTGAATGTAGGGGTATTATGGAAGCTATCAACTATATATTGTTGTTCAAATTAAATAAAACCGTTGTATTCTCTGATTCATTGAGTGCTCTTCAAGCCTTCCAGAGTAATCCTTTTAAAACAGGCTCCAAAAACTGGATCATATTTAAATCTAAAGACTTGCTGTTGAGATGCTCTAATTTAGGCTATTCTGTGCACCTAGCTTGGATCCCTGGTCACAGCAATATTACTGGCAACGTAAAGGCTGATGAGATTGCCAAACAAGCAGTCATCTGTGGGGATAAAGTCCCTTTTAAAAATTACCCCCAAGACCTTTTGCTTTTGCCTACCCGTGACTTAAAATCTAGATGGCTGAATAGATGGTTGATAACTAGTAGATGGACAGGTTCAAATTATGCTAAGTATCAACCCAACATTCAAATTAAACCGTGGTTCTTTAAATTTAAATACAATAGAAGAGTATGTTCCACAATATCTAGGTTAAGATTTGGCCATTGCTGTTCTGGCGTACATTTAAAAAAACTGCGAATAAGAGACTCATCCATCTGCGAATGTGGTATGGACGAAGCTGACTTAAACCACATTTTCTTCGCTTGCCCTAAATTTGACCATAATTCATTATTCAACTCATTAATCCATTATAAATTTCCATTCCCAGTTCACATAGATAATATTTTGTGTAAAATAGACCCTACTTCAATAGATATATTATCATCTTTCATTACTGAAAATAATATTAAATTGTAATCAATATATCTTATAATGTAATTATATTCAATGCTCCTATGTAAATCCTGTTGTATCCCATTATTGTAAATAAATAAACATATTCTTCATATTGTCATTATGTAGCGTAGTTTGTAGTTATAGGATATTTTTTTCTTTTGTTTCAGGTACCCGAAGTTCAAAATTTCGTTTTTATTTATCATTTCTCTTTTGACATGACGCTGGCAAAAATGTGAAAAACAACTGCCATTAAAAAAAAAAAAAAGAAAAAAAAAAAAAAAAAAAAAAAAAAAGCATGTCCCGGCTTTAGGGACGGATGGATGTGGGTTCAAGTCCCGCTCGTGATTCAAATTTTTTCTCTGTGCTTTAATCTATACTCTAAGCTATTAATAGACCATAATAACTAAGCTAGCAACAACTGCACAGTTTTTTTTATGCTGCTGTTAGCAGTAATAGTACCAGACAATACTTCTATCAACCATCTGTAAATATTAATATTTCACTATGCACCTAACATACAAAAAAAATTAAATTACCAATTCCCCTCCAGGTAAATTTACGGACGATAGATGTAGGAATGAGTCCAGTCTGGAGTTAGTCTCCACTTTCCATCTTCTCTGCTGCACCTCTAATATTCGGCCAACTACCACATCACCAATCTCACCTACATAGCGACTCTTCAGTGGACGCACACATATCAACTTGTTTACTTTTTGCATAACACCAGCAACTGAGGCTTTGATGCTGTCATCTTCCACATAAGTTCCATGGCCTCTGAAAATTAAATATTGTTTTCTATTAACATACATACATGTTCCATACTTCTGGTTGGTATCTTTTGCTCTTGGATTCAAATATAACCAGGTAGCTTGTAAGGTTAAATATACAAATATTAAGGAGAGGTGATATTATTGTAGTAGGTCAAGATTTTATGATTAAACTTTCTGTTTTTCAATATTCTGTTTTTCAATTTCCTAAATAATTTAAAATCAAAATTTAAATAGGCAACAAAATATTTAAAGAATCCAGGTGATACTAGCCTACCTCCAAACAAAGAAACAACACACTATGCCTGTTTTCTATAAATGAGGATGTTCATGTAATATCATTGTGGTTTTAACAAAAAATAAGCATAATTTATAAGCACGGGAATTAATAATAAGTTTCGTTCCTTTCCTAGTTAGATTTTAGTTGTATAAAATCTCTAGTCTATGATAAAATCCGAATGCACTTTGATGTCATCTGTATTAGTAAAAAAAATGTTTTTGCTCTAAGCTGTGAGTACTGGACAATTATTTGATAGTTATAAACTTCTTGGCAAGTATTTCTGTATAGTAAATACTCTAAAATATTTTACATATTCCTATTTGCTTAATAGGTATTAATACTATTCTATTCATATCATACACAAAGAGTACCTATAATATAAATACCTAGTATACATATTCCTAACCTAGTTTGATACAATATATGCATGAATATAGTATGTTTATTTATGCTCCTTGCTAGTTTCTGAACATAGCATACTCTTTGTCGTAATTGTGAGGTGACAACAGCAGGTACATACATAAATATTAATCACTGACATAACCTTAAAAATGATTATCCGAAATAACTTTTTTCTCCCAAGCTAGAAAAATGATCCAATTTACTATTTAATGTATTTAATTTATGCTTTCAATACATACAAGTATCATTCAGCTGCACAGCTTCTTACTGCAGTTTCTGGTGAAATAGTTGTGATTTAGTTATTTCAGAGGGTAAAGTATTGTATGGTGCGATGAAATCCATATAAATTTGTACCTCCTCAAATAAAATAGATCACACCATTCACACCAAGATGTAGCAATCAAATAAACATCAGTGAAGTATGTAAATACAGAAACAACCCTAGAATAGGTATGTATAGAAGGTAAGTTTCCAAACAACACCTTCTCAAAATGCATGCTACTTTTTTTGGTATTTTAGACGAATTAAGCAAGAAAATTAATAGCTTAAAGAAGAAGCTTAATAGCCAGTGGAAAGACTGGAAAGTCACACCAGGACTCTTATGCTGATTTTCTGATGTGGTACGATTTCGCCATGGAATAGGCTAGCTAGATGACAACTTTTTTATTGGCACCAATTAAACGGCTTATATTTCACAAATGTACTGGGGTTGTATAGGTACTTATTCTAAGGAAATAGCCACAGAAACCACCCTATGGAAATAGCCTTTTTTGATGGTCCATTATGATGTGTATCATGTGAATTGGCACTGTGGATTTGTGGTATGTGACATGGTTTTAAAGGTTAGGTTATAGTCTATAGAAGCAAACACTAGCGGCATTCCGTGCGGAAATTAATAGTTTTCGAGAAATAAATTTTTGAAAGTTGTACAATTCAGTGTATTATTGACATAGTTGGGTGTGATAGGTGAGAAGCTGAGTACTTTTTTATTTTTTGGTTCATGGGTTTTCTTTTACACAGAAAACTATACATTCATGAACATATAATTTTTTTAGTACTTAACCTCATAATTACAAAAATCATGATAACTCAAAAACTATACATTACCTGTCCAAGAGGTGTTCCCTCCCCCCCCCCCTCTTTACTCATTCCCTTAGTACTGACACAGATAATATTTCTTAATCTTAAATTCTAATAAATAGCATTGGAAAAACCTTAAAAAAAAATTTTTCGTAAACTATTAACCTCCGCAGCCCCCCCCCCCTTTTCAGGGGGTGTTCACATCCTCCCCCTAACCCTGCGCGTGACCGGCCCCCTAATTACCTAACTCGCAACAGGTTTGCGACAGGCGTAAATTTCGCGGTGATTGCTGTCATACATCATTAGTGGCGAGAATGTACGCTTCGCTACTGCAGTCGCATTACTACTCCTGTCGCATTGCTGTTGCAAATTTTACGTAATTACCCCGCCGATACTACAACAACAACTCTTTTTTCTTACCGCATAAAATCCTGTACTCCAGTTATAACCTCACCGGGAGTATAAAAACGAGGTAGCTCGTTAAGTGACGCTACGCAATGGTTAACTCTTTCAGATACGAGCCTAATTGAGACTTGCCCACTCATTTTTCAGTTAAATTTGAAGAACAAATGATAGTGATCTAAACAAAATATATTACAAAAAACAAAAATAGCGTCACAGTAGGGATGTTCCGATACTAGTAAATGAAATACGAGAGCAAGTACTCGATACTTTTTAGCATAGAAACGCCAAAAATTTAATGCCAAGCAGCTTCAATTCACCATAGTATATATATTTTCTTTAAAGAAGCATAGTATGGCCTAACATTAGTCAAGTAGCCTTAAATATTAATTTAAAGCGTTGAATACAGTTAATACACACACACGCGCGCGCACGCGCACACAAACACCACACACACACACACACACACACACACACACACACACACACACAAACACACACACACACACACACACACACACACACACACAACCGCTAAATGATCAAATATAATAAAAACAAACCATTCTCGCGGTTCCTACCCGGTATCGGAAAGGAAGTACTTGTATCGGAAAGAAAACACTTCTATCGGAAAGAAAGTACTTGTATCGAATATTGACAAATACAATATCCTATAACCTTTTTTTTTTTAAATCCTATATCCTTAGTGTTCAAATGTATGATTCTTCGCGCCACAACACTTGGAAATGTAGTTGAGTCAAAGAAACAACAAAACTTTTGCTGCAATAAGGTAAAATACATTTATTTCTCAGGTATAATAAAAAAATGTATCAATATTAGTAGTAGGTATCGAAACTTCTAGGGTATTCATATGAGTAGTATCGAATCATAATTTGAGTACTATTCATATGAGTAGATATCGATACTTTGGGAACATCCCTAAATATCAGTCACATAACGTCAACGCAACATAACGCAAACCAGTGAGTTTTGGCGGGAACGTGAAAAAGTTCACGTCGTTGCATTGTATTATTTCACAAAACTTATGCTTTTTCTGGTGTTAATGTTTAAAATTAGTGGCATTTTACGCATTAAGTGCTGAATTATGAGTATAAGTGTGGGCAAGTGATATAATGTAGTGAAACGTGGTTTTTCATGTTGCTTCCAAAATTTCATAGAAGCCTCTAGTAAAGTTGCCACTACTTTACTAGGGCATGACTTAGACTGGATTATGACTACCTGACTTAGACTGGACTATGACTACCCTGACTAAGACTTGACTTTACATGAAATATTTCATAATACGACGAAAAACTACAATACTTGACACTGGCTAAATACACTATGTGTGGAGCCAAACTATAAGAAAAAAAAAAAAAAAACGCAAACCAGAAGTACGGAAGTCGGAAGGAGTTTTGGCGGGAACGCGAAAAAGTTCACATCGTTGCATTGTATTATTTTTCAATACTTGTGTTTTATCCAGTGTTAATGTTTAAAATTGGTGGTGTTTTACGCATTAAGTGCTGAATTACGAGCATGAGTGTGGGCAAGTGATATAATGTGGTGAAACGTGGTTTTTCGTGTTGCTTCCAAAACTCCATAGAAGTCTCTAGTAAAGTTGCCACCACTTTACTGGGCAATGACTTTGACTGGACTATGACTACCTGACTTGGACTAGACTATGACTGTGACTATGACTAAGTGAAATGTAATATATATAATGCAGACTATGTAGAATTGTAGACTTTTTAATATTGCGACTGAAGGACTTTGTATCCAGGTCAAGAACTAATACTAAAAAAAAAAAAAAAAAGAGTTTTGGCGGGAACGCGGAAAAGTTCACGTAGGTGCATTGTATTATTTTACAAAACTTATGCTTTTTCCAGTGTTAATGTTTAAAATTGGTGGCGTTTTACGCATTAAGTGCTGAATTACGAGCATGAGTGTGGGCAAGTGATATAATGTAGTGAAACGTGGTTTTTCGTGTTGCTTCCAAAATTCCATAGAAGCCTCTAGTAAAGTTGCCACCACTTTACTAGGGCATGCCTTAGACTGGATTATGACTTAGACTAGACTATGACTACTCTGACTGTGACTATGACTTGACTTTAAGTGAAAATTTCCATAATACGATGAAAAATTACAAAACTTGACACTGGTTAAATACACTATGTGTGGTGTATTAGTGTTGCCACTTTTTCATAAAAAATAATTAGTATAAAAGATACAAATCACTGATTCATTTCAGTTTAGTGATCTGTTGCATTCTTTTGTATTCTAAACAATTCCTGAAAATCGTAATTCCTGCTTGATTGTGATATACATTACCTAGCAGCCCATGAAAAAATGCATAATCGTTCCTATCCTATGGTATTGACATTGCAGTGATTGTAAACCTAGGCAAAAACATCTGAATCCCAACCTTTGATACACTGCTATTGTTCTCCATAAGCAACAAATCAATTAACCACGCGTTAATGAATTAGAACTACGTAAGTACATATTATTACTTTCATCCCCTCTCCCGAGGGAACCATGCTGGATTTCAGGATAAAGAGTATCTATCCTATAGCCTACCTCGTAATATGAACTCAAATCTAGCCAAGTTTCATTTGAATACATTCAGTAGTTTCGGCATGATGCTCAGCCAAGATACAGACAGACAGACAGACAAAAATAAAAAAATAATAGTTTTGGCTTCAGCATCGATAATAGGAAGCCCTCCAATAGTACATTATACACACATCAAAAAAGTCTAAGCAACATGTACTAATTTAAATTTTAGGATGGTTCTTCACATTACAACGTTGTATTTTATTTTTAAAATTATTACAAAATGAAATTTCTAAAGAAAATGAATTTATTGTGAATGAATAGGACAATTTAATACAAAGTATGGCCTCCTCTGCTATTCAGAACTTGTCGGCAACGATTATTCATTGAATTAATAAGACTGTTTATGTCATCTTGCGGTATTCGCTCCCAATGGAATTGTAGCAAATCCTTCAGCTGTTGGGTTGTTGTCACTCCGTCCAAGTCCTTCAAAATATGTCTCTGGAGCATGTCCCATGCGTGCTCGATGGGGTTGAGGTCTGGTGATTGTGCAGGCCAGGGCAATACCCGGATGTTTCCGTTGCCAAGTATTCACTGGTTCGCCGAGCTGTATGTGAACGCGCATTGTCATGCATTAACGTAAAATCGGAGCCAAAGGTTTGTGCAAATGGATGGACATAAGGTCTGAGAATATCCTCAACGTAATTACAACCAGCCAGTATATCATCAATAACAAAAAAGTTTACTTACCTACGCACTTTGAGTGAGTAAATACTTAGAAATTAATTAATATAAATGGTAAATTTGTAATATCATGCATGTTGCTTAGACTTTTTTGATGTGTGTACTATAAGTGTGCAAAGTTGATCATTACACTCGAGGCGGTAATATTATGTGCGCCAGCCGCAGGCAAGCGCGTTATAGGAGCCAAGAGTGTAATCATTAATGCACACGCATGTCATACGACGTTTTTCATCACAGTTGCGAGGAAAAAACAGAGTTGTACTTAAAGATATTATAGTTCTTAAAACTAAAATATCTAACACAAACAATATCGAACTATAATATCTTTATAGATATACCTGAAGTGTGGTTTACACTTAAAAAATCAATCCATGAGAGTTGTACTTGTTAAATGTCGTGCAGACTTATTATTTTCACGCGGCGTCAGAAAAAACCGTGTTGATGGTGCGAACAAAATTGACATCCACGAAAACGAAACGAAACGAAAACTGGAACTGGAACTAAAACGGGAACTGGGAACGTGAACGTGAACTGGAACTGGAACTGGAACGTAAACTGGATCGTGAACTGAAACTTGACCTGGAACGTGAACTGGAACATGAACTGGAACGTGAACTGGAACGTGAACTGGAACATGAACTGAGTTAGTTGTACTGTTAAATGTCGTGCAGGCTTTTTATTTTCACGTGCCGTTAGAGAAATACCGTGTTGATGGCGCTAACAAAATCGACATCGACTAAAACGAAACGAAACGAAAACTAGAACTAGAACGGGAACTGGAACTAGAATGGGAACTAGAACAGGAACTGGAACTACAATGGGAACGTAAACTGGAACGTGAACTTGAACGTGAACTGGAACGTGAACTGGAACTAGAACTAGTACAAAACGAAACGACGAAAATGTACGTATAACTTGCAGTGAGATACAATGTGCGGCAGTGTAAAGTAAAAAGCACGTGTTGGAAATTTCTTGGATTATGATCCTAAAAGCGCTGGGATAAGAGCAAATTTACGAGCAACAGTGATGAAAAAAATTTTTAAAACATCTTCAACTTCAATGTAGATATAAGTAAAAAAAAAAATAATAATAGTATTCTGTGGTCGCAATGTTACGGGTTACGGTGACCTCAGCTGATAAACAGTAACTAGCTGATTAACAGTATACGTTTTAACTGTTAGCGTTTATTCTAATGAAATACGAATTCCTAGTATACCTACGCTATGCTTATGATCTATATCGCTGTAGTAAGTAGGTTTTATAGAGATAAATTAGAGTGTTACTCAGCTTAGTTTCTACCTATCTTCTACCTATACTTAATTAAATAGGTACGTTGTAGTTATATAGGTATGTGCCGCTGTTAGGGTTGCCAACCGAATTATAATATATAGTACTAGCTGACCCACCCCGGCTTCGCATGGGTTAATTACTTTTACGCCTTATCTCAGTCTAAAGAAAGAGAGAAGGAAGAGGGAAAAGATAAAGGAAAAGGATGAATGGATGAAGGTGAAAGGAGGCAGATGCGCTAGCACCTGCCTCTATTCGCAGTTTCATCCATTCATCTGTTTCCCTTATCTTTTCACCCCTCCCTTCTCTCAGAGAAGGAGAAACTTCTCTTTTTGCCATAGTACAGGATACGAGTGGTTTTGCTTTGGACCTAATACTGAAGGTTCATCATCATCATCATCATTAACAGCCTGAAGACGTCCACTGCTGAACATAGGCCTCCCCCAGAGCACGCCACCTTGAGCGGCTGCTCGCCTCCTGCATCCATCGGCTCCCCGCGGCTTTCACCAGGTCGTCGGTCCACCGAGTGGGGGGCCGGCGAACCTGTCCGTAATGTCATATTCACAATGTCAATAAATCATTTTCCTTGAAATTCTATGGGCCCAATCTGAAAGTATTACGGTCACATTGTTTTTTCTCTAATAATAATAATAATAATAATAATACAAGCTCCTTACATCCATTCTGAGAACAAAAATTAACTCGCACATTGTTGCGAACAATATTTTGGCCCCCGCTCAGAATGGATGTAGGGTTGGGTCCCGTGGTACTAAGGAGCTCCTCCTCATAGACACGGCTATTTGCCAACAGGTCCGGCGGAACAGAGGGGCTCTCTCTACTGCCTGGATTGACTATAAGAAGGCCTATGATTCGGTGCCTCATTCATGGCTGGAGAGGGTCTTGGAGCTGTATAAAATAGATGCAACTCTAAGATCCTTTTTAAGCGCATGCATGAGGCAGTGGACCACAGTCCTTCGTCAACCAGGTGGAGGAGAGAGCGTCTCTGACCCGCAGGACTTCATAAGGATAGAGCGAGGCATATTCCAGGGTGACAGTCTGAGCCCCTTGTGGTTTTGTCTAGCGTTGAATCCTCTCAGCACTTTGCTAGGGGATTCAGGGCTAGGCTATCGGCTTCGGAGAGGGGGTGAGATTATATCTCATCTACTGTACATGGATGACCTCAAGCTGTTCGCGCCGCAACGCCCACAATTGATAGAGTTGTTAAAAATCACTGAGAATTTTAGCAACTCTATCAACATGGAGTTCGGTGTGGATAAGTGTGCGGTTATGCATGTACATAGAGGGAAAGTTGTAAATTCCACGAATTTGCAACTTTCCGAGACGACTCTCAGGTCCCTCTCCGAGTCCGAAACCTACAGGTATCTTGGTATGTCAGAGTCGTTGGGTATTTCAGTAGGGGATGTTAAGCGGACGGTGAAGGAGCGCTTCTTCTGCCGTCTGACAAAAGTACTCAACAGTCTTTTGTCGGGTGGCAACAGGACGCGCGCCTTCAACGGCTGGGTGATGCCCCTACTGATGTACTCCTTTGGCATACTAAGATGGACTCAGACCGAGCTGGACGCCCTGGATAGAAAGGTCCGTCAACTGCTTACCTCGCATCGCATGCTGCACCCGCGCTCGTCTGTTATGAGACTGTACATTCCGCGGAAATGGGGGGGTCGAGGCTTCCTAAATGCCAAAACTCTCCATAACCGTGAAGTGTGCAGTCTCCGGGATTATTTCCTCAGCAACGAGTGCGGGATGCATCGCGATGTGGTGGCAGTTGACAAGGGCCTCACGCCGCTCTCCTTGGCAAATGAGAACTGGCGTAAACCGGTGGTACTTAGCACCGAGGACCGCAGGGACGTATGGAAAGGCAAGGAGCTGCACGGGCGGTTCTATCGGGCCTTAACAGGGCCTGATGTGGACCTGCATGCGTCGGTGAACTGGCTGCGATTCGGCGATCTATTTGGGGAAACCGAGGGTTTTGTCTGTGCAATTGCGGACGAAGTTATCAAGACGAACAACTACCGGAAATATATCATGAAGGACGGTACGGTCGACATCTGTCGGGCATGCCGCCGTCCCGGAGAATCTCTCCGACATATCATTTCCGGTTGTTCTCATCTTGCTAACGGAGAGTACTTGCACAGACACAACCTAGTGGCCAGGATCATCCATCAGCAACTTGCCCTTCAATACGGCCTTGTGGAGTTTGAGGTGCCGTACTACAAGTACACACCGGGGCCGGTTCTCGAAAATGGCCGTGCATTGCTCTATTGGGATCGCTCTATCATCACGGATAGGACTATTGTAGCCAATAAGCCTGATATCGTGCTGGTAGACCGATCCCAACGCCGGGCAGTGCTCGTTGACATCGCCATCCCACATGACGAGAACCTCGTGAAGGCTGAGAAGGACAAACTCAGCAAGTACCTTGACTTGGCTCACGAGGTAACCGCCATGTGGAATGTTGACTCAACGAGCATTGTCCCGATAGTCGTTTCGGCGAACGGCCTTATAGCGAAGAGCCTCGACCAACACCTCGAGAGGCTCTCGCTAGACGGTTGGATCAAGGGTCAGATTCAGAAGGCAGTACTCCTGGACACGGCACGTATTGTCAGGAGGTTCCTCACTCTGCAGCCCTAACCACCGGTAGCTTGGGTCCTGCCCCGCTGCCGGCGGCACTCTAGGTTTAAGGTTTTTTTATAATATTTTTGTAATTTATTTTTATATGAATATTGTAGAAAAACTTAAATCTAAGAAAAAACAATAAATGAGTGAATAATAATAATAATAACTGTGGACAATTCACACAGCGCCATCTAGCCCCAAACTAAGCATAGCTTGTACTATGGGAACCAGATAACTGATACAATACTTAGATACTTTTTGTTTGTAAATACATACATAGAATACAATATAACACCCAGACACAGAACAAACATCGATGTTCATCACACAAATGTTTGTCCTGGGTAGGAATCGAACCCACAACCTATAGTTCAGAAGGCAGAGCTACTACCAACTGAGCTAACAGGCCAGTCAAATCTGTGATTACGGTTAAAAAAAAGTGCAAGAAGTGCCAAGAAAAGCTTTTATAAAAAATAAATAAGTATATATTTTTCTTGTTTATTTTTCCATAAAATGCTATATTTCCCCGAAAAAGTGTTGGCAACCCTAGCCGTAGCCGCTGTCGAATGTCGACCTCTGTAACTGATAAATATTATAGTAAGAGATAACTAGGTACTGAGTAGATGTGTTTTGAGAGTTTGTATAGCGTATTTAAATAGAAATGATTTTTATTGTGTTAGTGTTGCTGTTTGTGACTCTTCTGTATTATTGGTACTGTACAAAATACTTCAATTATTGGATGAAAAGAGGAATAAAACATGACAGACCGTTACCCTTTTTTGGTAATAATTTTAAAGTATATTTGATGCAAAAGAGTTTGACACAAATTACTACAGACACTTACCGGAAATACCCAAATGAAAGAGTTGTAGGTCTATACCGGTCAAATAAACCACAGCTACTCATTAGAGATCCTGAGATTGTTAAGCGCATCTTGGTGACAGACTTCAATTATTTTTGCCTTCGGCGACTTATTCCTGTTGATGAAGTTCCGGAACCTCTAACGCGACACCTTTTCAACGCGGACGGAGACCTGTGGCGTCTGCTGCGGCAGCGTCTGACTCCGGTGTTCACGAGCGGCAAGCTGAAGGCGATGTTCCCGCTGATAATGGAACGTGCCGAGCGCCTGCACGCTCGCCTCCAGGCCACAGCCGGAGCACCCATTGACGCGAGGGACCTCATGGCGCGGTTTACCACAGACTTCATTGGAGCTTGCATTTTTGGTTTGGATGTAGATTCATTGAGCGATGATGACTCAGAATTTCGTAAAATAGGAGTCAAAATTTTTCAAATCAAATTCAAGGACGCAGTAAAATTTTTCTTGAAGCGGTTATTTCCTACACTTTTCAAAAACCTTAAATTGTTAAGTAGAATTGAAGAAGATATCATTCCACTAGTACGATCAATTTTAAGTCAGAGAAACTATGAACCTTCTGGCAGGAATGATTTTGTAGATTTGCTTTTGGAATGCAAGAAAAAAGGAACTATTGTAGGAGAGTCAATGGAAAAATTTAAGTCAGATGGTACTCCAGAGATAGCGTCGTTAGAAATGACCGACGATCTCATGGCTGCCCAAATGTTTGTTTTCTTTGTTGCTGGGTTTGAGACCTCATCTTCTACAACTAGTTTTACGCTTCATCAGCTCGCATATCATCCCGATATACAGAAAAAAGTTCATGACGAAATTGACCGAGTTCTTTCCAAACATGATGATAAGCTTAGCTATAATGCTATTCAAGAGATGTACTACTTGAAATATGCATTCAAAGAAAGTATGCGATTATTTCCTTCAGTAGGATTTTTGATTAGAGAATGCGCTCGAAATTACAATGTTCCAGATCTCGATTTAACTATTGAAGAAGGAGTTAAGATTTTAGTTCCAGTGCAGGCTTTGCAAACTGATGATAAATACTTCAAAAATCCAGAAGAATTCCGGCCGGAAAGATTTGACCCTCAAGCGCCAAATGCTATAAATAAATTCACATATTTGCCTTTTGGTGATGGACCACGATCATGCATCGGTAAGTGTAGTGTACCTACCTATAGGTCCCTCCAGTATACAATGCACTAAACAATCTATAACAGGTCGAGAGCAGATATTATATATTATACTTATAGGTACTGCTGTGTAGGAGGTAGGTATCAAGAGTCAAAGTAAAAAACTACTTTGCTGGCCGCGATTAATGATGCCCGAGAGCATGGCGTAGCGCAGGTCCAGGCCCTCATAGTGCGGTCAGCATTGCAGCCCTTGATGGACAATCCGGAATAAAGGCTTAGACCAAAGGTCGAGGCCTTTATAGCGTGGACAGCAAGGGCTGCAATGATGACCAAGCTTGAAGGCCGGGGGTGGAGCTAAGCTAAGCTCGAGGCCTATGATGGCCAGCAGTGCAATCATTATGGTCCAAGGCTTGTATAGTGCTTTGCTTCTATTTACAGTAGTCAACAATAAGGAACAAAAAGAACAAAATATGATATTAGTTCCATAAAAATTAACTAGATGGCGTTGTGCACCTTGTGATAGTAACGAAAAAATTTTAGGTCTGTGCTTAAAATACGCAATCGTTGGTCGCATTCATAACTTCTTCGTCGCACTATGAACAAAACTCGACGATCATAGAGTAACTTTTTTGTGGACAATAATGGATTTTCATTTTCAAAAAAAATTGCTGGTGGCTAAAACTCACTAGCAATGAAACTCCATACAACTTTGCTGGCGCTTTTTCAAGTAGTGCAACAAGGTAAAGCAAAGTAGGGAAGGAGGTTGTCGAAATAATGAGCACATTTGCACATTACGAGCATTTCTGAGTAAAGTATATTGATAATCCTAGATCTGGGTATGATGATGGAAATCAATAGCAGTATCATATATAATGATGATATAGTATATGATAGTATGATGGAAATCAGTAGTGGAATCAATAGGTAGTACCCGTACTAACAAACCATTTTTTATTGTAGGTGCTCGTCTGGGTCTGATGCAGTCGCTAGTGGGTCTTGCTGCAGTTTTGTCTAATTTCACAGTAGAGCCTGCACCAGTTTCTTTGAGACAACCTGTTGTTGAGGCCAAGCCAATTATGATTCAAACAATTAAAGGAGGTCTACCACTTCTGTTCCGGGAAAGAAAGAGGACCAATAATTATTAATATTATTATTGACCGTAATAAGAACAGGAAAAAATACGTTGTCCTGACGGGTAACACCATGTTTAGACATTATGTACATTATTTTTGTGACAAACGTGGCTATTATATTTTTCAATCATCAATTAACTAAATTTCAATTCAGTTTTATGTTTACCTACCTGCAATAATAGGTATTGTAACACCTACTGTGATTTTCTAATTAAAACATAGATCAGACTTTCTAATAATAAGATCTGTAATCTCACTTTGCGATATCTTATTTAAACTAAACTAAAATAACAATTTTGTGTCAGGTTTAGAAGAAGGTTACGTTCGTAACGAAAATAAACACTTTTTTGCTGTTCCTAACCTAACCCGCCCCCTAATTACCTAATTTGCGACAGGCGTAGGGCTTGTAATTCGAATATTCGAATGTTCGAATAGTGCGAATATTCGGTCATTTTCACTATTCGAATAATCAGGGAGGTAAAGTTCGAATATTCGAATAATTTTCAATTAACCTTGAAAGTAAGCTAAATGGAGTAAAAAATGACAGACAGCACTCTACAGTCAATAAGCGAATCAGAATGCGAATAGCATTATGTGATAGAGGTGGAAAAGGAAAGTACCTACCACAGGCCAAGTCTCGATTGAATCGAAGGCTTTTTCTTAATCCACAGATGCTAGGCATAACGGCCGATTAAACTCTTTGGTATTCTGTATTACCTGGCGTAGCGTATGGATGTGGTCTATGGTGCTAAAGCCTTTCCGGAAACTGGCTTGTTTGGGAGGCTAGAATTCATCAAACCTGCGTGCGAGACGATTCGTAATGACTCTCGAAAACAGCTTATACACATGACTCAAGAGCGAGATGGGCCTTTATTTCTTCAATACGGTGATATCACCTTTTTTTTGATGAAGGGCGACACCACACTCTTGTGCCACGCCTCTGGCGTTGTACCTTCAAGATGGCAGAATTAAATAACTTTTGGAGGACTATACATAAGTACCGATCTATCACTTGCTCTCAGAAGTTCGGTCGTAACTCCATCCCTTAGAGTATACATAAGCAAACCTCCATCCCCACCTGGCACCTTGTTGTTTTAAGCTATTTGAGGGCCATTCTAATCTCGTATAGGCTGATGATATCTTCGGTATAGTGTCGGACTAAGTTGACTCTGATGTCCTGAGCTGTGTTAGTAGTGTGATTACGTGTCGAGGTGTATAACTGTCCATGGAAGTTCTCGATCTCTCTCAGAATCTCAGGCTTGGATGAAATGACACTACCTTTCTCGGTCCTTAGTTTTGTTATTTGGCTTTGCCCAATAGACGTATCCTTTGCGAACATTTTAGAGCCTTGGTTCCGCTCAATTACGGCCTCAATACGTGAAGTACTAAAGCAAGAAAATGCAAGTCGTGTCGCATGGAACTTCAGATTTGTCTATTGAGTTCACCGTAGGCTACCATTACAACTGAAAACTGCAGTTTCATTTCGCTCCAGTCTGCCATTCAAGAGTTTGTTCTGATAGTTTCTGCGTCTTTTTTCGGCGTTGGGTCTTGAAGAGCGTGGCTCAACAGCTTGGCTGGGCTTGAACAGCTTGGACAGTTTCCACCAACCCGTTGTTCAACTCGTCCACTGTGTTGTATTCGGCTAGGCACTGGAAGGTACTTTGGAGTTCCAGCTGAAAGCCTTCGGGGTTTTGGATTTGGACAGGATTTGGACGGAGCGTAGACTTCACCAGTGTGACGTGACATTTCGGGAGGCTGCAGTTCATCAGACCAAGAGGCGATTCGTAAAGACTCTAGAAAACCACTTTTACCATGAAATCTGTGGCTCTATAATAATAATAATATAATGGCTCAAGAACGAGATGCTGTAGTTCTATCCACAATTCTACATCTGTCGCTTTGTTGTTTTATTAATTTATTTGCGGCCATTCTAATCTCGTACAGGCTGATGCTCAGGATATCTTCGATATTGTGTAAGACTAACTTGGCTCTGGTGTTCTGAGTTATGTTTGTAGTGGAATTACGTATCGAGGTCTATGTACGAGCTGTCCATGGAAGTTCTCGACCTCCCTCAGAATTTGAGGCTTGGGTGAAATTACTGCCATTTCCGGTCTTCAGTTTTGTCATTTGGTTTTTCCTAATATACTTCTAAACACTTTAGAGCCTTCCGCTCAATTGTGGCAGTGAAGTATTAATAGCACGCAAATCAGGCCTCATGCAACTCCAGATTGGTCTATTACGAAGTTTTTGGTCTATTACGAAGTTTATGCAGTATGATTCTGTAATAATTCATAATATTCGAATAATATTCGAATTATTCGAATACTTCCTGAAAAAAAAACCGAATATTCGAATATCTAAAATGTTCGAATAATTACAAGCCCTAGACAGGCGTAAATCTCGCGGTGTATCATTAGTGGTGTAGCGTAGCATACATTGCTCGACACCACTAATGATGTATGACAGCAATCACCGCGAGATTTACGCCTGTCGCAAATTAGGTAATTAGGGGGCCGCTACGCCGCTACCCGCTGGCTATTTACAGATCCGTCATTACCTACTTATGTATCTCGCAACAAGTTTGCAACAGGCGTATATCTCGCGATCACCGTTCTCAAACATGTCGGCTTAGTATAAACCAAAATAACCCAATCAAATCAACATTCACAACAGACTTTGTCTTTGTCTTTGTATCAATGCAACTAACATAATTGTTATTTGTTATCCAAAGTTCCAGAAAATCACTCATTTTTTGTATCTAAAAGACAAAGTGCCTATCCCCGTCACAGAAAAAAAAATACCAATACTTATTAAATATTGTGTACCCTAAAATATTGATTCAAAGTTATTATAAATTACTTATTTAAATAATTTCCCATTGTTTCACTAAAATTTTCATGTGTACTATTTTTTTCGAGAAAGCAAAATACGATCTTTTCAAGTCAAAGGTGCGGTCCCTAAAAAACTAGGCTGGCAACACTGGCATCCACTACTTGGTCCTTGGATGGTCTGTGATTTTCACCCTCTACGAAACGAGTATTCTTATTCTCATTATTAATAACGATTACTATGCTGATTGGTTTCAGTGTAACCTTTTGACTATTAACCCATCCAAAACTTCATACATGATCTTCAAAGCCAAAAACAAAAAATATTGATAGCTGCACTTCACTAACCATTGACACAATGAAAATAAAAGAATCAAAGGAAGAAAAATATTTAGGCCTACTGTTAGATAGTGGTCTAACATGGAAGGCGCATATAAACAAGATAAGATCAAAACTCTCCTCCTTGATTGGGGCGCTGTATGGCTGTATTCGATGTCTCCCACGGCGGGTGCGCTATACTATTTGTTTTTCTCTGGTAAAACCATATCTAGACTACCTTGTCGAAATATGGGGTAGTGCATATAAAACTACTCTTAAAGATTTACAAATAAGTCAAAACAAAATTTTGAAATTGCTACTCAATTACGACTATAGAACACCCACTGTCAAACTGTACAGGGATACGAAATTAATGAACCTATACCAAACATATTACTATAATACCTGCATATTAATAAAAAAAATTTTAGGGAACAAAATAAATACTCAAATAACTTTCAGTTCAAATAGAAATAAAAAAAAAGAGAAATCTCCGTAACGCCGACGACATTTTTGTACCAAAAGCCCGTACTAATTACGGCAAGAAAAGCATATGTTTTGAAGGAGCGCAACTGTTTAACAAGCTCCCAAACGATATTAAAACAATAAAAAAATTCAACATGTTTAAATCAAAACTAAAAACTTTTGTTATAACAAAACTCTAAGTCTGACCCTGTACTTGTAAGTGGGCAAGTGCATTACTTACCGTCGAATCCATAAAAATATGTATTTTTCTAACTACCCACCTCGACAAGAGGAACTAAAAATAAAATAAAATGAGATGTGGATATAAAAACACACTCATCACTAAAACTCCTTTCTACTATCCTACTGTTACTATTTGTTTCTGTTTTTAAAATTAATCAATCGCGTAGAACGCTTCGATTGCTCATTGTGTTTAATATTAAGTAATTTAATTGTAATTTCTCATGCAGTGAAATGTTAATTTCTTTTGAGAAAATAAAGTTTCTTTAACCACAATAACGATTAATAATAGTCCCTATTTTTTATTACACGGAGTAATCGAAATGTCATGTACTGCCGACTTCCAAATCGTCACGCCTGTTTCGCCTCTCTCTAGACACTGGTATGGTCCCTGCGAGTTGGAAGCTAGCCAACGTACAACCAGTACCAAAGAAGGGTAGTCGTGCGGATCCCGGGAATCATCAACCCATCTCAATTACCTCCCTACTTTGTAAAAGTAAGGAGCGCATAATCAACAACAGGCTCTTGGCGTACCTTGAAGACAATGATCTCCTCAGTGACCGGCAATATGGATTTCGCCGAAACCGGTCAACTGGGGATCTTCTTGCGTACGCCACTCACATATTGAGCGAAGCAATAGTGATGCACGGAGAGGCACTTGCTGTATCTTTAGACGTCTCTAAGGCATTTGATCGGGTCTGGCACGATGATTTTCTGAATAAGCTTTCATCGTACGGACTACCTGCTGGACTGTGCACTTGGATATCTGACTTTCTGAGGGAACGATCGCTAAGAGTTGTTCTTGACGGCTGCTCGTCCGACCTCCAGACGCTCGGCTAGGTGCCATCCCTTCATGGTCAAAATACCACCCATTCGTACCAAGAGGTTTGATTCTTCGCTCTTAATTAAAACTGCTAAGGAATGGAATGCTCCGCCAGCGTCTGTTTCCGGCAAAATATGGCCCGAGCGTCTTCAAGAGAAGAGTAAAAAGGTACTTACTTAGCTAGCAGCTAGCATGCTACAACTTCGATCGCATCGTCACTTTCCATCAGGTGAGAGCGTGGTCAAATGCTAGATAAGTCCGATGTCATAAAAAAAGATGATCTAATTCAGCTCCTAGTTCAAGAGAGCGGAAAGTACAATTTGCCACTATAACAATGCCACCGTTTTTAGTTAATTTCGCAATATTTATTTAAATACATACCATTTGTTTCATCATCATTCATCATTAACAGTCTGAAGACGTCCACTGCTGAACATAGGCCTCCCTCAGAGCACGCCACCTTGAGCGGCTGCTCACCTCCTGCATCCATCGGCTCCCCGCGGCTTTCACCAGGTCGTCGGTCCACCGAGTGGGGGGCCAGCCTACGCTGCGTCTTCCGGTTCGTGGTCGCCACTCGAGAACCTTTCTTCCCTATCGGTTGTCAGTTCTACGAGCGATGTGGCCTGCCCATTGCCACTTCAACTTACTAACTCTAAGAGCTATATTGGTCACTTTAGTTCTCCTGCGGATCTCCTCGTTCCGGAGCTTATCTCGCAGGGAAACACCGAGCATAGCTCGCTTCGCTCCATAGCTCGCTGCGCGACTTTGAGCTTACTAATGAGGCCAACAGTAAGAGACCATGTCTCAGTTCCATAAGTCATCACTGGCAACACACACTGATTGAAAACTTTCGTTTTCAGGCTCTGCGGTATTTTGGACGAAAAGATAGGACGAAGCTTCCCGAACGCTGCCCAGCCGAGTTGGATTCTTCGTGCCACCTCTTTGTCGAAGTTCGACCTACCTAATTGGACAGTCTGTCCTAGGTAGACATACTGGTCGACAACTTCGAGAGTATCGTTCCCAACAATTACCGGTATAGGTGGAACATGAGCATTAGACATGACTTTTGTCTTGTCCATATTCATCTTAAGACCAACCTGCTGGGAGACTCTACTGAGGTCGTTGAGCATGGTGCTAAGGTCCTCGAGCGATTCCGCCATTATGACTATATCATCGGCAAAACGAAGGTTAGTGATGCACTCGCCATTTATGTTGATGCCAGATCTTTTCCACTCCAAGAGCTTGAAAACATCCTCCAATGCATTTGTGAACAGTTTCGGAGAAATAATGTCTCCCTGTCTCACGCCTCTTTGCAATGGAATTTGTTCCGTACTCTGGCCCTGTAGTCGGACTACATAGTGCCCTTACTGTACAACCACTTCAAAACTTCGATATACCTATAGTCAATTCGGCATCGCTGCAAGGACTGCAGCACCGCCCAAGTCTCGATTGAATCGAAGGCTTTCTCATAGTCCACAAACGCTACGCATAACGGCCGATTATACTTTTCGGTCTTCTGTATAATCTGGCTCAGCGTATGGATGTGGTCTATGGTGCTAAAGCCTTTTCGGAAACCGGCTTGTTCGGGAGGCTGGAATTCATCAAACCTGCGTGCGAGACGATTCGTGATGACTCTCGAAAAAAGCTTACACACATGACTCAAGAGCGAGATGGGCCTATAGTTCTTCAATAAGGTGTTATCGCCTTTTTTGAAGAAGAGCACCACCACGCTTTTGTGCCATGCCTCTGGCGTTGTACCTTCAAGGACGACAGAATTAAATAACTTCTGGAGGACTAAAAGTACCGGTCTACCACCCGCTCTCAGAAGTTCGGCCGTAATTCCATCTTCACCTGGTGCCTTATTGTTTTTAAGCTGTTTGAGGGCCATTCTAATCTCGTACAGGCTGACGTCCGGGATATCTTCAATATAGTGTCAGACTAATTGGCTCTGATGTCCTGAGCTGTGTTAGTAGCTGGCTTACGGGTCGTACCATTTGTTTACAGGCCGTTAATTAATGTTAATAACAATCAGGCATGAATTACTATTTTAGGAAATGTTTTGTATATAAAAGAACAGAATAGATCATTAAACTGAAATGAATCAACTGAATGAACTGTATCTTTTTTACCCAGCACTATTTATTTTTCATGAAAAAATGGCAGCACTCGTAAGTCAGTTTTCTTTCATCATAACTTGCGTTCGGATAGCCTACTGGTGGCAAAATTAACAGTGAAAAACGACAAAATGGTCACATGCACCGTTCGTTTTGTGAATGTGTGAGCAAAAGTTGCATTTTTAACTGTTTTCGTTCACCTTTGGATTGCTCAAAAACAGTTCAAAATGCCATCGTGAACTGCCAATTTTGACCCACCTGCGGAAGTGGGTTAAAAGTGATCGTTTTCTGACATTAGAGATTAACGTACATAATTTTTGGCGCGATTATGTAAAAATTATTGATTTTTATTGTTAAAATTGTAGTTAACGTAATGATATAGCACGGAGAAGTGAGAAGGAAAACGTAAGTTTACGTGTGTTATGTAAAATTCCGCCAATTTGATTTTGACATTTGAGATAACAAACCACATTTGGATATTTTGCGTTCGTTTTGGGTAGTGAGTGAAAGTGGTAAAAGTGGCATTATTGGCGAAATTCTCAAACCGAACGGTTTATACCAACGCTAATTTTGCAAATGCCAAAAACGATACTGATCCCAATCCGAACGCCCCTTTGGTACTTTTTTTCATTTCACTTTTTCACTGTGAGTGTATATACGTCACTGACCTCTATAATAGAGGTCAGTGATATACGTACTTAGAGTATAGACTAAAAGCATAGAGAGAACGTCATTATCTGTCAAGCGTACCACTTTTTTGGACACTTTTTATATGAAGTGGACACTTTCATGTGAATTAGTCTGACAGATTTGTATTGAAAAAACAGTTGACTCGAGTCGAAAAAATGGTACGGTGACTTTTCGCAAGCGTAGCAAATTACTATATGTTTGTTTCTTTCCTTCGCCACTGACGTAGCGATACGTGTGAGTAGTACAAATATAATATCGTTTTGATGATCCCTCTTTGCTTTTAGTCTATACTCTAAGTATACGTACACTACCTTGTCTGTGGTGAGTTTGTAAGCACAGACATTACGAGTGTTGCCACTTTTCCATGAAAATTAAATAGTGGTGGGTAAAAAAAGATACAGTTCACTGAGTTATATCAGTCTATTGATCTATTCCATTCTTTTATATACTGAACATTTCTTGATTGATTTTGATTTACATTAATTAGCAGCATGTGAAAAAATGGAACATTAATAATTGTAGTTAAGTGTAAGTTATCAGTTTTATAACTTAATATTTTATTAAAAATCGGATGAATCATCTTCACTATCTAGCACCATACCAAAAAAGTGTCGGCGAGCTGTGATTTAGAAGTTGGCAGCATTATTTTCACAAGTGACATTTTGATCTGTCTGCTTATAAAAAGGTACTCTGTGATCTGTCTGTTTACCGTGGATTACCGTTTACTCCACAGATTAAAGAAAAAAACAAATGACTTCTGTGGTTTACTCACTGAGCTCTATAATAGCGTACTTGTATATAGTGGTGGTTAAAAAAGCACAAAGCATCCAAAGCGGGTCCGCTTTTGACCCACAAAGTACAACGCCCGCTTTCGTGGCTCTCACTTGGCGCTTTTTATATCGCGCCGCGCCTAGAGTTAGAGCGTTGTGCATCGCACGCGCTGCGTACGGAACTACGCGGCGCGAGCGCGAGGAGCGAGTAGTAGGTAAAAGCGCCGCGCTTACTAAAGCGGAGCTGCTTGTGCTTACCGAGTTATCGCGGCAGCGGTCGGGCAGCCAGTCATCGCTTGCTTTTGGACTCGGCACGCTTTCTACGACTCCCGCGCGAAAATGTGAACTTAGGCCGGCTCACGTAATATACACCTACGCTTACTTTGGTACGCTTTATGTTTTTTGTTGTGCTTTTGACTAGAAACTGTGATAGGACACGCAATAATGTTTATGTTGAGTGTTTAATGTTTATTTATTTATATGTATTATGGACCCAATATGTCTGAAATAAATGAATATTTAATTTAATTTTTAATACAACAATCATGTGGTTGTGTGTTTTGTGAATAAGTGGACCTACCTTAGTTTAAGGGTGAATTAAGTGAACATTTAAAGTAAAAAAAAACAAGTCGTTTAGTGGAGATTTTCCAATATGGAACTTTTACCGGTGACTTAAGTTCTCCTCGTTATAACTTAAGCAATTAAAAAAGCGTGCTTTTAAAAAAAAGCACAAAGTTTGTACCACGCTTTTGACATTAAGCAGTTTTGAACACTACTACTTGTATAGAGGTCAGTGGGTTTACTGCTATATGTATTATTTTTCTCTATGGTTTACTCCGTCCACGTCTAATTAAAAAATAGAGTTTATTTAAATTATTTTAAATACGCTTTCACCTAGCAGAGTCACGGAGTTGTTACATTATTCGGTCGTTGATCATGTCTGCTGCAAATGCAGCACCTATCACTGCAACTGATAGTTTATCGCAAGCTTTAAAAGCTAATATTATTCCTAATCAAGAATACTTGCTTCAAGTAAGTAATTATTAATATCGTTTGTAGAGAGAAGTTTATCTACTTCTCTATCCTGTTTAAAATCACAGCTAGTGTGAGTGAGTACCTGGCCTGGACCAGTAGCTTTAAGTGCAGATTCAGGCAAAACATACAATTACATTATAAATCATACAATAAATTATCCTTCCTACTAATATTATATATAAATGCGAAAGTTTGTGTGTGTGTGTATGTGAATGTTTATTACCTTCATACCTAAAAACCAATTTTGATGAAATTTGAAATGTAGATAGCTTATTATATATATATATATATATATATTTATATTTCTTATATTTGAAATTATGAGTGTAATATCACTACTAAATTTAGCTGTACACCATAGTCCCAATTAAATTTTTTCATTTTCTCTCCATCCCAAGGTTGTCTGAAAGAGATCGCTTTAAGCGATAAGACCGCCCATTGCACTAGCAATTATAATTCTATTAAGTTTCTTTGTATATTTTTGTTTAGTTGGTGTACAATAAAGAGTTTATCTATCTATCTATCTATTTTGCTGGATTAACACTCAAGATACTTTTTAACCATGGGGAGCTACATTTAATATTGTCACATTTGACAGTTTTATTACACACAACAGCACACATAGAATAAAGATGAGTAGAGAAAGGTGAGTATTGATAACCTTACTAACCCATACCTATTTTACTTATACTGTAAATATTATAAATATACAATGTGCAGGGCTCTGTTCTTGACTCGGCTGTAGAGGTGCTTCTGCATCGTCTCCGAGGATTATGTGATAATGTTGATGCTGGCCCAGAAACCTTTGATGACCAAGAAGTATGCTTTAGCTTACGAGATCCAAACCAACAGGTAATTATAGCATAACACTCCCCTTTATGTTACCAAAATAAATTCTACTGGAGCTCCTGCCAGACATTCATAACTATTTTGAATTCTGAGTATTAAAGAATTGAGTTTTTGAAGATTTCACTGGATGTGTGCTGCGAGAAATAACACAGCTAACTCCTATGTACCTAAGCAATGAGATAAATGATTATCAATTTGAATAGAACATTAGTAAGTTTCCAAATAAATTACAGCTAAACTGTGACTGTGTGTATAGGGGGTGTATGTGTGTGTGTGTAATTTAGGTATATTATTAGGTCTTTCATTACATAATGTGCATATAAATATGTTTGAATTTTGATACCCGTGTACCTCAATAATATAAATGGCTAAATATCTTATACCTACAGATAACCCAAATCCTTAATTAGTAAGGATAGTGACGTGATATTATTATGAAAAGTTGGTTTCTCATGCCAGATACTAATCAGTATGGGATGAGGTGTTTAATGTCACTGAAAGAATGAGTTTCACACTCATAATAACATTGTCAAAAGCAGAATGAAAACCGTAAATTCTGATCACTTTTACTACCTAGTTTCCTTGGCTTTAGATATTGTGGTAGTTGGTAGCTGACTATTCTATCTAGTAGGTATAGTAAAATATTTAAATATTTGGTTTAGGTTTTCACAAAGTTATTATGGGTACAGTAGCTGTCAAACACATTCTCTCAGCAGCCTGACTTCTGTCTAAATCTGAACTATGGCTGTACTTATAAGTACTTACTAAAAACTTATTGTGTACTAAGTCAGACCCAAGTGTATTTACAACTGGCACAATAATTACAAAGACTACCTACCTCATCACATCATTTGATTAAATATAAAAAAATATGAGACAATTTTTTTAACTTGCTGTTCTCACATTTCAGGCTGCACCATTAATGCTCCGTGTACGTAAGGCCCTCGATGCACGCGATATGCCATTTCAACTACGCTATATAGGCCAGCCTGATCTTGGAGATAAGAGCCGCCCAACTGTAGTGCGCTCCAGTCTAGATATTGCCTGCAACGGAATGTTGATTGAGTTTCTCACTGAACTTGGCTGCAGGATTGAATTTGAATACAGTGTAAAAGGTATGCTATTACACCACACAAAAGTTCTCAAAGATTAGATTTTGGCTATATTAATTATCATAATTAACTGCATTTGTTTACAATTCATCAACAATTCTGGAAGACGCAGTGTAGGCCAGCCCCCACTCGGTGGACTGGCAAACTGGTGAAAGCCGTGGGGAGCCGATAGATGCAGGAGGCGAGCAGCCGTTCAAAGGGGCGCTCTCTGGTGAGGCCTATGTTCAGTAGTGGATGTCTTCAGGCTGTTGATGATGATGACAATTCAACATAAATTAAACAGGATCATCAATTCTTCAAATAAAACAATAAGGTCCTTGATATTTTATTGCTATGTCCAAAATAGAAGACACTAAACTGTTTAATATGGTGAGTAGGACTTATACCTGTGAGTAAGTGATGAGCAGATATTTAATTATTATTATTTGCAGACTAGCTGCACCCTGCAGTTTCACCTGCATTCATGTAATCTACCCACATCTAATTTACCTTTAATTTTGTTACTCTACTGTAACAAATGTAAACAAATGTATGTTGTTGCTTGAGAACCCAAATTATCTACACAGCACACACCAATCAAAATCTATACAGCTGTTATATTTTTCTTATGTTTCATACACAAAATACTTTTGTTTTATAATATTATTAGTATGTAAATTAGTAGTAGTAAGACACTTGCATGTTAAACACCTTACTAATAAACACTCTATAACAATGGAACAGCTGCTTAGTGTTTTCCCTTGTTTCATCTATGCTCTTTAAACTTATCAGTAAGAAACAGCACCATACCTTGTCCATTTTATTAACGGTTTTTTGACAGCTCACACTCATGAAGTTTCGTATTGTTTACGTTAAAATTTCATACAAATAATATTGTACTTCATGGAATTCATCAAAACTAAATCAAGATGTACCTCCATGTTCCTCCTTAATGTATCTACATTTATCGATATAGATTATTACGTTTACGTACCTAATTCGATTAATGATAATAGTACAATCGGAATGGTATCACATCGAGAATCTTTAGAACATCACTAACTTGTCAGTTGTTGAGCTGTCAAAAAAACATTTATAAAATGGACACATCTTAAATAGTTATTCCTCTGCTACTCAATGATTATTAGCATTCCTTACTTTATGCTATTAGTACAGGCTTTCCATTCATAAATATGAAGCATAAACCTTGTGTTTTCAGGATACATGTTCAGAAAGGGGCGAATGAAGATAACAGTAGCTAAAGTGTTTAAAATATCACAGACCTCAATGCCGCCTGAGCCTATATCCCAAAGCTACCTGGTAGAGTTATCTGTAAGTAATTATTTTAATTCCAACATTCAACACAATGTTTTGTATTGAATCAGGCGCGGATACAGAAACTTCTTAAGGGGGGGCGCAGTGCTGTAAATAAATATAGCCTTTTCTTTGGGGGGGTTTCATCTCTTGATTATTATTTATTATTGTCAAAATACTCTTTATGAAACCTTTCGCAGCGCTTGTGCAGTAAGATTGTATACATCTAGGTACTAAAAGCACATAAAATACGCGAGCGAAGCGATCGCGAAAAATGTTATATTTGCCGAATTGTATTTCAAAAAACGTGTATGGCAATTCAAACATGAATTACATGTCAGTCAGTACAAACGCGCTTGCTATAAAACAAAATACAGTAACCACATTAAATACGCCAGCAAAGCAAGCGCGAAATTTTTTATATTTGCCGTATTGATTTCAGAAAGCGCGTATGGCAATTGAAACATGAATTCCATGGCAGTCACTACAAACGCGCTTGCTATAAAACAAAATACAGTGAAAACATTAAATATGCGAGCGAAGCGAGCGCGGAATTTTCTATATTTGCTGTATTGTATTTCAGAAAACGCGTATAGCAATTCAAACATGAATTACATGTTAGTCAGTACAATGAGGACACAGCCTCATGCTTAGCCATTTTAAGCATTTTGACGTTGTATAGATTCTTAAGATTTCATTTTTGGGCCACTGCGGTCGGTCGTAGACTAAGCGGTAGCGGGGCGGCCGCTTGACTCCGATAAACACTAAACATTAATACGCTCTACGCTGGGAAAAAAATGAGTGCGATGTTTTATCTAATTTTTGATGATACTGGCATGTAGGTACGTATGTGTTGGAATCGAGCACTAGGGGCGCAGCGGGAACTTATCAGGAGCAAACCGAAAAAATAATAATCCTGCCTGGTCTGGCCATTCTTGCGGCCCCCAGAGTCTACGCCCTGTGCCTGGGCACCGGTGGCACCGCCCTATTTACGGCACTGGGGGGCACAAATCATTATAGTACGGGAGTCTAAGAGGGGAATTTGGGGATGTGGTGGTGAAACACAATATAAGTATACAATACAAGACCAATTTGTGCTCTTTTCTTTAAATGATGAATTCCATGCACCTATATCTTCCTGGTAAATTGGATATTTACCGTGCTTGGTGCTGGACTGCCTGCGCCATGGTGAGCCTGTATCCGCGCCTGTATTGAATACATATTGATAACCTTCTGTCACCAATGTTAATTCAATATTTATCTTATTTCAAAATCAGTTACATTGTTGCACAGAGCATTGAAAAAAATTACGTTTCGCACCTTCGCACCTAGATAGAGGCGCCCTGTTGACATTCGACACAAACAATCGACTGTGGCAGATGGCATAAATAATATCGACGGCAGCAAACAACAAGCAGCTATCTACAAAATCTAGTTTTCAAGGAAAAAATGTAATAACCTATATAAAAAATAAAGCTACATTCTTCAAATTTGCAATAGTTAATTAATACGATGTTTGAAAGAAAATAGTGAACGACAGTAACTGCAAATTTTTACCGTAATTCGTAATTTGATTTGACGGGCCGGATTGTGCGACGCACAGATGGAATTTTTAGATCTGTCTGTGTGAAAAACCATTGTAAAAAAAAGGTGTAGTTTTCTTTTTATACGTGACAAAATACCAACAAATAACGAGATATTTTATTAAAAAAAATATATCCGGATAAAATAAAGAATGTTAAATTCAATTATGTAAAAAATGACTTTCGCTAAAATGCAGGTGTGTTTTTTTCTTTGCTACCGACGATTATGTCTTGATATTAGGGCTCTATCGGGGGGCGAAGCGTTTTTGTTATTTCTAAAGAGTGTTTTTTTTTTCGTGCTCTGTGCATTGTTGCATATACTAATATCAGAAACTAATAGTCATCAGACAGCTTCTGTGGTGTGGTGGTTGAGCATGTCGGCTCATAACCCAGAGGCGTCAGACTCCCACGACAGAACAAGTTTTTGTGAGCACAAATACTTGTTCTGTGTCTGGTGGAGTGGGACTACGAACCTCATAGTTATTGGATCCCTAGATACAGGGAATCCTAGTTAGGGTGGGTCCAGGATTATATGTATGGTCGATGGGCGGTTAAATTGAAGATCTTCAAAGACTTTTTCAAGTAAAGGAAATAATTATCTCATTTTATGTTACTTGATATTTTGAATTACCAACTTCCTGTATTTTGCTTTCTGAAACAATGTTTTTGTATACCCAGTGGTGTTAAGACAATGGGCATAAAAAACTTAATTTTAAATAGGCTATTCTATTCTCAAACTCCACAATCTAAGAGGCATAGAATAAGAATAGAAAAAAATGTGGGTATATGTGTATGGTTGGTCCCCAGGTGTTAGCCCCGCAAGGGCAGGATGCTATAGCCGAGGATATGCGTGCGTTTGCAGACCAGCTCCGGCCGCTGGTTCAGCTCGACAAAATCGACTACAAGCGGCTAAGCCACATGGCGGTCACCTAGCCCTTGTTCCTGCCATAGGCTGGCTTACAACCTTACAACTAATTTACTCTATCTCATATCGTAATGTTCCGTTGGTATGGTTTCTTGCGTGATTTTTGTAATCGTTTTTATAGAAATATCTTAGTACCTATTTAATGAGCGTCAGGTATAACTTTTCCGAATGATTTGCTAACGTATCATCGTTACGGGATTATGTTAGAGATCACAGGCACTAGTTTCTGGCAAACCAATGGCTTTGAAGATACCCTACAGAACTTCTCAACGCCAAAAGCTCATTTTTTATGCGACTGAATGACGTGACGAGCTAGTCGTTCACCTGATGTTAAGCAACACGGCCGCCCATAACAGTTGCAGTGTCACTCGGAACTTTAAAACAATAAAGTTTCGCGTGACACTGCACTGCGCACGTCATCCTGAGACATCACACAGTCAAGTAATCAGATTACTAGACTAAGTGATTAGATCATAAAGTCTCATTTGCCCAGTAATTTCACTAGCTACAGTGCCCTTCAAACCATGTATCGCAACTGGGGTATTTACAGTATCTATTTTTTATGTTATTGTATTGGAGATCACAGGAAATAGCTTTTAAAGTAGTAAGCTACATCTGTCGATCAGACCCTCCCCCTAATTACCTAACTCGCAACAGGTTTGCAATAGGCGTAAATCTCGCGGTGATTGCTGTCATACATCATTAGTGGTGTCGAGAATGTATGCTTCGCTACTGCTGTCGCATTGCTACAGCTGTCGCATTGCTGTTGCAAATTTTACGTAATTACCCCGCCGATTTTATGAATAAGAATAAGAATAAGAATAAAGAATAAGAATAAAATTTATTGTGTGAAAACTGTGTACAAAAATGGTCTTAAGTTAAATTTAGGTAACAACAGTTTATCCATTTCGGACGTACAATACTGTGCATAAGCATAAGCTAGTGATGTACCTACCTAAAATTATTATTGAACTAATAACACAAAACAAGAAACATAAAACAATACTAAGTAAGTAGGTATATCTAATCTTCCTACCTACATAATTATTATAAAAGTAGAATGTACTTTACATTTTTATAGTAGGTTAGGTACTTATTATCTTTAAACATACAATTTATTTTTTAGTCAATACTTGCAAAAAACTCTTTTATGTTATAATGAACTTTGTTTATCAACCAGTCCTTCAGATAATACTTAAATTTATTATTACCCTCTATACATTTCAAATGAGGTGGTAAATGATTATATATCCTAACAGCACTATAAAAAGGGCTTTTGTGATACATGGTGTTATTGACTTGAGGAATACAGATGTTGTATTTTTGCTTATTGCGAAGATTACCGGTGCGGCTAGACTGTACATTAAAAAATAATTCTTGATTATTTCTGACAAACGTACAAATTTCCAAGACATAAATTCCCGTTACAGTGAGTAATCTATTACTTTTAAACACGCTGCGTAGAGATTCGGTGCTTTGCATGTGAAAAATATTTCTTAAACAACGTTTCTGCAAAATAAATACAGATTCGACACAACCGAGTTGCCCCAAAAAATTATTCCGTAACATAAATGGGGATAAACATATCCATAGTAGGCGTTAGTGGCAATAGATTTTGAGGCTACGATACTCAATATTGATAGAGCATAGCAATATTTAGATATTTTATTATTGGTTTTATGTATATGCGCCTTCCAATTGAAATGAGAATCGAGAGTTACTCCTAAAAAAATTGTTTCCTTCGTGTTTGTAACTGTGGTACCTTTAATTTGTACATTTAATTGAAGAGGAGACATTTTGTAGTTTCTAAATTGCATCAATTTTGTTTTTTCTGTGTTTACATTAAGGTTAATTTGTTTCAGCCAATTTGTAATGGTTTCAAGCGTGTTGGTAATTTCTGCTTCAAAATTTCTATTTTTTTTTTCAGGAATGTAAATGGTGGCGTCATCAGCAAACATTACGCAGAGATGTTTAGTAATGAGTGGCAATTCGTTGATATAAATTAGGAACAGGAGTGGTCCGAGAATACTGCCTTGAGGGACTCCTAAAACAGTATTTTGATAGTCTGATTGAACTTGTTCTACTGTCTTAGTATCTTTATTGTATACTGATAGCACTGTTGACTGACTCCTGTTTCCGAGATACGATTCTAGTAAATTTAAGGCTGTTCCACGGATGCCTACCGCTTCTAATTTTTTTAATAAAGTTTTATGAACTACGCAATCAAATGCTTTTGAGAGGTCTAAGTATATAGCGACACCTGTTCTTCTTTCATTAATTTCTTCATAAACTTGTTTCAACATTTTAAATATTGCTAGCGTTGTATTTTTGCCTTTGCGAAAACCGAATTGATGGTTACTTAACAAGTTGTTGGATTCTAAAAATGTTAAAATTCTAGTATAAATAACTTTTTCGAAAATTTTAGAAAACCTAGGTAAAATTGCAATGGGCCTGTAATTTCCCATGTCTTTCTTAGATCCTTTTTTATAAAGTGGTTTAATTAATGCCTTTTTAAGGTCATTAGGAAAGCACCCAGTTTCAATAGACAAATTGATGATATAGACTAGAGGCTTAGCGATGTAATTTATACTGCTTTTGATTATTTGCACAGAGATATTATCATAGCCAGTGGTTTGTTTGTTCTTTAATTGTTTGGTAATATTTTTAACTTCCTGAATAGTTACCGGTTTTATGAATATGCTATGGCAATTATGGTTTATACATTTTTGTTGCATCTTGGAAGCGTTTTCATTTAATTTATTAAGCTCAATAAAATATTTGTTCATTGTTGATGCTATAGATTGCGGATCCGCTATATTTTTTTGCCCTATATTTATTGACTCTATTGTAGTTTTAATTTTATTATTTTGTGATGTTTGATGTTTTATGACTCCCCATGTAGCTTTACTTTTGTTGGTACTCCGGTTAATACGCCTGATATTAGAAATTCTTTTAGATGTCCATATTGCCTTCTTTAATATTTTACAATATTTTTTATACCTTTCATGTTTGTTTTTGTTTTTGTCTTTATGTATCCGTAAATAAATTTTACGTTTATTTTTACTCGCTAATTTTATCCCCTGTGTTTTCCAATTTGGTTTTTTCCTAAAGGTTATTTTAATTTTCTCAAGAGGAATACATAGTTTGAATATTAGACTAAATAACTCAATAAATTCCTTATATGCCTTATTTGGTTCGTCGCAGTTGAAGACTTCCGAAAAGTTTACTTGTGATATGTATTTGATGAATATGTCTAAATATAGATCTACATTTCTTTTTTTGGTGAACCAAAATTTCTCTCTAAAACTTAAATTTGATGTAACGCTAATTATTTGGGCTGTGTGGTCGGATATACCTACATTTAGTATCTCAGTTTTGAATCGTTTAATATTTGTTAAAATATTATCAATGCATGTTTGAGAGTTTACAGTGATTCTAGTTGCCTCAGTTATTGTTGGTTGTAGGTTAAACATTTGAATGGTATTTAAAAACAATTCAGATTTGGTATTTTTTTCGAGTAAATTAATATTGAAGTCTCCTAATACCAAAACTTTTTTCCTAATCACTCGTGTCCTTAATGTAAGTTTATGTAATACATTTTCAAGGCATTGAATAAACAATTTTAAATTACTTGCGGGAGTCCTGTACACGCAAATCACTATGTAATTCAAATCAGATATAGTTATCCCACAGCACTCAAAATGTTTTTCTATGCTCATTTCGGTTATCCAATCTAATTTTTTAAATGCAATTTCGTTTTTAACAAAGATACATACACCACCTCGGCGTGTTTTTTTTCTACTAAAATGTGATGCTTTTGTGTAGCCCTCCAATTGTACAGTGTCAGTTTCATTATTGTTCAAAAATGTCTCACTTAAACAACATATATCTAGGTCCAGTTCACTGGTCAATATTTCAAGCTGGTCTATTTTTGACCTGATACCTTGTGTGTTCATATGAAATACCTTTAAATATTGTTCGTTTACATCTTTAGTCGAGAAAAAACTGATTTGAAATTTGAGTGGGGGTAGACGTTATGTTTTTCTTAGTGAGCGTTATGGTTTTCTTAAAATAGAATGGTATAGTTCCCGGTCTAGGTGAGTCCCGGTTTATGTCGTGACTCGTTTCATGTAAATTAGTCGTATTCAAATCTTTTTTTAAATCTGTTGAACATATATTAGCATTCTTTTTTTTCATTAGATCGAAGAAAAAAGGTATCGTTCCGTGTTTAAGTTTAGTTTCTCTATTTTGTTTGGTTGGCTTCGTTATGTTTTTGTCTAAGTAGCATGATTTGTAGTCTCGCATATTGATCAGGTTATTTATGATTTTATACTGATGTTTGGCTGATTGAGGTAAGTAATTTTTTGCCGTTTTTTTGTCTAGAGTTTCTAGAAACTGGCTATTTATATGATTGTGGGTAACATTTTTAAGCTCACGGTTTAGTTTATCCTCATTTAAGTAACGATTGTAAACCACACTAGTTATTACGATATGCGGAATTGTGATTTTTTTCAAAAAAGCTGACAGTTCCGTGATCATTCTGGTTGGGTTAGAGTCATGCGATCCTAGCGACAGTATGAGCCAGTCATTTTCATTAAAGTCTGCATTTTTTATTCCACAGTTTTTCAGGATATGTTCTGTAGGAGCATCGGGGTAGGTGTGATTAAAAATTCGGTAATTTCTTGCATTCTTGTGTGTACTTCTAAGTGCCATGAGCATTGATGCTAAGTCACGGCAGTTCTGATCACCAACTGTGACAATTTTAGGCATTTTTGCATAGGGATCAGCATTTTTTGATGGCTTGACGATTTCTTGTTTTTCTTTGTTTTTGTTTGTAATCACGACAGGAACTGTTATTTTCGAAGTAAGTTCTTCATTTTCTTTCTCTGTGTTTGGTATTTCTTGTTCATTTTGGTTCTGTATTGAATTGTTCTTGCTATCTTCATTTAAGTGTTTCTTGTTTATTTTTTGTTTTTTCCTTTTACTGCTTTTGCATAAATGTTGGTTTTGAAGAGTATCTGTTTCAGCTGGTTCATCATGTGCCCGAGAATGATTATCTTGTGGATGGCATTTTTGAGTTTCATCAAATTCCAACAAAATAGAGTTTTCTAAATTTTCATTTATTAGAGGATTCTTCAATTTGTCAATTTGTATTTTTAAATCTTGGTTTTCTCTTTGAAGTTTATTTATCTCTTCCTTAGCTGCAATCAGATGGTTTGTCATTTCATCAAGATCCTGTTGAATCTGCTTGACATCAATTTTGGATAAGTCCAGATTTTTGTTCAATGTTGCATCATCGAAACTGCATGCTAAATTGTCATCATTGGTGTAACTCATTATAGATAGATTCTCCAGAGAAAGCCTGCGTAAAGTTTTTGGTCTTCTAATCGTTACGTTTTCAGTTCCAGGCATTTCTGCTTGTATAGTATTGTAGTTGCGGACGGGAGTGTTAGTATTATTTCCTTTGGGTTGTTTAGAAAAACAAGGCGTGCACTTCCAGGTTAGTTTTTTGTTTCCCTCCATAATTTGAAAGCGCGTGAAAGATACATTTGCGCAAAGGAGGTCATACGTGCAGTTACAAATAGAACACGTCATATATTGACTACTTGTAATTTTCTGAGGACATCCGTTGCAATTTATCGCCATCTTAATTTTGGTTGTAAAAGCCATTATTCATAAAAAGAGGTCACTCTTTATTCAGTTACAATGGTTAGAATATAGCGCTCGGCATGCAGTAGAGATAGCGGATGATGTTAGACGGTAGCGGCTGTAAAGTACGTGCAGCGATGTAAGCGCTTAAATTACCAAGCAGCGGCCGACTCGTCGTTTACGCGCCATTACCGAACATGCATTTTTGAATTTCAACTTCTAGATAACCGTTTTTGAAGACACTTTATTTTCGACTTTTACTATTAGATATGACTTAAAAATACGTATGTTTTGACTTCACTTAGTTCACTGGACTTTGTTTGTTATAATACACGTAACGTTCGGTGGATTAATTCACTTTATCATCACTTAATTGATTTTAATATTAAACACAGTTGCTTAGCAGTTAATCTTTTTTTTTTTTTTTTTTTTTTTTTTTTTTTTTTTTTTTTTTTTTTTTTTTTTTTTGTGCCTTCAAGATAAAAAAAATCCCTGCAAAAAATCTCGGTATAAATTAAATCGATTGAAATCGCGTAGATTCAGTTTTGTATATTCATTTGCTACCAAGGAACAAGAGCGCCATCTAATTCAGTAACACGAACTATTTATGAGGTTTATGAGGTGAAACATAGATGGCGACACTGCAAATTCGCCGTTCTATGTTTGACATAAATGCAAAGGAGGAGGTTCTATGTTTGTATTTTTTTGTATGTGTCGGTCCACTCTAGAGGCTTCATAATTATAACAAATCAACCCTTTGCTAACAAACACTTAACTTTAACGGTTGTTCACTACATTTATAATACTTAGAAGGCATGTTACCGGGAACTTAAAATGATTCCAATCACGTTAAACATCCTTTGCGAAGGCCTCCTTAAAAAGTGTCATACATACACAGTGTATAAGATTAGCGTATTTTAGACGTCATATACTTTTACTATAAGTATAATTATGTCTTATACGCTATACGCTAATTAAATAGGTAACATCAATGAATCTAATAGAAATGGATAAGTGTTACGATATACATGATTTTAAATTTAATGTAAAAACTTAGATAAATTACCTGAATAAAATTGTATCTTCGTAATTTAAGTTAGAATTAGGTACAATTTAAATAAACTCTTGAAATCGTATAAGTAGATATATATTTTCTTTCAACCTTGCCTATCATCAAACTACGAAGTCAGGGTTCTTTTTGCTGTTCTTAACGATAATGTGATCCTCCCCGTAGTCGTAGTCTTCGTACTTGTAGCCGTGGACGTATGCGAAGTTTCCGAAGTACACGCATCGGTCGTATCTTACTGGAGAAAACTCTAGAAATAAGTAAAAACAGAATGTTATACCTTGTCCGTGTTTACGTTAAAATTTCATACAAATAATATTGTATTTCATGGAATTCATCAAAACTAAATCAAGATGTACACTTATCGTATCGATTATTACGTTTACGTACCTAATTCGATTAATGATAATGGTAGATACAATCGGAATGGTATCACATTCGAGAATCTTTAGAACATCCCTAACTTGTCAGTCGTCGAGCTGTCACAAAACCATTAATAAAATGGACAAAGTATAGTTCTTATTTCATGAAAACTGCTGTTCAATAGTTACTACTACCACAGATGAGATAATTTTAATTTGGTCGCTGCCCGTGGTCCACGTTTTACTTATACGTACATTTAATATATCCTACTATACAATTTTCTATAGGAAAAGATGTAGAGTTGCTAATTTTAGAGATATAACCATAGATTTGGTAGCGAAAATATTCTACTTAGGTCTGTGATTGAAACGTTGAATACTTTTGGTTATAATATAAGTACCTACTATTGCTGTAAGTAGGTACTATCGTAACCTATAACTGTATGTAACTGGTGGAGAGTACTCAAAGTACTATTATCTATTCTGTGGATATATTGTCAATGGCTTCTATTTCTTAGCAGGATGAAGTCCCTATAGGTAGGTACATCTAATATCTATACATATAATAAAATAAAACTGTAACTGGGCTCCTGTACGTTGAATATTTTTTGAAAATGTTGATGGCATTAAACTTCTCAATCAATATAGAAAACCAAACAGTTTTTTGAACTTTTTGTCTGTTTCTTTAAACACGCACCAAGCTGGAACTACTGAACGGATTTCGCTGGAAATTGGTATGGGTACGGTTATAGCTAATTTTTCAGAATAACATTTCGGATAGTTTTTGCTTTCTAAAACGGCCAAGTGCGGGTTGCGCCAAAAAAGAGGGATGTAACTTTTATGCAAGATTTTTTTATAACTATATATTTTTTTATTTATCTATATATTTATACTCATCCTATAGAAGGGAAAACACTAACCCGTGCGAAGCCGGGGCGGGTTACCTAGTAATTATATATATATATAACTTAGAATTATTTAGATACACTGGTGGGTCTTTTGATCCGTAGTTAAGGTAACCAATAGTTAAAAATGCTAACAAATTCTTTTGTTAGCATTTTGTCGCCGGCACGACAAGCTTCTGTGTATATAATCACACTAATATTATAAAGGCGAAAGTTTGTGTGTTGTGTGTATGTGTGTATGTTTGTTACTCCTTCACGCTCAAACGGCTGGACGGATTTGGATGAAATTTGGAATATAGATAGCTTATATACTGGATTAAAACATAGGCTACTTGTTATTCGCGGGTGATACCGCGGGGCGCAGCTTGTAATATATATAGGCACAGGGCAAATTCTGTGTTATTTATATAATTACTAGTTGACCCGCCCCGACTTCGCAAGAGTTAGTTTTTGCCTTCGATATGATGAGTATAAATATATTGTTAGCAAACCAATGGTCAACATTTGTAAGCGTTTTTAACCATTGGTTACCTTAACTACGGATAAAAAAGCCCACCCTTAGTGCTATTTTTAGTATAAATAAATAATTCGAAGTAAGACATTGAATAATTTTGCACTATTGATAATTATTCTGTTTTCGTTAGCTGTTTGACCCAGTTATCAGACCACCGGGATGAGCGGCAAAAAACTACAACAAATATCAAATACGAAACTAGTAGAAATAAAAAAAACTGTTAATTTATAGCATTATTATCAGTGAATGTATTAATTCAGATGTTATATGTAATTTAAATTAAGTGCCAGAGATCCTCGTAATATTATTTGTTGCTTTTGCGCATGTACCTTTAAAAATAAAGGGGTGGGTTTGGGGGCGACCTACACTGCCAAGTAAGTTTCAAATTATTTGTGTTAAAATCGGTTCATCCCTCCGTCCCCTTGCAAGTTACAATGCCCTGTGCCACAGACAGTACAATCTTCCTAGTACTATTTACTTTGCGAACTGCCATAGAATAGGTACTAGATTGTACATTGAAACCACAGATTTAAACTTACCATTACCCTCGATGCAGTTGTAAAGGTCCATGATGCAGTGGTTGTCGAATATGAAAGTAGAGTTGGAGAGATGGTCGAATGCACAAATCTTTTGGAAGTATGTCGGACACACTCCACACCTGAATCAAATAAATACATGAATAATAATACAATATCATTTATTTGCTTATTAATATTTGGTAGGTACAATAATATATCCTAGACTTCCAATATTAATGCGAATTGCGGAAGTACTGATAAGCGTAAGTATACCTTGTAAGTACCTACTATTATTTATTCTGTGCCTGTCAAAATTGTCAAGTAGTGAGCGCCATGGACGTAGAGAATGATACGTCTAATAATTACTGGGCAAATGAGACTTTATGGTCTGATCACACAGTTTAGTAATCTTATTACTAGACTGTGTGAAGTCTCGGGATGACGTGCGCAGTGCAGTGTCACGCGAAACTATATTAATTTAGAGTTCTAAGTGATACTGCAACCTGTTATAGGCAGCCGTGTCGCTTAACATCAGGCGAGGAACTGGCTCGTCACGTCATTCACTACACTAACAAAAAATAAATAACGTCAATGGTCAGCACTGAATATTAGGTACTTCTTACCTTTACATAATAGCTGACCCATAGACTAGTATTGTTGAACTGACCCGACAGACGTTGTCCTGTTCAAAATACCCGTACAAAAATACCATCCCGTTTAAAGAAGTTCGATTCTTCCCGAATTTGAAAACTGCCCGGGAATCTTACACATTTTCACTCATGAAAAACCTAATTCGGACTATATTTTAAAACGAATCAATCAGTTCTCAAGTGATGGGGTCACCAACGAACAGCATTATTTATTTTACTTTAACTACCAAGTAGACAGTTGCCTAATTATGATCCAGATATATAGATTACCGACCTGTGTCCATCGGGAGCTGGATTTCTTTTGTATGCCAGTGGAGAATTCATTGGATAATCCAAGTTGATGTGTTTGCCTCTTACATCTGAAACGCATAAATAAGTGATGGCGTAAACAACCGGTAAGCTCAATCTTACCGGCGGCGTCGTCATTGTAGGTACGTGGTTATTGCTCAATCTACGTTTTTTGTACACCACAGGTATATTTTATCATCATTTACACTTATTATTTATTTTATTTATCGGGTAACACGAAGTTTGTCAAATTTTTAATGTAAGTAAGGCTAGAAGATTATTTAAATCTAACGAGCAACTTACTTAAAAATTGTGAAATAAATATTAACAAAAATAACCGAAACAAACACATGATAACACTAAAAGGCAGGCATAAACTTGCTTTTGATTAAATTCCTTATCAAATAATGAAATTGGTATGTATGTAAGTAACTTTAGATTCTTTTGGGTAATTTTAAATTTGATTTGATTTAATAATTTTTAAGCAAATGTTGATTAATATCTGGAAGTTACCTATGTCAATAGGTACCTGTATCTTGCTGGATTGCTTAAATAGGTACTAAATATTGTTTGCAAAATGATAAAATAATAAAAATAAGGTACAAAAGTGAAAAATCATTGACGATCAGACCTACATTTCTACATAAGGGCACTTACATAAAAATAATGAAAATTTAAATTCACTCAACATCTGTAACTGTGAAGAAATAACAGGTACATAGACTTAGAATGTAGCACAAGACCAACCCAACAATGACAGTTCGAAAATGGGACAAGAAATTTAAGAAGCTATATGTGTGGAAAACTGTTGTTATGATTAGGATCTTGAATATTTACAAGTTAACTGTAGTATTTACTAAATATTGAACCTACCTATAGACCCCCATAACTTTTTTTTTTAAATAGCAGGCATTTTATTTATTGAGATCCTTCAAACTTTGGAGTAAACGTGCTGAATAATAAAAAAACGGAAACACTGAAATATTGCAAAATATCGGAAGGAGCATTCTCAATCTACAAATAAACAGGCTTTACATCCTAATACCACACCAAAATTATCAAAATATGACTATTAATAATGCAATGTTTGTGATTTTGCTGTGATATGTGTGTTTTTCGGGTTAGTATGTTTTGTACCATAAGTAGAACTTTCTTTTATGCAAAACCTATTAGTTAATGCCCATACTTTTAGAAATCCGTGATTTACAGTTGAAATCAGGTTTTTTTTTATTTTAACAAAGTTTTTAATAATTAGCTAATGTAACGCTTAAAAAGACAGCTTAAACCTGTTAGGTACACACCTTGAAACGTGACGTGACGACGTGATGCACACTACGATAAAATATTGGTAATGCATTCGGCAACGAAGATGAAACGACTACTTCTTGGATGGATGGATGGCATGATCGGCAAAGGCAACTGAACATCAGTTATTAAGGTCCTACGACCTTAATTGCATGCTGAGTCGGGACCTATATCATGACGTCATGCAACATTATATTTTTAGTGCCTTTCTTTTTGTTGTGATTTGTCTTGGTTAAACCCACTTCAAGCCTACTTGTAAAAATGTAATGTTGTGTGATGTCTTGAATAAATGTATTTTCATTCTTTTTTTCTTTCTTTCAAAGGGAGGCAAGTTCCCTTCGCCGTTCATTTCATGCCATTCATCCTTTCTTTTTCCCACTCTTCCCTTCGACCGGGTTAGGTAGGACGTAAATATATACCTATGCTATGTAGGTACCTTACATGTTCCCGGGGCGGGTCAGCTAGTATTAGAATAATATTAGTACTTATTGTTCCATGTTAAATATTATTATTACTTAGACCTAACCTACCAGTGGTACACCCCTTACCAGGCAGGACCCTTGTGCCTTCTTGGTGGAGATACCTTTATACATAGACCTTATAAAAAAAAGCAGGACTGAGTCCCAATTGATCCCGAACCGAGGTACCCATAGGAAGTCGGAACGCTAATAAGTACGAGCGGACACGCACATACTCACATCATAGGAAGTCTATCGCCTGCCATTACTGCTCCGAACCTCGCCCAAGACGCATAGAAAAAAATATTATAAAATGCCGTCTTGCGATGTGAAAAGTTGTCGGAATCATAGTGGTTTGATAAAAAAAAAAGTCAGGGGATCAGTTTTCACAAGTAAGCTTGTTAATATTTCGCTAATTTCTTGCTTTTTCGATAAAACTATTGAGATGCAATCAATACACAAAACCAGCTAGTGTTACCAACAATCAAACTTGTAAATTACCCGGAAGTGTGGGAGAATGACCAAATTATGTTCGAATACAACTTATTCACCTATATTGATCATAATTAGAGATCTGACTATATGCAAATGCATATTTCCATTATGCATATGCATGTGCTGGTCTTTGCAGGTTAATAAATATTGTACCGGTAATGGACCTACTAATCCTGCATATTTGTGCAGGTTTTCTATAATGTAGAAAAAGTAAAGTAACGTAGGAAAATACGATTTATGTGTTCATAAAACATTTTAAGCAACACCCTGGCTATAAATCTTTGTGCCAAATAAACAATTTTATTAACTGACTGGCTGACCCGAGCCGGTTAGTTAGTTTTACGCCCTAACCCTATCCAAAGGAAGAAAGAACTGGGAGGGGAAAAGGATGAATGGAGGCAGGTGCGCCTCTCTTCACCGTCATACATTCATCCTTTTTCCGTATCTTTTTCGCTCTCCCTTCTCTCTTCGCTTTAGCGTACAGGGTATATTCCCAGTTGCCCCCACATGCTTCGCCCCCGGGTGGCAATTGGGAATAAAAATTCCCAGTTGCCACCCGGTGGAGACTGGGAAGCTATTGCTCCCACTTCATTCGCCGAACATTGCTGCGTAGATCGCCAACCCCTTCATTACTGTCCAAATGTAATCTATACATGGTTCTTGGGGGGAGGGGGGCAAGTGCGGGGGGAGGCAGGGCAAGTAGGGGAGGCGGACTAAGTGAGGGGGGAGGTGGTGGCAAGTGCAGGGGTGGGGGGGAAAGTATAGGGGAGGGGAGATTGCAGATTCCTTTATTGTGCGTGCGGCTAGGGAATGGAACTCACTCTCGGCGTCGGTATTTCCATCCACTTACAACCTAAGTGTCTTCAAATCAAAAGTAAATAGGTTAATTCTAGGTAGGCGTGCTCCACCTTCGACCTCATCATCACTTACCATCAGGTGAGATGTAGTCAAACGCTAACCTATCGAAAGTAAAAAAAAAATAAGCCATTCAATTTTGACTACTCTGTTACGCTCACGTAGCTTTTGGTCATACGAAAAGTCACACCAACAACAGATTTTTTTTGTCGGATTCGGGTAATTTTCTTCACATGGCAATCCTTTAATCAGTCACACATATTTATGCGACCGCCATTGCTGTACGTCAGTTCGATGTCAATCAAGATTCATTCCTGCTATTTTTTTATAATTCTATGCCTTTATACATCAAACTTCAAAGTATAAAGCCGCGCATAAATGCTAAGTTTGTTTGCACAACGAGACACAAAGGAGCATTGGTCTCGAATGTTTTATATATGATGTGAGGTTTTAGTGAAACTACGTATTACGGCATTTTATGAGGCAGGTTGATCGAGCATCGGACGTGCCTGGTATCACGAGTCACGAACACCGGTGACTCACAGGCGATGGCGGCGGCCCGGCTGCACGCGTGGACTCGCCGAACCGAGCACTATCCACAATACCTACCTACATTATTCAGCTGATAAATATGAGCCATTACTTATATTATACCTACCTATATCTCATACATCTATAATGAGAACGCTCTTTGACCTCAGGTGGCGATAATACTTCAAGTCTCCGATGCGTTGCTAAAGCTGTTTCATTTGCTGAACTACATTATTTTTTTTACATCGGACTTATCTAGCATTTGACCACGCTCTCACCTGATGGAAAGTGACGATGCGATCGAAGGTGTAGCATGCTAGCTAAGTATGTACCTATTCACTTTTCTCTTGAACACGCCCGGGTCATATTTTGCCGGAAACACAGACGCTGGAAGGGCATTCCATTTCTTAACAGTTCTAATTAAGAACGAACAATCAAACCGCTTGGTACGAATGGGTAACTAAGTACCCAATCTGGGAGCCAGAGCAGGGGGCAGGGACATTCATCTATATCTATACTCATAATAAAACTGTAAAACCAATTCTGTACATTGAAGATAAGTATTTTGAATTTTTTTTTGGAATTTATGCTGAAGCCAAAACTATATTTTTTTCATTTTTGTCTCTCTGTTTACTTACTTATATATCTTAGCTGCGCCATCACGCCGAAGCTACTGAATGGATTCAAATGAAACTTGACATGATTTGAGTTCATATTACGAGCCTACGGAGTACGGGGGTAGGCAGGTTGGTACATATTTTAGAGTTATCGTTTGGCGTTAACGCTAAAGGAAAGGGATCTTTGCTAGACCCCCAGGGTGTTCTCTGTAGGTACCAGAACATATTAAATGAAATAATAGTGTTAGCCTTGTAGAATAATATGTACCTATAGCTACCTACTTACCTAACATTATTTTTCAATTTTCAATATTAGGTGCGTTAATCCGCACAGCACAACACAACAGTCCACATCGCGGCTGAAAATCACAACGATCACGACTTCATTATTATGCATCAAGCGTAGTGCGTAGGCAACCAAGTATGGATGGACACAGTCACAGATTACTCAACAGTCCGTGCCCATCAAAGGCGCGTAGGCCCATTTATTGGTTGCGTGGGCGCTCGGCACGCGGCGTAGATGAAGTATTAGTTCTTAGCGGGGGCTGCGGGGCTGGAGGGGGCAGCCTCGCCAGACTCCTTGGCGCTGCTTTGCCGGTTCACCTTGACGCTCTCCCAATCTGAGGGACTTTGGTCATACTATCACCACAACTATCACATTCAAACTTATAGTGATGTTGACGATTCGCCTGTTTTCTTTTGAATGATTACTTATAAATCTCTCTTTTGTGCAGCTGCACTAGAACATTTACTTACATAGGTACCTACAGTTTTCGAAACATAGGTACCTATATACCTACCTAATAAGATAAGTCTATTGCCTCATTTGTGGGTATATCCACTCGTTTAGGTGCCATGCCGCGCCTCGCCCGGACTGGGTAAGGTAGGTAGGTACGTAGAGCCCTTAGAATAAGTACCTATAGTACCCCAGTAGATTTTTAATTGGTGCAATAGGTACATGGCACCGTACGGACGTTCGCGCGGTCATAACGATGTGAAGAGCTCCCAGAAAAATATTTTAAATGACAATTGCGCGGTGAAATCGTACCACAACACATCAGAAAAGCAATATTAGAGACCAGGGGGTCTAGTAAAGATACCAGTGTGAGGCGTAGATGCCTCACGCTAACTCCCAAAATGTATGGGAATGACATTAGCTGCGGAAAAGTTAGCTGCACAGGAACTGTCATTCCCATACATTTTGGAGTTAGCGTGAGGCGTTAGCGCCTCACGCTGGAATCTTTGCTAGACTCCCTGGTGTGACTTTCCACTGGTAGGTAGATAAGCTACTAATTTTCTTGCTTAAATCTTCTAAAATACCAAAAAACAGTTGCGTGCGTTTTGAGAAGGCGTTGTTTGGAAACTTACCTTCTATAGGAACTTATTTTATGGTAGAACCATAGAAATATAATCAGCGTAGATACCTACGTAGTACTATATATCTATTCTGTGGCGTAGAGCACTATCATTCCATATGGTACCGCTAACGGTTAGCAGGTAGGTAGAGATTTTCATAAGAGGGAATAGTGTCTCAGGCTCACGCAATCCTCAGGAATTCAATTACTTAGTTAAATGAAGCGAGAATGGGTCACACAGCTCATTATAATTTACGACAAGGTACCCGTTGAATTATTTAGATGTTAGCCCACATACCTACCTGCCATCAGCTAGGCAATAGGCATTCAGGTGATCTCAAATGTAAACAGGATAAAGCTAGATTCACTCTTGGGCATACCTACAGTTTTTTTTGCAATAAACGGTTTGACTCGAAGTGGTTACAAAACACCAATTAAAAAAATGTGCTGTGATAGAATAGATTCTTTCAAAAAAAATTATAGACAAGTGAAAAGTCATAGGTCACCTTATCATCTTAGTTGTATCGCTTTTAGATTGAAATATAATATCTACCTACTAGGTACCTACATAAGTATTAAAATCTAGATTTAACTTAATGAACTTTAAGGTGAAATGAACAAAGGTGTAAAATAATTAATTAATAAATAAATTTATTTATTTATACAACTATAAATAAATAAATTTATTTATTTATTTATTTATAGTTGTATCGCTTTTAGATTGAAATATAGTATCTACCTACTAGGTACCTACATAAGTATTAAAATCTAGATTTAACTTAATGAACTTTAAGGTGAAATGAACAAAGGTGTAAAATAATTTTCCCAAATGAAATCTAGTTCAAATGAGCGTTACTTATGTCGACATCCAGCATCACATTTCAAATATCAGCCTTTCCCGGTCTTTTTGGGTCGTCGTCCATGTGCCGCTTCCATGCAAAGCAATGCTCTAAATGTAGGTTTTTACTTTTTATTAAACGCGTTTTCTTAAATATTTTGAAATTTTGTATTTAAAAGGTGTTTTTGTTGTTGAATGCTCATTTTGCCATTGATATTCGAGCTTAACAGCACCCAATGTAGCACGTTTATTACCGCAGTCGAACATAGAATGTATACTGTAGGCTAAAACTAATCAAAAAGTCCACCTCGCACTGTTCCTTGACCAAACGTCCCTAGCACACTCGCGGGGTTCCCTCGCTGGATGGCCAAGAATATTTGCTGAGCCAAAAACCAGCCCGACCGGAGGTCCCGCCCTTTCTCCCTCAAGCGACAGCCTAATAGGTCCAGCACTAACCGCAAAGCTTCGGAGCCCCATGATCCCGCAGTCTCGACCGCAAACGGAACAAAGCTACGTACGTGAAGCTCATACGCTTACTCCAAGCAAGCGTATTTGAGATGTTTGCCTCTAGCTGCTGTCTCCGCCCCCGGCTGCCTGCTGGGTGGCGGAGAGGTGGCAGGAAGCAAACGTGCTAACACATACGTGTGTTATCCCACACGAGGCAGCGCCCTTTCTGCGATGGAACCAGCGTGGGACCGTCCGGTCGCTTGCCGTCTGAGCGTGAAAGAACAAGAGGAACCTCAGCTGACATGAGAGCACGCATTAGGATATAGTTGATGGTGTGGCGGCGCCGGCGGGGTCTTCGACCGACCGACGCAGTGCGTGCAGCTCAAGCCATGATGACCATTGCTTCTACTCTCGCCCCGCAAATACAGACATGGGGTTCGCAAACGGTGCATCCGAGCCGCAGAGCCACTGCCACCCTCAGGGAGTCATCACCCAAAACAAAAAAAGTGCTCATATGTGGGGAAGGCACGGCATGCAACCAGGCGCCAGACTCCAGCCTTGCTGCAGCATACAGACGGGCTTGCTCAACCCCCTTACTTTCCTCCCTTAGCTGGGAGAGGATCCGTCTGCATAACAAATCGTCCCAGCTTCTCTAAAGATTCGGCTTTTCTGACAGGTCTATGGCTGAGCATAAAGTAGACGACGCGCCAAAAGCCTCCTCAGCATAAGGGACGCGTAGCAAGTCACCATTACAAGTGAAAAAAAATCTTAATTGAATCAATTTTTTAGGTATTCATGATATATATACTATAGGTACCTACAATCTATCCATATGTAGGTACCTAAGTATGACAATAATTATACAGAACTACCACAGAACCAACTAATAGCATATGTAATTATAATACCTAGTACAGGCGCAGGGCCTGATTTAGCCATGGGCTAACTAGGCCTAGGGCGCAAAGTCTGAGGGGGCGCTGAGTTTGACTTTACACCACTTATAGAATAAAACTTGGTAGAAAATTAATAAATATTTTTTAAATTCTATTAAGTATACATTGAAATATTCCGCATTTATACAAAAGTAAATTCAAAATTTAATGTTAAGGAAATTACCTAAGAATTGCTTGGCTAAAGAGTTGCACGACTTGGATATAGAGGATGCATTTTCTGGTGTGTGTGTGTGTGTGTGTGTCCATTTGGCACAGTTTTTAAAAGATAAAGAAATTGATGAATGATAGTGGGTACAAAAATTAACCCCAGAGCACGGGCGTAGCTAGGAGGATGGTTGGGGTTTCCATGTTGGTATGTGTTTTATCTAAATTTACTTATAAATGTCCAAAATTTTGGCGCTCGCTTCGCTCGCGCTTTGATATCACCTTTTTCTTGTTAGTCATTTCATTAAGATTGGGAGCTCGAATTTTGAAGTTTTATTCATTTATTGAAAAACCAATAACTTATTTTAATTTTAACACAATTTCCTAAGTTATGTGTTTTATCTAGATTTACTTATAAACGTGTCAAGTTGTAGGGTCCGCTTCGCTTGCGGTTATTTGGTCTTTTTCATGTCAGTCGTTTCATTAAGATGGAAGATATAATTTTGAAGATTAATTCTTTTATTGGAAAACCAACAGCTTATTGTGACAAAATTAGCCGATATATGTGTTTTATCTAAATTTACTTATAAACGTGAAAACGTGAGAAACGTGCGTTTTCATATCAGTCATTTCTCTAAGACTCAGTTATAAACGTTAAAATTGTCGCGCTCACTTCGCTCGCGCTTTTATCTTATCGGTGCCATTCGTTGCTATTGGGTTTAAAGCTAGTAATAATGTAGTATGTTTACTCGTGGGCTAGGCAGGCACAGGCAGGAAAAGCTAGAAAGGAGGGCACATATTCACAGTTAGCCTAGGGCGCCCACAAGCCTAAATCAGGCACTGTACAAGCGTAGGTAGGCACGTAGTACCTACTGTTATGTATTCTGTGGCGTAGGTAACTTGAGAATTCAACCTTCAACGGTTCGCTGCGTGTCTCTGAACTAAATAGTAATACGCCTTCGAACGTTCATAATAATATGATGGTTAGCCGGCGCAAAAAGCTGCTCAAATACCCGCCCATTAAATAAGTACCGGTTAAACTTGTCAAAGCTTCAGAGGAGACTGTGAGACGTCTCAAGAATGAGTTCTTTTATAGGTACCTATAGAATAGAACTAGAGCTAACTTTTGGTCGTGGCTTTTGGCGCGCCTGTATGCGCTGCATGCATAGCATACCTATAGCCTATAGCTACAGACTAAAAAACCGTAGGTACCTAAGTACCATTGACTCTAAGTAGGTACCTATATTATACCTATGCCTGCCTCAAAATAAATAAATAAATAGGTAGGTATAGTAATAAATGAATATTTGTGAACATTTCACACAGCGCCATCTAGTCCCAAACTATAAAGCAAAGCTTGTATACTATTCGTTATGGAGAAAGATAGAGTGCTTTTTGTTTTGTGAATACATACTTACATAGAATAGAATACAATATAACACCCAGACACAGAAAAAACACCTATGTGCTCATCACATAACACAAATGTTTGTCCTGGGTGGGAATCAAACCCACAACCTCAGAAGGCAGGAGGCAAGACTCTACTACCAACCGAGCAATCACGCCAGTCAAAATCTATAACCTTACTACCCACTTAATTAAATGTTTTTATTCATCATCATCATCAACAGCCTGAAGATGTCCACTGCTGAACATAGGCCCCAGAGCGCGCCACCTTGAGCGGCTGCTAGTGCTCGCCTCCTGCATCCATCGGCTCCCCCGCAGCTTTCACCAGATCGTCGGTCCACCGAGTGGGGGGCCGGCCTACGCTGCGTCTTCCGGTTCGTGGTCGCCACTCGAGAACCTTAATTCTCCATAGGTTGTCAGTTCTACGAGCGATGTGGCCTGTCCATTGCCATTTCAACTTGCTAATTCTAGGAGCTATATCGGTCACTTTAGTTCTCCTGCGGATCTCCTCGTTTCGGAGCTTATCTCGCAGGGAAACACCGAGCATAGCTATCTCCATAAATCGTTGCGCGACTTTGAGCTTACTAATGAGGCCAACAGTAAGAGACCATGTCTCAGTTCCATAAGTCCTCACTAGCAACACACACTGATTGAAAACCTTCGTTTTCAGGCTCTGTGGTATTTTGGACGAAAAGATAGGACGATGCTTCCCGAACGCTGCCCAGCCGAGTTGGATTCTTCGTGCCACCTCTTTGTCGAAATTAGTAGTGGTTTTTAGTTTTTAATATATACTCCATATATGCAACTTGGGCCTATTTTATTTTACTCATAAAAGGTAGGTAATAATAATGTTAGGTTCATTGAGATGGACTATAAATCCAGAATCTTTGTATGATACAGTTATTTTTTAGGTTAGAGAGTTCCCATTTGAGTGGGACTTTTGCGGTCGGACAGTCTGACAGTCTTTTATAAAATGTAGATACCTACCTTCTTATGTAATTAATTCTAATAGCTACCTGTTTAATTCGAGAATCCACCCAACCCATGTCTCTTAATACATTTTAGCAATTCACTGATTTTAAATTTCATCCATTAAGTAGAGCTATCAAAATTCATAATTGTAGATCCGTCGTGATATCATCACTGGTTTTGGTGACATTTTGCTGTTGACCAAAACTTATTCTTATTAGGTATAATAACAACCGTAGGGTAGATTATAACTATTATAGAGATACCTATATATATAGATTTGACTGGCCTGTTATATTTGGTAGTACTGGGCTGTTAGTTAGTTGGTAGTAGCTCTGCCTTCTGAACTATAGGTTGAGGGTTCGATTCTTACCCGGGACAAACATTTGTGTGATGAACTTCGAATCGAAGGTGATGAACATTGATGTTTGTTCTGTGTCTCGTAGGTGTTCGATTGTATTCTATGTAAGTATCTATTTACAAACAAAAGTGGTTCCCATTGTACAAGCTATGCTTAGTTTGGGGCTAGATGGCGCTGTGTGAAATGTCCACACATATTTATAGGTCTAAACTAGTACATAATACTTTATAATTTGTGGGTACCCCACTTACCCCTACAACCTTTCATAAATCTGGCTGGATTTCGCTTTTTGGTTCTTTCATAATGTATATTAGAGGTAGAGAGAGAGAGAGATAGAGATACATAATGTTTATTCCCAAATTCCTAAAAATAGACATTATTATTTTATTTTTATTTTATTTTATTTTGTTATATTTATTTTACTAAATCCACAGCCCTTAATTAACAAAGTTTATACCTTATATACCGTGTCTTTATTATAATTACAGATGTGATCGTGAATGACCGTTTTTTATACTAAAAGAACTCTAACCGAAGCTCTACTTTATGTAGGTAAGGCAGAATATAATGTAGAGCTTTAATTACGGTATATTTTATACTTACCTGAAAATATTTAATAAATAACCGGCCAAGTGCGAGTCGGACTCGCACACGAAGGGTTCCGTTCCGTACCATTATCTATGCCTGCCATCTAGTGTTGAGTAGCAGTACTATTTAAAGCAGCGCCATCTATGACTAATCAGGTTAACGAGCAAAAAATCACGTTTGTTGTATGGGAGCCCCTTAAATTTTTATTTTATTCTGTTTAGTATTTGTTTGTTATAGCGGCAATAGAACTACATCATTTGTGCAATTTTCAACTGTCTAACTATTACGGTTCATGAGATACAGCCTGGTGACAGACGGACAGACAGACAGCGGAGCCTTATAAGGGGCCGTTTACTCTTTGTATTTTTGGGTACTTTGGGTACGGAACCCTAAAAAGAGAACCGAGTTACCGAGTAGAGTAGAGTTTACCATACTTCAACCATCATAAACAGAACTAGAGGCAGCCCGTGCCGCCGCGGTGCCTCGCGCGTTTCTTCATTCAACTTTGACCCGCTGAGGGCTAGGGGTTTAGATTAGGGCTCTCATTACATTGTCGCGGTGCCGCGTGCCGGTCAGTCAGTCACTCCAGGATAAAGCCTTTTACACATATTTTTTTGTAATTTATAGGCATAGCACTTGACCACTGTCTCACCTGATGGTAAGTGTGACGCGGCCTACACGGTGGTGCATGCTTGCCTGGAAGATACCTGTTCACCTTGACTTGAAGACACCCAGGTTATAGTTAGCTGGAAACAAAGACTATACGACAAAGTATTCCACGCATTTGCTGTATACCTATTAAATATACATTAGCATTATACCAACAGGCTGGGGCAAAATAATTGGCAATATACCTCATATTATCTAGATTTCTAGTCACATCCTTGATACTCTCCTGTTATGTCCCATTGTTATCAATCACCTTATCGGGAATTCCATTGTAATTGCACACGTTACAGCTAAGAGCCATTGAAATTCTACTAAGCACAGCTATAAAAACAATTATTGATCGCGCACGTATTTCTACAAACGCATGAACATCCGTGTACGTATTTCACATTTATTAGAGCTAATGTGGTTCTAGACTTGGAGAAACACCATGTTGTGTATATGTAAACTTGGGTAGGTACCTAAGGTACTTACCCAACATGCATACGTTGAATTGGAAAGCACTGCATGCGCGCTGAGCTAATTCTTTAAATTTGCATTAGTCATTCAGGAGAAACCTAGCCCCAATGGTAAATATTCAGTGGATTAGACAACTCTCCATATAAAGTGCGAGCCAGCGGGCGCAATGCTCGATAGAGCCTGGGCAGCGCAGCGAGCTGACCAGAGCCCGCTACTTGTACTTACTATGATTTATTCATTACATAGCTGAGCTGTTCCACTTCACTTGATAGCTTGATACGATAAATTATACACACTCACCTGTTCACCTGTTTCTGTGGAGTTTACCCGCCTAATTAGCCTTTGTACTTCTGCAGGGTCAACCAACCAACCCCCTGGTGGTTTGGTGGAGTTGACCCATCACAACTAGGTATTACGTAGGTACAATGACTCCACGAATAATTAGGTTTTTGGACCCCACGCATCGTGGACCTGTTTTACTAGAAATGGATCAAAACTAGGAAGCACATAAGGATTTGTATATATCAATAATCTTTTAAGTTCGTTTAATGTGGTGTTTCGTTATGCGGGGCTAACTTCCCATACTCTCTCACTTATCGCGAGCCGAGCAACAGCCATTCTGTATTGTCTGTCTTGACTGGCCTGATAGCTCAGTTGGTAGTAGCTCTGCCTTCTGAACTATAGGTTGTGGGTTCGATTCCCACCTGGGACAAACATTTGTGTGATGAACATTAATGTTTGTTCTGTGTCTGGGTGTTATATTGTATTCTATGTATGTATTTACAAACAAAAAGTATCTAAGTATTGTATCAGTTATCTGGTTTCCATAGTACAAGCTATGCTTAGTTTGGGGCTAGATGGCGCTGTGTGAAATGTCCACACATATTTATTATTATTATATTATTATTGTATTATTATCCATAGGTATTATCAATATTATAACCAATGATATTTTACAAATTATAATGTAGAATCAAGCCACACAAGCTTTTTTTTCTACGAGAGATCTAGCAAAACACACCCATACACGGATACACGACATCACCTGCCTTGGAGTTGGATCTAAGCGCAAGGCATCAAACCGCCTGGGATCTAGCTAGACATAACACACACACACGGCATCGTCGTCGCCTCGATTAAAAGTAACTTGACATAGCGTAAAGTCGTATACTGTAAATACTGTAATATATACTGCACTCGACGTGCTGGGCTTGCTGGGAATGTATATCTCATATTTCTTGGTTTTTTCCTATCTATAAGTACCTACTTATAATAAAACTGTAACAGGTCCAATTCTGTACATTAAAGATATATTGAATTTTTTTTTTGAGGGCTTTCTATCATCGATGCTGAAGCCAAAACTATTTTTTTTTTCAAATGAATCTTGGCACGAGGTTACTTTTGACCCCGAAATTCAGCACGATTCCCGCGGGAGAGGGGATGAAAGTTAAAATATGTACTTAGTTGTAATTCATTAACGCGTGGACCGGTTTCGTTCATTCTTTTTTGTTAGAAAGGGGGTACTTCAGATAATTATTGTCCTGTATGTAACTATTTCAAAGTCGTCGGTTTTGTGGTGAGAAATTACTGGAAATTACAGACATCCAACCTTCAGTATTAGCATATGTGTAATAAATACTAATAGTGGGTCAACGTGTCCCGTGTGGTCCCGGTTACGAATAGGACCACCCCATCTCTTCCCGTGGGTGCCGTAGAAGGCGGCTAAGGGAATATCCAGGGAATGGGTCGCAGCGTTCCCCTCGGTCTTGGTGGCAATCAATCTTCACCTACTGCGATCACCAAGCCGCCTGCCAAGCGTGGTGATTATGGCAAACCCCCCCCCCCTAATGACAAGCACAAATAAAAACGGCCCCCAGTCCCCGGCAGCTCTGCTATCCCGTGGCTACGGTAGCGGCCACGGTAACGGCAGGGCAAGGGGTGCGAAGAATCCCCGGCAGACGCCCGGCTACCAACCCCAACGACGACCCCTGGCCCTGGCAACACATAACGTGCGCACACTGAAGGCTGACGAAAGGATGGTCGAGCTAGAGGCGGAGATGGGTAAGTTACGCTGGGATGTAATGGGATTGTCAGAAGTCCGAAGACAGGGACAGGACACGATAATCCTAAATTCCGGTAACTTATTCTTCTACCGGGAGGGAGACCAACTCTCCCAAGGGGGTGTCGGGTTTCTCGTCCGCAAGTCTCTCGTCAACAACGTGGTCAAAGTCGACAGTGTGTCGGCCAGGGTAGCGTACCTGGTACTCCGAATAACCAAACGGTATTCGTTGAAGGTTATACAGGTATACGCGCCGACATCGGCACACTCAGACGATGAAGTAGAAGCTATGTATGAGGACATATCCGAAGCCATGCATACTTCCGAAACATACTTCACCGTTGTGATGGGAGACTTCAATGCGAAGTTGGGCACAAGGAATAGCGATGAGCTGAGAGTGGGGCCATTTGGATACGGGCAGCGGAACCCTCGAGGACAGAGGCTGGCTGACTTCATGGAGAAGGAGGGACTCTTTATGATGAACTCCTTCTACGAGAAGCGGCCATCCAGGAAGTGGACGTGGATAAGTCCCGACGGTTCCACTAAAAATGAGATAGACTTCATCATGACGACCAAGAAGCACATATTCGATGATGTCTCTGTGATCAGCAAGGTGAAAACCGGTAGCGATCACCGTATTGTTAGAGGCACATTGAATATCAATGTTAAGCTCGAAAGGTCACGTCTGGTGAAGTCTACGCTCCGTCCAAATCCTGTCCAAATCCAAAACCCCGAAGGCTTTCAGCTGGAACTCCAAAATCGCTTCCAGTGCCTAGCCGACTGTAACACAGTGGACGAGCTAAACGACGGGTTGGTGGAAACTGTCCAAGCTGTTGGATCGAAATTCTTTAAGACCCAACGCCGAAAGAAGACTCAAAAGCTCTCAGAAAAAAACTCTTGAGCTAATGGCCGACCGGAGCGAAATGAAGCTGCAGTCTTCAGTTGATATGTCAGCCTACGGTGAACTCAATAGACGAATCTGGAGTTCCTTGCGACACGACTTGCGTGCTCTTAGTACTTCACGTATTGAGGCCGCAATTGAGCGGAACCAAGGCTCTAAAGTGTTCGCAAAGGATTCGTCTATTGGGCAACACCAAATGACAAAACTGAAGACCGAAAATGGTAGCGTCATTTCATCCAAGCCTGAGATTCTGAGAGAGATCGAGAACTTCTATGGACAGTTATACACCTCGACACGTAAGCCCGCTACTAACACAGCTCAGGACATCAGAGCCAAGTTAGTCCGACACTATACCGAAGATATCCCGGACGTCAGCCTGTACGAGATTAGAATGGCCCTCAAACAGCTTAAAAACAACAAGGCACCAGGTGAAGATGGAATTACGACCGAACTTCTGAGAGCGGGTGGTAGACCGGTACTTTTAGTCCTCCAGAAGTTATTTAATTCTGTCATCCTTGAAGGTATAACGCCAGAGGCATGGCACAAGAGCGTGGTGGTGCTCTTCTTCAAAAAAGGCGATAACACCTTATTGAAGAACTATAGGCCCATCTCGCTCTTGAGTCATGTGTATAAGCTGTTTTTGAGAGTCATTACGAATCGTCTCGCACGCAGGTTTGATGAATTCCAGCCTCCCGAACAAGCCGGTTTCCGAAAAGGCTTTAGCACCATAGACCACATCCATACGCTGCGCCAGATTATACAGAAGACCGAAGAGTATAATCGGCCGTTATGCCTAGCGTTTGTGGACTATGAGAAAGCCTTCGATTCAATCGAGACTTGGGCGGTGCTGCAGTCCTTGCAGCGATGCCAAATTGACTATAGGTATATCGAAGTTTTGAAGTGTTTGTACAGTAAGGCCACTATGTCAGTCCGACTACAGGACCAGAGTACGGAACAAATTCCATTGCAAAGAGGCGTGAGACAGGGAGACGTTATTTCTCCGAAACTGTTCACAAACGCATTGGAGGATGTTTTCAAGCTCTTGGAGTGGAAAAGATCTGGCATCAACATAAATGGCGAGTACATCACTAACCTTCGTTTTGCCGATGATATAGTCATAATGGCGGAATCGCTCGAGGACCTTAGCACCATGCTCAACGACCTCAGTAGAGTCTCCCAGCAGGTTGGTCTTAAGATGAATATGGACAAGACAAAGATCATGTCTAATGCTCATGTTCCACCTATACCGGTAATTGTTGGGAACGATACTCTCGAAGTTGTCGACAAGTATGTCTACCTAGGACAGATTGTCCAATTAGGTAGGTCCAACTTCGACAAAGAGGTGGCGCGAAGAATCCAACTCGGCTGGGCAGCGTTCGGGAAGCTTCGTCCTATCTTTTCGTCCAAAATACCGCAGAGCCTGAAAACGAAAGTTTTCAATCAGTGTGTGTTGCCAGTGATGACTTATGGAACTGAGACATGGTCTCTTACTGTTGGCCTCATTAGTAAGCTCAAAGTCGCGCAGCGAGCTATGGAGCGAGCTATGCTCGGTGTTTCCCTGCAAGATAAGCTCCGGAACGAGGAGATCCGCAGGAGAACTAAAGTGACCGATATAGCTCTTAGAGTTAGTAAGTTGAAGTGGCAATGGGCAGGCCACATCGCTCGTAGAACTGACAACCGATGGGGAAGAAAGGTTCTCGAGTGGCGACCACGAACCGGAAGACGCAGCGTAGGCCGGCCCCCCACTCGGTGGACCGACGACCTGGTGAAAGCCGCGGGGAGCCGATGGATGCAGGAGGCGAGCAGCCGCTCAAGGTGGCGTGCTCTGGGGGAGGCCTATGTTCAGCAGTGGACGTCTTCAGGCTGTTGATGATGATGATGAGTGGGTCAACTCCTTTGTTATACCGCAAAATACCTACAAGACCGTCTCGACGTCTAGTCCCTAAAAATAAGCAAGGGTTGTCAGAAAAACATTTTCTTAGATAATATTTTTGTGTTTCGTAATAATTTATTTTTGTCACAGTTGTTCGTACAGTGGCTCTTATCACACCGCTTTTAGGTTCATAATCCAAGATATTACGGACGCGTGCTTTTTACTTTACATTACCGCACTACTGTTTTATGATGATATCTCGATTCAGTTAAGTTCTCAGTATTTTACTGCAAGTTATACGTAGACTACGTAGTATCACCATGATCAGCCTGAAGACGCCCACTGCTGAACATAGGACTCCCCCACAGAGCGCCACTTTGAGCGGCTACTCGCCTGTATCTATCGGCTACCCGCAGTTTTCACCAGGTTCTACGAGCGATGTGGGTTGTCATTTCCATTTCAACTTGCTATTTTTAAGAGATATAGCGGTCACTTTAGTTCTCCTGTATAATATCTCCTCCTTACGTTCGATCTCATCTCGCAAGAAAACACCGAGCTAATAATTATGCTCGCTGCGCATCTTTGAGCTTAGGTATTAATGAGGCCAATAGTAAGAGACCATGTCTCAGTTCCATAAGTCATGACTGGCAACACACACTGGTTAAAAACCTTCGTTATATAGTTATTCGTATTTTGAACGAAAAGATAGGCCGAAGTATTCTTCTTCTATTCACGTAGTACGTTCAATATACGTATAGTAGAAGAATTCTTAATTCACTGATTCAGTATTATACGAACAAAGAATTTTATGCGGCTAAAATCGATACATAAGTACATACACATTTTCTTGAAGTAGGATCTAGGTAGGTAAGAGGTAGGTACTTCTTAGTAAACATTCAATTTTATCAAATTATATGCAAACAATGTAGTTCCATAGTATATTCTATACTATCGGATCGCAAGAGTAACTTGAACACAATCCATGCAACTTGTTCTGTGTAAGCGACATGCCTGAACGGGCGTACCGACACGCAAGCGAGCCGGTCGGTACTACCGCAGACGTCGCGGGCAGGGGGGGACCTCCGCTCTCCTTCATACCGCACCCCATCGTTGCTCCGTCTAGACGCCGCGCCGAGTTGACTCACTATTAGTATTTATTACACATATGGTATTAGGTCCAAAGCCACTCCTACCCTGTACTATGGCAAAAAGAAAGAAGGGAGGGGAAAAGATAAGAAAGGGAAAAGGATAATGGATGAGTACCTATTGTTTCTGATGCAAGTAATAAACAAAACTTTTCCTTGTGACTAGTACCTAATCGTCAAATGTGTATTATGTCACTTAATATGTGTGTGTGCAATGTGCGAGAATAGCGCTGGCACCAAACTATTAATGCGGTATCAGTTTCTGAGAAATGATGGTGCGAGCGCAGTCAGCAGTGGTGAGCGGTGGCGTGGGGAGAGGAGGGGATCACCAGTGCGGGGCTGAGGGCGACGTGACGCGCGACCGGCGGCGGCCGCGGCGGCGCCGATATGTAATAATAATCATGCAAGCGGTCGGCGCGGGGGCACCGCTGTCCAGGCGCCTCACGCTTGTCCTGCCAGACAACTTGTCGCTGCGCAGTGTGCCCCTGACTCGCTCTCCAGTCTCCACGAGCGGTGGTGGACGCGGTGCCCTCCTCACCGCACACCGTTCCCCTCAGCAAATTACTTGGCGCACCCAGCTTCTAACCAGTTTAACTTAAATGGACTTGTATAGGTAGTTATTGATAGCGTCGTCGTCGTTAATAGTATAAATATTTTATATCAATAATATTATGCATCTAGCTAGGTATAAGTACTTAATTATTATGCTATATTGTCTTTTTCGTTTCTCTTTATCTTTCTCACTTCTCACAATTTCAGTGAGGCACAAATGTTAGCGTAAATATTATGACACTATAGGAAATAAGCTTAGGTATAGGTAGACTTATAATATAAACGCTACTCTACTACATAAAATATAATATCATCGGGTTACAACATTGACATATTATTATTACAAATCATAATTCATCTTCCTGCCCTTTCCTTCTGCGCAGTCAGTCCTACCTATTTATCTAACTAGAACTTTTACATATAGGTAGGTACCACAGAATTATGTAATTTTAGTTAAGTACTCATTAAAATGTATAAGTGTCATAATTGAATAAATAAGTTCTTCTTTTTCGAATAGCGGATTGGTTCCTCCCTCTCTGGATTTAGGCTGAAAAACAGCGCTGGTTATCGATGGGAACCAGTATATTATAGTAATATGCTGGGCCGACGCCCATTCAATACTAAGTGCATACTATGACGTAATGTGTTTAGTACGTAATTATTTTAAGCAAGTTTTTTTTTATGCGATTGAATGACGTGACGAGCTAGTCGTTCACCTGATGTTAAGCAACACGGCCGCCCATAACAGTTGCAGTGTCACTCGGAACTTTGAAACAATAAAGTTTCGCGTGACACTGCACTGCGTACGTCATTCTGAGACATCACACAGTCAAGTAATCAGATTATTAGACTGAGTGATCAGATCATAAAGTCTCATTTGCCCAGTAATTTCACTAGGTACAATGCCCTTCAAACCGGAACACAGTAGTGCACACTACTGCTTGGCGGCAGAATAACTGGCAAAGCGGTGGTACCTACCTAGACGAACTTTGCAGAAAAGTCCTACCACCTACCACCATTGAATAAATGTTATTCTATTCTATTTTATCACTTTTTTCCACTGTCAGCCGTCATAGTGTCATTATCTGCTCGCATGCAAATCCATCCACCTATTCTTCTCAACATTCTAATCTTTGCTGCGTGCAATTCTTTCATCCATTTTCTTCACTGCAGCATTCTCCAAACCATACAAATGGTGAATTAGCAACAAAGGTACCAACCTATTCTGGTATATGTAAATGTTGCCCTTCTACTTAACAGGTTACGAGTACCTTTAAAATACCTAAAGTGAAAACAAGGAAGTAGATAGTGAAAACAAAACCTGAAATGTAGGTCACTATAATCATGAAAATTAATCAATAACTCCTTCATGTAAACTAAATAATTAGGTATAATTACTACTAATACAAGCTATTGTTAGTGCCGCCCGTTAGTCAGACATCCTACGTGCGCTTAATATGATATCATCTAAGTATAATACTTCAAAAATACCCAAATACCCATGTAGGTAATGAAAGCAAGCATGAAGCACCCAATTGCGACAATAAACTAAATGCAGTAGTGAATAGGTATTTCTAGAATGACAGCCGCTAGCTTGACTCATTCTTTGTTTCGAAATCTGGGTCATCTACTTCATATGGATTTGCCAGTATTTTGATAACAACTTACATTTTCGTAACAGCAGTAGCAGCTGTTACGTCCATGCTCCATAGAATGTAATATTATGTTAAATAACTGTACCGTTACTGGAACCTTATATTGAGAATAGCATTTCCGTTTCCGTCGATTTCCTGCCAGTTTTTCCGTACTTTTATACCTCGTTTCCTGTAAAGTGGCGCCACCTGGCGGATGCGCAGCATTTTAGTTTACTTGGAAAAGTGCAGCGCCATATTGGATCATTGGCGTTTGAGTTCCCGTCGTAGCAACTTGTGCGCAGCAGCTCTGGCTCTGCGTGAGTTGCAAAGTTATTAGTGTATTTTCTATATGCTTTACTTCACATTATTATTTAATCATATTATAGTGAAAGTGAATATGTGAGTAAATTGTAAAAGTAAGTGGTACCCACACTTGGTAAGTAAACCAATTACATTATGCTTAAACGGCTTTTGCCGTTCGACACTTACAGTTTAAATTTTAAATAGCCAGTGTATATATCTTTCGTAGTGCTTACAGTAGTTTTATTATGGACTTGAAGTTACAGAGCACACGGATAACGAAAGCAGGCTGCCATTCAAGCCCTGCTAAAGAGCGGCACCGAAGCAGATCTAGCTGCAGCAGCAGCGACAGCAGCTCTTCAGGTTTGTCGTACTCAGGCAACAAACAGAGGCGAAGGTTCCAGCCACAGAATTACAAGCGTTCCAGCCATACGAAGCAGGGGTGAGCTTTATAACAATTTTCTTACTTTCTTACTACAAGTACCTCGGTAGGTTTTATAAATAATGCATGTCATGTCATCTCAAGTTATACTAGAGGATATCGATTTTGAAGATAATTTCATAATCCTAAGAGTGACAGTCATAGTCATTATGAATTATTTTTAATGTTGAATTGTCCCTATGCAAAACGTCAGCATTTGACTACGTAAAAATATTAACCGATCTCTGTGACTGGGTAGTGTTCTTGTTCAAACATCAGTCGAGGAGGTATATAAATATGACACCTTTCGTCACCTAACCTATAATAATTATAAAATATTAAGAGTTATATCAGAACCAAGATACCATTAAGTCTCTCTGACACTGATCACCATAATAATGGATTGTATAGATGTTTTGGCAGATTGCGTGTTACACTACGGTAGACAGAATTCCACCTTTAGCGACTTGCAATCAAAAGCCTGTCGTTCCATCGCATGGAACTGGATATTTGTTACTGCTATGAACAAAATTTGTCATTTACAAATTTACCAATTACGATGAGCCATCCTCGCGGGATGTTATTACATGCTATGAACAAAGTTTATCCTTTAAAATCCTACAAGGGGCCATCCTCGCAGGATGTTATACATTGCTATGAACAAAGTTTGTCTTTTAAAACTTACAATGAGCCATCCTCGCAGGATGCTATCACATACTGTGAATTAAAGTTTGTCTTTTAAAACTTACAATGAGTCATCCTCGCAGGATGCTATCACATACTATGAATTAAAGTTTATCTTTCCAAACTTACACTGAGCCATCCTCGCAGGATGCTATCACATACTATGAATTAAAGTTTGTCTTTTAAAACTTACAATGAGCCATCCTCGCAGGATGCTATCACATACTGTGAATTAAAGTTTGTCTTTTAAAACTTACAATGAGTCATCCTCGCAGGATGCTATCACATACTATGATTTAAAGTTTGTCTTTTAAAACTTACAATGAGCCATCCTCGCAGGATGCTATCACATACTGTGAATTAAAGTCTGTCTTTTAAAACTTACAATGAGTCATCCTCGCAGGATGCTATCACATACTGTGAATTAAAGTAAAGTTTGTCTTAAATTGAATATCCATCCTCACGGGATGTTATCACATGCAATGAGCAAAATTTGTCATAACAAACTTACAATGATCTATCCTCGCAGGATTGTATCACAGGAACTGCCCTCCCTGAGGTCAATCCTCAAATAGCCATTGTAACTGGCACTGAGCTAGGCTCACAACCGGGGCTCGCAGCCCGCTCGTAAAAGTAGCAAAATGCGTACAAATGCTCAGACGCTCCTTCAGAGAGAAGTAATAGCTCAAACATTTCCAAATCAGCCAAGGTATGAAATGAGCAGAATTGTGCAGAAATGAGCACACCTATGAGGTGATCATGGAACTTTGATTGCAATGCAACAAGAGTATTTTAATTCCTAATTTGGAAAACTTCCTTAGTAATTATACACGTAAACCATTTATTGAAACTGTCAAATCCAAACAAATTGGGGTTTCTATAGATTGTAATAGAAGTTTCGTGATCACCTAGCAGGAATAATTTAGAAGTTAAAATTAAAGAGCATCAAATACAATTCTTTGATACACGTACATATGCATTTAATCCATACATAAATTTATTTTCTCAGAACAACTGTCTGTAATTGTTCATAAAATCTATAAAAATAGAGGGCATTCCAAAAGTAGCAGATAACCTTCTTTAGTTGCCTCTCCTCTCTTTTTCAAATATCAAAGTTGGATAGATCAGTCCGTCCGCTATTTACAACCTTAAAGCGTTAATATAATGGCCGCACCATTTCACCTGATATACATGAATTGTATTCCATACTTCTTGCAACCAAATCAGGACTGAACAACTAGCAACCGGCTAACACTCACGTAATTTAGTCGAACGAACTCGACCGGTGTTCAGGCAATAACGATGCCCATCTTCATGGAGTATGCGCGGCCACGGCGGCGGCTCTGCGCTGACCGCGCATACTCCATGAAGATGGGCATCGTTATTGCCTGAACACCGGTCGAGTTCGTTCGACTAAATTACGTGAGTGTTAGCCGGTTGCTAGTTGTTTAGTTATGAATACTACTCACGTTAGTTTCTATGATATTATAAATCAGGACTGGGTGTGAAAGTAAGTTTATGTTGAGCATCCCTTTGAAAATATACAGTTTTATACAGACAGGCCTTTTGCACCTTGTGAACTGTAAGAGGTGACCTTCTTGCCATTGTGTCTGAGCACAGCACCAAAAAAAAAAAAAAAAAACTTTGATTCTTACAATTGGGTAGCTCAATTATTGCAAGAAAAATGGGACATAGTAGTTTTGCTATTTCTCTCGACTATATATATTTTTTCTGAAATTAATACATGAACACTGCGGTTCGTCAGAATAGTAAAAATTTTGCGCTGATCTTTGTCAGCAAAGAAATATTAGTATAAATAAATAGTAATAAATAGTCGGGTACTTAGAAAAATAAATATTGCCTGTTGTGGTAGGTACCTCGTGTTTTGTTTAACCGTAAATAAACGTTGAGGAACCTTTAAAACTACCGAAAGATATTCTTAACGATTTGAGTGGTCTATGAACTGCAAGCGAGCAACGCCCTTGCCCCAGTGAGTTGGAAATATAGAGACGTTACAGTCGAACCACACTGTTTTAAAAACTAACTAGAAGCCTATACATACCTACGTATGTTTATTATGAAGTTTGTGGAGTATGGAGAATATATACGCCACTGTTGTTAGAAAGAGACAAGAATACAATTTTCGTTACGACGTTTATCAGCATATTTTTATCAAATTGGTGGCGATGTGTTGCCGGACACTCGGAGTGCAAGACTGGTAGTGATGACGCCACGGCAGGGCAAAATAGCCTGAACTCTTCGTGTTAGTTTTGGTGGGCGTACAACATACCTACAGGTAAGATATCATTGCCTTGCCCCGGCCCAGTAAATTCGAGCCAGTTCAGTCTCCAATAAATGCGACAAGCGACAACAAAACTGCCAGGTCGCCCAATAATGGAACTATAGAGATGCTAAATAAACTTTTGCAAGTATTAGATCAGCATCAAATACACTCATGTCATGATACGTCCATTCATGCTGAATGCAAGTCATGCCGATCATCTATCGCTGCATCGCCATCCTCCAGAGTGGCACCTGCTAATAATACTGGCCAGTGTAGAAATAATGAAATTAAAAACAGCGGGTTTGTTTAATTCGGACTAGGTACTGGTAAGTATAGTTCGCCCTAGTATTGTATGGTTATATGGTTATATCTATGGTTGGGAGTTCGGAACAGCCCGTCTTGTGTTAAACTTTCTGACACGAAATGTGAGAACCGATAATCCCTATTTTTGCATCCCATATCAGTATACGTAGTATCCACTACCTGGTCTGTGAGTATATAATACGTTAGTATCGCTATCTTTATCAGTGTTAAAACGAACTATCTACTCACATGGGCGCTTCCATGACCATTTTTCGAGTCCTGACCTGACTCACCAACATCGGCCAAATGGCGTGTTTGTGATGTTTAAGCCCACAAAGATGTGAAAACTTGGAAATCTCAATGCCCGAGCACTTGAAGCATGGTTGATCTTGAACGACTTATGAATCATGAACAGTTGGAGCATTCAGCTCACGAAATTTGAAAATACGGGGTGGCCCAAGGTGACAGAACCGTAGATTCCTTAACCGTAATTACGCTAGATATATTTTTTATTCTGTCGCAGGCATATCGTTTTCACCTTGCATTGTATCTCGAAAGATCCAGTCAGTAGGCTCTCACGCTCTTTTTTAGGCTTATCCAAAAGCCTTGAGGTACTATGATGATGGAATGCCAGCTGATTTATATGGTTGTACCTATTAGACAAAAGCAATTGATTTCAGGCATCGCATCATACTGCAATTACTACTTTGTTCTGAAAATATCAGACAAAGCATTGTTGAGAGAAGATTTTAATCATTGTGTAAGGTTGAAGTCTGTCGAATATATAATATTTATATTTTTGTTTTAGATAGCCATGTAAACAGGTAAAAATCTTAATGCTTGATTCTGGATAGAAAGCACCAAATATAAAACGTCAGGTTTTATTTCATCAGAGGAAGGTATTGCAAAACCACCTCGCGCACAGCAGTATCTGGCCGAGATAAAACTATGTTTGAAGAGGCTGGCATCAAACCACATCTTCAAAGTATCAGCAGTAGTATTAAAATATTTAGACAAAGTCTCTCTCAATCAAGTTTTGGCGCAGGGCAATTAGCAAGCAGCTAAATACATTTCATCAGGTCTACCGGCATGAAGTGGTAATAACATATACGATGATTTACAATCTGTAACACAATTCATAATGCTGAATTGACAATCTAAATTGCCTTAGTGTGAATATTATTCACTGCACTTCTTGTTACGTAATATATAATTATATTTGAATGTTCATAATAGAAAACCACACTTATCTACTGTGTTTCACATAAAAGCCACATCACATCACATTGGCGTTATTTTAATAAGGATCTAAATACTTAATTATTTTAAAAGTGGCGTCACCAGGCGATAACAAACACGTCTCAATATAAGGTTCCAGTAACGGTACAGTTATTTAATAGCAGCGTTTTACCTGAAATAAAACGCATATTAAAATACTTACCTTACTGGAACCTTTCACTTAACTTCTGCCTGGTGAAAATTGAGCCAATGATCCAATATGGAGCTGCACTTTTCCAAGTAAACTAAAATGCTGCGCATCCGCCAGATGGCGCCACTTTACAGGAAACGAGGTATAAAAGTACGGAAAAACTGGCAGGAAATCGACGGAAACGGAAATGCTATTCTCAATATAAGGTTCCAGTAAGGTAAGTATTTTAATATGCGTTTTATTTCAGGTAAAACGCTGCTATTATTGACCATATGCATTTATTGTTGTTATTGTTAACAACCTGTTAACAACTATTTTGTTACAATTAGGTACCTACTCGTAGAGCTTATTTGCGTGACGCAAGTCGGGGATCTTAATATCGAATCAACACTTTATAAATCAGTTCTACCATCTCTTGACTTTGTGGATTACAAGATTTGCCGCAAAGCCATGGGCGTGTGAGGCTTATCAAGGCTTTACTGCTGCACGTTAAACATGATCTCTATTGCGCCATGGAAATTTATGACATTGATTACGACGCTACACTCGGGTGGTCCATATACCTAGGTGCTCAGCCGCACAATCAACTGGGGTTTATCAAGAGGGCAACCGTTAAAAACTCGTGGAAACTGATATGCACATCACATAATAATCAACATAAAACGCCAGCGCTTCGCAAGAAACGTAAAACATCTTTAGTGATTGTCCATTTTGCCATTACTTCGATATTTTTATCTTGGCATTTGTTGCGCCGGTAATAAGTGTTGTTCGAAGAAAATTGACAAAAGATTTTGTACTTTCTTGTTGGCACCATCAGCGGTTTACGTCACGGCCGGTCGTCGTTCCTGAAAAACTGAAATCCAGTGTCGCACCATTGACCCTTGTTATGAAGGTGAAATCATGAAGTGTCCGCTGCTTCTAATTTTAGGGCATTTCCGTTCTTTCACAATTTGCTGGGAAAATACGAATCTACGGTCTATAAATGTAACTGAATTTTAATGTTTATAACCTTGTAAGTTAGAATTAGGTAGGTACTTGTTCTAAGCCTTGTAACGTAGGACATATTAGATACCTAACTGCCTACCTACGTAATGTTATTTTACCCCATTACATCCTCATCTTACTTTCTTTTTCCAACCAGCACTATCACTCGTTCCACACTACACAAAGGTTAACTGAAAGAAAATGCTACTTAGCATTAAGTTCGTCTATGTTCTTGTGCAATAAAGCATTTTCTATCAATCTATCCTGTCTATCTACTTTATTTGATGCAAGCAAAATTCTCAAGGAGTTATTGATCTTAACCTGGAAAATGAAATATATAAATAATATCGACTGATAATATGTGTATAGGTAGGTCAATGACTGAGGATGACTGAGGTCTACTGTTTATACGTTATATTTCTTATACCTATAAAATGTAAATGTAGGTAGTAGTACCTATTATAATGCTCTTTGGTAAGTAAGTAAAGAAAACAAAAATAAATTCGAGTGGACATTTTATTTAAAGTGATATCAGGTATTATACCTACAGTATCTTTTAATTGCACTTTAATTGTTAAGTGTAATGAATAATGATAGTGATGTGTGTGTAATTTCTAAAAATCTTCGTACCGTCTCAATTCGTGTATAAAATGAATTGAAAATGTTAGTAATTTTCAATGTGCGAAGTGCGAGGATATTCTGCTTGAAGCATTATCAGAGGCTCCGTGGCTGGTGTCAAGGGGCGCGCTGATTGCGACCAGTCAGTCGGACGTTCGTGTTTACCGAGAAACGGTTCCAACAAAGCCGACACCTCTGATCTCACCGCTACATTTACACAGCGCCCTGGCCCTGTGCTACTCAATAAATTAGGTACTAACAGAAACATTACATGCATTCGTAGTCAGTCAGACCTAAATAAGACCTTTCTAAAACATCATTTAAAACAATATTTATGATTTTTATAGCAGTATCGCCTGCTCAGCGTAATCTACAATCTGCGGCTTTAGGGACGGATGGATGCGGGTTCAAGTCTCGCTCGCGATTCAAATTTTTCCTTTACGAATTAATCATTTAAAACCTTTGCTGTGCATACCTTAATGTTATGTTTATCTGTACAAAATTGCAAGTATTTCCCACAATTTAGCGACTTTTCTTCCTTGTTTCCAAGCTCGCTCGGGACATTTACAGCGCTATGAACAGTTTCAAGAAAGTAATAAAATGGCCTGAGATGTTATTTGTGTGGCGAGCGGGCTTGGCACGTTACAAGCGGACAGTCGATGCTAGCTCTCAGAATATTATAATTAGTTGAAGCCCGCGTGAGTAATGGCGTCGGAAATAACACACGGCCTGGCGTTGGCGCCAAGCGGAGCGGGCATCGCGTCGCGCACACATCACACCACAGTCCCCACATCCACATTATCGCTGCCCGCTGTCATGCTGCCGAGCCGAAGCCGCGCCGACCGGTCTGTCTTGTGACTTTGGCTATTTTGGTTTAAGGCATGACGTGCGTGACCTGCGTGACTCTGTCGTCTCAGACCCGAACGCATTTTATTAGAGTAGATTATTATAGGCTCTCAAAAAGTTAGGTAGGTCTAGCTAAGTACTTAATCTCGAGTTTGCATTTGTACCTACCTAAGTACCTAGGTACTCTACTTGTATAATTTGCTTTGCTATTCTGTGAATAATATTCTCTATTGACCGATACTTAGGTACCTACGTCATACGATTGGCAATGTAGGTATTATTCTGAGTACCTACTCTTCATTTGTCCATTCGAGAATTTAGTACCTATTAAATTATTTGTCCTTTTATATAGAATCCATTGTTCAGTTAGGCACCATGGCCTCTTAATTACTAATTACAGACCGTTCACCGTAAGATGTAATCTGATTATAAAACAACTTTTTTTTTATTTGGGATCCCGTAGGCGCACGCGGGCACGCAGTTATAAATTAGCTGTAATTTTATTACAAACTATAAATGTACCTAACAATTCGAAAATTAATGTTATAGAAAAGATCAATAATTTTGTTTAACTATTTAACAGTTTTCTCCGCTTATCTCACTAGGTAATTTGTTACAATAGGTACCATCCATAGGTACATACTTTAGATGTTATATAAAGCTGTAAAGGATTCAGACGGACCGGATGCACAGACACACGGACACGGACGGACAGACTTGACGAACCCATATAAGTTCGTCCTGTCTATCTCGTGTCATATTTTGGTGAGGATGTGAAGATCTGACGATGGAGTAGGTGTACAAAAACCTGAAACCACCCAATGGATGCCAGAAAACGCTTCGCAATTTGATCATCAAAACGCGTTTCCGCCAAAACTCCCTCGTAATTAGATAAGTTTTTTTTTCTTTTCTTTGTTGTAAATCGTAATGGTAGTAATAGTACCCCCACCCCCACCGTCGGCCCTCCACTCGGTGGACCGACGACCTGGTGAAAGCCGCGGGGAGCCGATGGATTCAGGAGGCGAGCAGCCGCTCAAGGTGGCGTGCTCTGGGGGAGGCCTATGTTCAGCAGTGGACGTCTTCAGGCTGTTAATGATGTAATGATGAGTAATAGTACCTAATGTACCTGTAATAGGTATTCCGATAACAATTTAAACGTTTAGTTAAAACCACAGATTAGAGAAAAAAAACAATTGACTGTGGTTAAAACATTGATAGCTTTGTTGCACAACTTATACATACCTACAACTTACTCATCAACAAAAAGATCATCGATAATGCAAAGGGCCCATTTATCAAAAAATGTTTAGATAAAAGAAACAAAATAATAAGGCTGGAGAAACCACATTCCATTGCGGTGAGCAGTGATTGTGATGTCTGTGGTGCGAGTCTCTGGAAAGAAAACGGCCGTGTGAGTGAAGGTGAACAGTGCCAGAACTAGCTGCGTGAGGTGCTTCTGTTTCCGCCACTATCAGTGAAGAGGTAGGTCACTCATAGGACAAAAGAAAAGTATAAGTACAGGTAAAGAGTTTTTCAACAAGAACTTTGTTTTCTAAAACAAAATAAATCAAAGAATTTAGGTGAAGATGATTCAAATTTTTATATTACGAAGAGAAAAGTTCGGCAATTATGAATGAAAAATGATATCTGGCAAATGTCCACCACGACCACTGACAGATGTCAATTCTTTCATCACTTTTTCACTTTTTCATCACGGATTTTGAGTTTTAAGGCTGCAATCGATTCGATTGGCTCCGTATAGACTCTGTCCTTAACATAGCCCCACAAAAAATAATCCAGTGGTGTTAAATCACACGATCTGGCTGGCCACTTAACAGCTAATTTTCGTGAAATTATGCCGATCGGGAAATTTGGTTTGCAATAAATTGATCGTTTCATTGGCTGTGTGACATGTGGCACCGTCCTGTTGAAAAGGCCAAATTGCCGAACTTTTCTCTTCGTAACACAATAAAAAGAATCATCTTCATCTAAATTTTTTGTTTTATTTTGTTTTAGTAAACAAAGTTCTTGTTGAAAAACCCGTTACTTATTGTTATAACTTAATCCTTTATTTAATAATTACCTACATAATGTTAACCATTAAATTTTATTCAAGGGCTAACAATAAAAATGCATTAATTTCATACTGAGAAATACTTGGATTACAATTATTATCATCTATTTTTTTTTCGGGGAGCCGATGGATGCAGAAGTCGAGCAGCCGCACAAAGTGGCGTTCTGTGGGGGAGGCCTATGTTCAGCAGTAGACGTCTTCAGTCTGTTGATGATGATGATGCTGATGGTATATATTTTGCGGTTATTTAGATATAAAAAGTTAAAAGCCAAATTACTGAACAAATTTTGATATTTATATGGGCCCAATCTGTTAAAGTAGATGTAAGTACTACCTTCCAAATAAAAAAAAACTGAATCGGTTTATAAACGGAGTTATGACGCAACCAAAGAAGTTTTAAAGTGCAATACTTACAAATATTCTTTGGAGGCACTGACCTCTAATACTAGTAGTACGATATCGTCTATCCAGCGTACTTGTATACTTAGAGAAGAAAAAAAAATCCTCCGAATAATAACCTCATTTTTTAAAGTTGGTTGACAAGAGGCGGCAAGCAGTCTTGCTACAGACAGATTCTTCAAAGCGGTTTCTGGAAGTAGCAAACAAAAGGCATCGCGGTTAATTTATTTTCTGTTTGTGCTCGTAAAACAAACTCATTTTAAAGCGTACCCTTTCATTTGCAGGTACTCAGGTAGGTATGATGTCTTTATGATCCGGTGACTAAGTTTTTGTCGGTTTTTTGTTCTTAGGCCCCCCATACACTTCCGTCAATGTTTTCCCCATACTGTAAACCGAGAAACATTGACCAATACTAACCTTACACGATCAATAAAATTGATCAATCACAAAGATTGATTTTTGGTTTTGCATAGAAATTGAAACAATTAGTCTTCAAAATCTAAGTTCAAAAGTTAGAATAACATGAATGAATTGTAACATGAGTGAGTAATTCATAACTTTATACGTAGTAGGTAGGGGAGGTAGGGGAGGAACGGGCAGTCGGGGTCGGGAGACATGGGCACCCCCTCGTAATTCTGATTTAGCTGTTGTTAGTTATTTTTCTAAAGGTTAGTAGTTTAATGTTCTCTTTGGCAACAATACTCATTGATTTTTCATTGATTTCGTTTAGTTGTCGAATTCATACGGTTTGGGTGCGTCGATGTAGCATTTTATGTTGTGGTTTCGCAGTAAATGAACGAGAAACCGATGAGAAGGTATGTGTTATTTTATTGTCTTTCTATTATACATTTAATAAGGTACTGACCTACAAGTCACTCTAAAATATCTAACCCAAAAACTTCATGAAAAAGTATTATGTAGTGGGAGCATTGGCTGTTGGGAGTTGGGAGTTGGGAGCATTTTTATGGGAGGCTCGGGCATGCCCATGTAATATTGTGTATACTTAAGGTAGAAGATTAAACATTTTATTGGATGTAAAAACTTAAATAAAATAATGTATATACTAAACTAGACCTAAAAACTTGAAAACTAAAATATAAAACTTAAAATAAACCGTTGGCGGAGGGAAAAGTGCCCAGAATTACTGTTTTGTGCCAGAATGCTGGCAGCATTACCACGCTGAATGAAGAAGAAGACGGTAGAAGACATTTTTACACCACCCGATTTAATTTATTTTTTTACATTATTACTTAAATTGCAGAAAAATTAGCAAACAAATATAAACTTTTTTATAAACTTCTCCCCTACTGACGTCATTCATCAATAACAATAAATAAAATGTAAGCAGTGATCCAACAGCTGAGCACGTAGTAACATATTCAGTAATCTGTGGCCTTCTGTGGCCTTCTGTGGCTGAGCCTTTATAATGGGTAGTTCCCATCTGTTCTACTATTTGTTCTACCAGTAGAACAAGTAGGAAAAAAATCACGCCTGTTCTACTAATAGAACAAGTAGGAAAAATAAGTCTTGGTTGTTCTACCAACACAGAAAGTGATAGAAAACATGTAATCTGTTCTACCAATAGAACAAGCAGAAAAAATAATGTTTGGTTGTTCTATAATACCAATCTACGAGACATAGGTTTACAAGTGCAGCTGAAATGCAGTGCAATTTATCCATGAACCATAACAGCGAGAGTGGTGTGCTTGCGCCAAAAATACCGTCGGCATCACGCCCGCGGGCCGCTGCCGTATACCTACAAACTACCTACAAGTCGTGCTTTATGTACGAATTTATGAGCCATCACGCTCGTCCGGCAGCTCGTCGTAAATATCATGCCAAGCATCTGTTGCCATCATCGCCATGCTGGATGTAGATATAGGTTAGGTACGGTACTTATGGGCTATGCTGCTGCAAACGTAGAATGATTATTTTCTGCAAATAATAAAGTGCGGTAGCGGTACTTATTACAGCTATTAGTTTAAACAATTTTCTGGGATAAGGAGACAGATAGGAATAACCGAATATATAAAAAATAAACAAAAATATATATAATTTTTTTTTTTTTTTTTTTTAACGGGCAAATTGCCTTTATTACTCAAGCTAACTACTACAATAATAAAAACTAAACTAAACTAAACTAAACTAAGCATAACGAAAGCCCTGTCAAGTCGTATTTTTTTCGGCCTATTTTTCGATAGGGTTTTTCAGGTTTTTTTGCTGCTTTTTGGACAATTTCTGTCCACCAACTAGCCGTCTACAACACGGGATTCTCGAGGTACTATTTGTAGAGCTGGCGACAGTCTCTACTTATTTTCCATATTCTTATTTTATCACGGTCTACTGCTAATTTGTTATTTTTGTTTCCATGTCAACGCCGCCTGGCGTCGGCACGACGGGCCTCGACGTCGCTCCTGACGGACGTCAAATCTATACAGACCCTAAGTTGATTTATTTACTTACTTTGTAAACACAGCATCTTTTGGAAAAAATGAGTACCCAAAACAACGTGGTGTCGCTGGAAAACAGGATACAGTGTCCCGACTGTCCCCAGGTACGTTTATTCAAGGGCCAAAAGGGCCTTAAAATTCATCAATCGAAATGCCACAGAGTGATCCAAATTCCTCTATCAGCCCCCGTTTCAGGTTCGTTAGTAGCCAGTAGCAGCCCTACGAGCGCTGCTACTCCTTCCAAACCGTTTTGGGAGGTTTTGAGCTCGTACAAACGATTTATTCCGGTTCTAAAACGCATCCCGCGTGGTGCTCGCATTTCGGTTGCTCAATCATTATCATCATCCATTAGGAACGTTATATCTAAAAACACGAAACATGCCTGGGAGCATCTCCTAACTTTTCCGTACCATGTACTTTACGTAAAATTAGACCCTACAAACAAATCTTCCCTTACTAAAAGAGTAAAGGAAAACTGCGTAAGGTACAAAGTACTGGAAGAGCAATGTTTGGATCACGAAATTATTGTTCCGCTTAACAGGCGAAACAATATTATAAATTCAAAACAAAATAACGATTCGGCCACCTTTAAAATCGTAGAGAGCAAAATTAGTGACGGCGACATTAAGGGCGCCGCCCGCGTCCTGTTCTCTAGCGACACAATAGCCCCATATTGTTCTGAGACAATTCAATCACTGCAGGACAAACATCCACCTGCAGCAGCAAATCTCCACCTTCCTGAACCACCCCTACCAAATGACGTCACTGTTGAAGTGACCCCACAGGAAGTAGCTGCAGCCGTTACTTCTTTCCAGAGTGGTTCAGCCGGAGGTCTTGATGGCCTTACCCCTCAAATTCTAAAAGATCTTTTATCGGGCATTTCCGGCGAAATTGGCGAGGCCCTCTTGAGAGACTTAACGGCTTTAGTAAACCTGATGCTGTCAGGGCAAGTCAACAGTGACGTCATCGAAATTTTGTATGGCGCAAACTTGTGTGCCCTTATCAAAAAAGACGGTGGTATCAGACCTATTGCGGTAGGCACCACATACCGCCGCCTCGCTGCCAAGGTCGGCTGTAGGAAAAAGGTTGCTTTTTTAAGCAACCTTTTTCAGCCAATACAGCTGGGCTTTGGTTCGCGGGGTGGCTGTGAGGCCGCTGTTCATTCACTTAGAACCTTTCTCAAACTAAATTGTGGTGAAGTGTTGCTAAAGGTGGATGTTAAAAACGCTTTTAATTCTGTCGACAGAGGCGCTCTTTTGACACAAGTCAAGGATAAAATTCCCGAACTATATAAATTCCTTTATCAATGTTATGGCAATCCAACAAAATTAAATTACCAAAATAACGCGATCCTATCCTCAGTCGGGTGTCAACAGGGCGACCCTCTAGGTCCGGCCATTTTTAGCCTTGCCATCCATCCAATTATTCAACGTCTTCAGTCCAAACTTAATGTTTGGTACTTGGATGACGGAACCCTAGGAGGCGACGTGAACACTGTTTTTAATGATCTAGGTATCATTATTAACGAATTTCGCGACATTGGTTTGGATTTAAATTTTTCTAAATGCGAACTTTTTGTTTGCGATACTTGTCCTGATAAAGATTTGGTTTTTGAAAAGTTTAATAGTCTTGCTCCGAATATCAAATTAGTAGACAAGCGTTCTCTTCGCCTTTTGGGTTCGCCGATTCTGGATGAGTCTATCTCACCTTTTGTAGAAGAAAAAATTCAAAAGTTCAATAACGCATCAGACAGGTTACTCAAAATTAACGCCCACATGGCTTTTACAATTATTCGTTTTTGTCTATTTGTCCCTAAATTTACTTATATTTTACGATGTTGTCAACTGTGGAAACACAGTGAGCTCCTTATGGGCTTAGACAGCATTGTAAAAAACACTCTGGTTTCGGTCTTGAATGTTGATATGGATGACAGGACGTGGTCGCAAGCCTCTCTACCTGTGCGCTTAGGAGGTTTAGGGATACGCAAAATTTCGAGTGTTGCATTACCGGCATTTTTGTCCTCTGTACATGGTACACATAAATTAATAGAAAAAATTCTTGCTCCATCTTTAGGTACTTTCGAAGTAGCCCATTTGTCTGAGGCCAAGAATGCCTGGGGGTTGGCTTGTCCAAATTCTGATTTCCCGGTGGTTCTTTCCTCACAGAGGCTGTGGGACCGACCGCTCTGCGAACTAGCACGGAAAAATCTTTTAGATACGTGTCCTAGCGTCGCTGATCGTGCTCGGCTTCTCGCAGTCTCTGTGTGGGAGTCAGGACTTTGGTTACAGGCCATGCCTTCTTTCAACACTGGTAACCTTTTAGATCCGACTACTTTTCGTTTAGCTATCAGCTTACGTTTGGGCGCAAGATGCTGTGTGGCCCATCGCTGCCAGTGCGGTACCGCAGTTGACCAGCTCGGTCATCACGGTCTCTCGTGTTCAAAAAGCGCTGGTCGAATTTCGCGCCACGCTAGTCTTAATGACATCATTCGCCGGGCTTTTACCACCGCCAATGTTGCAGCCATTCTCGAACCGAATGGTCTCATGCGTGACGATGGTAAAAGACCCGACGGAATGACTCTGGTTCCCTGGAAGATGGGGCGGCCTTTAGTGTGGGACGCTACTTGCGTCGATACTATGGCGCCGTCACACCTTCCCGAGACACACGTTAGGGCCGGCGCCGCGGCTAATTCTGCTGAGCAGCTAAAACGGCGCAAATATAGTAATCTCGGTAGCGGTTACATATTTGAGCCGTTTGGTGTTGAGACCCTGGGTCCGTGGGGACCGGGAGCTCATCGCGTTTTCCAAAGTCTATCAGAGCGCCTGGTCGATGCGACGCGTGACCAAAATGCTGGCACTTATTTGGCCCAACGCATCAGCATTGCAATTCAACGTGGCAATGCGGCCAGCATGTTGGGTACGCTACCTACCGGTAGTGGGCTGGAGCACTTGGACTGTCTATAGGCCATCGCGGCTATTATACAGTCCATAAGTGTTCTTTGTAGTAGGTAGTGTAGCTAGTTTAGTTTAGTTTATATATAATTTTTTTTTTTTTTTTAAATTGTAATTAATAATTACAATTAAAAAGTTGGGAGTAAAATTTTATTATAATCATACTAACATTTTGATTATTTTCTTTGTAAGTACATATTGACTATTCTTGTGAGGTCATCCTCCTCTCTCCAAATTTGCTGCGCCCGACGGGGTCCATAACGATCCTACTTAATTAATTTTATAATTATTCCACCTATATAATGTACACTATGAAAGCAATATCTGAATCTGAATCTGACCCAGAGTAGGTACTATCTACCTGATCGAAGGTACTATCCTACCTAACTTGCTTATCCCTCGGTAGTGTAATCTGTGTGCAAAATTCTATCCAAAATCCAAATCAGTTCAGCCGTTTTGGAGGGACAAACAAGCAAACGGACGTTTATTGCTTTTATATTAGTGTAATGTGTAAGGTAGGTCTAGTCTAGCTAGGACCTAGGTAGGACCTAATAACATACAACCTACCTACCAAGAATTCGCTCTATTTACTTGCCTACCTACTATACTAACGGATGTAAAGTTCGAACGCCACATGAAACATGAATGAAAAAAATGATAAGAGTAGTATTGACCTATTGAAGCTAATCCACCCCGGCTTTGCACGCGTTATTTATTATAATAATATTAAACCTTCTTATGGTAGACCGTCTAAGGGTAGGTATTATTTTCTAAATAGCATCAAATGGGGGAGACAGAATTCGCCCTGCTTACGTAGGTCAAGTCTATGGGGGGAGAGATGTTCAAAAACACCTCATTTACCTCCCTTTTATTGCCCACATCGTAAAGTTAAGACACAACACAACAAATCTTTGTCTTTCGTGGTTTACATAGGTACATATAGTGTACCTAATTACCTACCTAAGGTTACTTATGTACCGTCAATGATAGGCCTACTAGTCATTATAGTAGGTACGCTATTACACTACCTATGTCTGTTTTGTGCTACTACCATATGTGTAATAGTATTTATTACACATATGGTACTACTGACGTAGGTACTACGTGACTATGGGTGGGTTTTTTGATCCGTAGTTAAGGTAACCAATGGTTAAAACTTCATACAAATTCTAACCAATGGTCAAAATTTGTTAGAGTTTTTAACCATACCTTAACTATTAATCAAAAAACTCATCCTAAGGGTGGGTTTTTTGATCCGTAGTTAAGGTTTACTAGGTGGTAGGACTTTTCTGCAAAGTTCGTCTAGGTAGGTACCACCGCTTTGCGAGTTATTCTGCCGCCAAGCAGTAATGTGCAAGCACTACTGTGTTCCGGTTTGAAGGGCATTGTAGCTAGTGAAATTACTGGGCAAATGAGACTTTATCCTGATCACTCAGTCTCGTAATCTGATTACTAGACTGTGTGATGTCTCAGGATGACTTGCGCAGTGCAGTGTCACGCGAAACTTTATTGTTTTAAAGATCCGAGTGATACTGCTACTGTTATGGGCGGCCGTGTTGCTTAACATCAGGTGAACGACTAGCTCGTCACGTCATTTAATCGCATAAAAAAAAAGGTAACCAATGGTTAAAACTTATACAAATTTTGACCATAAGTAATTAGAATTTGTTAGCATTTTTAACCATTAGTTACTTTAACTACGGATCAAAAAACCCAACCTAAGACTTTACGTGAAATATTTTATTAGATAACACGATGAAAAATTACAATACTTGATTGACACTGGCTAAATACACTAGGTATGTGAAGAGCCAAAATATAAGAAAAAAAGGCGTTTATTTGGCTATACGTACTACATTTTGTTTGGACATTTTTATTTTAAGTAGGCATAACTGGGTATAACAGTAATAATATTATGTTAGTATTCGGTTCCAGCCATTGCAATGGGCCATTAAAGATGGTAAAAGTAGACATCTGCAGGCAGGCACCACCCTTGAATGTGTGCGAGCGCATTTCCTTCGCCAGACAGTTTGTCGCCGATACAGAGTTACAGACGCACTCGGTTCCTTGGTTCCTTCCCTTCCAAATAAATTATTTACGAATGAGGCGACTGCACTACTTAGGTACGATATATATTATGTATGAACTGTAATACCATATTTACGTTTGGATTAACTTACGTAGGCCTTTTAATAAAATGCTTTTAAACAAAGAGGTAATAGCGTAGTACTACTACCTATACATATAGGTAGGTATATCTATTCTGTGGTAATACCTACATTATACAGGTATTTCCTTAAAAATGATTGGTAAAGGTAAAGGTGAAGAAAAATGTAAGTAGGTATAGGTAGTTATATAGGAACCTGTACCTAATACCTACTAGGAAACCCCGAGGTTGTAGTTAACTTCCAGGTTATGAAAATGGGTTTTCAGTATTTGAAGTATAAGTATTTACCTACCTAGGTAAATAGGTACACCTACCTAATAAATATAATTTAGGTACCTACCTACCTTCTGTATACCTATCACCTCCCTATCACTAACAGCACCACTTAACTTACTAAGGCCCGATTTCACCAACGTTTATTCCAAATATACGGCTATTCCTTACTCCTGGATACAGCTAATTGACAAATGAAATTACACAAAAAAGACGCCATTTTGATTGTATCCAAGGAATAAGTCTTATTCCTTCACAAAATTGGTGATATAAGGGCTATATTCGCGTAACTCGGTTGTTCTCGAAAAGTTATACCTGGAATAAAATTTATTCTAGTTTGGTGAAATCGGGCCTTAATGCGATATTTACATTATGTAAGTAGACACATAGATAGGGTTACTTACTACTATTGGGTATAATAATAAACTAATATATGTAAGTAACTAGGTAGGTAAAGTACCTTATATAGGTACACATACCCAAGCAATCATCATCATCATCAGCCTGAAGACGTCCACTGCTGAACATAGGCCTCCCCTTATGATTGACCGCCACCTTGAGCGGCTGCTTGCTCCCTGCATCCATCGGCTCCCCGCGGATCTGACCAGGGGGCGTACTGTGAGCTCTTAGCGCGATTCAAAACTGAGCCTTTATTGGTTCGTTTGTTTTTTTTTGTATGGGGATTTTGACAAGCGATCCAGTGCAGGCTCCGTTTTGAATCGCGCTAAGAGCTCCCAGTACGCCCCCTGGTCGTCGGTCCACCTAGTGGGGCGCCCGTCTTCCGGTTCGTGGTCGCCACTCGAGAACCTTTCTTCCCCATTGTCAGTTCTAAAGATACTTAGGGTTTTACTGTTATATATACCTACACTTTAAGTAATGTATAGGTACTCAAATATCTATTAAGTTTAAACCACAGAGCAGGAAAAAATTACGCTCGTGCCCGATAGAGCGTTTTGGACACTTCTCAAGCAATTCCAGCGTGTCAGATTTTATAATATGAAACTATATGGCTTACCTGTGCAGATGACATTATTGTCATTAGTTGTACCTATTCGCTCGGCGCCTATTGCTCGGCAAGTCGGCACAAATATAATAATTTCGCCTCTATCAGGGAGCGAGCAAAATTCGTTTTCCTGCTCTGTATTATAAACGAATATTTTTTCCTATAAATAGTGGAGATAGCGAGCGAATTTCCATAGGGTCTGGGACTTTCCATGGGGTCCACTGTTCCAATGGATGTATCCTTCTCGATCCACTTATCCCGGCAACTGCCCAAGCCAAGGCTCGCACCCCAGGTGTGCGTTTGAGCTAGTTGCCGCCCACTTTTGACTGCTGGGCACATTGACCCGGTGACGCTGTAAAGGTCGGTAGAGACCAACAGCGTTAACCCGTGCAAGAAAAAGTGGAGATAGCAAACATGCACCACATAGGTGGGTATTTTTTCTAGTTTGTGATGAAACAATAAATCGAGATGCCTACCTAACCCTCATAAGTAGTTTCATTCGACAGAAAAGTGCGTCAGTCTTGGTCTTTTAAAGTTTTAAAAAGTTAATACCTTTGTAAAAAAAAACAATCGTTTATAGTACCTAATTATAGTAATAATTGGTGTACAATAAACACCACATTGATAAGTATTATTATTTATTACGAATAAAACAGAAGAGCTGCACTGTATAAAAAACAACAAAGATTAACGCAGGTAGATATTGGGTAAGGGCTAAAGGGCTGGCGCCGTCGGCGCTACCTGCCACACACGGGTGCACGGGGAGCCAACAAATGAAATACTTCATATATAATTTGGTAAACAACTCTTTATTATATAATAATAATAGGTTTAATATTATAATCTTCATAAATGTAGGTACTACATTCCATAAATCCCACATATAAAAATACATTATTATACTTTAATACACAAAATAACCAATCTTCTCAAGACGAAAGTATATTAATGCACTATGGCGGCGTGTATGATAAGGCACGGTGATGGAGGGCTACGCCCCGGGCGGCGCCAGGCGGGCGTCAGCGACTAGATCACAGGAGGTATAGGGCAAAGCCCCAGTGGCGTTCTCTCATCTGAGCGGAGCCGGGAAGGAGGGTACCGGAGCGCACCAGTGTTGAGCGGAGCACGCGGTCAAAGCACAGCCTGCCGCGCTTTGCACCGGCACGAATGCTGACACGTGCACGCCGCTAGACACAGGTAACGACGCTATCGCAGGTCGTTTTTCCTCCTCGTCTTCTAGGAGGTATGGCCGGAACAATTTAAACGGTTTGCGAGGTTCTGGTGCCACAGGTGGAGCAGTGAGCATTTGTGGTGCAGGTGGTGGCGACGGTCGACGAACGGAGAGGTCTATGGGCTCGATGGCGGGCATAGGCACAGGAATCTGCATTGGCAACTGAGTCATCTGTGCTGAAGGGCTCAGTGTAGCAGGTGGTGGAGAAGGAAAGCGCGCGCTCTCTGGTGAACCAGCCGCATACGGCGGCGGTGACGGAGCTGGTTGTGGAGCTCGCCTCAGGAGCGCCGCTCGCAAAGCGGGTTCTGCTTGTAGCCACTTTTGGATCTGTCGCCGATGTATGCCAAACTTCCTGGCTGTGGCGCGTTGGTTGCCGCGACATTGTGCATCGCGTCTGTAGGCTTCAAGAACTTGCAGTTTGAATTGTGGTGGGAAGATTCGACGGGAACCAGCGCGGCCCTCTGAGCGGCGGTCTGAGGGCGCGGGGGCCGAGTGCGTGTGGGCGGCGGCCATTCCAAAGTAAAAACGTGTGCGCGTGGCGAGTGTCGGCGCCGAACTGACTGCTCGTTCGTTCGACGCGCCGCGGATGTTGGTGGCGCGCCGCTGCCTGTCCGACCGACGTGCGTGTGTGCGACACGAGCTTCATGTACAATAGGCCGCGTCTAAATTGGTGAATGGAATGAGTAACAAAGGAAAAGTAGTATAATATTGTACATTTATTTAATTCAGTTTCTTAAGCCCAGAAAGGCTTAACTTCGAAATACCACCATTCGTTGGAGGTTCATATTTTTTTTTACAGAAAGGTCTTAATTACGCTGGCTTCATGAGTGAAGTTATAACTTAGTCGCGGAAACAAACATTTCTAGAAATTAATTTTCGTAAATTCGAAATTGGACCAGCTCCCCCCCTATCGGAATTTCGATTTTGAAAAATCGTAGGTAATTCCGAGTGGGGGAGGCTTCGCAAGTTTTCCTTTTAAGGGGTTTTCTCCCCCTTTCTTCACACCCCTCCACCCCTTTCCCCCGTATAATCAAATGGTGGTATTCTAAAGTTCTACCCCAGAAAGCTGTGACACTTAATAATTCTTAAGAACATAAAAATATTGAAAAATATTAAAACTACTTGCCTATCGAAACGTCATGCTATAAATCACAAAATGTTAAGGTCCTTCCTATCAAAAGCACAGAACTATATAGGTCATAGACTAGTATTGGTATATGATATAGGTTTTAGGTAGGTAGGTATTATACTTAAGTTCTTTTTTCTTATGAGCAGTTGAGCACAGAAGATTTCATTGGCATCAATTTGAGCAGAGGCCTCCCTTTCCTCCTTGGTAGTTCAAACTTGCTAAACTTACCAACTAACTTGCTAACTTGGATTTAATGAATGAAAACTGTGTAGTGCACTCAATAACGTCTCGAATTACTCTACAATATGGAAGAAAAATTCATTGAATCTTCTTTCTTTGACCAAGTTGTCATACACAGTTTACAGTAGGTACCTAACTATGAAAATGGTTTATTAAACAGATTAATACTTAGGTACGTATCTCAAAAAAATTATGTTACATGATGAACGTTGCCTAAGTCAGTAATCTCGCCTCATTCTCGTTGGCGTGAAAAAATGCCGCAAGTGGGAGCCGATAGCACGTAGCGCCACCTTTACTATCCTTCTCACTCTACCTTAAATTTCCAAGAGAGAAAAAGACAAATGATTATGCCCTGCCCCGGTCGCTGCCACATCCGTTTACGAAACAAGTTTGCGTGCGGCGTTGTCACACTGTGCGCGCGGGTGGCTCATGAGCGCAGGGGGGGTGCGGGCGGATAGGAATGTGCATGGAACGGCAACGCCGCCGACCGTGGCAGACAGGGTGTCGCCGACTCGTCGGCGTAGACAGGCCGTCGCTCGGCGGCGCTTGCCCCCCTTGCACCCGCTCACTCACACCCGCAGCGTCCGAACGAACATCAACAAGTTATTTCGGCCCTGCCTTAACCGTACCTAAAAGATCTTATGTTGCATGGTACACGCGGGCGGTTAGAACATTATAGAATAAAACATGATCTTAGCGCCACGCCACAGCCGTTTCGAGGAAAGTTGTTTTTTTTACTTTTGTTAAAGCGATCGGCCGCCTGCCGCGCCTGACGCTGGTTCGTTTGCGTTCGGCGACCGTGAAAACAGCATTGAAACTGGCGGCATAGATTTTTCTGAAGTTTTTTTACTACGCTCAGTAAGTATATTTTTCTATATTGACACAGAGTAGTAATTCTACTACTCGGTGTCAATTTAGAAAAATAGGATACTAAGTTCCCCTTTCAATAAAATTAGAAACAAAGTTATAAATTACGTGTTACAACGTCTATTTTATTAAGTTCTATCTATCTATACTATTATTTACCTAATTACCTACCTAACTATTTAAATAAATTATTTTTCATAAGAATATCTTGATTGACAGAATTTCAGAATTCACTGAGTTCAAAGGAACTAAGTACTTAGGTACTAAGATACCTTAACCTTCTGAAGTTCTCACCCTATACTTACCTACCTAGTCCCTTTCAAATAGGAAGTCACTTGGCAGCATATTTGGGCAGATATCATAGGTATAGTTATTCGATAAGTAGCTAAATAGGTACCTAAAGCAATCTTTAATCAGTATATAAAGATTGGAGTATTGGCGGTACCCATACGTACATAATTAAAATTGTTTTGTGACATTTAACAGCTAACATGTCATAAGCTCCACAGGTGACTTCCTATTTGAAAAAGATTAAGTAGGTATATAGAGAGAGATAGGCGCTAGTAGGTACCTACTACAGAGTAATTAAAGAAAAAAAAAACATTTATTAAACACTCACAAACAAAATAAAAAATAAAATAATTTAACTACTATAGTTTCTTGTACTGTCTACTGAATTAGTCACCCACATACAGTTTTATTTTTATTTATTTATGAATACCAACATAAAAGTACCTATAAGATCGATTGGTTTGGTTTCGGCACAAAATACAGAGTTGGGTATCAACGGTATCAACATAAAACCAACCCAGTCGGTCCACCAACAACTTACCAAACCGGTGTAGGTGCCGCGGCGGTGGTGTTCGGCGCTCATTCAACTGTGGGCCAAATACACTTGATTTGGAATTAATCCATGCTAATATGAGGCCCCTTCAGGCAACGACAGCAGCACCAAACGAGTTTTAAACTAGTTGCAAAATATCACCGATATGATAATGTTATAAAGTGTTGACTTTAAAATCTTAATTATACTGCAGTTGTCTCGGATTGAGTTGTTCAGGGATTGAGTTATTCAGTGCTTGAGTTATCCGGGGTTGAACACCGTCGTCTGGGATAGGTGCCTTGCATTTGATAGATAAATTCATAATATCATATTATAAAGAGAGTCTCGTGATACAATAAAGTACTAATTTGATGCTCGTTAAATAAGTAGGTACCTATGTGGGGAAGTGCTGACAACAGAACTAATGACCAAGGTCATAATAGACCTACACGTACACATGAGTCCATGACATCATGGTGTTTTAAAAAATATTCCATCATATAAGCTTGGTTTTTTGCATGGTTCTCGCTCGACCCAACACCACATGTTGAGAACTCGAGATTGTGGAGCCAAGCTCAGTAAAGTTGCCAATCCACAATTTTATTTTAGTTGCAAGGGTTCAAAATATAAATGGTATAGGAAGGTTAGGTACCTACATAACTACATTATACTATATATCTATTCTGTGATTATACTTCAAATGGTTCGACTCCATCTAGTTCAAATACTTAAATAATAAGTACCTAAGTTGTAAGTAGGTATCTTTACTTCCGCAATAGAAAAGAATCAAGAAGTTATTATTTTTATTTTTTCAATTTATACAAAATGCTGCTGATTTCTACGACAGAAACTCGGAGACACTGATGTGGTTGCTGCTCATAAACTGAGCTAATCAAGTCCACAGACACATCGACGCCGGCCGCGTTGTTGTGTTGACTGTTCGCCATACCAATGAGCTTAGCCCACTTTTGAAACGGCCTAACAGCCAATTATTTGCTTTACACTTAACACCCTATACTGTATGAGAATAAGCTTTTTTTCGCTACACATACGCACAACGTAATTCTATCAATAATGTCCTAATGTCCTGTCCGTGTTGATTCAACTCACAGAATTTTCACTCCTATCCTATTATAGTTGTGGTTTGTTGCTCAGGTAATGAAATCTTATGTATGGCAGAGTCAGGGAGGCTTAAAAGTAATAAGGACACGTGTGTTTGAATTTTAAAACCATCATCCCAAAGAGAGTTTTAGCCTACAAACTCCTGAGATCGTAGCATTGATAACTGTGTCGGATAGGCCCTCTAACAGGTTTTAATGGGTCATTTCTGGAATGAAAAGGCATTTTTATTTAAGTAGCTGGCAGTAAAATCCCAGGTAAAATGCACGAAGGATAAAAAACTGAGTTAATTAGATTTTATTTTACATAAACACTAAAAATCACAATAACAATATTTATAAGCGTTTGAAAGTCTGTATTATGATGTGACACTTTGCTAACGTAATAGTAGATTAGTAGCCCAGAGCTGTAAGTGTATGGTACACACTCAATCTAAGGGGGGAGGTATTTCGAAATGGACTGTATGAGGTGCGTCTTGAGAGTTAGGTGAGGAACTGATATTCTACCCCTGCAAGCTTCTAGAGGAATTAAGAATACTCCACCAACCTTTCATCCACGCCCGCCTAGGGCAGCAGCATCAGTCGCAGTCCAAGCACGGCCCGCACTGCGCAGTTGGTATCACTGTAGGTACTCCAAAACTTCACAAACTTGCAGCACACTCAATACGAAGAAAGGGTGGTTCCAGCCCTCTCGCGACGAAGATTGGCCAAAGGAAACGGCAGGCAACTGTGCAACGTGCACACGGCGCGATTCGCATCGACACAATGACAACCACCGTTCGACGGTAGTAGAAAAAAAGTATTGATGGAGTTTATTTCCTAAATACCCTCCATTCGCTTGCAAAGATCGAACAGTAAGGCATCAATTGCAGCCCGAGATATTTAGGCTTTTAGGCGCACGAGCGCAGCGAGGGCGCCTATAGTTCGAGGGTGCAATTGATGCTTACACTCGAGCTAACTACTCTGCTTTACATCTCGATTGTGAGGTAAGTAGAAAAAAACCGGCATTACAAGAATAAAGTAAAAGTTTTCTATGCCCGCCTTTTTTCATCTTTTTTTTAATGTTTTTTTTCAAGAACGAAATTGAGCTTCGCCGTTCGATATTTAAAATTGATGACTATTATACTCATACGAAGACAAGGCTGAATAGCGAAGCGACCTCTTTTGTCATTGGGATGAATGCATGATGTCTATTGCCAGTATGATGGTTAGATGTACGCGAACTTTTTGAAAGAGTGAAGAGTTTTTTTTAATTACTTACCACCCTAGGGCTTTTCTAGCTACATTATTACCCTAGAGCGCTAATTGGTTACCTACAAGCCCCATTTGGGGGTAATAAGGACCTACTTACCGAATATGAGAGATGTAAATTAGTTTTTAATATCTCGCTGAAGCGCCATCTATGCCTATCGATATTTTGCGTAGGTAAACTTTAACCCCCATTGTAATCCTTGATACGTATCTGGATATCAGCAAACGCAACTCACAAACAGTCAAACTGTCAAACACGAATAAACAAGTATCGTCGTCTTTTTCGTCGTCTCTTCTATAACTCTATAAGTAGGTACCTACTAAATAATAATTAAGTGAGTTTTCCATGTAATTTGCTCGGGTCAAGACGGGTTACTCCTTGAGTACCCTGATCCCCGAGGCCCCCCTCCCGGAGAACCACGATTTATTTATATCTTAATAAACTCAATTAAAAGTCAGACTAGATTAATAGTACCTACCAGCTGAAGTGTTCATAAAGTTTTATTATCTACTTACTAAAATAAAATACTACAAACTTAACTTTAAGAATACTAATACAGAAAACCAAAATACCTAGGTACTCTTGGAACATGGCTGCTATAGGTATACGCGGATCCACAATCTCGCTCGCGCATTGCGACATTTTTAAAGATATTAAATAACTGAATTTACTTACGAAAACTTGGCTCAACTATGTTCTCATTAATAATATTACAAATGCTCAACAAAAATATCATAATAGGTGTATATTAATCCAAACAAGATTTCCTACATACAACAGTCTTAAGTTTTTGCTCTTTCTATCCTGTTTATATATAGGTATATGTGGCTATTTTCATAATGCAGATCAAGTTAATGAAGGTGGGATTGCTCAATACATGCTCAAAAACTATCAAAATCTTACACGAACATGAAAATGTAATCTTCTTCCATATGTTGCAATACCTATCTAGGTGACAAAACGAGTTAAAAATATCGAATTAATACCTAATTTGAATGTGCCGATGATAGCATGGATTCACGAGGTGGCGCGACGGACATGTAACCGGTTTCTATATGGTCACCTGTACTAACTGCTGGGTATTCTGTGAACCCTCGCCAGGTAGGTGGGCAACAAGTCTTGCTCGCCTGGTTCCACCAGCTTTCACGACGACCGACGACGTAAAGAAAATGACGGACTTAAATAATTAGGAATCTGATTGGATTTTGTGGAAATTGAAAACATCTACTTGCTGGTGTACAAGATAGTGCAGCTACTTACCTACATCATTCTTGTTTGCAACCATCACTGGCTTTACTACACCACTTCATTGTTCATTGTAGTACCTAGTAGTGCTAGAAGATAAGTACTGTATACTTACCCCCCACCCCCACCTACGTCCCCACCTACGACCGACCGTATGACCTACGTCTAAAAATTGGGCAGCTTACTTACCGCTTATGCAAATGACGGTTTGTGATAATAATATGTGTAAGTATATAGGTACTGTAGGTAGGAACAAGGAGCGAGTGAAAATCGCATCCTGAGGGGTTGAGTGAGCAGCCTCCCTAAGGCGGCAGCCGCTCTCAAGACTCTTGGGCAGCGCCGGCCCTAGCCCTGGGTTTGGGAGGAGCAAGATTGTCTTTCGGCGCCCTTTAGTTGGCGACGCTTTCACATCACATAATTTGTATTTCAGTTTATGTGAAATAAATAGTAATTACTTTTTCACCAAACGCAACTAGAACGCGTTAGTAAAACTAAGAATTGAATATATAAAATATTATAAAAAACACTTTGCCGAGTACCTATTATATCGATATCAGATCACACGCAAACAATCTTTGGACTAAAATAAGTTTATTTTTGAAAACACTAAATCGGCCTTCTTAGGGATATGTTCTTTGTATGGCCAAATAATTCTTAAGAAGACCATTACTTACATAGACTTATGTAAATAGGGCGAATTCTGTGATTACTTACTAGAGTTATTTATCGAGGAAATACAAACAATATTAAATGAATATTTTTATATATGAAGAGAATTATAAATAATAATGATACTATGGCGATTTTTATGCATAATCATGGTAATATGTTGCTAGTGGAGCCCTTGTGACCAAGCAAGGCTAACCGCCCTACAAGGAACCATTGGCTTTCCTAGGCTAGGAACGTATACAACGTGTAAAATGGTATTTTTTTCAACTAAAATGAAACAAAACCAACAAATTTCAACTTCAATAGCTACGCACAACCAGTATATATCAATGCAGGATGAAAATCAAAAATATAATGCCAATATATTAGTTGAAAAATTTAATATGATTGACTCCGCGTAAAAATTAGAAACGACATTTCATGAAACTGTCCTCAGGAAGAGGAGGACCTAACTGACAAAATGACGACGCGAGCAATACGAGTGGGGTGTTGCATCTGTGGATTGAGATTAGTCAAGTATTTGTTTGGGTGGGGTTGACCAAAGTCATCATAGTGCTATTTTTGGACAATTGGCCTTACAAAGAGCGCGGCTTTACATGGCTCACCCATCTTATGTGAAATGAAATTATGAAAAATGAAATTATTAGTTCTGATGGTATACCTCTTTACACATTCCTTTCAGTATGATACGGTAATTTTTTTTGAAATTTTCGTACAAACTTCAACTATTTTTACAACCCCTGCAAGTGTTTAATTTCGAAAAACTAAAAGGTACCATTTCAATAATATTTATATTTTTGTTTGTATGTGTTAAGTTTCAAAACGATACGTCACGAAATGTAGGTATTTCATACAACCGTTTTATAGGTACCACTTTCGCCCACTTCAGTTGAATTTTCAAAAATCCTTTATTAGCACGCGCTTACGTCATAAAAGGGAGACAATCCCCAAACAAGTCTTTACGTTTAGCGGTTTGGGCTGTACGTTGTCTGTCAGTTAGTCAGGACAAAGGCTTTTATATAACACGGTTGATGATTGATTCACATTCACGCTCAATTACAACGTAAAGTTCCTATAAGCGCAAAAGCGCAATTCAATTCCTACAGTAGATTAGATTTAGTTTAAGTAGGTGCCTAAGGCAGGAGATGCCTAACCTGCTAGGTAATCTAGGTATCTCTGCGACAGCAGCAGCAGCGTGACCTCGATCTGCGTAGATAGAGCAATTACCTACAATCCGTACAATAATAAATAGAAGCACACAATCATACTTAGTAGGTATACTCGATAAATCAGTTAATTAGCTACGCAACTATCAATGCAATGTAGAACGTAAACGCATCACGGTTGAGATCCTATTTACTTGATAATGTAGGTCTGTACCTACGACTCCTCTACGACTGGAGTGTTGTCGATTATGTCGGTACAAATCGTGAATGTTTGCTTTTCAATGCAGCAGTTATTCACCGACATAGACATATAAAATAGTGCACTTTGCCGCGGGCGATTGCATCACACACATCACAGCCACAGAATATTCCATAGGTGCCGTGCCCCTACTCCTGCTTGACAACTTTCAGGGTTGTTATTGTTACTAATACTAATGCCGCAATTACATTACACTGAATTCAGTCGCCTAGTTAGGGTTCATTTAATCATCACTAAATGCTATTACACCTTGCTAAATCTATATACGTATAACTTGCGGTATAAATACTAGTGCGGTAATATAAAGTAAAAAGCACGCGTGAGAAATATCTTGGATTATAAGCCTAAACGCGGTGTAATAAGAGTCACTGTACGAGCAACTGTGGTGAAAAATTTATTATTAGTGCTGTTAGTGGCTTGGTGATTGATACATTAGATACCCATAGATACCTATACCTACTGCCATACAAAAAAATCGTGATAAAAAATGATGCGATTTGTCACTGATGAATTATAATTATAAAATCGCTCAAGTACTACTTACATTACTTACTGTACCTAACACCATGAACAACATACACACCTAAGGTGTTACCTGTGGTGTGTGTTTAGGTATTATAAATATACTGTGATGTAGGTTGGATAATAAATAATACGTAGGTACCTGATTGCATATCAATCGACCGACAGAGAGAGGCGCCTACGTGCGCCAATACGCGTTGCCAATCATTAACTTGACGTAGGCAGCAGACATTTATGTAAACTATTGTTGAAGTTTGAAATAATTGAAATAATAAATAACGCCCAACGATCACATACATAGATGCTGGACCCTAACTAGGATTCCCTGTATCTAGGGATCCAGGAACTACGAGGACCATGGTCCCACAACACCCAGACACAGAACAAATTTTTGCACTTTTTTTTCCTGTGCACGAATACTTGTCCTGTCGTGTGAATAATCCCGCTGCCTCCGAGTTATGAGCTGACCTGCTTAACCAGCACAACCCGGAGGCTTTCTTTGTTACCCGGTTATCCTCCGAACCCCTCCCCGCCCCTTCGAGACTAATGGACAATCCCAATATAGGTACCTACCCTAAGTAATTAGGTTACCTCATCCCTACACTGATGATGTGATTATGAGTGCTAGCGCGACCCTATCTCGCCCCACTCCGGCGGCGGACGGATCGGGGGGTTTAGTGGGATTGTATCCCACGTGCAAGGGCATTCCCCCGGCCCCCTAAAAAAACCTGCACTGAGTTTCTGCACTGCAATCTGTGTTTTTGTCTGACTTACAGTGTTGGCACAGTCCACAGAATAGATAATAGTCTGTGAGCGTATATCTTAATTACAGTACATAGGTCTTCTTCTTCTTCTCGTGTAGGCAAGCGGTCAGCCCTGGTGTCAGTTTTGAGGCCGCTCAAAGGCTTCTGACTTGGCTTAGTACACAGGTAATACCTAGGTACAATGTACACCAGTTTAGTTTAGTGTATACATACAAGATAGAGCTAACGACGTTAACAAGTTCAGTGCTTTAGGAGATCGAAAGTATATCTTCACGAGTCTTTCAGCCACTGCGGTGCCTGAAATCGTGTTCTCTCCCTCGGTGCGGGAAGTCCATAACGTCTATATTTTATTTCTTTGTGTAGGTACGACAGAGATAAGTACCTATACATACTTCATTGCAACTTAAATTTAGACACAGTGACGTAATAAAATCATTTAATAATCGAAGAGGTCTCTAAGGCTCAATTCAGACAGAGCAGCAAAATGCTCGAGCAGTTTTTTAGTGCTATATGAATATCAACCTTAATCTATTTAGACAAAGCTGAAAATAGTATGCAACGTTAAAATAGATAAGATTTTAATGTTGCATACTGTTTTCAGCTTTGTCTAAATGGAATAAGGTTTATATTCCAATAGCACTTAAAAACTGCTCGAGCATTTTGCCGCTCTATGTGAATTGACCCTAACGCACCGAGTAGTGATATTTTTTGTAGGTACGTTACGAGCGAGATATGGGTATCTGATCTTCTAAATCATAGTGGTGCGAGAGCCCACTGCACAAATACCTACGTCATCGGGTACCCCAATAGGCTATCTTTAGATGGTTAACACCGACATCTAAATATGTAAAAAAAATCAGCCCCGTACGATCCTGCCGGGTCATGGATATAATTGTTTTCGACGTATTTTTTTTTGTCAAAATGTACCCGAATGAAAGTTTTGGCAACAGTTAACTATTGATTAATTATGTAAAAAAAAAATTGGTCTGCCATTGCGCACCCTGCCGGACGTACCTGGCAGACCCCTAAGAATGTGTCCTCACACTCTTTACCTACCTCAGCGAATACCCCAATGAAACCTACACCCAATAATAGGCAAGATGCCCCTGATAATAGATTAAAAGGTCTGCCAGGTCTAAACTTGGCGAAACTTAGTATTCAAGGCATTTGAAGTTGGTGGAAGTGGATTATTTCCATGACCCGGCAGGATCGGGATATGGCAGACCTGTTTTTTTTACATGTAGGAAATGTTGGCGATGATGAATCGTTGTTCCGTAGAAAAGACAAAATAAAGTGCGATATAAATGGAAGCTTGTAATGCGGCGAAAATAATAAAAATCAAAAATATTTACATAAAAATTAAAGGGACATATATTTCTCCTCGTGTCAACCTAAAGTCTTACTTGAAAGACAACTAAAAAGAAACCTAAAAGAGGTTATAGACTCCAACCTCCGTGTCGCTTACACTCCCTGCCGGTTAACGATCTAAAGATAGTCTATTGGGGTACCCGGTGACGTAGGTATTTTTGCAGTGGGCTCTCGCACCATAGGCCTCGAAGACGCATGGAGTGAAGAGCGGGCAGCGGGGGCGCTGATCGCTTTGTTTTAGTGTTGAATACTATGGGTGCTGTGTGAAGAACACTAATTACCAACGAAGTCTTTTTAGAACTTGCTTTACATGAATACAGCAAGTTACGCTACACTAAGATTATACTACTGTGTTAAATTTTTCTGATTATTGTGGTTTAAATCTCTGTGATTGGTTTTTCACTTTCTTAAGCATATTTGCTAAATAATTTTACTTAATCAGTGCGAGATACAGTCGTTACCTAACTTTATTTATTTATTTACTCTTTGTCTATGTATCATAACTACGGGCGAAGCAAGTTACAGATAGATCAATAAATTTATCTATGATTTACAGAAATTATATAGATCGTATTATCATTTTTGAGCGACTTATGCATTATTTTCAAAATCGATTTTTAAGGGGCTGGTTTGGTCTCGTACGCACCGATACCGATCCCTTACGAACTCTAATAGAACTCTAACGCACTGGCTGAAATTTCTTTGAAAATGGCTCCGCAGCAAACGTGTTAAAAATGATAGTTATCACCCTACTTTGGCTCTATGAATTTGTAGGGAACATTTCCGATAACATTTGATTTTAACGAATATTGATAAGCCAGAGCAAAAACGTCCGTAGTTCGTAATTTGATGTAGAAATTCGATCACAAAGAACGGCAGAGTTTTGAAAAAAGCGTGAGCGAAGCGAGCGCCGAAATTTTTCAAATTTTTAAGTAAGTCTTGATTAAACGCTTCAAATTCCAAGTATATTAAAGCAAGCAAAAAACAAAAGCAATTAAAGCTTTTTCACGAATGACATGAAAACGCATGCGAAACCAGCTCAAAAAGTGCAGGAGTTCTAAATGAAATGATGGAACCCGATTGCGACGAATGCTATAGCAGACAATACTGCGCGAGCGAAGCGACCGCCAAAAGTTTACCACATTTATAAGAAAAATCTAAATAAATCACTTCAAGCTCCAGCTATTTTCAAAATAAGAGGTTCCAATCTTGATAAATTGACTGAAATGAAAACACATGCGAAGCCAGCGCAAAAATTCAGTAGTTCATAACTAGATTAAAATAAGTTCAATGACGTCGATAACAACGCGCGAGCGTAGCGAGCGAGCGCCAAAATTTGTACACCTTTATAAATAAATCTTGATAAAACACGCTATTCTCATTTTAATGAAATGACTGCAGATGACAAACTGTTTGTTACGCGGTTGACAGAGAAAAAGTTGATGGGATTGACGTGCTTTTTCTTAGATTCAAGCTCATATTATTTACTCTTCAGTTTGGGAGACTGAGTGCTTGCTTAAGGCTTACGTGACATATTGCTGCCCGTACCTCCCTACGCCCATGGTTCGTAAGCACTTCGGCCGACCAGCGATTGACTTTGTAGGGTTTAGGCCCTAGACCTAGCGAGGTATGGGCAGGGGGACAGCTGCCCGCCCCCCCATACCTCGCTACGCCCATGTACTGGCGATGACGCACGTGATATTTCTTTGTTTGATAAACTGACATGTCGTCGTCTGATGCTTAGGTCTCTAGAGCAGGATTCCGGATTCGCTCGCATCTGTTTTCATTGGGGACGCTTACAGATTAAAGAAAAAAACAATGGGAAGCTCCACATGCTCCACACCATCGATCTCTTTTTTGCGAGAAAGGGACAGGCGATGCCTTCTCCAGAAACTTTAAAAGCCCATTACTCCGCGGTTTATTTACCGATTTCTCTGTTTTTTTTCAATTATTGCATTCATTTTTAACCCACTTTATGCAAATTATATTTATCTAAGTAGGTACCTGCTTGATAGCATATAAACACAGAATAAAATTAATACTTAGTAGGCAATAAGTATTTTAGGTTTTTAGGTGATTAGGTGTACCTATGTGTGTCAATAAGTAGGTATAGGGGCATCTTAGTTTATATCTTGTGCAATAATGCAGTGGCGCCAAGCCAGCCGCGGCCGCGGCCGGTCATGGGAGCACGCCCACAGCTGTCTTATTACGACAAGTTATTTGCGACTCAATGTCGTTTATAACGTGCCAACTTGGTGCCAACGCAGAATAAGTTCACACACGACCCCATACCTAGGTAGGTAGGTACCTAGAGTACCTAGGTATCTACTTAAATTCCGCGGCTAGAAAACGGTTTGGTTATTGAGCTTTTTAAGTTTCATCATCATCAACAGCCTGAAGACGTCCACTGCTGAACATAGGCCTCCCCCAGAGCACGCCACCTTGAGCGGCTGCTCGCCTCCTGCATCCATCGGCTCCCCGCGGCTTTCACCAGGTCGTCGGTCCACCGAGTGGGGGGCCGGCCTACGCTGCGTCTTCCGGTTCGTGGTCGCCACTCGAGAACCTTTCTTCCCCATCGGTTGTCAGTTCTACGAGCGATGTGGCCTGCCCATTGCCACTTCAACTTACTAACTCTAAGAGCTATATCGGTCACTTTAGTTCTCCTGCGGATCTCCTCGTTCCGGAGCTTATCTCGCAGGGAAACACCGAGCATA